>OU015533.1:3563577-4163577 GCA_907165065.1 Caprimulgus europaeus
CAGATGTATTTCACTAGCATTTGATGGAGTTATTTTCCATGGGTAATTTTAAGAAGGGTATTGCAATTCTACCAGGGTTTTCTTTAAAATAAAAAAGCTTTTCATTGTAGAGAACTTGCCAAGTGGGATAAGGGTGGAAAAGTGCTTCTAAAGATAAAGTAATAATATCTTGGAAAAACAACAATGAAAAAAAAAAAAAAACCAAACCATACCACAATCTAAAATAGTGCCATTTACTGATGAGCCTCTGACAATAAAAGGCTTAGTTGTTTGCTACCATCTTTCAACTACACCCCTCAAAAATCTAGTGACCTTATTAAAGAAAGGGGAAAAAATACAATCTGTTTTGTGGCAGATAAACTCATTACACGCAAAGAAAAGAAGAGAAGAATGAGGAACTTGTATAAAGATAGAGGGCAATAAATTTACTGGAGTTGGAATCTGGTCAGCAATAACTTCTGTGTTGTTTTATAAGGTATTTTACTGTGCTCTATCATTCTAGGAAAGAAAGCCTTATAACCACAGTAACTGCCCTATCATAGGCTGGTTAAATAGTTTTTGAGATAGAGATCACCATTTCAAAGACTCATATATCCCAGCACGGTAGGTGTAGCACTACTTCTGTACTTTGTTCAGTCTTGTCAAGGATAAACATTCCTAGGAACATATATCAAATGGTGTTTCTCCTTCCCTCCATGTATGTGATTATTGTAGCTCGACTTGAAACCAAATGAACTCGGGCTTCGGAGCTGTTTGCAGTGATTTGCATGATTACCACAAATAAGGGTGGTGGCAGAGTGTTCAAAAGCAGTTTCCTTCACGTTGACAACACTTTATGATGAAATGACTAGCTTCACCTCTTATAGCTCTTTCCTTCTGGGATAAGAAAATTGAATTTTTAGGATATATAACAAGCAACACATGTAGCATGAAATCATGGTGTTATAGGGTTGTACAAATGAAAGACCGGCAGAAGAGGAGACTCACAGAACTGCTGTTGTTTCCTATCCCAAAAATTCAAATTAGTCAGAAATTTAAAGAAAACTGTACATGTAATATTACACAAATATTCTCAAAATGCACTTAATATTCACCATTTATGGAAAAATATAAAAATATAGTTTTTCTTTTATTTTTCCTCTCTGAGTTTTTTCTTGCAGAGAATCTCTTAATTGGTTAGACACTGTTGAAGTTCAAGATATGTCATTATCACTTAGCATTTTATCCCTAACTGGCATAAATGTGACACAAAATCCTGAATTTAAAAACCCAAATGTTAGAAGTTTGAAGCCATCCAAAGTTCTAAAATTAATTCAATTAGGAAAAGAGCCAGTATAATAAAGGTTCATCAGAAATATTTTAATTCAAGAGGCTTTCTTTTGTGTTAGCTCTGTATCAAAGCACATCTAAATTCTGCAACAAGTGTCAGGATTGCACGACTTTATTTCCATCTCAAAGGTATGGGATTTTTTTGGTTTTATGTTTGGGTTCTTTTGGGTTTTTTTTCTTCCTTGAAATTGAATAGAAAGCATATTCTGCAAAATAGACATCCTATTTATGTGAAAACTAACTTTACTTCATTTTTTTTTTCTCTGTACTTGCATTTTCACTTCTCAGCGTGCTGCAGATTGTCATCTTTAGGTTTGGCACTAAGGAGAATGGGATGCCTCGCATCTCTCACGACACGATTCATTTCATACTGTCTGGAAATGGGGAGACGTCAGTCCCTGTGTGATGCACTTCACATTTTGAAGATTCTCTTTGTCAGTACAGAAACATAATTAAAAAAAAAAAAAAATCCTAAACCTTTATACTCTCTACTTCAGAGACACTTATCATGGCAAATCCCAGATTGCAGAGCTGAGGTTGCACAGGCTTCTGACATCTCACTGAGCCTGAAATGTGCAGAAGGAGATGGGAAAGCAATAAGTATTCAGGGTGCTATTTCTTAGCAATAGTGTTATTTCCAATTTGATGTCTGTGTGCTACAGGAAAAAGTCACAGCAGAAAATCCCCAAAATAACTGTTTATTGAGGCTCCTGATTCAGGGTGAAGAGTCCTCAGGAACTGCCTGGTTTTTTTTATGTGAAAGCCAGTTTTAAGGACCTTTGATCCTTGTATTTGGTGCCAGGCAATCACTCTCATTCACTTTCTTTGGTTTCTCAAGTTTTTTTCCTAGATTATATGTAAGACACTTTCAGGTTCTGTGCAAACCCCCTCTAACCCTGCTGCTCAGCATTTGAGGCAGCAGGATTAAAAGCAATGTGTGCAAAACTGCAGTAAAACGAGGCTAGGAATATTTTCCTTTTCCCAAGTAATTTCCAGATAAAATTACATTTCCCATTTCCCCAGAAATTTCCAGAGAAAGCTACATTTCCAGAGAAGTGTAGTTTTCTGGTCTGCAGGTGGTGCTGCATGAGCCTGGAAAAAAAGAGCTGCATTTCCCCATGGCTTCATGGTCCTCAGATGGTGTTTCTCTGGGTGGTGTTGGACCAGCTCTTCATCTCCATAAGCAGGTCCATTTTGGTGTCTCTGTCTTTAGGGACTCTAAAACATTATGGTAGGAGCAACACTCAGCTGTTTGGTGCTGGCCTTTAGACCTTTTGATGTTATTTGTGGTTAAATGTAAAGTTGTAAAGCAAGAGTAGTGGAGTGGAATGGTCATGAAGGCAATGCCAACACCTTTCCAAGGGTGAAGCGAAGCTGCAGTGCAGCAATGTCTCTCTTCTGGTTTGTTTAGGGTCAGGCATTTCAGTTGTCTGTGTGGCTTTGCCCATCATTTCAGTGCAGAAATTCAAACAAGTGAGCCCCTTTTCACTCTTTTTCTCAATGCCTTTTTGGGCACAGCGACTGAGGAACAGATCCACTAATGATTTTTATTATCTTGTTCTAATTTTTTTATTTCTAATTTTGACCTTGGAAATAGTGAAGTAGTACAAAATACAGCTACTTTCTTTAGAACCATCCTTTAAAGCAAGAAGGAGTGAAACCAGAAGACTGGGTCAGATACAGCAGTCAGATATACAGCAGTTTTATGTCAGAAAACATTATAATAGTTGTGGAATATACAATTGCTGTGCTCACAAAAACAAAAATATGCTTTTCATCTAAACAAATTCATTTGATTTATTGTGTTTTATACGTATGTTGTATTTAATATTTTCATCCCCCTTAAACACTCTGGGGCTTTCCAAGAGTGTTGGAGATCTACAAGTCCATGTTTTTGGCTTTGCAGATGACCTCATTATTAATCAGAAAACATCTGGGCAGGCAAAGCAGTGTGTGTGTGTTCAGAGAGCTGTGGATGGATTAGCAGCCTTTGCAAGCACAATCCACTAGATTGTGCATCTTGCTTGGAAAAAGCCCTGGTCGGTTCATGTCTCTAGATTTCTTTCTGAGGGGTGTCACTTACACAAGTCTATTTTAGCCTCTGACTCTGGGGCTGGTAATGCCTCAGGAGTTGGCTGTGGAGCGAGGGCAGATCACAGAATCACTGAATTGTAGTGATTGGAAAAGACCTTTAAAATCACCAAGTCCAACCACAGACCCAACACTGCCAATTTCACCTCTAAATCATATCCCTGAGCACCTCATCTACCTGTCTGTTAAATCCCACCAGGGAAGGTGACTCCACCACCTCCCTGGGCAGCCTCTTCCAATGATTGACTGCCCTTTGGGTGAAGAAGTTTTTCCTCAGATCCAATCTAAACCTCCCCTGGGGCAACTTGAGGCCATTTCCTCTCTTTCTATCAATGATTACCTGGGAGAAGAGACCAACTCCCACCTCTCTACACCCTTCTTTCAGGTAGTTGTAGAGAGCGAGAAGATCTCCTCTCAACCTCATTTTCTCCAGATTAAACAACCCCAGCTCCCTCAAAATGTTGGTGCCAGGTACTAGCTGTGGTGGTTGATGAAGGACAAAACTCATGTCTGTCACTTACCTGTGTTTATCTGCCCTGTGGCTGCACTGGGTCCGTTTAGGCATTCTTGAAGTGTCTCTCATAAAGCACAAGTAGTTTTTTTTTCTTTGTTTTGAGTTGCTTAGTGTATGCTCAGGTTGACACATCCTGCAGAGATTTGTATTAAACTTTCATATTGCATTTTCAACAGAGACCCCACAATTTGCTCAGTACACATCAGTAGAGAAGATATGTAATAAAAATCAGACAAGTGTACTTATTTCCCAGAATACAGACACTACCCTACCATTATGCTTTTCACATTTAACAGTATAAACAACAATTTATTTTGCCCTTAATGTCCTAAATATGCTTGGATCCATCACAGTCAAAATTGAAGGGCAAAGCAAAAGGACAAAGAAAAGATGTTTAATGTTCCACAGAAATAACCCCAAATACACTTCTAATAGCATAAGCATGTTGTTTAAAAAATGAACAAGTAATAGTACAGGAAAGGGTGTGTATTTATGGTGTCATACAGTGTGGAAACAAAGCCAGGCTGTCTTTGGTGTTGTTTACCCACCAATGGAAAAAGACTCTTTTGTATTACAGGGCTTCCCCCCCTGTTTATACAAGATGAGGAGAAACACTTGGTGCTGGTTGCCTTGAGGAGGGGATCAGCAGGTATCGCTACCACCAGGTGAACCAGCAGAAGAGAGCTGGCATCCTTTTGAGCTACTCTGCAAGTTGCATGTTCAGAAGTAGAAACTCTAAAAAGAAAAACTTCTCTTTTTTATTATTATTATTATGTGTAGGGGAATATTTGTCTACACAGAGAAGCTATTGCAGAATAAGTGGGTGAACTTAAAGCACGATTCTTGCTCTACGCTGACTTTCTAGGTGGACATTTGTTTTGCTCTGCCAGTGTTTATTGTAGCAAGTGGCAGATGAACCATGTCTACACCATTAATGAGTGGAGGGATCTTCTGCTGGATGGTTATACTACATCCAGACCAATATCCAAGCACTAAAGAAAATATTAAATAAGCAGGTTGAACCTAAGCAGTAGGACAGGCTTAAGATCAAAGCTAACTGTGTTGGCACAAAGTATAGCAGAGAGCTCGGGCAGGAGGTTTTCCTGTTGTCTTCTCCTTGATGCCCCAGAAGAGAGAGGACTCCTTCAGAGGCTGCATAGGGTGATGGGCCCCACTGCCTTGGCACAGGCTGCACCACACTGCAGGACAAACCCTGTGCACAGCCGTTGATTTCCCAGGTGGGGTTGGTGAAGGATGGGGCTGCTGATGTGTTTGATTCTGATAGCTGTCACATCATTTTCTCCCTGAGAGTTAAAAGAGACAGTGAATGACAAGAGGCAAACGAAGAGTAAGTCAAGAGACGTGTGTGCAGGGGGGTGTAGGGAGAAGAGCAGTCATGCATCACGTCTAGAAACGAAGCAGATGTGTAGATAGAGATGTCCATCGATAGGGTGGAGGTAAGAGCAAGCAGGGAGGTGAAGTACTCTGGCTACAGGACATACTCCCCATGGTCAATTTTAAGTAAAGAATTCTGCCACACTCAAATAATACTTTTATTGTGGATTGTCATTAGTTAGGTGAATACCTAAAATACTTGAAAGCTTGGCTAAAAGTTAATTTTTTCTGTGTAGTTTCTTTGTTTCAAATGTTTAAGTAGTGCCTGAACGTTTTGTTTCATTATCAAACCTAAAGTCCAAACATGTGGCCCATCTTTTATGATGTGTAAATAAAAGTTCTTTAGATAGTAAAATATTTGCAATCTTGCCTCAGCTCCAAAGTCTGATAGGCTGCATTAAGCTTGAACAGCCATTTTGTGTATTTTTGAGGGATCAAAATATGCTAATGATTTAAGCAAAAATGTTTTCTCATACCTTTACATACAGCATTTTAATATAATGCAGGACTCTGAGTATTTTTTATAGTATTTTTTCATAAAAGGTTTGAACTTTGTATAGTCAACCTATCAAAAAATGTATAAACTATAGAAGAAAAGAATCCCTGCATCATTTTTTTTCCCTGGGAAGTGGAGCAGTTAATATTCAACATGAAATGTCTAATCTTTAAATACATTATAATCTAACTGCTTAGGATAATTTTTGCTTTAATACCTTAAGAGTCTGCAAAGCCTGAAGGATGGGATTATTAAAATGGAATTTTAATGTCAAAATTATCAGAGAAGAGAACATATTGCTAGTGTTCATAAAAAAATGTATTCAATTGCTGTTTGATTTGTTCAAATAAGAGATGAGAATATATTTGATTATAGCTAGTAAGTATTCTGCAAGTTGATCAGATGACTGCAGGTCATGGCAGCATAACTGCTGTCAACTATGGGGATTAGTATATTTAAGACATTGAAATATATGGTAACATATAAACACACCTGGTCAAATAACTCAGTTATAAGTTTCCATGAAGATGCTGCCCAGGGAGAGATTCAAGAATAAAAATTGCATGGTTGGCACACAGTGTTACAAACTGTCCAAGCATTAAAAAAATCCCAGACAATCTTAATGTGCCTTGCAGGTGTAAATAAAAACTTAGAATTTGTTTTTTCTATCCCCTCCCCAACTGTCAGGGGTATTGGGCTAGTGCCCAAGAGCAGAAGCCAAGCTCCTTACAGCTGTGATAACTAACTAAACTTCAGATTTTCCTGATCATATCAAAATGACCTCTGGGGAGTGATAGATATAATCAAAACATCCCACCAACCTTCTCACCTGTCTTCCCCAAATTCATAAATATACCAGACAGCCAGGGCCAGTCTGTCACCATGGTCCTACTGACAACTACTTTCTATTGAAGGTAGTGTCTTGATGTAGAAAAGATACTTGCTTCCCAGAACATGGACCTCTGAAGATCAATACAGTTTTGTCAGGCTTTTTTATATGGACCTCCATGCAAATTTTCCACAGATGGCCAGAAAAACCTCGACACTGCAGCTCCAATAAAATATCCCAGGTTGTCTTCTAGAGCTGTGGTCTGTTTTCCAATAGATGTCTGTCCAGTGACTGCTAGGAAGGCACATACAAGTGATCTAACTCAAGGATAAGAGGAAAGAATTCATGTTATGAAAATACAGGCAAAAGGACTTCAGAGCCAGTTGTTTTAAGTGGTTTGGAAACCTGATTGAGTCTAATGGTTGTGGTGACTTTTTTTCCTTCTTCTTGGAAGATCTGGCATAGATTGTTTGGAATTAGAGTAATATTTTGCAAATTAAAGATTACTGGCTTACAAAGTAAAAATTACTGTTGGAAAGTTACCTGCTGTTTTCACAGGCTTCTCCTGTGATAAACTCCATGGTCTGGATGCAAGTTGAGCATACTTGAAAATAGAAGGCTAGAGTAAGAAATGTATGGTTTATCTCCAGAGGAGCAGCCAAGAGCAAATAGAAAGTGGTCTTGATCAAAAATGAAAGTCTACCAAGGGAAAGGTGCTGCAGAAGAATTGACCACTTTACAGTCAGTATATTTACACAAATTATTTTCTCTTGTCTTTTTTCCTATTTGTTAAAGTTGATTTTTCTGATCCTAAAGCAGAGGTTTTTTCCCCCCTAAAGATTCTGCATCATGAATAATATACCTGGGTCATCTGTCCAACCATTTTTATTTTGTTTTTACATTAGTAAGCATTTATTTGTATGAGGAGACAATCTATCTTACAATGAATAGTTGAAGATTGTAATAGAACAAAAAAATACACAAATAACCCAGAGGTTGCAATATGTTTGTATAAAGTATTCAAACAATTTCAAATAACAACTGAACTTGTAAAAATCAACATCTGTTCATGGATTATTCATGAATCCAAAATGGTAAAATTTCTTCAATAAAAATAGTCTTCAATTAATAGTTACCCTCCTTGCTGAAAAAATAGGATTCATGCAACTGAAATCTCAACTTCAAGACTTTCATGCAGTTCAGATTCATTAATGTTAAAATTATCCTCTAATGTATAAATTGCTGAACCAAGCCAACTAATACAAAAAATCCAACTAAAAAAAACCCCAATAACAAGATAACATTTAACTGTACCAATTTAGGTAATTATGTTTTTTGGGTTTTTTCCACAAAATATATATTTGGAGTGCATCTGTAATTGTATTTGTCAGTTTGTGAAGGAGGATTATCCCTGGAGCAATCCAAACTTTTCTTTCTCTTTTAGCAAATACCTCCAATGATGAGTTCATACATAATGATTAACAGCTATTAATAGAAGCTATAATAAGAAATCAATAATTGTTCAAACCTACAAATGTAATTTTTACCCAACTGAGAGAGAGGTAGGAAGCTATGCTATGATTTGGCCTACAGTCACACAAAAAAACACAGTAGGTATCATTTTCAGAACAATGTATATTTTTAATTTATGAATGTTCTTTTATAAACTTGTATGTACAGTCACTTTTTTCTTTCTTTTTTTTTTTTTCCCTCCAGTGCTACATAATTATAACTTGCAAAATGTAAATATTTATGAATTCACAGGATGTTCGCTGGAAGAGAAGAATGTTATACTTGCAGATTTTTCTTGTACTTGCAGGATTCACATAATATTATTTGCCATCATGATGTACTGAAAAATGCAAAAAAAAAAAAATATTCTACATTTGACTTTTCTGAAAAATACCATCTGGTGTTATTTTTTGAGAGTTGGAGATTAGCTCTGTAATTGCTTATAGTTAGAGATAGACATTACTACATTTATTGACAATTTTATTCTCTACAATAATCTTACATTTAAATAGTGACTTTGTTCCTGAAGAATGCCAAAGTGATTAAACTGATATTCAAACTCTTTGGATCGCATCACCCACCACTGAAATGCAGCCATCTCTGGGGTGAAATATTGCAGCTGTTGAACAGTGCTCTACAACACTGTGGATCAGCTTTGGAAATGAAGAACACCTTATTCAAATGGAAACAGGGATATTTAGGTAGGCAAAATAATTAGCTAAGTTGGTATCTGGCCAGGATGTTAGTGCTCACAAGTGTACATCCTGAAAAAGTTACACTGAATCCTTAATAACCCTTAATTACTCAGGACCTTGGGTCTGTTGCTCATCTCAAGTGAAGGCATTGCCCAAGTGAAGCCCCATCACTGTTCAGAGCCATCTGAGACTGCAGCGCTGTGCATGTTGTGGAAGACAGCTTGAGTCACTTGTTGTTTTCTTTCTTGACCACCTGGATATCATGCACCAACTCTTGTGAACCTCTCCTTGCACAGAACTCCGCTGTGGTATCTGTGTGTAGGTTTGGAGGCTCTAAGTGGATCTAAGTTGCCTGACAGATAACTTGGATTGCCAAAACAGATCTTGGAATATTTTACTGAATTTCATCACACTTCAGAAGTGGGTGTGACAGCACCTAAACTCCAGTTAAGTACATGAAGATAATAGTCAATGCCTTTCTAGAGACCTCTGGCTTTCATATTTTTCAGGAGACAGTGATTAAGACCTACTTAGTCATCACACCACCTTACTAGCCTCGGCTGGTTGTTCTTGGTTTTCACAGAAAAAACAAGTTGCTTTATCCAAGCTGGACAAATATTTCAGCAAGTATTTTCTTCCACAGAGTTATGCTAGAATTGTTGATGCCATTAGACTTTCATCATCCATCTACTGCTCGTGAATTAAACGGACAGGACTTGAAATATGAATTGTATCTGTCAATCTGAGTGTAACAATACATTTAGCTCGGGTGTATCATCAGCACTGAAAGAAAGCACTTGTCAAAACTTAAAAGCAAGTAACTTTTTGGTAAGTCATCTGCCTCCACATAAACTTCTGTGCTTGTACATGCCAAAAGTTCCTCCTCACCCACAGTTGCCAACCACAGTATATTTTTGCACCACTCTTCTGTTTGTCATCTACAGTGCTTATTGATGTGCAATTATATCCAACCACATGCACCAGGACTGTGCTCTTTCTCATTATCTAGTTGTCAGAGATGATCAAAATATCATGCCTATGGATTTCTTCAGTTTGCATGCAGCAAAACCTTCCACTGATCTTTCTCTAGTTAGAGATATCACATGGAGGAGGACCATGGAAGCATTGGCCCTCATCAGATGGACAAATTCTCCTTTACTAATTTATAACTTTTACAGTTCCTCTTCAAGCCTCTTGTTTTTAATATCTTGTTGAACAAACTCCAGACCACCTAAAGTAAGTGTTTCTCTAGACTTCACAGAGAGAATCAATACTGTCGCTATGAAAAAGTGTGGATGACATTGAACACAGCAGGAAAGTATCCTCTCAGTAGTGGCCTGTGAACGTTGAAAACTGCCATCAAAACGTCCTTTCTTGGCTTAGGAAGTTTTGTGTTTGAGATGATGGGATGGGAAATGATTTGGTATCAGTGCTGGGCACTTTTGTTCTGGGAATTAGTCTCATGGCTTTTAAAATGAAATCAATAAATCAAACTTTTTGATTAAATCTTTTTCATCTAGATCTGCTAATTGGTCAAACCTGAACTTTTCTCTGGGAAAGAATTATAATAAATTTCTCAACTTGAAAAAGACTGGAGAAATTAAATTGAAAAAAATCACATTTAAATATTTCTAAGTAAAATTGCTATTTAGAAAATAGAAAGCTGTGTGGTCTTCAGTATTTAGGAAGTCAGAGTAGGTGTTATCCATCTGCCATTTCATCTTCTAAACTTTGAAATTATGGAAAGAATAATTGAGATCCATTGTTTCTTCATATGTAATTATTAAGCTATATTTTAGCTCAGTTTAATTGAGGTAATATACTTGAACTCTTATGTAGAACTTCAGTTGAAAATGGTCCTATGAACCGTTTGGATGATAACACTTTGACACTACTGTCCTTTTTCTACCCAAAACACCAAAACTCTTTCAAGTTTGAATGTGTTTTTTCTGTCCTCATAGATAGAATGCATCCTATGTGTGTGCTAATCCAAGATAGTTTATATGTAACTTCATTTTCCCCCCTCTTTCTGTCTTCAGCTGCTCTTACCTATTCATAATCACCAGCACAGACATTTGTAAAAGAGCATTTAATTCTGCAATTAGAACATAGATAGAGCTGCACAAAATTGTTTATTTGCTTTCTGATAATTAAAAGGAGACTTTTATAATTTTCTTTTCATTTCTATTTAAAAATAATATTTTTTGAGTTATAAAAAGTAAACAACAATTATGGGGCAAATGAAAAACGACATTCCACACAAAAATCGTGTTCTCAATTATGATGGGAGAGTTTTTTTGGAAGGTTTTTTCCACATACAATTGAATAATATTTTTAATAAATTGTCATTTTAAATTGGAAAAAACCCAGACTTCCTGTTTGATACAGAAATGTTTGGCACTTCTTCATGCTAAAAAGACTTCAGAAAAACCTGGGGAAATTATTTTTAAACAAAAACTGTTATATTTTCTATTTGACATAGGTGTGTCAAATTGTATATTTTGTTGTAAATTATGAACAGATGTGTCTGATTTAAAATTTATGACCCTATTACACCATTTGTTTTTAGTAGATATTAGTGTTTTGACCACAGGTTGTTAAAAACTTGTGACCTAGGTGGCTTTTTGACAACAAGCCTGCTCCTGGTGCATTAGAAGGGCAAAACTCCTTCTGAAAGAATATTTCATGGCTCTATTTGCTGTATACAGCTAATCAGTAGTAAATATTTGTATTTATGCAAACACAGATAATGTAAATTTAAATATACATGTGGGACATCTGCTGAAAATTGGTCACTCTAGTCCCTTTTGGGAGCAGAAGCACATTTTAGGGACACACTATTGATAATCTACAGATGTGGCTGTCTGGATCTTCATGACACCAGTAGAAGACCAGGATGCTAATTAGAAGCCAGATTATGATCTTTTGTGCTTATTTTACAGATTACTATTAATTCAGAATTCAACTATTTTTTAGAGCCTAATGGTGAAGAAAGGGTCATGCTAATATCAGACTGTGGACAAGATTAATTGTGATGAGCTGAGACACTATGGTAATTTTTGAAACACATTTTTTTCAATTTTAAATTCATTATTTTGCTTTCATATTATTCTGCCATAATGCAAAACATTTAAGTATGAAAATTAGAAATTAGTGCAAAGATCCATTTTATTTTAAATTTCCTATTTTACCAAAAGAAAACCAGGAAAATGTTTTGCCTTGACAAAGAACTAGGAAGGCATTTTCCTTCTGTATTTTCTCAGTGAAATTGTCTGCAAAAAAATCCAATGTTTAGGCTAGACTTGATCCTGCACAAATGTATTGGAAATCTATTGAATAATTTGATAAAAAGGGAAGAAAGTATCACCTCTAGGGGGAGAAAAAAAACCCAACTCCTGACCACTTTAAGCAAATTCAATCCTTGTAATGTATGTAAGAAAAAAAAAAAGTTAGTGTCATAATTTCACTAACCCATAGTGCTTTTGCTTTTAAAGAGAAAAACAACAATAATAAAAAAAATTAGAATGAAGACTGATAGGAAAAAAAAAAAGCTCTACAGGTGTCTCTAGATATTAAGCTATCTTTTTAAAGAAACATTAAAAATATTATTTGTATCTTTATGAATGCATCTACCTAAATGTCATCTTGGCAATTAATTTCTAAGAAAATATCCTAAAAGTGAAAGGTAAGCCTCAAGATAACAAGAAGTTTTAGAAATTGATAAAGTTCACAGTTATTGGGTCAAGAAAACATTTGTTCAATCAGATCTTACAGTAAATTTCCCATAAGACTGAGGGATACTTAATTTTTTAAAAAAACTCTTTTCTGTTGGCAAATTTGAAGTGAATTAGATTATCTTAGTCTGGAAAAGTGAGCAAATGATGGAATTAGTTAGAGCTAGGTAAATTACCATTTGTGTGGAAAAACTGTTGAATATAATCAACTTCAATTCACTTAAACCACCTTTGCTGCTCTGTTTCTGGTCCTCTTGAGGAAAAAGTACAAGCTTATATTCTGTAGTGCCAAAATGTAAATTAGTTTAAATGGATCAAGGTCTGCACAGGGTTTGAGTGAGACCAGCAATTTGTTTTAAAGGTGCTTGAACATAACCTTACAAATATAACGATCTAGAATATTAAAAAATATTTTATTTAGATGAGTGAAGAGCCACTTGCACGTGAAATAAACACTCCTGACCATACAAGCTGAAGCACACACAAACTTTTCCTTCCAGGCTGCTCTACAGTACTAAGTGTGAGCAACCTTCTTTAAGATGATATCATATCATTGAAATTTGTTGAAGATGCTCACTTATGATTTACAATCTATCCTTCAAAGCTCCTGTAGTTATAGAAGACCTTTGATACTTATGGAGGATTTGAATTATTTCAGTGAGCAGGGTTTGTAGTGGAGAGCTGGTCATCATCTGAACAATGCAAATCAGGTTTTTTTTTGGGTGTACTTTGGGGTCTGTAGACTGATTAAGGGATTAGGTCCTAAAACTAAGAATCACCATTTTTATTATAATTTTCTTTGTAGTGTTGGTTTTCAATGAGACAGGTAAATCTATCCAGCCCACCTGAAAGTATGCTCTTGCAGGATCTGACATGACAGAGGTGGATGGAGGATGTGCCTGTGAACAGGGTCTGCTTCTTCTGGAGGTGCTATGATCCTGGGTTTAAATCAGCCATGAAATAGCATTCAAAGGCTGAGGTGAGCACAGGGAAGAAGCATCAAGTGAAATCTCAGCATACCTACAACTAAGATTTATTTTTATGCAGGTTAGGTGATCGCTGACCTAGACTGATTTTATTTCTTGATGTATTCATAAAGATATGTTTGAGCTAGAAGGCAGTGTTGGCACTAAAAAAAAACCAAACACATAGATTTAAACAGACCATGAACAAACTGTGGGTGAAGTAGAAAACTTCTAACCATTCAAAAGGGGAAATTACAGAATAATCTTCCTATGAGAGGAAAGACTTGGCTATCAGAAAAAACAGGATCAGTTTAAGCAATTACAAACTGGATATGATAATATGATGGATTTGATGAACCAGCAGACCCCTTTTGGTCTTGTCACTTATGGAAAGAGGTTCTAGATGAAGTAGGTGTAATAACTATCTGATATGCTTTTGGAGATCAGTATTTACATTACTGTAAATAGAAATATTGTGTGAAATAGTTGCATCTAGAAAGTTCATGCCAATGAAAGCAGTGTTGGTGGTTTTTTCCACAGTGGATTTGATGTAGGTATAACACAACAAACAAAATCAGACATCTCTGTTGCTACAGTATCTACACTGATTTATGGAGAACTGCCTGTAAGCTCAGATTTATCCAGATATAGTGTGGTTTCTAGCCTCAGGGTTACTAGTTATGGTACTTCTTAGACCAGTGAAGGTGCTAGAAACATCAAGGGCTTTTTGACATTGGTGTTAGCTGTGGAACTTCAATCCAAATTTGAACTCTGGAGTTTTTTTCTAATGGATTTTGCCCTGTCCAGGAAGACAGTTGTCAGCTGAAATAAATAAATATGTAGTAGAAAAGCAAGAGGCTGATGTAGTTACAATGTATGCCTCTAGTTTAAATCTCACCACATAACCTGCATGTCCCTGCTGGGTTGCAATATTGCTGTCAGTTCAGAAATGCAGATGACTGTTTCCTTCCCTGCAGGTGCACAGCAAGCAGGTAATCTATAAATACCTGTGGGTAGCTCCAGATGGCTCATATCTTGCTACCTTGCTGTACCTCCACCTTTCTGCTAAGTCTTTTTAGGCTTTAAATACTTGTTGGCACTCTTTAGAGCTTAGAAATATACCCATAGCTTGATCTGAAAACACAGTGTGAGTGTTTTGGAGTCTGATTTTGAAAGCTTTTCCATTGTGCTCTGCCATTCTGTATACACAAGGAATTTGGATCTGATTGTTCAGATCTTTTAGGAAATATCTAAGGCCCAGAATAAGCATAGACAGAGCATGGAAGTCATTGTACTTTATACTGGGGGGGGGGGGGGGGGGGGTAGAACTATCTCTGGATGGACTCATTTGCACAAACTGGATAGCTATGTCTTGTTTTAATTGGAAGTTGACAACATCTATGTGAGTGCTCTCTGTTTTGAGACATGGGTATAGTTGTCTATGTTTTAAACAGCTCTGAACCTGAATAATAAGTATTTGGAAATGCAGAGTAGGACAAACTCCTGATTTAGACTTTGTTCTTGCTAGTTTGTGAACTACGGTAGAGTTAGCTCATTAGGGCTACATTTAGGAGGCAATATATAAATTACTTTTCAATAAAAGCACCTATTTTGTATCTTCCAGAAAATTTTAGTTTATCCTTCCAAAGGCTTTTCCACCACAAAACCCAAAAAAGGCAGCTTTCTAACTGTCTACTTGGAAGCCTCTGTTCAGAGAAAGTGGAACTGAAAGAGACTGCTAGGAGGTACCCCCAGCTGGAAGTGGGGAGAAAGGTGCCTGGTGGCCCCAGCTATGTCCTCCAGGTCAGACCTTCCTTAGGAGCTCATCTGCAGCGCAGCCAGAGAAGCTGCATGCCTGCTCTCACACACTGCAAATCTCTGTTGAAACATACTGGAAAGCCTGACAACTTGGTATCCTGCTCAAAAAAATGATCAGAGTCTTCCAAGGTAGCCAGAATTTTCCAAAATCCATTCATTGCAAGTATACTCTAAAGTTGCTTGCTGCAAAAAGAACTACACTTTGGAGAGAGGGCTGCAAACCCAGGCATAGCTTCTAAATAATTATTTTAGTAAACAACCTACTAGAATGACTCGGTGTGTGTTTACTGTATAGAAAGTGATAGGACAAGAGGAAATGGCCTTAAATTGTGTCAAGGGCGATTGAGATGGGATGTGAGGAAGAAATTCTTTGCTGAAAGGGTTCTGAGGCATTGGAAGGGGTTGCCCAGGGCAGTAGTGGAGTCCCCATCCCTGGAGGGATTGAAGAATTGTGTAGACACAGTGCTGAGGGACATGGGTCAGTCAGGGACTGGTCAGTGTTGGATTCATGGTTGGACTCGATGAACTTATAGGGCTTTTCCAGCTGAGGCAATTCTGGGATTCTGTGAAAATGTTTATAGTGTCTCTGCATCTAAATACTTTTTTCCTATTTATTTGTAGCTTTGGGTCAATGAAGTTGAACCTGTGGCTCGGCAGAGACCTTTGAGCTCAGTGTTCTGTCTGTGGCAGAAGCTTGCCTGTGTAGACTTCATAGGGAAATAAAGTGATAGAATTAATTTTTTTTCATATTATTACTTCCTTTGCATTTGACCACTACTGAACAAGAAGGCTCCTTACTGTAGTCTTTAAAATCAAATTAATTATGGAATGCAATAAATTAATACAAGAAAAGGAGAAAGTTGTGTATAATCAGATTTTCTAGGGTTGCCTCTCTCTGTCAGTCATTAATTACACTGGTCAGCTGTATTTTATCACACATCAGTAGGATGTCTTGGAAATTATTTAAAGTGTGGTGGACTTTAAGAAACTCTTCAGAAACACTTACGTAGCAGTTATAGGTGAACCACTGAGGTGCAAAATCTACTGCAGGAGCTGTTTGTGTCTGTGTTTGTGTAGCATCCTCACTTCAATGGGACTTTGCATCAAGATCAGCAAAAATGCATATCTGTTTAATGCATATCATTATTTCTATCATTGCATAGAATTGGCTTTATTCACACAGTGTTGGCTTTGAAAACAAAAATCCAGCCCAGTATCACCACGTTCCCGTGTGTGGCTTAAGGAATTACATATTCTGCCTTTTGAGAGTGTAAAATTATAGTTGCATAAAATCACCTAGCAGTTCTTTACCATGAGTTGCATTTTATGACCAATTTCAGATATAGCCATGAGGTAACAGCTAAAAAGGTCACAGTGCAAATACATGTGCAGAATTTAAACGAGAATTTAGTCTTTCTCCAATAAACACACACCGGATGCAAAGGAGGAATTGGAACATTTTCAGGAGGCAGCCTGGGCCAACCCAGCTCTCATCAGGGACCATTTCAAAGATTAGTTTCTGATGTCCATAGAAACATATTGTGTGAGCCTGGTTTTTGATAATACACCATTTCTGCACGTTGCCATCTCCTCTGAAAGCATTCCGGCTGCACAGGTCTGATTGCTGGATTTTGTACTGTCCTATGAGAGCTGCAAAACCTTGTCAGTCCGAGCGAACCGGTTGCCTCTGTAAAGTGAGCCTGTAAAGCTTTATTTCCTTCTGGGAAAACAAGCCAATCTGAATATTGCCCAGATTTCAAATGACCTGCCCTAGTACTAAACAAAGATTCAAAGGAAGAGGAAAGGGGAAACGTTTCCAGAAATGAAACCTCAGGTGATCTGGTTTCTATTCTCATCTCTGACTCTCATTTTTTTTTTTTGGTCAGCCTTGATAAGTCATTTAGCTGTGCCTTTTTCCTCGTCTTTATAATAGGGATAACAGGAGTATTGTAAAGCCAAAATCAATATTGCTAGTAAAACAGCGAGGGTCACACTTATGCAGAAGGCCCACACAAGTGTGTATGTGCTGTTT
Organism: Caprimulgus europaeus; assembly: GCA_907165065.1. Next base: position 3,580,988 of record OU015533.1, read on the forward strand.
AAGACCTGAAAGAGCAGGCAGTTAAACCCTCCACTGGGACAGGGTGTCCTTAGCCCAGAAACACAGGATGGGGCAGAGAGCAATCATGAGCATGTGAGATTTGCTTCAGAGCTCTTTTTGGTTGAGTCATGCTTAGCAGCAATGGGGGAGAAGGTCTTCCCATACTGATAGGAATCATAATCTTCTTGGCCAGCATGTGGGTCATGACAGAGGCTATTTCCAAAAGGATGTCAGCACAATCTCATCTTCTCAATAAATATTAATAAGAATTAGTTGGAAAAAAAGGTGAAAAAAATCTCATTTTCCTCCTCCTTCTGTTCTTGGGTTCAATAGCTTTGGAATATTTTGCTAAGCCTGACGGCGTTGTAAAGAGGAGGAAGGAAAACCCTCAGAGCTGCATGTTCAGCTTTTACGGCAGCTCAAATGTTCCCGTGGCAATATGCAGGTTGTGGGCCAACTCCATCAGACCTTAAAGGCCAACTCTAGATCCCTGAGTAAATGTTTTAAAGACTGAAACTTTAGACTATTGCAGTTAGAAGAGACCTACAACTATCATCTAGTCCAACTGCCTGACCTCTTCAGGGCTGACCAAAAGTTAAAGCATGTTGTTAAGGGTGTTGTCCAAATGCCTCTTAAACACTGATAAACACGGGGCATCTTTCTTTAAGATCTTTCTCAAACAGTCTTCAAGTTTGACTTACTCAATTCCAAAATCACAAACCTGTGGCTGTGAGAATCTCTGTTTTATAAGCTGTCTGTTTGAGTTTCTCAAAGCTGAGTGACTGCATTATTGGGACGATGTGTCATTCCTGATTACATTTGCATGTTGGTTTAAACATAACACTACATGCCAGAGCTTCCTAACTGGATGTGATGCAGCATCAAAATGATGTTTCATGCTCTGGGAACTTTAAAAAATCATTGAAGGGAGAAAAGTGAGATGCCTATGGGAGGAATGACAGAAATTTGGGCTTGATTCTACTCTTATCAAGGTAAATAGTAAAACAGATGTTGACTGAGTTTGAAGCAAGGTGGGCCTGACAAGGTAAGTAGTTTCTTACAATTTGTCAGTCCTAAAGTTCTGAGGAATGGAATGTCCTTCTCTTGTTTTTTAGAATTGCCCATTTCTTCTAAATACATAGTAGAATAATAACTGCTGGTGTTTTATTTATAAAAATGCTGTGGAGGTATTTATTATAAATGAAATTAATTTTGAATTAGCCTCCTTTTCTGTTCATGAATGATTTTTGCAAACAATGTTCTTATTATTCAGTGTATAACGTAGAAGGAAACAGCTTATGTCTCCTCTATCTCCCCTTGCCATTGTTTCTTCAAATCCTTTCAACCAGGGACAGAATATTTGGGAGCAATTACACTAATATTCTTGAAGCTATTCAATCTTCTCCAGACTGTGTTTCTGAAGACTTGACACAGGACTGGAGTAATCTGTGCATATTGTTGAGTCATGCAGGCTATGTGGTGGTAAAACATGCAGTAGCAGACCTTCACCCAACCTATAGGCAGAGTGGGTTATTTCCCAAAACATCTTGGATTGCTGGGCCAAATAACAGGCACTCTACACCTCCATTCTCAATCCCTAATGTGTAATAAAACTACCAGATTTGATATGACCTTTGTGCAAGCAAAGTTTATAAACCTATCCAATATTACACGTTCATAGAACACCCTGGCAGATTTTGTTTTAACTGTGTTAGAGTTGTGTACAGTAGATAAGACTTGGGGACATGGGATACAATAAGCCACCGGTATCTGATCACATTCAAAGGATATTTAACTAAAATTTGCCAAATGCTTAGTGTCAGTCCCATACGAGGTCCTATGCAAACCATGATGAGAATTAGATGACTTCCTGCTCCACAGCCTGGTAGATCCAGCCAGACAGTGCAGGCAACAGGCCAACTGTAGAGAAACAAAAGGTGTACAGAGAGAGTAAGACTCCAGGAGACAGTCACTTTCACTGGTTTGGGTTATTTAGTTCCTCATTTTGCTTTTTCACGTTTTTATCATGATTTGTTTATTATTATTTTTTAAATTTACTTGCTGGATACTCTTCTCAAGACTTAAATTCTCTGTTTGACTTTATAAAAATGCTTTTTTCCCCCCTCTAATCTGGGAAAAATAACACTGTTTGAATTAATGCTTGGGTTCAAATACATGGTCTTGAAACATCCAGAAATCACTCCCTGCTATCTACTCCAAAGTTTTTGATTAGACCAAATGTTTTCATACTCTCAGTTATAAATAATGTGTATGATGGAAGAATAAAGATTAGGACTAATTGCCCACCATATTTTATGACAGGAAGAAAATACGTTTTATTTAAGTTTCACGGAACACAAAAAATGTACCTTGTAACTTGGCGAAACAGAATTGGCAACTTTTTGTTCTCTGATGGGCAAAACTTGACTCAATTACCTTAAGGTAAATGAACTTAAAAAAACCCCCAAAACCAAAAAAACCCCAACCAAACAAAAAAACCCAACCAAACACCCAAAACAAAAAAAGACCATACCTGCTTGGTTTTGGATTGCCTGTTGCCTGTGATTTTACGTGCAAAGTTGGAATCCAGAGGGAATCTCAAGCCTCTGTATACAAACTTTATAATGGAAAAGCTGTCAAATTCTTAAGTACAGCAAGGCAAATGGCACAGCTATAACATGTTAAAAAAATATATGAAAATACTCTGAACCCAGGGTGAAGGCTAGCTGTCTTGACACTGAACACAGGAAGGTAAATGATTGGAACTTTAATTACTTTGATCCGTCATGCCTTGTAGCTATATGTCAGCTAAGCCAACAAAACTGACACAGAACAAAGGCCGTGACTGTTTCAACATCTTAACTCATTTCTTATGCTTGATTAATAAGTCTATTGAATGAAACATGTGATGAGAATTGAGAAAAAGCATCAAGTGTGTGTTTATTTGCACACCCATCCCACGGGTATGGTCTTTCTCCAGTGGAGGTATTGGTTCAGACTATGGAGCAGTAAGCAGTGGTGTACCCAACATACAGCTCTTACCATAAGTGTTGTGCTTGGGAAGGAAGATCTATGAGCAATGTACAGGCACAATTTGGTGAGACATTGTCCTTCTCTAGGTTATGTCAATGTTTACATGAACCTACATGCAGCAATGTCTGGAATAGCTCTGATTCCTTGGTCTCTAATTAGTTATGAGTTAGCCTAAATTACTGTTCAACTGAATGTCATTGACCACCCAGCAGTTCCTTTGATAACAAGGGAAGGCTTCCAAAGATATAGCAAAGCCCATTCTATGACATGAAGTACACTTTTTCATGGGGATCTTCATAGTCTACTGTCATTTTTCCTTTCTAAACACCATCCTTGCTCTGAGTCCCTAACATTTCAGTTGTCTAGCACAGAAATCCATCAGGACAGTTCATGCTTATGACTCGTACTCAGGTGATCTCTTTCATTCCAAAAGGATTCTGTGGATTTACCAGAATGAAGCAACTCTGAACTTCTGACTCAAACTTGGATCTGAAGCTTTCCCTTTAATTTCCTCTTCACACAAACTGTTCAGTTCAGTGCTGATTTCGGAGGTACTTTTATGGCTATATTAGTATGCTTGATATTAATAAAAGTGGTTTCCAAAAATATGATGTAATTGACACAGTTGTGATGAAGCAGAATTTGGCCCTCATAGTGAAACATAAATTAGTTGTCTACAACAACTCATTAGATCCTGTGACATCCTAGTGAGACATGCTAAATGGTGATCTGTCATGCCAGGATGGGAAGTGAGACTTGGTCCCTCCACCTGTGTGATTCATCCTGCCAGCAGTCTCAGACTTTCAACCCTTTAAGTAAATCTTCTGCAGCAAGCAACTACTCAGTTCTCATATTTCAAATGTACATTGAATTACAGAATCAGCATTCAAGGATAGATGGTTTTTCCTGTCTGTAACGTTGCTTGTATTTGGAGCTAATTTTTAAAGGAAGTCCTTCAAGATGCAGTTGAAATAGTCTGCATTGGTTTTCTCACAACTCATTTGATGCTATTTTCCAGTCAGCACATTGAGTTCGAGACCCCTCTCTTCCATTATTTGAAGCTCTGGAACATTAAACACTGTCTTGTGTTGTAGTTTGAATATGAGATTACTTAAATAGCAGGGAATATCTCTGCAACATATCTGCTCTACAAAGCGAGCACACGTTTGGATGCTGCCTGAAATGCTAATATTTTACAGAAAATTATATAGAGCTATTCATTAACTAGCTATTTTTTCCTTTGTGCAATATTTTACAAAATTTGATTCTAAACTCTAGTTCAGTAACTAAACCAGTGATTTTATTTGAAGAGAAGCACTAAAAAGCTGCCTTTTAAAACATTTAACTCTGATTTTGCATTTTAAAAGTATGCTAATATTATGAAGGATCAAATTACTAGAATATTTTTATGAAATCAGATATTTTTTCTTAAAGTATACAGAGTAAAGTAAAATTGAGTATAAATAGAAGGCACTCAATTAATTCTTTTGAGTTAATTTATAGATTTGAGTAAATTCCATGTCCTGTGAAAGTTAAGAGGAGTCCATTTGCTTTGATTTAAATGCTGCCCAGATATAATCCCCTGAATTTGACATCTTTCTTATGTGTCTTAGTGCAAAACTTGTCTTATGGGGCTATACAATTACTTTCAAAATTTTTTCTACAATGTTATGCTTTTTTTGAGTACAGTATTATGAAATGGTGTGTATGTACATGTCTTTCAAACCAGTTTGATATTTGAATACATTACTACTTTTACAGCAGCCTATTATTACTCAGGCAAATAGGCAGTTAATCTGGAGTAAAATATAGGAAGCAAAATACCCACCGTGAGTCCTTTACATAGGCCTCCTACCCAGTGAGTAATAGTATAGCAACCTGATAGTAGGCAGGTATTTTGCATTTAAATGGCCTCTAGTAAAGACATATGTAATAAGGATACTTTTGTTCTGCACAAGCATATTTGAAATTTGTCTGTATTAAAAGTAATCTTTGTGACTTACTCTGATTTTCTGTCACTGTAGAAAGTTAATCTAGATCACACTTTGCTAATACAATTGGTAATACATTACTAAAGTCCTATCTTGCTAGTAACTGATATTGACTGGGCATTTTTATCCTGAAAAAAATGAATAAATGCTTAAATAGGAATGATATATCCAAATTGCACAACGTGGATGCTTGTATGATGAAACAAAAAGGCCTGGGAATGGCACACTGCAGGAAAGATCAAGGAAATGTCAGATATATTCCCATTTGTGACACTGGCCTGCTGTCTGCCCTTGAGCAAGTTACATCATGAGTCTGTATCTTGGTATGATCATACGGTGCAATACTTAGCTTCCTTGGAGAAGTGTTTTAAGATTGACAAATGAAAACCTACTCTATAAAACACTATCAAATGTAATTATTATTGAGTTACCAGTTACCATTATTGAGTTATTAACTTGGCAAAAAATGTGTCTAGAACAAAAAAGGCAGCAAGATAAAAGCAAATACTGATAATGTTTCTGTTCCTCCCTCTGTGTAGACATGGATGGTAAAGGAAACAAATCCTTCATGTGTTGCCTAAGCCCAGCAGGGAAATAGAAATGCTTTCCAAAATGAGACAAAAAAAAAGAAAAAAAGCAAGCAAAAAAAGAAACTAATCCTTCATATTTATCCAAGAACTCCTGAACCCCATTTAGGTAAGTGTATTCTTTCTTGAGGCAAATGACTTCATTTAAATTAATGTTATATGAGCTATAAAAATATTTTTTCAGGTATCTTGGTTTTTCCAAAAGAAAATTGAACTTTCTAAGGCCTTTCTCCATATTATAGTAAACTTATTTTTAGTTTAATTAAAGTCTAGTAAAAAATGTTTTGTCCACCTGTAAGAAGTTTTTGTATTCAAACCTCAAAGAAAACGCTGCATAATATTGTATATGGCACCAGGATGCCCCTGGTACAATATAAACATTGCTGAGAACTATTTAGTGACTTTGAGGATAGGGAAGCTAGAAAATGTGAAGAGCAGAAAGCACTTTAAAAAAATATCTGCTATAAATCCTTAGGGTTGTAAAATATACCTGTTTAAGTAACTAAAACTGTTGACTGTGGTATTCTTTCATTTTTCATGACAGTAATAAATATAAGAAACATGATATCTTTAGGCTGAGAGCACCTATACCTGTTTCTTTTGAAAGTGATGTAAAGATGTCCTGAAAGACAGAAGTGGTTTAATAAATGGTGCTATAAATTACGCTACAGGTTGAGTTTCTCATTCCAAAGTCATCTTTGTGGCTCCAGTCTATGCTACATCCCAACACTGTAGTAGTAAGTGAGGAGTGATTCACATATGTTGAGTGTTTTTATTAAGAATTTGTTTTGATTATGACTGAAACTGATTCCTCAAGCCAACTGTCTGTATAAAGAAAAGCATTAACTGCAGGGATAGAATTGATTAGTGAACATTCCCGTCTGGTAGCATAAGTAAAGACATCAAGGGAGGTGGAAAAGAAAGACATGAATCAGCAATCACTGAAGACAGGGCAAAAGAGACTGGAGAGGTCACCTAATGCATCCCTGCCTCAAGGTAAGATCAACAATACCTATGTCAGTCTTGACAGATGCTTGTTTAATTCTTTTTAAATGCCTGCAGTAATAGAGATTTCCTAACTTCCTCAGCATATTATTTCAGTTGATAACTATCCTACTAACCCAGAAGTTTTACTCAACTCCTTAACTATTTCTTTTTTCCTCTACAGTTTAATTCCCTCTTATTCTCTTAGTAAGTATCAAGAACTCATTCCACTAACATTACAGATACCTTTCACTTTTTTTGAAGACTTCTACCACATATTTCTTGGTGAAACAGCTCCCTTCCTTGCCAGCCTCTGTCATTTTTTTGCACTCAGAGTGAAAACAGAGGTTCTGAAAAGTAAGACTTCTAAAAAGCAAGATATCTTCCTCCTTGTAGAGATACAGAAAGTTCAGGTTTATCCCTCATCTTATTCAGAATCTGAATGAAGCCCCAAGAGATCTTGCGAAACACATTCGTGCCTTTACCTTAGGAGGTTACCTCTGATTGGGTTCTGGTTACAGTTAATATTGATTAATCTTGAAAATTTGAGAGATAAAATGTTTTTGGAATTATATTTTGAGAATTGTGCAATAGCATTGAAGGACCATATCCTAGCTTTCCTCCTTCAGTGGTACCTTGTCTTGCCAGACATGTTTACTGGGCTTCATCCTCAAAAAAAAACAAACAACCAAACAAAAAAAAACCCCAAAAACCAAAAGCATTAAAAAGCCACTTCTAAGCATGTGCAAATTTGTAAGAGACTTCAATTACAGTACTTTTGTTGTCTTTTTAATAGTTGTAAGTATGTATTTCCTCTACTGCCCTTTTCACTTTTGGCTTGACTGATTGAAAACCAGTTGTTCCCCAAGAAACTTAGTTTCAGTGGGAGCCAGGAATTGAGTTACAGCTCACAGATAGATAGATAATATTTATACATATATATTATATATATATATACACACATATTAAAAAATACCTATGAAGTTTATCTAAAGATACTTATCAGTGAATTTTTTATACTGAACTGCAGAGTATTGCAGCCAAAGATGATAGAGTGGAACATTACACTTGACTCAACTAACTCAGTTACTAGAAGCTTAGGTTCAACTTCAGCAAGCTGTAGATTACAAGTTTCACTGATATTAGCCCATGTTCATTACTTTAAGATCAAAGCTAGTGCTTATTGGCACAACTATTTTTCTAGCATCTAAATAAATAACTTTCAGCATCTTCAGGCATTTCTATGAGGTACAGTGGATCACTGTAGAAACGGTTTACCCAGGTAATGTTGAAAAAAATAATTTCTGGTTAATATCTGTGAAATTCTAAGCAAAAGAATCCATGCTAAATGATTTAGAATAAAAGCAGGGATAAAGTATGTTATTTTTCTCTTTACTGTTCTCTCTGTCTTCATAAATCAGAAGTATGTTAACATCCAGACTAGAGAATTGCTGACTTGAGCTGAGAAGTTCCCACAAAGATGTACGGTGGTATGTTTAAAGTAGAGGGTCTCTGGCCAGGACACTTATCACATGCTACTTCCTTGACCAGAATTAGCAGGGTTTGAGATGTAGTTATTTGACCAACGATAAATACCCCATCCAGCCCTTCCAGTCTGTTGCCTTTTTTTTTGGCAATAAAATCCTGGTATGATTCAAAGTTGAACTTTGCCGTGATAGTAGAGGATCAGGAATTCATGACTAAGGTAATGCATCTTGCAAATGGTAAAAAGCAGATGGAGAAAGTCCTGTCATCTTGGTCTATACTTTTCAGCTGTTCTTAATTTAAGCCCGACCCAACCTATATTAGTATTCCACTCCTTATACTTGAATGGGTCATGGGGGAGTGTGGGTGGTTACCTCCCCTGAGATGGAGATAGGGCATTTGAAGTAGAAGAAAGAGGTCATTTCAGGTCAATATGTCCCCAGATTCCTAATTCCTTAGACTTCTAAAGGATTTTGCTAATTTGGGATACCAGGAGTCTGAGCAAGTGTCATTTTTCCAGCTGAGATTTTTGCAGGACAGATTTTCATCTTCTTGTTCAGCAAATGTTGCTCTCCCCATCCCTGCAAGCTTCCTAACTATCCTTCTTATATATATAGTGCTCTGTCCCCTATGTGCTAACGATCATCTAGCAACAGCAGACAAGTTCTAAATGGAAGTAAGTTTGTGAAAAAGGCTGGAAGAGAGACCTGGAAAGTTCTGCTTCTTGGTGAATATTATTTAATGTAGGAAGACTGAGGTAATTAAATGCTTTGAATGAAGTAATGAACCCCTTTATTAGTCTGTCTATCTAACTATCCATTCATCCATCCATCCATCTAACTATTTATCTATTTATTTATTTGTATTTCACTCAGGGAAAATATACAGAAGTAGTGTAGATAAAAACCTGGGATTTTAAAAATTTGGAAGGGTGTGTCTTGTATCTGCTCTCCTCTTATATGAAAAGATGAAAGAACTTGTATTTAAAGCTGTGAAACCCTACATTCCTTTTTAAAAGTGTAAAATACACATTTTGCTTCCCACAATTATTGTTTCCTTTATTTTTTATTGGAAAAAAATTGTGTAGGTTTATATATTGGCATGCCAAGTCAAATCATGCTGCTTCCCAGGCCTCACTATATTTCCTTTTCAGTTCTTCCTTAAAAGTTTAAATATTCAGCTGCACGTGACAATATTAACCATTAAAAATTACTCTGGGACTATATCTTGCAAAAGGTGGAAACAATCCTGCTACGGGTGGCACTGAGCTGACAATGTACAGATAAGAAAGGTAATAAATTCAGCTTAAAAAAGAAAGCATTCTGTAAGGTAAAACATTTCTGCAAACACTGCAAATGAACTATAGCAGGTTCCACAGACAAATCAATGTACTTTGAAATAATTTCATCCCAACTACTACAGTAGATTACCAATTATCTTTAGTTTACAAAGCTACTTTACGAAGGGGAAAGTCCTATCTAATCACACAAAGGTCCCAGATACTCCACAGTCCACTTTGACATATTTACTACCAAGAGATGCCAAACATTTCCAGAATACAAATCTCTTACTTACAGGATACAAGCCCCCATAATACTTCCTAAACAATCCATAAATAATTCTCATGTGAAAAGGTGAGGGCAAAACTGACCCTGATGGAAATTTTAGCTACAGAAATTCTTGCTGCAAGAAAACTTTGGTGGCTTTTGAAGGAGAGTATCTTACAAGGCTCATTTAACAAGAAAGATTGTGAAGGCTGTGCTCAGGGTGAGGACTGTGTAGGACCACCAGAAAGAAGGCAATGTTTTAGGTTCCAGAGGAATTCACTAACCATTAGATGGCCTCTGCATGCAATGGAAAACACCAGAGTGGAAGAAGAAATCTCAGCTGCCCCACCCTCAGCTGTTCTCATGGGACACCATAGATCATCTTCATGGAGACTGGAGCAATTTTCAGGTCATTGCACCAAATCTTTTTTTTTTTTTTTTTTTTTTTTTTTTTTTTTCCCTGCATTATCAGATTTTAATTAGGGAATATATAAAGATCATCTACCCTCCTTCCTAGAAAGGCTGGTTTTTTTGGATACTTAAAAATTTATTTACATGACTACATTGCTGACCTGTAACTTAACCCTAGACATGGAGGACAATTGAACTGATTTTCAGCTAATTGCTTCAATTTAATAAGTAGTGTTTCATTTCTAAAATGTCAAAATGTTTTATCATTCTTAAAATTTTCTTATGCAGTGAATTTATACAAAAAGTAACCATTTTTTCATTCTTAACAATTACTAAATTTTACCTTCAGGATCAATAAACCACAAAAATATTTTCAATTTCTGTGGAATTAGTCTCTTCCCATCCCTGACAGAAACCTTGATATTTTATAATATTTCCCCCTAGAAAATGCAAACCTACACTTTCTCTTTCAGATGTCATGTTGTTTTGGAACATAGTTTCTCTTGAATCATATTATTCATTAATGTATGATAAAGTCTTTTAGAAAAGAAAAATAATCCAAATAATATTCTTAGAAGAGTGAGAATACTTTTTATTTTTAAGAAAAAAAAGGGTTTTTTTAATAATTTACTTATGAAGAGTACGTATCCAAAATACCTAGTGATATATACTATGTATATAGCTGGTTAAATATATTGCTTTTCTCCTCTTATAGGTTAGGTTATCTTTGGTGAATTCAAATACAGTGGGCTGCATGAATTCTGAATTCAGAAAACTTTCATTTGATTCCCATTCCTTCATGTCTTTTAGCTTTTCATCTGGTTTTCCTGAAATAATCAGTTTAAAAATATCTTTTCAATTTATTTCCTCATTAAAAACATTCTTTTATTAGTATAGTACATATTTCTGATTTTTACATTTTCAAAATATTTTTGAACAAAGCAATGTTAATTTCAATTCTTGCAAAACACATGAAAAAAATTATTTTGTGATATTGGTCTTTTTATTGCTGTTTTTATTTTCCCACTACCATCCTACTTATTTCCACTTAGTTTTATTCAAGCATATAACACAGAACAGAGGGGAGAAGAAATATTTTTGGCTGAAGACATTGGAGTAAATCACAGCTCTTGTGAGAAAATGTCATGAATATCTATGTAGAACAGACAGGACTTAGATTTTACGAGGAAGAGATAGAGAGAAAAGTGCAAGGACTCAATTTATCTACATCTGAATGATAAAGAACTGACTGAACCCTTCTGGTATTGAAATCCATGCTTTTAGCAAGAGTATTTTTAATTTTTTAAGATAGTATTTTGGTCACTAAACCATTTATAATTCATAAGGTCAGAAGGAACTATTGCAGTGATATAATTTGACCTATACCATACAGACTATAGGGCTCCTTAAATTAATTCCCACTCAAAACCAGAGTATGTCTGAGAAAAGTAACTTTAATTTGAACATGTGTTGATGGAGAACCCACAGCTCTTACAGGAGTTTGTATTCTTACAATATTACAGCTGTTACAAGATTTTGTTACTTTCACTTCTAAAAAAACCACATTCATTTTTACCTTATTCACATAAGGCTCTCTTGAACTTGAAACCCCTTTTTGTCTTACCTTTCTTAATTACTGAAGCATCACTGATGAGTGTCTTATTACTCTTTTAAATACCTAAGGACTGAGTTGAGTTACACCAAAGTTTCTCTTTGGTAAGCTCATTATATCTATGTAGAAGGTGTTTCCCATTTCCTTCATTTCTCATGGCTCTTCCCATATTTTCCTACCAAGGTAATTAATTTTCTTTTTCTACTAATATCTACATTACCAAAAAATATTTCAATCTTTTGTAACTTTTATTAATTCAAAATCAGATAACAAATGATAACTGCACAGAGAGTATTCAGGATGCTAGCACTTTTATGAGCATGGCTCCACTCTACCATAAGAGTGGTCTTTGTCATAGTAGTTTCCTACTGAATTTCATCTTCATGTTTCAGAAAGACTTTGAATTTGAGAAATCCAGTATCCTCTTCAGGAATTGGAAAATAAGGGTATGCTACTTAGATACTCATTCAGTCCTACATTGGCTTCTTTTAATGGCTTTTGATGTGGGACAAAGATAGGGTTTTTTTTTTTTCACCATATGGTGGGGATAAGAATGTATAGTGTATATTTAGTTTAGATGCCTGGAATATGTTAATTTGTAGATCATGCCCATTCAAACCTGCTTTGTTGCTTGTATGAATGATTATATTTTTGAATAAATGTTTCAGGTTTTTTCTTATCAGTGTTGGGGAAGGACATTTTGTTTTTTTCCCAAGGGTAGGGAGTGAGAATTGTGATACCTCCACCCTGTGTACAGTGCTCTGCAGGGGGGGAGGAATTGAATGTTTTCATGAGCTAAAAGAAAGTCTGTGAAAATGGAGGAAGGAGAACAGCAGAGTTGCTATCACCATCCCAGATACCTCACTAAGCTGGATAATTTGTCCATCACAAGACAAGTCTGACTTAGGGAGAGGGTTAGTGTAGCTAATGCTATAGACACCACTCACTGAAACATCTTCTGTGTAGTCACTCTTTTGTTTTTCTGTCTCTGCAGCAAGATGCTGGAGAGGTCTATCTCTCTCCATGCTGCCCTCACAGTGGTCTGTGCCACACCAGATCCAAGAGTAACTGGATGTATCTTAAAAAACATGCACAAAAGCAAACAACACTTCCTCCCAAATGTTTTCTGTGAAAGAGAACAGTGCAAATAATGGTGAGTACTGCATTGGTTTCATACCTGTTTCTTTAATGGTTTCATTGGGAAAGGAGATGTATTTCACTGTGGTGTTATATCTGAAAGGCATTTACCTACTTGATTCACCTGTCTAGCCTACACATGGGTCAGTGCTGCAGTTGGAAAGTTCTCCCTCCTTCTCAGTGTTCAAGACAGAGACTTAATCTTCATGTCAGAGGCTTTTGCCTTGTTATACACAAGATAACTCTTGGCACAATATTCTCTTTATCTGGTTTCTAGCAATGTGTCCATCATTGCAGTAACTTGAAAGCTCCTTTTCCACTGCAACAAGGAGAAAACTTGTAGTTGTCAGAAAATAAATGTATAAGTCTGCATGTATGCTTCTGATGTTCAGCACTTGTGCTTTTCAAAAACACCTTGAGTTAACAGTATGCTATACATAACCACTCATTCTTATTCTGTATGAGTGAGTCTTTGTTCCTTGAATTTGCCATGGGCATTCTGGTGTTTCAGCTTTATCTCTGACATATCACTAAGATCGTGTCCTTTGGCTGGCAGGTTAAAGAAAAAAAACAAAAACCAAAAAAACCCCAACCAAAACCCAAAAAAACCAACAAAACAGACCAACACACAAACTAAAAGCAGAAAACCCCCTAACAGATGTAACCCCCTCCTCCACTTTGACATAAAAATGTGAATTACATTTTTATTGTCCATCAAAAGTTTTGCCAATTCCGGATCTGTAACATTTTAGTAGGTTAAATATTGTTTGTTCATTTAATTGTGCTGTGTAAACTACTTGCATGCTCTTGACTTTTTAACTAAAAACATAGCAAATATGTTGATTTTACACTGCTTCCTGGATACCACCTACTTCCTGGATACCACCTAATGTTCATAGTTTTCTCCTTAGATTTCTCTTGCAGTCTTTTGGATCTCTTTGAAGTGAGTGGAATGGTTTTAATGTCAACCTAAACTGAATTGGTTACAAGAGATAAGGAAAACATTTTAATATAAATAGTGCATAGACAGAGATGATAAAGACAATTTCAGGCATATAGAAAAAGCAGACAAGGAAACTGAAATCAAGCAATTTCTGCTTGGGTCTGGTAGATGACTGATTTCACACGCTTTTCAGCATAGGAATGTGGATGTTCATGAAAACTTGATCAAGAGCCATATCCAAAAGAGCATTTGCATATCTGAAATAGAGTGTACAAAGATTTTTAAAGGCCTACATCCAAGATTGTAATCCAAAACTTCCTTTGTTCTGACATATTTAAGCCTGTAAGCACCACTGAACTTCACATCTTATTTGTGGGGCAAAAAAAGTCAGCTATGAGAAGCAGACAACCTAGTCACAGTCAGCTGTAGGGATGGGTGTCATGCACCTCTTTCTGCTGCCAATGGGTTAAAAGTCACATTGATCCCAGGAGTATGCCTGTGCCTGCAGAATGGCTCATAATTACCTGCATGGTATAAAATCATTACAGAAATGAGACAGTATGTGTGTTATTTACTGTCATGAAGAGCTGCAGAAAATGGTAAGGAAACCTGAAAAGTGCATTTTTATATTGACACTTGTATTAACACTTTAAGAGGCTGCATTCAGCAATTATTGGTGATGTTGGGTAAAAGCAAGTAGAACAGACTCCATAAGATAAGAGATTTGAGTAAAACCAGTTCAAACTAAGTGCTTGGTTGTCTAAGGAAGCAGTGGAACAGACAGAATATATTCAATAAAACATTTGGTACTGAGTATAGGACTATGGAATTAAAGTACTAGTGGATTAAGATTAGATTTAAATGAGCTGCTGTTACGAGGACAAGTGTTTAAAGTAGTACATAAACTACCCTGTGTCAGCTTATGTAGTCTAAAAGTTCATTTTCAGACTATTTAATCATTTCATGGGTGGTTTGGATGAAGACTGGGTGAGGTAGATCTGACATTTGTAACTGATTGCGTTTTAACATTAACAACAAAACATGGTGAGTTTTTTTTCTGGAAGTTTTCTAGCTATTTCTACATTTCTGATCTTGGAGAAGTCCATAAACCACATGAATCTAAAGCCATAATTCATTTGGCTTTACCCCATGCTGGGCCATCCTGTGGCAGCAGGCAACCTTCAGATCTGGGGACCCAAAACATTCCAGTATCTGTTTCCCTGTGGAAAGTGGATTTAAATAACTGCTTTTCTGCATGGCTCCTCCAAGTCATCCTGGAAGCAGTCTTTATTTGCAGCAGATCAAGGAAGAACATATTTGGACAGGTCAACATGATTACAAGTTGGTTCCCACATTTTCAGTTATGGAAATGTCCCTGCTGCCAGAAGGTCTTGTACAAACTCTTCATTTTGAGGTTTCTCCTGCAATTATTGCCTGTGTACAGAGGAACTTAACCATGGGTATCCATAGTGTTCTTGCAGATTTTTTTCACTTTAAAACTTGTTCCTTTGCTATATAGCCAGCACTAAGCAGTTCTGTCCAGGAATGGCCATTCAATCTCTAAAGCAGCAAATCTCTGACAGTTCCTTTATGTTTGATTGCTTTGATCTGTCCTGGTATAACCAAGAGATGAAACCACATGCATTTTAAAACCATACTTAGTTTTCCTTTTTTCTTTCTTCTGTTTAGTTTTTTTCTCATTGGTCAGGGAAGGTACGGTCTGAGTCTAGAAAAATATTGAGTATGTGGGCAAGACTGCCACTGGGTTCAATATTCTTGTTTTTCAAAATGTAGAATTAAAATGAGGAAAAGCATACATGGCAACATTAAAATTTCTATTAGAGCTGTGTATATTCAATGTGGCAGTACGTACTGGAGTTAGATGAGGCCTTGTCTGTCATCTCACAACTCCTGACAGTATTACATATTTATTTTTTAGTGGAATTTCTGAGAGAACTTGTGAAATCTGGTATTTGTGCATTTTTTTGCCTCTGCTGCTAAGTCATTATTGTCTCATCTCTCCGAAAAGGGATCATTCAATTTTAGAAGCAGACTTCATATCCATTGTTCAGAAGAGGGATAGGCAGTTTTGATTGCATTTTATGTTATAAACAGCAAACTCACTATAGAAATGGCTGGACTTATTGCACTGAAAAAAACCTTCTAAGCTGAGGGCACTGTTTGCATGAAAAGCCTTCTGTACGTAATGTGAAAGTTTCTACGATTGAGAACTGCACAGTAGTAGTAGTTAGGGCTTTATTACTTAGTTCTAATTTGTATTGATG
This sequence comes from Caprimulgus europaeus, assembly GCA_907165065.1. The sequence continues at coordinate 3,597,003 of OU015533.1, forward strand.
GCCTAAAAAAAGTAGCATGCTTTGCAGTTCTATGAAAGAAAAGATTATAAATGGAGATTAATTATAATTTTGCTAGCTCAGTACTTGTAAAACTAAAGCAATTTATATTCTTTCTCTTAATGATCTCCATTCCTGATTGCAGTAATGTAATCTAATTGTGATTATGATAGTATCTGAATCATGTGGGCCTCTATGTGATTGGAACTACTCTTTGCATTAAAAAGTAATTTTGGAGTAATGATGAAAAGTTACTGTGGAAAATTGGCAAGTAATATATTTTACTCTGTATCTTAAGTTTCTGCTTTCATTTTTGATTATATCTTATAGCAAGGATAAGTATGATACTATATCAAGGATTTATTACATCAAAGACTTATCAATGATAACTATGAGTATCAAGGATAAGCATGATATTATTGGAATAATACAGATATGGTTGAGGCAAGAAATTGAGGTTTTGAGATACAAGTCTGGGGTTTGTGGAGAGAAAGGGTAGACGGAGGAGGAGCCGTATCAATATTCCTGGGAGATGAGTGTCTTCAGAGAGAAATGCTGCAAGGATTTTGGCTGACAGAGCAACGTCACTTCTGATAAAAGTTAAGAGCAATAAAGGTAGTCAGGTGGTTTTCTGAATGATTCATTGAACTTCTAGGTCTTTGCTTACAGATGAGAGAGGCCTTCAAGATGGACAGAACTTTGATATAAATGGCTTTTAATTACTCCATTATTGATTGCAGTAAGGTAAAACTAAGGAGGGATTATTCACATCTTTAAAGCTAATGTAGGCTTGCCTCTGGATTCTTGTGCATTTTATTGAGTTGTCTTTCAGAAACTATTTGAATTAATTTGAGGATTTGAGCCAAGGGTAATAAAGGGTGTTGAACTGCAAAGGTATGAAAGGTCCACTGATCTCAACATCATTTGATTTAAAATATTTGTTGAGGAGTAAAAGCAATGCAAGCCTTGTGGCAGGCTGACTTTGAGGAAATGCAAAGTGTGCTAAGGAATTTTTATCAGGATTTTATTATAATGTATGGTAAATCTACTGAAGAAAATTGGAATATATTTCAGAAACAGTTGGAGGACATTTGAAATTCATCCTGGTTTAAGTCTAAAGAAGGATAAAGGTAACAATGCCCAATGTGGCTAAGTAGGGTTGTATAGTAAAGAGTAAGATAAGCAATAAGCACAAGGTGTTGAAAAAAAAAAAAAAAATACACAAAATCTGGTAAGGTGGAGCAGTTGAAAAGCTATATAAAATAAGCAGAAGCAAACTGAAAGGCTAATTAGAAAAGCAAAAAGGAAATACTGAATGCTAACTGCAGAAAAAATATTTGAGATGATAATAATATCCTGTGAATATATTCCAGAAAACTGAAGGGAAAAATAGATCCACAAATCATGATAGTGTGGAAAAAGCCATAACGGATTTGTTTAGCAGGTTTTATTTTTGCGTGTGAATACACAGAGGCAGATGGATGGATGGATGGGCAGATGGAGAGCTGATGAACAAAGGAGGTGTATTTCATTTTATATTGCAACGTTCCTCCTCACCTGAAGAACTGACAAACACGACAGATATCACAATATTAATTTCATCATAATTTAATGTGATCTGATTGGTAATATGAGATGCAAGAAATCAATACAATTTTAAAGAGTCAATCAAATTTTAGAGGAAACCAGACCTGTTGGTAGCATTCATCATGGCCAATACCCACAAAACCCAACAGGGTAGCCCATAACTCCAAAGGGAAAGCATGAGCAGAATGGTGTATACACCGAGTGTGGATATACCACAAGAATCTGAGGTAACTTAGTTAATCTCTTAACTGGTTAAACCTTGTATTGTTTGCTCCTGGGACTATATTTGGGCCAGGGCTGTGCCACCACCAGTGCTCTTGTTAACCCCAAATTGTCAGAGGCAAAACACCAAGAGATCTGGCTCCAGTGGTGCCTCCTGGCACAGGGTGGGCTGCAGTTTCTTTGCCTGCAGCACAGCATTCATTTAAAATAAAATAAATATATATATTACTTGTGACATCCTGCAAATCTTCATTGTCCCTTTTTACTTCCAGGGGGGCTTTGAGCACTTCCCTCACAAGTTAAAAAGAGCTCAGCTCTCTCATGGCTTCTGTTTTATACTTGTAATTTCTTCTAGCTGCAGTTTGCCTCTGTTAATGATTTGCATAGCAAAGTTTGGGCTAACTTACAGCTTTAACTTGGCTGGCAATAATAAATGCATACAATAATTGTTTTTGTCAGAATGTCTATTTCTTTTCAGAAGTGTTTGGGTTTTTTTTAGTAGCTGGTGTTATTGTGAATTCCCCCATGATGCAGTGATTTTTGCTCCCCCTGCTGTCACTACAGCAACAAATGAACCAATACTTTTGCCCACCGTGAATGTGTATTGATAAACCTGATGCACAGGATATTTTTTGTTAAAAACAAACACTTGCAGCAAAGGATGGAAGGAACCATACTCTATTTTTAAAAAGCCAACACAAGAAATATTCCATATTTTAGTCCCCAACAGCAGTATCTGCTGAGTGATAAGTCAACAAAAATTGATGGAGAGATTATTTGCTCTTCTAAAAGACTATTTCAAACAAGAAAGAGTTATCAAAAAGATAAATGAGGATTTATATTCCTAACCCTTTGTGTCTGAGAATGCTTAAAAGCACACCTTGGAATAATTCAGAATTACTGCACTGAAATTATGGCTTTAGACTGAGTCCCTTTCAGAGGTGTTTCTGTAACAAGCTTTTCTTTGCTTTCCAGTGATCTAATCTGCTGACAGCTCTTTCCTCCAAATTAATTTTATTTAGCTGGCTGGATTCTGAAATGCTCACAGAGATACCTGTGAGGCTGTGTGATGGTACCATGGTGGTGAGGTGTGTTTTCTGCTCCTGCCTGCCTTTGGGCAGTGCCAAGGACTTTTCTGGGAACCACATTTTCAGGAGCTGACACCTCACTCTGCAAAGGGTTTTTCATCTACTCCATTTAGCAGTCCTGCCTTTAGATACCTTCTGCTATGCCAGTGGTTATTAAAAGAATGGAATATCTACCTAAAATATACTCCCCTCTCTTTTTTCCTACCAACAGATGGAAATCTTCCCTTTATTCTTTTTGCATCATAACTTTCCCTGCTTGTGACTACCTGTCCATTGATTTTTGATGGTTTACGTGGCACTGCATTGAATTATTTTCACAGTGCAGCAGAAGCCATGGGTGGAAATACTACCTGGGTGCAGAGCATCACCTGGACATTTGAGGAACACTGTCCTCTTGTCCTGAGTGGAGGTGAGTGTCACTGCTTCCAAGTGGCATCCCAGCTAAGTTAGCCAGCATTATTTTATTTAACACCTTTGCTTCTTAAAAAATAAATTAAAAAAAATAAATAAAAGTGGAAAAAGTCAGGCTAAAAGGCTTCCAAAAGGAGTCAGGGTGGCAGGAAGAACTCTCCTGCCAAGGGCCAGTTTCTCAGCAACGCCGTCCTCCCCAGGCCTCGGGAGTTGAGAGCCCCTTGCCCCCGCAAAGGAAGTTCCTCGGGTGCCTGTTAGACATTGAGAGCTTTGTGAGGGGCTGCAGGGCCGGCCGGCTGTCAGCCCACTCCCTTAAGGGAACTTGACAGATCTTAAGAAAAAAATTTAAAAAATAATAATAAAAAAATCAATTTTAAGCTCACATGCCCCAGTGGGTGCCAAAGCCACTTCAGAGAGGCTGAGAGATGGCTGAGTCGACAGGATTTGACTTCCAGAGGTAGAAAGGTGACAAACTCCATCATGAGAAAGGGGCAGCTTAGGGCCTCCGAGGCCGAACCTGCTCCCAGGATCCGGGGCCTGGTGTTGTATTGAACCTATTTATCTCTTTCATGGGTCCAAGGTACCACAGGGAAAGAAAAGTTGTTAAAAAAAAACCAAAAAAAGAACCAACCTAAAACCGCTGGCAGAATTCAAGGGTGTAAATGATGAATTACTTTTCATCAGCTGAAAGGAAACATACTCCGGAACAATACTGAAAGGGAGCAGGAGCATCTGACCTCCTGCTTCAGAGCAGCCAATATCTTCATTCAAGAAGACAACCATGAAATTACACAGAAAATGGGATTGTCATGAACAGCCCCTTGAAATCTCAGTATACAGTCATTACTGCATGGGAAAAAGCCTTCATCCACACATCATAACTTGTAACAGACAAGGCGGGGGGGGAACCACCCTGAAAACGGGCCTTGGAGTTACCAGTAGGAATGTAGAAAATATTTGTTGATTCAAAGTTTTTTGTTTTTTTTTCCCTCTAGTCTCTCAAATCACTGTAAAGAGACATAACAATGTTCTAACTTCATAGTAATACTGGCTTTCTGGCCACAGACAGCTTATTGGAACTGTTTTGTAAATCAAAAGAAAAGAAGAGAGAGGAAAAGCCAATCTATCACTTTATTTATATTATCTGTCTTTGGTGAATGATTTATCATTTAAGTGCTTTGAGAAGAGAGTCCAGAAACCGTTGTCCAATTAGTGCTGCCCTCTTAAACCACATACTATAAATATTCGTAATTATCAGAATCGCAAAACAACGTTCGTCAGAGTTTCATATTCAGGGTAACAACTTATTTTCTGGCTTTGCTTAACAAAGTTTATATTTATCCAAATTAGGCAGAGAATAGAAAGCAAACAAGAGGCTGTTGGTTTATTTGAGAATGAAACCAATCACAGAGAATGAGAAGCCAGTAATATGGGCATAAAAATAACACATTTAACTGTTTATTTCTTTATTCTTGCAGATTTCTCCATTGACTTTAATTAAGCTAGCCCTGGGCTAGTGGGCATGGAGAGGTTTTTTTTTTTCTTTTCCTTTTTTATTTTTTTAGTTCCTCATTAGTCTGTTTTTTTCCTCAGCTCTCATGGCTTTAATGACTAGTCCCATTAAATAGGTCAATGGACTTCTTTTATTTCAAGTTTTATATAGGCTCATATTCCACTGAATCTTAAACACTGAACATTCAAAGTTTCTGGGCATATTTCTTCATTCCTGCAGATAAAGATACATATCTTTCTCTTTTCCCTTCTCTCTACAGCAGCTGACCTTTCATTGCAACATACCTGGGGAAAGCTGGCACCAGTCTGGGCCAACCAGCTGCGAAAATACCTCCCAGGTAAGTGCTTGGCTGAGGATTGCAACCTGTGGGCAGCAGTGAGATCTGGGATATTCCAGATCATATAATGTTATGTTCAGTATATTAATGAGGGTCTCTCAGTCTCTTTTCTCTCTCACTTGGGCTCTTGCTTTTCTGAGGTTGTGGTTTCATTTTGAGATTGTCACTCTTATCTGGGAATGGGCTGGGCTTGGTCAGTGGGTGGTGAGCAATTGCACTGTGCATTACTCATTTGTGTATTTTATTATTACCATTAGTATTGATGTTGTTTCATTTTATTTCAGTTATTAAATTATTCTTTACCTATGAGTCTCCTTACTCTTACCCCTCCAATTCTCTCCCTTGTTCCCTGGTGTGGGAAGAGTGAGCGAGAGGCTGTTCGGTGTTTGGCTGCCAGTCAAGTTAAACCACCACACTGGGTAACACTGTTGTCAGGACTGGAGGCTGATGTCTATGGCCAACCCACATAGTTGACTAATTGGGCAGCCAACCTGAAGAGCACAAGAATCTGACTTGAGTGCTGCACAAGAAGGTTGTGATCTGAAGAGCAGGGCTTCAGGGGCACCTCCTGTGCTCCCTGCTCCTGTGTGAGGGACAATACAGAGCTTCCTGCCCAGAGGGGCTGGACTTCAGTCCTTCAAAAACCAGCTGTGAATTAATGAGATTTGTGTACTCAATGTCAGGAGTGAGAATGTTTTTTTTATGTGACTTTGCCTGATGGTCAATCTGGAACATAAATTTATGCTCCAACATTGCATGTAAGACACTTCCACCTCCATTTCTGCTCTTAAAGCAGGGAACAGCAAAAGGACAGTGTTTCCTAAATGCTTCTGTAACACCACAATATGAATTATTGTCTGCAGTTGGTTTGGAAAGAGTTGCTTCTTCCAGGCAGTGTGGGTATTAATAGAATCATAGAACAGTTTGGGTTGGAAGGGACCTTTAAAGGTCATCTAGTCCAACCACCCCTGCAGTGAGCAGGGACATCTTCAACCAGATCAGGTTGCTCAGAGCCCAGTCCAACTTGACCTTGAATGTCTTCAGGGATGGGAATTCTACTTCTCTGGGCAACCTGGGCCAGTGTCTCATCACTCTCATCACAAAAAATTTCTTCCTTATATCTGGTCTAAATCTCCCCTCTTTTAGTTTAAATCCATTACCCCTTGTCCTATTGCTACAGGCCCTGCTAAATTTTTAATAATTTAGGGAGCTGCTGTACCCTACTCTTCTGGCCAGCAGTCTACACAGAGTACCTTCTCCTGAAACATGAGGTCAGTGCCAGTGGTTTGTCTGCAGCAGAGCAGGGGCTCTTTGCTTGGGAATATTTCACACCTAGAAAAGAGAAGCAACACTACTGACTTCTCTAAATGCTTGCAGCCTACCTGAGTTGCTGCACCACAAGCACTGGTCCAGCAAACACCATATACTGGGAATTCTCTTCTTCTCCCAAGTTTTTAACATTTCCTTGAAACACATTTTTTTTCATGCAGTCTTTTAATAATGAAGCCCATTCTAGCACTAAATCTTGCTGTGCAAAATATTCAGTGTCACTAATGAGTCAGGGAAAAATCTGGCAGAAAGGTGGGTACAAACTGGGAAAAAATGTGGTCTTCATTTGTTGCCACATGTAAGAAATACAGTGATTGTACTGCCACATGCAGGAAATCAGGTGATTGTGTATTATTTGAAGATTCAAATTCAGATACTCCTTCAGATACCATTTGAACCTTCTTATTTTAAGTACAAGCTGAGCTAAAAATAATCTGGGTCTCAACTCATACCTCCTAAATCTGTACTCAAGACATCTAAATTGGGAATGGATGAGCCCATACGAATTGTGAATCCTAACCTAGAGGTGTTTATATGTCTCCCTTTCCCCTGCAAGGAGCCCATGAAGACTTTCTTCCCTAACCCCGTGCCTAAAACAAGAGGAGATGAATCCTACCATCTAGCTGCAATTTGTAGAGTAATTAGGGCTTTGACTGTGACAACTTTAATCCAGTTGTGGTTTAACTCATAGTTAAAATGATAATGGCAAATATATTGCAGCTAATCTAAATATATCTATATTTTAACTAGATGAGGTGATATGTGGGTTTGCTGTGATTTGGTTTGATATACAGGGTAGTGTGAGAGGACTCTTTAAATTATGACTGAATCAGTTTTATTGTCTGAAAGGTGATTTTGATTGCTTCTTCCTCCTTTAGAGTTAAACGGTGATGAAACTGGCTTTTCCGCAATGGAAAAAGCAGGGAACCTCCAAAGTATAAGCAAAGAGTGGCAGTGGGGTGTGGTGAGTACAATTCTGTCACGTGCTCTATTCCACAGCAAAGGATGCCTTTTATTCAGATTTTAATGGATTAGATTAATCAAGCAATTTGACCACTGAGCAACCTTTAACGCTCCAACAAACTGACCTCAAACTACACAAGTTTTGTGCTGCTGGAATTTATAGTCTTATTATATACATTGCATTTTTGTAACCTGCCTATGTTTCAGCACACTGTTAAAGAGTTGTCATTATCCTAATTATAATTAAGTCACTTGAAATAAATTGGGAGATAGTAAACAGTGTAAAAATATCTAAATAGGGAGCTGGTCCATTGACTTTATAGCTAAGTCATCACCTTATGTATAAATGATTCTCAGATGCCAAAATTGATAAACAATACCTTCAATTCAGCAGTCAAAATGCTGCTATTAGAGTAGAAAACTGATCAGAAAAAACCCACAGTAACGTGAATAACTCTGGTTTTAGCAGAGTACCATGTATCATTGCACCATGTAAGCCAATCTGAAGGTAGGTTGAAATTTTAGCATACAGATCAGTATTATAAAAGAGGGATTTTCTCTTTTTCTTTTTTCCCCATCATTGGGAGATGCTCAATTTTTCCTTCTGGGGAAGGGAGTCTTCTATCCAGACCAGAATTTCTAACATATTAGGCACCAGAGAAGCAATTAATGGGATTTTTGAAAGTGTCTGGGCACTGGATGCCAACTGAGTTTCTAGGTGATTTTTGAAAATTATGTCTAGAACCCATCTGCATCTGTTGGCACCCAGATACCTTCAAAACGTGGGGCTTAGATGTCTGCCTTGATTCGTGATGGATACAGTCTGTAGCACAGCTAATTGTGACTGACAGCACAAAAAGACAGGTGCAAAATTGAAGCACAGGTCCAAAGACTTGGTCCTATGTAGTTGATGGACATTTAGTATGTTTTTAATGTTTCACAGTTGCTGGTTCCTTAATTAAATAAAAATATTTCAGACAGAGCAGCAGAAATCAACTTCTCTGACTGATATGAATCCTGTTTACTCTCCAACTCTGAACTCAGCAGGTTAAGTAATTGGGAGACAGAAAAGTTCCTATATTTCTATTTCCAGCTGGTGGTACACAAAAGGCAGGAAGTTATCTCATTAATGGGGCACCAGCTTTATGCAAATTACAGTAACAAAAAGGCTTCCCTTCATACTTTTCATAAATTACCTAATAAAGTAGGAATAAATGGCCATATTCAAGAGCCTTTGTTGTATTTTTAGCACAAGACTCTTTCTGTTACTGCAAATATGACTAAATGCGCCTTGTTCAAAAGGGGTGTTTATGAAATAAGGCCACTCAAAAGCTTTTATTCCTTAACAGCCTTCAGTTACTTTTATGGCACAAAATTAACATAATTAGTCACAGAGAATAGATGACATAAGCAGCGTGCCATGCACAAAAGGGGAAACCAGTATCTAAGGAAGGTATTTTGAGAGATCAAAAATTTTCAAAGTGCTCAATACTAGAAGGTCCTTTTTATTTGTGCACAGCCTTAAGATACTTTCTTACTCCGTGAAATTCACATAATGAGATGCAGCAGACAGATGACATTAGCGATGAGCCATTAGAAAGAGGTCAGTTTCCTCTGAAAGATAGTCACTGTTCCTGCTCGTCATTAATTTGCAGCTTCAAAGCAGTGAGCATATGATAGTCTGGCATGTTAAGCAAGTTGCAGTTATCTTTAAATAACCATTTTTTTCCAGTTATTAGAAGCTAAAGTTTTTAAACTTCTGACTGAAAGCAAAATTAAAGCACGCAGCAGTGCAAAAAGGCTATGGAGAGATTAGAAAAAGGAAATCAAATATGTTTTATAAATGAAGTTAGCTTTTCCCCAGGGAAAGGCTGCTTTAACTTTTAGTTTAAGAATTTGGGATTGCATATAGACCTCATAGATTTGATTGCTTTCTGGTAGAAGAGAGAAAAGTGACTATTTTCAGGTGCTATCGTCTTCTTCATTAACATGCCCTGATCTAAAGGGCAGAAATGTATAATTATGTAAATAACATTGCAGCCCAGAAGCAAAGATAGCTGAGATGCCTGGACATGGTGAGAGGAGGCAAAATGATCCTCCGTGCTTGTGACTTGATGTGAAGTTTGGTTACATCCCCAGTTTGGCAGGGGAATATAATATATTTGGATATTAAAAAAAAGCTTAGGAGTCTTGGATCATGTCTTTTCTATAAATGACTAGGGAGTAAGCCAAAGTGCAGTGCAGTAGGCAACTCCAACGTGTAGCACTGAAATCTTGGTATAAAAAGAATTGTCACTTCTCCAAATATAGTCACATGTCCAAGCTGGCACTAACAAACGCTCTTGTTTTATTATAAATATCCTTTCATTTCTACTCTTCACTTCATACTTAATGCTGAAGCTATGTCAGGGGTGAAGCCTCGGAAGGATCACAGTTTCAGCAGCCCAGTCTGATTGTTCCAGCCCCGACTTAGTCATGCTGCCTGGGCAATGCAGAACAGAAGACAGTGTTGCTAACAGATTTACACTGTACCAGGGTTACCAGAGTTGACCCAGGTTTGAGGAAATAATCAAGTAATGATCTGCTCTATAAATATTATCATTAATGAGAGTATTTTTGCTTAATTCTGTGGGATTTTGGGTCATGCATATACATGATCATGTAAGCCAGTCAAAGTAATAACGTGGTTTTCCCGATTTCTTTCATCCTTCTGCAGGAAGGGATCCCAGCCCATGCCTATGCTACTCATCCCAGTTCCCCAGGTGCATGCTTGGTGCACAGTTACCCATCTCCTGCACCGTTAGCACCGACCCTGGCACAGCTTTGACCAGGAACAAGGTTTCTTCCACAACATAGACACCATACTGCTCTTAGGGAGTTCAGGCAGATATAGATGTGATCTGTATAATGTCCCTTGCCCTCAGAGCATCAAAGCCTTGCCTTGCTTAATTATTAATTGATTGAGATACTGCCCCTGGGATCCACCTGGGGTCAGCAACCCCTTAACAGTGTCTGCCTTTTCCAGCCCATGACAGGGGAGGCCACATCTAGTAGGCACCTAACGTAGGTAATACTGTTAAAAGTCTGAAGTAGGATGAGATGAAGCTGAGCTTGAGTTCAAATCAGAAAATCAGCTAACTGCACAAGCCTGGGGGCTATCATTCATCTGTGGTGTTTTAATTTGGACTGGACTTTCATTCTGTGCTGTGATTTACTTGTGATGAAGCAGGGTTCACTGAGCGAGGAGAAGTGCAGGATGTTTTACAGCCTGGCTGTGGGCTAGGCTTCTTCAAAACTCATTTAGAACTACAACTAATGCCTTTTTTTCTTTTCTTTTAGATAGTTGGATCTGGTTATCTTAATGAGATATGTACAAATCCAAATTTTGGATTCAGAATTGAATCCAGGTGTAAATTCCCCTGAAGTCATGGGATACCCCAACTTGATGTCCCAATCTAGTTTTTCCTAGGACCACTTCCAGTGCCACCCTGCTAATTTAAATAAGCTGATTTAAATTAGTGCTTCCTGTTGTCCATGTATCTAGTGCCAACACTGTTTCAAAATGACTTATTACTGTTTGAGTTTTAACCAACATGGGATTACCAAGATTTTTAAGAAGAAAGACTTTTACATACCAACCCTCTGGAGTCCTGTCCCTGAAAGCCCTGGTCTCAAAGTAGCCCATCCCTCTCTGGTGGTTGGTGTCAGCATTGGGGTCCTCCTCAAGACAGATTGTTTCTGAACTTACAAGATTTGCTATTGCAAGGGGAAATCCAACCAGCTGAAAATTTAGGAAACAACTTGTAAAATAGGAGCACAGAGTTCAGATCAAGATGATAAAATAAATAGAAGGTTAAAAAACAAGGACTCCATCTCCCTCTTTCTCCTCCAGAGTGAGGAGACAAACATTTAGGACAGTGCTTTCTCTCTCATTTTGCAAGTAACCTCCTTGACTTTGTTTTGCTGTGGTTTTATTTTTTTTTTAATTATTTATTTAGGTATGGGGCAATATTTTTAGACTATTCTTGTACAGCATGTTATGGAAAAAAATGCTTTTATTTGATAAAGAGTGAGGGGAGACTGGACAGATGGTATTATATCAACCCTAACCCCTGGCCCTTGCTTGCCTGGTTAAGAGAGGCACGCAGCCATTAGTTTTGAAGTGCAGGAAATCTTTCCTTTCTTGGGACAATAAGCAGAACACTATTCAAAGGTCAATAAATAGTGTCGAGTTTCAATATTTAGGCCTTCAATATACAATATTTCAAAATTTCGTTTGATTATCAAAGTTTTTCTGCTGTGTAAAATGTGAAGTTTCAAGGAAAAACCTGAAACCAAAAACATTTTACCTCAGAACATAAATATTTTGATTCTGAAATGCTGGTTTTTTTTCCCAATGGATGCTTTAGTCGTGCTCTGCAACTGTACCGTGACTTTTGTATTCTGAATTTTCCCGTTTAAGCCAATCAAAGCACATCATGTGTTAACTGAGCTTTTCAATTCATCTTGGGCAGAGGTGACATGAATTGCTGTATGTTATTCTTTGTGGGTGCTTGGTGCCCCACATACTGGCAAATTGGTCAGGATCATGGATGAAATCAGAGCCCTCTTTGTGCTCTTCTTCGGGTCTTCAAATGCTGTATCAGATTATCAGTGAGTTGGGATATGGACTGGGATAAGACTCATGACATGAATTACTCTGTTGGCCTGTGCTTTTTCATGGTGCAAGACCATAAGTGTTTTTGTAGGAAAGAGAAAACTGGGAGACCTAAAACTTAGATCACAGAATCACAGAATATTAGGGATTGGAAGGGACCTCGAAAGCTCATCCAGTCCAATCCCCTGCCGGGGCAGGAACACCTAGATGAGTTCACACAGGAAGGCATCCAGGCAGGTCTTGAATGTCTCCAGAGAAGGAGACTCCACAACCTCCCTGGGCAGCCTGTCCCAGTGCTCTGTTACCCTCACAGTAAAGAAGTTCCTTCTGAAATTTAAGCAGAACCTCCTGTGTTCCAGCTTACACCCATTGCCCCTTGTCCTATCATTGGACATCACTGTGAAGAGCTTGGCCCCATCCTTCTGACACTCACAGATGTGGAATTGTAAGTTATTAACAGACCCTTGCTAAAGCTTGCAGGTGTATCAAGCTTTCACTGTGCATCTTCAAGGAATTACTGAAACTCATGTGCTACCTGTGTCCAAAAAGTGAAGCAGCTACTATCAGTGAATGTTGTTCTTAGTTGTCCATGCCAAAATGGGTGAAATTGATTCCAGTTAGTTTTTAATCTCTTTTCACATATATTGCATGCAAACTATCAAGTGGTAATATGGAGATGGTCTCCTGAAGATAAGCTTATTATGCCAAGTCAAAAAATATGGTAGGATGACTTAGGAGAAGGGAAATATGAACATTCAAGATACTAAATAAGCAGTGGTGAAAGCTGATGAAATGCCAAATTAGTGAAGTGGTATCCATGAGTAACAAACATCAGTGCAGAGATGTGTAAGCTGCAAACCTGTTCCAACAGATGACATACAGTGAACAGAAAGCTAGAGTGCAGGATCAGTGTGGTAAAAATGTGGAGAAGGAGAAAGATTTTACTGGTATTTGAAATGAGATCTTAATGTCTTTTAAGTGCCTTTTATTACATTTAGCCTGATTCTTCAAGGGAAAATGTGGTTTGTGATACATTTATAAAATTATTTCTGATCCTTGCTTGTACTAACTTCTACTTTTTCTACTTCCTATTTTTATATATAAAGCTTAAGTAAAATAATACATCAGTATGTCTATCTCAAAAAGAAAGTTGTCATCAACAGGAACTTATCACTATAAAACTTCCATTTGGCTAATGTTATCCTAACTAGATGTAGTATGGCCACACAGGTATCTTCAAGAGGAGTATTAGAATTTGTTGTGTAGCTTGATTCCAATATCTGAACTGTATGAGAATTAACATCCAGGCACTCTGAAAGCCTTTCAGAGTAATGCATCTTGGTTTTGTTTTCACTGAGATTAAAAAGAAAAAGCAGGAAAAAAGGAGGGGGGGCAGGTGGCGAAATAGCCTTGTTTTTTCTTCATTGAAAGGTAGAAAATATCTACAGACATTTTTTACATTCTCTGAAAAATGTAGCTTAGACCAAATTCCAGCATGCTACTGATGAAGGGTTCAGGCTAGTCCTTGACATTAGACAGTAGGGTAGGATTTGTGAAAGCTCTCTGTTGACCTAATAATACGCCCATTTACATCAGCAGGAGTAAATTTAATCAATGCTGAGTGTATTTCACAGACTCACGCCTAAAATGTCAAAAGATGCTTCTTCAGAATATTATATTTAAGTTTGATTATGCCATTATTTTTTTATTTGGTATTTTGTTTACTTTTTTTTGGCAGTGAAGATGCTGTATGTAAGAGTTATAACTGAAAAGATACACTCAAGTGGAGATGTTACTGGGACTAGATTAATGTGATGATATTGGATATTGCCAAGTGCTGTGATTGAAAGTTTTTAATTTTTGTAATTTTCAACTCCTATGTCTGCCATTATCAATAATTTCTATAAATACTGTGAAACCAAAAGCAATTTTGGAAGATAGATACAAAGGGGAAGCATTGCAGAGAAAAACTGAAGGCTAAGAGACTTTTCCCAAGATTCCTGTAGTTAGAAGAAACCAATGGTAAGGAAAGAAATACAACAAAAGGAGATGCTAGCAATTTCTACGTGTCACAATTCAGAATGGATTATATCTGCTTTAACTAATAAGAGTCTATAGAATGGAATGAGAGAATTATGAATTGGATGTTCTTGTTAAGGTCTAGTTCAGTTTAATTAAAACACGAACTCTAAAGCAATATATATGAGCTTGTGCCTGTGCACACATAGCCTGGTTTATATATTAACATGAGTACAAACCAATATATAAAATACAGACACCCTTGTTCATTTATACCTAAACCTTTGCTTTAAACACAAAGCTTTATACATTATTTTAAACACATTTTTAACACATGTTAATAACATTCATGCTGTTGCTTTGAAAAATCTGTGAGATGTGGTTAATGAAGAGAAACTGCAGCATAAATTGCATGTAAAATATGCAATCCACAACAACATATTTTTTCTCAAGCTACAGTTTTTTTACGTTAAACATCTTTTAGCTTGTTTAAATTTATTCCCTATTGTTTATAAAGAGCATCATCAGCCACCACTGCCTGAAACAACTGCAAGTGGTAAACCAGGCAATCTTCTTACTTTAATAAGATTCTTTGGTTAAAAATAGATTTTAAGTCTATCTCACATTAAAGGATGTAAATCCTAATGAAATTGCACAAAATATTTTTCATTTTCAAGGTTTTTTTTCCATACAATCCAACATTTATTTTTTTCTAAAGTTTCACTAAAGAAAATAGCTGGAGGTTTTTGATTGTTGGTTTGCATTCTTTTTCCTACTGTCACTGGACAGTCCATTGTGCATTGTCTGAAATAGTTTACTGAATAAGCCTCATCTGATGGTTCTGTTCAGTCATCTTCATTAGCACTGGGTAATATTTTATTAAAGTGTCCATGAGATTTTTCACTGTATCTCACCAAAATGCCCTTTGCTGCAATTTCAGTGGACTGCTGGTTTTGCCTGTCTACAATTGTTATGGTTAACAGTTAATTTTCATCCCCTTTGCTTCACATTGTACATATTTTATGTGTCATTTTTCCTGTCTCTTCTATAGAACAAACAAACCTAATTTCTTAGTTTGGGGTTTTTTTGTTTATTTTATTTTGAGGGTTTTTTTTCCCTCCCCTCATAAGTCTGCTTTTCTATACATTTATCACTCTCATTCTTCTCTTCTAGATTCTCCCCAGTTGGTTCACATCTGTCTTGACCTGGGCATTTCATGGCTGTATGTAGTTCTATAGCTGGGTGAAGTACTATCAAGGCCAAGAAGTTAATCAGATTAATTCACATTTTTTTTCAGTTGTATACGTTTGCATGCACCCTGAGGTTTTATGTGTCTTTTTTCCACAGAATCATAACATTTAGGATTCTGATCAGCATTTACTGCACTGTGTTGTCTGTTTTAACAGAATGTCCCCTATTCTCTATTTAATGTCTTGGTTATTGCTAACTAACTATAAAATTTGCTTTTTTTTTTTCTTTAATTATTATTTTTAGGTAATTTCTTTTGAATTTCTTGAAGATCTTTTGAATTTCTGGATGATCTTTCAAATCTGTCCAGAAAGGTTGTGGAATCTTCCTCCCTGGTGATATTCAGAAACTGTCTGGACAAAATCCTGGTTCATGTGTTCTAGGAGGTCCCTGCTTGAGGAGAGTGGTTGGACTAGATGACCTTCAGAGGTGCCTTCCAACCTCAACCTTTCTGTGATTCTGTGAATTCTAATCCTATTCCCTAAAGGGGATGGACTTCCTTCCAGTAGGAAGTCCATCTCTTCTTGGTGTTAGATACAGATGCGAGGAGTTTTCAACTTCAGCTTTTACTTTTGATGTCCAGAAAACTATTTCTTCCTTTTCATATGCAAGAAATGAGTTAGTACTCAGTAATCAATCCAGGCTTTTACAACTGAAGAGATCTTAGTCCACCACAAAAAAAAAACCAAAACCAACACCAACCAACAAAAAAGTTTTGTTTTATTATTCTTCTTATTAGAAAAATTTCTGATGATCCCAAGACTATAATTTATGTCAGAATCCTATTGTGGTAAAACCTATAAAAACATGAAGAAAGGGACTTTTTGATTCAAATAATGAGGTGAAAAAATAGGCACAACTATTGAGTATGACAAGGAACAAGTGGTGACTTACATTCATAGATCATCCAGTCAATCAGATTAGCTGTATCTGCAGCTTGGCAGACCTCAATCATTTTAAAATATGTGTCAATAAGTGAATAAGTTTTCACCTCTGAAGCCATTGCTCAGAAAGCTGATTTCTTACTGGCACCATCCAAGTCACAGATAATTGAAATACAGGAGAAGAGAGCCTTGGACCGGACATGACACAAATACAGATGAGTATAGGAGTGGCAAGAAGGATAGATGTGATCTCAGGGGTGGCATCACTGAACAAGCAATGGATGATACAAAAGGAGAGGTGCAATGCTGTAAAGGTAAAGCTGGAGTAGCATAAGGATAGGAAGAAAGAGGTGGCTGAAACAAGCTTTTTGCTGGTCCTACAGAAAAGGAGAAAGAGGCAGTGCCATGGATGATAATTTCATTGAGATTTTCACTGAATTGGCTTGGAAGCCTGAAAATTTAATTTGGTAGAGATAGATAAACACTTTTATTTCACTTTGATTTCTCTTGCTTTGTTTTTTTGGTGTTTGTTTGGGTATTTTGGTTTTGGGTTTTTTTGGAGCAGTTCTTATGAAACTCTTCACGTTTCCATGTCTCTATTAACACAAGCTTTTGATTTTCCAAATTCATATCAAATATTTATTTCATTGAAACACCTCAGAGTTGGTAAAAGAACAGAGGCTAAAGGGATGATTTTGGAATGGAGGTGAGACACATCAGAGATAAAGGGGTGAAATTTGACTCTGCATTTTTGTATTGCTTCTTTCAGTGACCCCCTGTTTGAACTTTTATGGGTGTACTCTCAGCTAGATTTTCTTTTGCTTTCAGGTGTGAGCTTCATTGTATTAACTCTACTCAGAGGAGCAACAAACCACACAGTGTTATGTAGCTGCAGATATTTCAGTTCTGCAAATTAAACCAGGGCTGATTTGTTCCTTGTTGTATTTGCTATTCCACTTTCTCATTTATTTGGTGTCTTTTAATTTCTTGGGACATACCTGAAGCCTGATATTAGTAGCAATGGATAAAAAAGTTAGAAGACACTTATGTACAGTATTGTTGGCTTTTGTTAATGGTCTTTAGGAGGAGAGTCATAAGGCATATGTGAAATTGAGGCATCATCTGCATTAAACAGATTATAAAACAAGTTTGAATTTGGGTTAGGAAGAATATTGACACTATTGAAATAGTTTGGCCTCCCTTAGTTTAGTGAAAATGAGTGGAGCCTTCATAAGCTTGTGAGAATTATTGTTCAGCTCCATGTCCAGCAAAGCAATTTGCTGTCCTCCAGAGATATAGCTGATTTTAAGAGTTGCAGTCAGACCTCAGGCTCTACACCTCACTCAGAAGGATCAAATCTGAGCTTTTTTGGCTATTTGTAGCATTTTTGAGTTACAGTATAACACCCTCAGCTTCCAAAATATTGCTGTGTGAAGAAAAGAAAATAAGTTTTATTTTTTTAATCTAAATTAAAAAGGGAATGAGTGCTGAAAGCCACAGTTAGAGGTCACACATAGATGGAAAAAGTTGTCCAAAGTGTCACAACTATAGGCTTTGGCTCAGTAAGATACCAGCCCAGTTGTGAATACATATATGCTTAATGGGCTTCCCACTGCATATCTTCTCAACTCAGAGAAGTTGAGAAGCCAAGAGCTCCTGCCCTGTGGCATCGACTGCAGCCTCAGCAGGTCAGAGCCAGTGCTTTCTCCACTCGTGGTGACCCATCCGAGCTGGGTAAGGAGTGTAGTGCTGCAGCAGAAAACAAAGGAATTGAAGGAAAAATCCTATTAATGCTGGCAGCTCTGATGCAAAACTAGATTTCATTTTTAGACTTCTATTTTCTACTTTAATTACATAAATCTGAACATAGTTTCGTGATTATGAAATAAGAGCTGAGAAGCCAGTTATTTTTCATCATTTATTTTTAAAGCAAATTTATCTTTGAATTGTCATCTGTTAAAATTCCTGAGAAGCAGACCACAAATGAGTACAATATGAACATGATTTTCCATGCCAGCCCAATTCAAATAAGAGATGTAAAGATTTTTTTTAGGCTTCCTTTGAACACTTCAATTGAATTCAAAGTGTGACCAGTTCCACCTAAGTAAACCATGGGTCATTTTCCAAGTTTACAGTGAGTATGTGCACACATGCATATGTACATAGAAAACTAATGTTATGCTTAGCTGTGTATTGGCAACATATACTCATTAAATCTTTGATTTAACAGGTTCTGAAACCTTGAAATATTTTGCAAAAAGGAACAGCTATGGGAATACAAGAAAGAACTAAAAAATGCTTTCTTGGAAATAACACAGAGGAGGCTCTGAAATGCTTCCTTTCCTATATGACAGTGGTCTACCATTTAATGTTCTGATAACAGAACTTGAAATTATGTTTCATATTTTGGATTTCTAAGAACCATTGTTGTATTAAAATAAGAAAGGGATGGGAGATCTACTTTCTGTGAAATTTTAGAACCATATTTTGTCTTCTTGCACATTAGATAAGCAAACTGTTGGCCTTTATAGATTTTTTTTAATGTGTATTTAACACTTAACACTTTTTAATATAATATTTCAATTTATTTTTATATATCCTCACCTTAATAATCACTAGATATGACTGGTTTGCTTTCTATACTCGGGTTTATTGGCAATATACCTATCCTCTGTTTTATGTCTGCTGGCAGTTTCTGTGTATTTTGTTTTATAGTTATGGGATGCTCTTCTCTGCCAAAGCCCTCCAAGATCTTTTTTTTTCCTCAAGTCTTGGTCATCACATATCACAACATATCAAGTTCTGGCTGTCATATGTAGACAAGCCCTGTCTTCTGGAGTTGCTTGTTTGGTCTACCTAGTAGTGAAAAGTTTTGAGATTCCATCCTTACAACTGGTTGCTTAACTGGAAACTTAATGGATAATTGAGTTAAGAATGGGCATATTTATCTTCATGTGCTGTTCACTTTCTTCATCTGAAGTGCTTTGGAGAAGCAGTCAGAGACATCTGTTTAACTCAAGGTTTACCATGGGTTTGACTGTCAATACAGCCACAGGGGACTTTTTTGTTGTACAAGTCTTTAAAAATGTCTCTGTCAAATATCTATCTTTTAGTAATGCTTTTTCAATTAATAAGGCAAACCTAGAAGTGTTTCACCTGGCCAAGGCTCCTGAAATGTAGGCTTGATATTTTTTTTTGGTCAAGTTTTGCTACCTCAGACAAGAAGTTTTCCCACCTGTGGATCTGCTTTTACCCAAGTCTGTGCAATAATGCAATCTTTCTAATCAAATATGTCTTCTCCAAGGATACTGTGCTTCCCTTCAGGCTGCTAAAAGTTGGTTTTTTTGTCTGTGCAGACTGAGTGATTACAACTGTAAAGTAAATCCTAGTTCTTCCTCTGTAGTTTATATATTCAGCATCTAAACTATGCCAAAAATTATTACTTTTTTGGGGTCTGGTGAAGGATTCTGACGGTGATATAAAGAGGAAGGAATATAAGAAAAACAAACATTTATCACTTTGCAATTTACATACCAAGTTTAGCTCAGCTATGATTTAAAACAGCACGTAAAGCCCCTAAATTGATCTTTGAACAGCAAAGTTGAGCTTAACTGTGGCAATGTCATAAGCATTGTTAGGATATATTAGAACAAAAGAACTTAACATTCATTGTTGATCTCTCCTTGAAATTTATTAACTCCTTGGTACTAAGAAATATAATTTAATGTCACTGACTGTTGTGGTGTATTTTTGCATGAACTCTGATAGACTGAGTCATCCATATCTATCTCCAAAGGGTTACAGTGACAACTTAGCATGTTGATTAAAGGTTGCATGTTTATTTAGTCACTTTTATTGTGCTTGGGAGTTTCTTCTGCTAAATATATTTACTCGAAGCCAGAACCCGCACTTGCAGGTTTCTCCTGCTAACCAACCTTCTGGGACAAAATTCAGTTCCTGAAAGCCTAAGCCCAATATACTGCAGTGCAATTATGAATTGAATAGGGAAAGGAAATTGGAAGGAGCAACTAAAGATATTTTACTCTTATGAATTAGTACACAAATACAGATTTATAGTCTGCATATGTGTTTTGTTTTTACTGATGGCTGTAACTAAGGGCACCTGTAAGTCAGGGGAAAAGGGAAAGAATGAAAAATAAAGGAAGGAAAAATGTAATAATATGCAGCATTTCAGAGCTGATTTGGAGTCTGTTATGTGAGACTTAAAAACTTGTTTTTCTTTTCCTGGAAAACCTGTATCGTTTAGCTGGTGTGCCTTAGTGTAAAGTATGAAATATAATGATTTTTTAAAATATCCTTTCAGCATTTCCAAAGGAAATGTTGAGCTAAGTGTAGAATTTGTGGGATCAGTTAGCTTATAAATAACGATCCTTTATGCTGGCACTGGGAAATCCATGTTCCCACAGCTAGTTCAATAAAGCAATTAATATCAATGAATGCTGAAGAAAGCAAATCTCTGTTCACTTTTGTCCGGATTGGTTAACATGAGAAAAATCCCATCCCTCTCCTGGATTATTTAACCTTCTTCTAGGAAGACATGCTAATGAAAGGTAAATAAAATGTGCTGCTTGGCATGTGTTTGCCATTCCTCCCTGTGCCTCATGTCACACACTTTCCCTCGTACAAGACAATTAACATTTTTCTCTGGAAATCTTCACTACGGTTATTTTGTTTCATGTATCTTTCCGTGCCAAACCTGTCTTGTCATTAGACCTCAGCATTCCTGCTGGTGTTTCCAGGCTAGTTCCTGCTCAGCTGAATTTCATTACGGAGATACTTCACCTCCAAAACTCACAGATAATGTGTCTTAAGCATACATGGTGCTGAAGTCTGCTGTGTGGAGAACTCCTGATTTACTTGGCATTGTATTCTATTTGAGGGCAAGTGTTTCTCGCCTGACAGGGCATATTTCTGAAGCCCATGTAAAGTTGTCTGCTAAAGGAAAAGGAAGATCTGTCGAGGGAATGGGTGTGGTTTCACTGACCTCATCCAACAACGATGAATTTGTGTTTTCAGGCTTTGTAGATGAAAATTTTTGATAAAACGGAGTCGTAAAACAGCCCTGAACTTTCCCTGCATTTGGCTGCGTTATCGGAGATTTCACACGCAAGCAGTAAAAAAGCTTAAAAGATTTTTATCTTGTAGCAGCCAAGAAGTGTGGTAATAAGGTAAAGGTTGAGAAGCATTGTTGGCATAAGAAATCCCCTGCTTACTCTGGATTAATAACACACCCAGTTCAGTAAGAATTGGCGCTGCTGAGCATTTTCTGACAGTGTCGGAATAATATACTGCAAAAGGCAGAGCGGCCAAGTCTCACACCTGAGAAGTAAGACACACTTCATTCTGCCGATGGAGAAACCTAAATCAAACTTTAACGTTACTACAATGCAATTACTCCTCTCTTAGGAGCTCCAACTGTCCAGAGTTGAGGTATAAAACTTGTATCCTGTAAGAGTTTATTAACCCCTTAAGTATTTGTATGTACTCCGCAGTTGGAGGGATAGCCTTTTAAAGTTTACTAGGCACGTTTCAAAGGAAAGTAATAGTTTCTGGTGTGTGATGCCGTGGGTGTGAGGCCAAAGCAAGTTTCAATGAAGTTTATTTTTTTTTTTAAAGTAAATAAAACAATGTGTGGAGCTTTGGCTTGCTTTTTCTCTCACCAGTGTGTGCTGTGAGACCTGCTCTACACTTTAATAAGAGATGTGGTTTGATGAGAAAATAAACTTTCAGCGTTTGAAAGAGTCTGTGGAAGTTTGATGTTGCACTTTTTACATTCCTTTACCTAATTTGCAAATCACTGTATCTTGCTACGATCACTTCTCTTTTCTCCTTAGAGTTAGATTAATAAAAAACCATACTGGTACAATGAACTTACACTGAAACTACATGAATAGAAGAGGAAGAAAAGCACAAGAAAATGTTTTGTACTTTGTATGTGACAGACCGGTACAAATAAGGAGAGCATGAACACACCTATGCTTGTACTTTTGTATGCTATTTCTTTTCTTCATATATAAGCTTTCTTTTCTAAGAGATCAGATTTCACAATCTCTCCCTCTAGTTCTTATCACGATTTTACTTAGTTTTCATTCCATACTCTGTATTGTGTTATTTTTCTCATGTACGCTGCTTTTTACCTCTAGTGTCTTCTAAGCAGAAGAGAAGAAACAGAGACATTGAGTTCAAGCCTCATATTTGATTTATTATTATGGCTGTGGGAATTTTAACATGGAGAAGAAAATTTATAGGTAGATAAGAAACAGAAACAGACATAATAAGGCTATAGCAAGAGTTAAACTGAAAAACTGATTTTTTTTCTTGAAGTTTTTGGGTATCATTGACGTGAAGACTACTGGTACAGCTGCACAAGAACTTACTTTATTTCTTTGTTTTTTGCAAATTTTTTTTTGTTTTGTTTTGTTTTACAATATTATTATTGTAGGATCGGGAGTGCAAGATAAAAAACCCCACAATATTTTGTTTCCATTTGGGTCAAACCTAATAAAAATTTCAGTCTGTCATCATGAATAGAAATATTTCATTTCCTATCAGCTTGTCAGTCAGATGTGCTGGCTTATGTTGATACTTTTACAGACTTGTAGCTGAAGTTCCTCAGCCTTGCCTTTCCTGGTAAATGCTAAAATATGATGTTGGGTTATAACTTTTTATGGTGATCAGCCCAGCAGAGTTACTTTAATGCATAATGGAGATTCTGTTATTGTAGAGCAACTTAGCAGTTGCCGTCTGACAGGTTGGTCTCCAGGAGAAGGCTGGGTCATGAAACTGCCATCAGATTTTCAGCTTTATGCTCCTGACAGCTCCAGGGAGAGCTAACATGTGGCCTCTTTTTCCCTGCTCTACACAGGATTAAATACACTGCTTTCTTATACAGACAAAGAAGTATGGCATGATGTCCTCTTTGGCATGTCCAGATCAGGAACGTAATCTGTTTTGAAAAGATGACTCTACACACTCTCTACGAGCTGTGCAGAGGTATAATTTAGAAACTGGCTTCTTATTTGCATCTTTTGAGCCACATCCAAAGGTTGTGAGGACTTAAGGCACACAAAAATACCCCAAGTGTTGGATAAGTCTTCAGAACCTCCTTTTGCAAATTGGTAGTAACCTTCTTAATGATTCATAGGACAGTGAACCAATGAATATAGCACATATACTGCCAGTTCTCTACTTGGGTCATGTTTCTAAAATGACAGGGTTTTTTTTTGTAGACAGGAGGCAGTGTATTTCCAACACTACTGAAAATCAGGGAACAGGTTTGGCTTAAGCACAGACAGAAACAATACAGTATGTACCATTTCTCCTTGCCCTGTAAAAGCATTGTTGAAAACTGCAGCTACTGGCTGATGTAATAATTTTGTTCTCAAACAGAAAATAAAACTTTTAAAATTGCCTAGTACTGTAAGAAATTATACTGCTGTGCTACATCTTTTAAAAGATGTTTATTTATGCTGATTTAAGGTAAAAAATGTGCTAGTGGAAGTAAACTAACCTCACTCAGATAATACAGGTAGCTGCAAACTTTGGCTGTCCTCTAATTCCCAAACACTTATCCCCACATACACTTCCTGTTCCCTGACTCTCTTCAGCTGGAAAAGTCATTATCTGAACTGAGAGCTTTGCATCTGTCAGCTGGGAAAGTGATTACTTAAATTGATAGCAATAGCAGTTGTTTTATTTTAAAATGGCTAGCTATGTGAGGTTTTATTTCTTTTTTAATTTGTTGTTGTTATTTAGTCAGTTTACATTATTATTGTTGTGAGCATCAAAGAACTAAACAATATCAACAGCTCAGCTTCCTGCTGAGACTTGGGTAGGCAAACTTTGGAAATAAACTGACTCTGATAAAAGACATGAGAATGACTTTTGGAGGGAGTGTTCTTTAAATTTTAACAATTAGACTAAACCACAAAAACCACTTATTTACAAGCCTTTCTTTTGTCCCTCCTCTTTAAGCTGTCTCATCTCCACCATTTTTTATCCTGACATAGCTGTGAGAGACAAACACTGTTGGGGCAAATACCATCCTGGACCCACTCCTTTTCCTCTAGGTCCTTCCAGATCAAAGCTGACAAGAATTGGGGACACTCTAAGTATGTTGAGTGGATTGCAAAATTTTTTTTTTTTTTTTTAATAGGAAAAATGGAAGTGCAGCCAACCTCACTCCCTGCCCAAATAATCTTTTTCAGATTATATGAATTGCCTTTAATTGCTACGAAGGGCATAATAAATATTTTGTTATTCTGAAAAGTTGTTGCTCAATGTCTCAAACTTGTCTTTAAAAAATGTAGGCCAACTCCAAAATGCTCAAAAATGTGACTTCACTGAATGCTCTTAAAATCCATATTTAGTTCCCAAATAAGTAGCCTAATTTTCTGTAACACTGTGCAATCAGTAAGTCTCGTTGACCTCACTAAGAGTGTCTGCCTTCTCAGCATTTCCAAAAAAGAAAGCAATTTTTTTAGAAGTCAAATATACTCAGTTGTCACTTGTTAATATTTTCTAAAGAATGTACTTTTTAAAAAGTATTGAACTTTCTCTGTTCATATGTTCTTTGAGGGGCATAGCCAGGATGAATAATTGTTATGTGTTTATCTTCAGATACTTTTATATTGTTTTATTCTAAAAGGATATTAATCTTTTATTAGATTTGAATAACATGAGAAGATTGAGATGTGTTGGGCTGTGTAAGAAATGAAAGAACAGTTGCTTCCACTGTCCTGTTGTGGATTTGGCTCGGAAAATACTTTATGTGGAAGTTTCCATCTCCTTATTTTTAGTGGTTTCAGAGTTTAAACGATGCTTGGATTGGGGTAACCTGGTTTTGGACTCAAATATTGTCTGTCCTAGAACTTCTGATCCTTTGAGTTTTGTCATTTTGACTCTTATCTCACACATTTTTATAACCTGAAATAACTTGTTGTCAGTTTGTTATTGAATGAACCATTTATTATTCTTAGACCTGCTATACAAATACAGTTAACAATCCTGTTATTTATCCTGTGAAATATCACAAGCTGTTATGAGTATTTTATTAAACATGAGGCATCTCAATAAATCTTATGATATATCTAATTCGTAACAAAAAAATAACTGTGCAAAGTTCAGAATATATTCCTGTAATACTTTTTTTTCCAGACAGGAGACCTGAATTTTAATTCTTCCTAGAAATCTTATGGTGGCAGAGTTATCTGGTATTTAAACTTGTATTTCTCATTAAGGGTCTGTTGAAGGTATTTTCTTTCCATTAAAACCATAGTGAGTTTTTACTACAACAAGAAACGCTTTGCAAACCTGAGCACAGTTCCCATGGCTTTTGGGAACGTCTTGTGCATTTGCCTTGAACCTTGAAGACAGGGTAGGTGAACCTGCAAGGAAAAGAGGTAATGTGCTAGCATGTGAAACCTGATTGTAATATGCTGCCCTGAAGCTGAAAAGCATTTTAAAATGCTAAAAGAGGTCCCTCTCCACCTGTGTGGTGCTCTGCAGCCACCCAGAGTGTTCTTCTGGAGGCCTCCAAGTGTTCAGGATTGAAAAGTTGTGTAATGCCTGGAACAGCTGTGTTCACTCGCTGGTGTTTGCTCTTCACATAACTCCTGACACTCACACATCAGAAGGTGGTGGTGGTGGTGTTCCCTTTATAGCACTTAGCTGAGTGGTTCCCATATCCTTCTAGAGAGGAATGGGGTCTCTGGTGCCCGATGCAGGCATGGCCATGGGGACTGGCAGCAGTGGAACATGTGGCTGTAAAACGTGGTTAAATTGGAAGATTACCCGGTCTGGTGTCTTCTGATGATCATTTTATATTCCTAGTGTCTTCAGTTTTATTTTACATGCTCCTCCAACTGTCAAGGTTTCCACTTGGAAACATTTTCACTAGGAGAAACATTCAATGTTGTTATAGCTTCAACATACACTAAACCAAACAGTAATTCCCTTCCATTTAATTGTTTTTTTATGATATTGTCTCAAGAAGATTGTATATAATTATTCACTAAATGATAATACCCCTCCTCTGTGTTTTGTTTTGTTATTGCAAGTATTTTTATGGCAACAGAAATGGACAATTCTGATATGCAGCTAGACATTTTCCTAATGAGTCCACTTTTCCAGAGTCTCATGTCTTTCCCGTGTTTCACATCCATCCAAAGCATTACAGAATGATACCACGCCAGGATGCTTATGCTTGTGTCCATTTTGCATAGATGAAAATGATTGCATTGAGTGTGAGAGCTGGAAGATCTGATCAGTAGCTTTAACATGGAAACTGAGAATCCATTGCAGCTGCAGCATCATGAAGTATCTTCTTCTTTTATACGTAGACCTTGGTGTAGAAACTAGTTTGTTAGATACTGTGTGTGCATATACTGCTTGTTAAAGAACCTCTTCACATGTTATTTTTGTTTAAACTTATAGTTCTGTGTCATGCAAGAGTCATCTTCCATTGGGCAAGGAGACATGGGTACTGAGTAGCCCATGTTCATCTGATGTGACAGGTGTGCCCCATCCTGTTATCTATTTAAACCCTCCAGTGGCAGGAAATGGGAGTGCCTGGAGCCAGGCTTTTACAGCCCATTTTCATCAAGGGGATGTCAGAGAATAAAAGTCAGAGTGTTTGTTTGTTGGATGTTCCTAATGTACGAGGAGGTACTTCAATGTCTCCATATTGGGAAAAAGTTATATTGTCTGCCACAAACAATTTAAATATTTCTACCAAATTCAAAGTTACCCTGAAATGGAAACATTTTGAGATGAAAAGGTGGATAGATACTGCAGGTGAGATGCAAATTCTTTATATTATTCCTAAATAGTTTTTGGGTGTTTGCTTTTATGTAGTTAGGATTGGGTTTTTTGCAAGATATCAGATGATAGTAACAAGCATAAATATAATATCTAGGCTTTTGTTCTCTTTCTTCCTGTCTTATCTAAATTTTGATCAAGTTCTAAGAGAAAATGAAAATTCTTCCTTTGCTGGACCCTTTTCTTAAGGAGTTATTGGTAAAGTACTTTCCATATGTCATAGGGAAAACTTAATTTTAATTTGTATCCCCAACAGCAATTATGAATCCCATCTTTAGTACTTGAAATTTTTATGTGATCACCAAACAGATTATCTGATGTGCCTGTTCCAAACTCAAGCATATTTCAGTGCTCTGTTTTGATAACAGGAACACTTAATTTGGTGAAACACTACTTTTCACACAACTGACTGCTCTGTCAATTTGTTCACAAGAAATAGTTTTCAGAGCACCTAATGTTGAACACCAATAATAAACCAATAATAATTGAAGTCAGTGGAATTTATTCCCCTGTGACAATTGATTGAAATTGCAGAATCTTACTTCATTTCAATGAATAATTTTGATATTCAGGAAGACTATAGAACTTGGAAAATATTGGAAATATATTGCAGAGTGTAATTATCTGACTCTTAATAATTACTGAGGTCTCCATGTACAGAACCTAAGGTGAAAGTTGAACAGGTAGGAGAGAGAGCTTTCAAATGGAAATAGGAAAAAAAAAAAAGTATTTACAAAGCAGTTATTGACATTTAAATATGGGAGTTTGGCAGTATGTCAGTATGGACCCTTAGCTAGAGCATGAAGATTAGTCTGAAAGTGTTTGGATTCACATGGTGCATACAACCATGAAATGTTTGTTTCACCAGAGTATCCGGGATTCTTGTGCTAGTAATGCAAGGCAGGAATCATCAGAAGGCAGCAATAAGTCATCAAGGATGCGACTTTAAACACTCACCTGTTTTGTGTACTTCAAAAAATAAATATTTTCTAAGAGTACCATGTTTAATAAAGAAAAATTTATTTTCATGACTACTGACACATGCATGGTGGCTTCTGAAAATCTTTATTGTCTTATCCCAATTGGAATAATGGGAGCTGTGACTCTGGGTATTCACAGCAGTAGGGAGGAATTTTACCTGAGAATGAGAAGGAAAAGTTGAATGTTTTCTATATTATAAATAAAAATATAATCACATGATATTCTAAACAAACTTGTTGTAACTGCTCTTCTACTATTTTATACATATAGTTCATGCAAAATCATCTAACCTTTTTGGAAGCTAATAAACTGAATAATGATAGCAGTCTGAATTGTGGATTAGTTAAAGGTTGGCAGTGTACAGCCACTTTGAAGGACAGAGTTTACTTAGATGGCTTTGCCTAGTGATGAAGCACAAACTGAATGAAGTTTAGTTTTAGAGGGTTTTTTAGGCTTCTTAGGTTTGGTGGTTTGTTGTTTTTGTTTTCTGAATATACATTTAGATTTCAATACTTAGTAGTTTGTCTGAGTAAGGAAAAAACATATTTAATGGCTGTTCACTGCAATCTGTGACCCTCTTGTGTAGTTAAGGACTGGAAGACATGCTCAGAGAAGATAGAGCCATGTATTTCAGTGTACATGGTATGGAAGGGTTGTCAAATGCTGTGTAGTGAAGTGATCACGGCATCTCATACATCTTATTAATAAGAACAGAATTCAGTTACCCAAACGAAAATCACTCCCAACCAGACAATAAAACTAGATGACATTGTTCTTTGTATCAGTTAAAATACAAATTGCCCTGTGATCATTTTCTGTTTGTAGAAGATAACTTCTGTTTCATGTGGCATCCCTGTTCTTGGCATCTCTCACCATGGTGTGCAGTTCTGGACTCTGGCCAGATAAAACAGCAGAGTAGCTTTGCCTTTAGATCCAAAGGCACAGGAGAGGAGAAAAATAATACTCCAATGTCAAAATCTATTTTCTTACTTTTTGTACTAGCTAATATTTTGTGATATATATATACAAACCCATAATCATAGAATGAAACTGTTTGTTTTATGAGGCTACAAGGACATATGTGGGAAAGAAATATGATGCATTTAAAAAATTTGTAGCAATGAATATTATTCATACTTTACGTGGTGTTTGAAGTTAATATTTTGTAATCTTGCTAGGGTTGTGCTGTGTAAAATGAGCATTGGTTTTAAGTAACACATCACCATGGATCATAAACATCAGCTGACTCCCAAAATTTCTGATTTTTGTCATCTCTAATTCTACCATGGGACACTTGTGAGAGTTGAGAGTTTGTTCTGGGTTTTAGGGAAGTTTTTTTAAACAGTTCTTGCTTTGTTGTTTTATAGTGTAATTGAGGGAGGTTCACAGCAATTAAGGGACTTGGTAAACCCACCACTGCAAATGATGTCTCTCTTGGGATTAAATTTCAAGGATTATTAATTTATTGTTTTCTTATTAGACCAAATATATTATTCTTATGTATATAAACCTTTTCATTATCCTAGACTCTTTTCTTCTTCTGCAATTCACAGACTATTTTGTTTGGCAGATTTGTTTTTGAAAGTTTTAATTCAGATTTGAAAGTTTTAATTGACTAACTTAAAAACTCCTGAAATACCTACTTATGCTTCTTGTTGTCTTGTAAGCTAATTGCTGGTGGTCACCATTTCAGTGATGAGGAATAGACTGAACCCATAATCAGTTAGAAAAATGATAGTTTTCAAGCAACTTTGTATTTCCTCTGGGGATAAAGCCAAAAAAGGAGAAAATCTAAAGTAATACTTTTTGAGGGTCAGCTGTAACTCTTTGAGTGAGGGTGATGTTGTGTGAATGGCACTGGTTTTCATATCAAAATATGCAAAAAAATGTTCATTAAAGCCCAGTAGTGAATGCTGTGTTTTGGTAGCTAAGGATGAGTTTCCTGATTAGGAGATGGTGAGTATTACCACTGTCTGTCACTGCTAGATTTGCTCTATTTTGAATTTAGATGAATAATTACTGAAATTTTTGTGTCAGCTTCTAACTGTAAAGCTGTTTTCATTGTTGGTATTAAAAGCACTTGAATTTTTAAAAGCACTTTTGTGCTTTTCAGTTTAATATATTCCACCCAAGGAAGTACTGTTGTTTACAAAGATGAAAACTTCTCTCATTCCCATTTCAGAGTTAAGCAGAAATTCAAAATATGTAAGTGACTTTCCATGGATAATGCAAAAAATTTAATGTCAAAATCTGGGCCAGATACATCTAGGAGTACTGTAGGATATGCTCTGTGGAGACTGGTGTAAACTCATAGGTCTTGTGATCATTAAATCAACATATAAATCAAGATCATTAAATACATATAGTCTATATATAGAAAAGTGTACATAATTGCTTTCAAAAATTGAAGCTTACTGAGTGGTTTCACGGGATCATCCAACTCTTGAGAGGGTAAAAACCACAATCATCCCCTTCCAAAAAATTGGTAAAGTAGTTGAATATATATATTTCAACTAAAAATTCCATAACCACTTTCTGGTCTTCATGGGAGTACAGGAGATGTAGTTAAAGCTGTAATGAGATGGTAGAACAATTGTTTCCAATGTTACTGAGCATTATACCATTGTCAGCCCTTGAGACACGTGCCTGAAGGGAGTGAAATAGTCCTCAGTCACTCCTATGTAAGACACAACACAACTTAAAGTTAAGGTGGTTAACAAAGTTCAATGATTTGTCAACAAACTTTCTGAAAACTTCATATCCAGTCACTGTCAGCACCTAGTAAGTACATTTTTTTTGTTCAAATTAGTTGAGAAAAAAATTTGAGATTTCTGTTGAAGTCAGGCTGCAACTTCTCAACTCTTTCACAATCTCTAAGCTTTTGGTTTTTCTGCAGATCATCAGATGTTGTTCAGGTACAAGAAGGTTTCCATCCAAACCAACCAGTGATCCACTATAAATTGCCACACACACACACATAACAACATTGAAGGTTATTTCTTACCTCATTTCCTTTACCCGTGAGGTACACTTGAACATTCAGAAAGTATGAGTTTCTTATAACTGGAAATACTGGCTACAGGAATAAAAGCCAGCTAAATTCTCAATGACAAATTGAATGCAAAGAATGATGTCTAGCAAGCTAAATTAATATAGGCATATAGTAATGTATGATATGTCATACAATGCACTAAAAAAAAAACAAAACAAAAAAAATCAAGACAGATATAAAATAATTGAGAGGTCCTCTTTCTTCCTGTGAAGGTCATCAATATACAGTAAGTCTCTTAGACCAGTATTTAAATTAAGACTGCCAGTTTAATGAAAAAGTAACAGCTCAATTTAATAATTCATGACAACAATTCAAGGCAAAGCACACAAAATATTTTTAGCATGTGTCTCAAGCACAGTTATACACAGAAATCCACACCATCAAAATATGTAATGTTACAGACAGTACGTTCTTATCTGTTAGGTCTGGTAGAGGGAATAAACATTTTTTCCCGATGAGAAAATCAAAGTTGTGTGCCATTTCAGTGAAGTCAAGTTGACACCTGCAGAGAAGCAAGTTATGACATTTTAGCTGACTCCTTTTTTTTTTTTTTTCCCCTCCCCTTCTAGTTGTGGTTTGCTTCTTCATTTTATTTACCCTGACAGACAAAAGAAACCTAGATGAATATGTTTAGATGAGGATTTGGCATCTTTTCTCATAATTATTCTATTTTTTCTTCTTTTTTCTTTTTTCTTTTTTTCCCTCCCTCTGTTAAACAAGTAGTTCATACATTCTAGACTGTGACAGTTCTACAGAGGAGTAAAACACTTGAGCATATTTGTATTAAAACAGTGTCCCTCCTTTCCCTTTGCACCCTCCACCCTCTGATTTCTCAAACATAGCTACATTTATCAAGATAATAAGCTTCAGGTTTTGTAGTAAAAGATCTATTTTAATGTCATCCTGGCATAGTCCTGACTGACTGAGCTACTAAGATCCTTAAAAAAAAGAGATTAATTTAGGATCAATAATATTTATAGCTCCATTTATAAAGCAGAAGTCAAAGGCATGTATAATGCTGAATTTATTAAGGGAACTTACACTAGGGATTTTGTTTACTAACCTCTAATCCTACCTCTACTTTTTAACATCTCATTCTCTAACAAAAACAAATATAAGTTGCAGGTGCTCATAAATGTGAAAAAGCAAATCAGGAAGCTCACAAATTATATCTATTGTGACCTAATATTGTAGTATTAGGGTACCCATCAACCGTGTTTTTCTTGGCTGCATCTTATTTTTGTTAACTGTGGGTACCATTAAAAAATATGATAAAGTTATTGTAATGGAATTGAAATACATTTTATTACATCCATATAAGTTCCATTTACTGTGCAATATGACAGTGCTTAATAATTTTATATTACAAGCATAATTATGATATCAAATTAGTAATTTTCAGAAAGTACTTGCATTAGACACTCATATGATATGGTGTAGGGTATTTCAACTCTCTGTGGTGTCTGCAAATACACATTCCTTTTAATGGGGAAAAAAAGGAGATGCAGTAAAAGGAAGAACCTCAGAACTCCATGGAGCAATTTCATAAGGACACTTACCTTCCACTGGGGTACAGCTATTACCTAGATTGTTTTATAACTAGATTCCACTACACTGATAAAGGTAGAAAATTACTGAAGTCTAAAAATTGTGATAAGTCTTCCTCTTTGATGATAATGACAAAAGTTGCCAGAACTACTGCCTTGCTATTCAGAGCAGTCTCTTAGTTTGACTAATTCCACTGGTACCAGTAAGGCTGTTCCCGCTGGAGTAGATTGTGGGAAGGATTACAAACTCCAGTTCAGAGCCTGAAAATGTGAACTAGTGGAGCTGCAGAACACCCTCCCGAGGTGGAAAAAGGAATCAATTTGTGTCCCACCGAAGTGCAATTCCTTCCAAGGTAGAGCACAGCGGACTTGGCAGTGCTGAGCTGCATTGGTTTTAAGGCAGGAACTGAAGTCTCTTGTATCCAGGTGATGCAACTGCAATCTTTTTTTCCCCTCCTTAGATTTTTTTGCATGGACTTTATTTTTCTATTCAGGTGCTGACAACTTTGCAATGCAAATTTCTTCAAGGGTTTGGCTTTTATCTTCTAAAACAAATGATGGAATGCTATGTGGCTTCACTAGCATTTTAATAAACCTTTAAGAGTCTGCCTTAAATACCAGTTTTCTGTACTAGAAAGCTCATCAATATCTAGACAGCCATGCAAACAGCTAGGAGGCCAGTCCATTAATGAAATGTTAATGACTGAATTAGACCTGTAATAACAGAAGTAGAATGTACTGCTGTGAGTCCATTAACATCAGCAGACCCTGCTGGGAAACAAGTAAACACAACAGACAAATGGAAAACTTGTGCTAATAAACAGTTTTTGTGCACTAAAGGTGCTCAGAAGCATGAGTTGTAAATCTCATTCACTGCTATGTTAGTGTCTAATATCTTAATTTTTTTTTTTGCAAAGTTTATCTGAGTAACCTAGAACAGTATACATTTAAAAATGTCACCAAAAAATATGCACAACAATGTTCATGCAAATTCCATGCCCTGATAGTAAGCCAAAACTTGCTGCCAAATACCCCCACAAACATGTCTGTTGTGAGATGTTGTAAAAATAAGCAGTCTTCAATGGCAATTACAACTCCATGTTGCAGGCAGTCCAGGTAGGTAGCAGGGAACAGTAGTTATCACCTGATAGATGGTTGACCCAAGTGAAATGGAATTTATGGTCCCTAACTAAGGCCCTCGTAGACATCACAGAAACTACCACTGTTGGTACTAATTACAAGCACTATTAAAGTTTTATATTGTGCCTTAAAAGTTGATTGTGCTTTGCAGAAGGTGTTAACCCTAACAAAGGCGAGGGGAATAGCAACATTGCTAACAGCTTCATCAGTGACCTTGTAACCCACAGTGTGAGAGTTCTTGGCTTGGGATACAGAAATTAATGATTTGAACTCTTGAAATGAGAGCTTCCTCTTTCCAAATATATAACTCACTTTTTTCAATAAAATAGAAATAAAAATAGTTGCCTTGTCTTCCGGTCTTGGAAACCTGAGTAATTTCCTTTAAGGCAAAACCCCAAAACTTTTGCCACATCTTCCCACTCTGCAAAATGGCTGATTTGTGACAGCTTTTATGATGCAGTTGTCAATAAAAATTGCATGCAAATTCAGTGCAATGGAAAGCAAAATGAGTGTTCATAATATGTGTTGCACAAAATAACAGGTGAATAAGCCCCAAACTACTGCTATTAGAATGTTCAGTCTTTTATTGAACTCTGATTCCCTTCTTTTAACCTACTTGGATCTGCAGTGTCAGTACCAGCTTTCACACAACTCGACAAAATGCCAAGGAGGGGAAGTCAATATTATTTCCTCTGGATTTTGTGGATGTTGCTGCTTATTTCCATCTTCCCTGACACTGTTGCAGCATCCAGTATTATCAGGTCCCATTCACATGACTTCTAGCCAGGATCTTCACTGCTTCTCTTCCCTTTGTGGCACCTCATAGGCTGATGAGAAGTTGTCACCAAGGGATTACAGCTAGAAAGAGGAGTCTGGATGACCCAGCAGTTGAGGCACAGTAGTTTATTCCTCATCTATCTCTGATAATACAATGCTGTGCACCTTCATATCACCCATTCAACTTTCTCTGTTTTTTTGCCTCTCCTTTCATTCTCAAGCTTTGTGTTGCCTTTTCAGTTGAATTTTTTATTATACCACCATAAGACTCTTGTGTTGCTTTTGGTCTTACAATTCCTGCTAAGATTAAACTAGTAATAAGGAAAATGGAGAAATAAGATAAATAAAATATGCAGGAATTATGTTTGTGTTAAGCAGTGACAGAAAGATGTGGGAAAGGAAGTTGTGTGATGATTGTTAAAATATTTGCTGAAGTAACTGTCAAAATCTGTGTGAAGCAAAGCATGGCTGGGAAGAGGTTATGCAGACATGGAGGGTGAGAATGGGCACTGGTGCTCTGTGAGTCAACTAAGCATCAGTACAGGAAAAGGCACATTGTGCTGATTTAATGGTGGACTCTTCTCCCAGAGTACTTAATATGGGCTGCAGAAATCAAAATCTTCCCTCTAACCTGAATACCTTGAGGAAACAAGCGGAAAATGGAGACTGAAATGCTTCCTTGGCTAGTGCTGTTGATATCCTGCATGGATACTCATCTCAAGGCCATGGTCCTCCTTACACAGCCATGGGTGCATGGCAGGCAAAAGAGTGACTGAAAAGCCAATATGTCTGCATCTTATCAAAACTTCTTCCTTTTTGACAAGATTCAGAAATTTACATGGAGCTCAGTATCTTATTCTTGCTCCTGGAAACCTTAGCATGTCTTCTGTGGGGTCTTCCAAGGGTCTGCCTTCCTTCCATCTTGCCCTCCTGTGCATGCAGGAGTTCTACAAGAATACAAATATCTTCCCTGATTTTCCCAATGTTGTTAAAAACGATCCCCTACAGTGTTCCAGGGTTGACTCATTTGCAATAAGGACAGCTAGTCCTGTCCTGGGGCTAGGATGCTTGAGTAAGATGTGGGATACCTGTCCCCAGATCCTAAGGTTATCATAGGCTCCTCATGTCACCTTGAGAAAAAAAGCTATGCCCTGTATTCAGATCTATACCCTTAAATTAGGGGTAATATCACCTCCCTGTCTTATAGAGGTGCCTAAAGGGTAAAGCTATTAAAGAAAACAACACTGGGGGATGCATAATACCTAAAATTGAAAATATATACATTATTAGTTTCTTTCAAGTACCATCCTAATTTACATTTTGGGCAACTACTAACTGTCTCAGTCCATAGTGGGCTTTTGGTTTTATGGCACTGTATTCATTTCCTAGAACACTGTAACACTGAAGGACTGTATAGTGGAAGCTAATTTAATTAGAAAAAACACAGTGAGCTGATTATGTTCATTGAAGAAATAAATACAATATCCAAATACTGAAAGAAATAGTAGTATTAACCGTAAATCCTATGAACCACTCGCTTCTCTTCCCTCTGTGCAAAAAAACTTGCTATGTTTTCTGAGCTGTGCTGAGCTCTGCTGGACCTTAGAACCACAAGACTTTGTGAACCTTGTTAAATAATATTATTTTTATATTCAGGAAAAGCACCTTTTTTGATATGGCAAGTTGAGTAGGTTGCACTGTCTATAATTTTCTTGTCAGGAGAGCAGCATTTTTCTGTCTTTTGACATTTTTCATTGTATCCTGAAGCCTTTGTCAGCTTCCTTATGGCCTTTTCACTGGCAATCAGAATTTTAGGGAGTAAATTTTGTACAGTATTCACATCTGTGAATGTGATACCAGATCTGAAGTTCAAACCATACAATGAAATGGTCCATGAAGAGGTCAAAGGAAAGTAGTAACATCTGATAAGAGAGCATTTGTTGGATGAGAGCTGATGGACTAATACTCTCTCTGCAATATTTCCTGAGCCCTTGTGCACACTGTTTCTATGTCCCTCAAAAATGAAAGAGGAACACTTGCCGAACAGATTTTATGTTTGATGACTGCAAGGTGAAGAAGAAAATAGTAATGTGACATCAGCTTTTCAGTAGTAAACTCACTAGTAAGTAAGTTGATGCAAATTGCTCATTATGTTGATATAATTGTGGCTTCAGTTATTCAAAAGCCAGAGATTTCATTTTCTATTGTGCAACTATAAGATGTTGTGTAAAAAATTGGTTTTGCCTTGCCATTTTTCCTCTCTTTGGAACAAAGTTAGAACAGATTGAAATGAGGATCCATTGGCAGAACCCTGACTGATGCTGGGATCTGTTTTTTTTTTATAATGTAGGTAGATTAATCAACACATAATAGTCTGCTCTTCACTGATGTCTTTGAAAAGTGATGTTTTAGCTATTTTATGAAAAGCCCAGGTTACCTAAAGTCTTTCTTGAAGCTCTGGGTCATGAGCATGGATGGACATTAAAAAAAAAAAAAACAGACAAAGAAACAAAGAGCATTGAAGCGTTGAAACCTTTAATGAAAAAAACTGTTGCCTTGAGAAAGGTTTTCGTCAAGGTGTCCAGGTATTTGAAATGAGGAGAGAGGTTTGCAAACTGGGTGGAAGAAAGTAGGCACCATGACAGACACAGAAGTTTTGAAAATAGGCAGAGGTGTTTGAGAAGCAAGATCTGGAACAGAAGGAAGAACAAGAAGCTCGAATATAATGTCAGAAATCCAGAAGGAGATTCAGCAAAAAAGGGAAGATGTGGTGAGTGTTCCTTGACTTTTCAAGGATGATAATTTCAGTGACTTCACATTTCATCCAGAGTGATTTAAGTGTCAGGGTTATGGGATAAGGACAATCACAGCAGTCATGACCACAGGTGAAAACCTCTTGAACAAGAAGTTTTAGCTTTCAGTACAGACAGGAATGATCTTAGAGATGCAGGTGACAATTCAGGTTGCTGTGGAGCTACTCTGTCACAACATCTCACTCCATTTCTTACCTCTAACACAGTATTTTAGTTTTCTAAACCTGCCTGCATCTGAGGGAGAATCAATATTACTGAATGAACAGAAATAAGTGATTACAGTCTGTTTACAATAAAATTGTGTTAGGGCTTCCTTCTTTCCTGTGTGTAAAATACTTGAGTCCTGATGCTGCTGGGAGCCTCCCCAACGAACCAGTCTACCCTGAAATCCCTGCAGCTGGACCCTGGAGTGAGAATAGTGGCTTTTAGTCCAATTTTACAAACTTCAGAGGGTATAAAGATTTCAGAAGATACATTTGTTTGTCATATTTTTGCTGCCCAGTGTCGTACAGTGAGGTTTGCTGAAGTATTAGCTATCACTTTAAATTCTTCTCGCTTTGAATCATTCCATCCCATATATAATTTGAACAGGTTTTTCTATAATTATTTCTCTCAATAATTACCATTATACAATTGCTATAGCTGCCAGTTTTGTTTTTCTTCCCTGCCAGAGAATAGCAGAAGTGTATTACACATTTGTGTAACTTATGATCTTTGATTCATGTTTAAAATGCATGGAATATTTTTCATTTTCTGTTTGAGGCAATACTTCATCTAGGATCATATCTCACCGTGGAAGTTTACACTGTGTAAATGGATGCTCTGCACTGCAATGGGGGATAATCTGCAATGAAAAAAACAAAGGAGGTAAAAAATAATCAGAATTTTTAAGGCGTTAGAGGGCTAGTGAATATTAATAGCTGCAGGTAGAGACATAGTGCATCTGGACAGTAATGCAGAAAGGTTTTGTGTATGGTCTCTTTTTCCCTTTTAAATAAATTTGATTTGACCATCATTATAGCCCTTTGTTGTTGCCTTTTGATGAGGATTCTAGGAAATTGGTTTGCTGGTGTGCGTGGTTTACTGGCAGGGAGAATAAACTGGAATTTGCAGGCACAAGTGTTCCTACTGGATATCTAATTCAAGAAGTTGTACTCTCCAATAAAGAGAAAAGTTGTTTAGAGTTGAGTTTTCTCTGTGTGTTTGTTTCTTCCCCAGGGTAGGTGGGAGAAGGTTCAGTAGGTTGGAGGGAAGGGGTGACAGACTTGTAAAGATTGGTGTGAAGAAAAATTTCAGGTACTAAATCCAACCTCTACTGGGGTGGGTGTGCAGGAGACATGAGGACAACCCCTCCATGCCACAGTGAAATACTGAATTGATGGCTCATTGTTCGAAATAAATTGGTGATGCTATATGAAAACTGATTTATTGCTTTCTTCCATCAAGTGTAATTAGAGAAAAATCATTTTAATCAGGAGTCATGCTGAATTTTCCTTTGAGGAACATTAAAAATTGGAATGTAAAAAAAAAAATTAAAAAAAAAAAAAGAAAGAAAGAAAAAAACCCTTCAGAATACTGGGAGTATGTAAACATGAACATGAGATGCTTTTTCTGAGAGACTGAGATTGGGATTAAAGTTTGTGTAATGGCACAAACAGTTTATAATTGCAACTAGAACAGGGTGCTTGGAAGGGAGTAGATAGGTCCTCTGTGTCCTTATTGTACATATGGGAGCTTGGATCCCTAACTCTTCTTTGCCTTTTAATATTTTGACTTTAAGTGAGCAAACAGGCTGAGTATACAGATGCATTTGATTACTAATGATCATTATAACTTGAGCAGCCCTATGATTTATTAGAATAGTTGTTGACTGGGATTCCAAGAAAAGGTAATTGTTTCAGAATTATCCCCACAATTAATTTCACATGTGTGAAGTTCATCAGCTACAGGCCATGAGATACGTGTAAAAGTTCACAGCAAGAGCTGAGTTTTGAGAAGGGAAGGATGAGCCTCTGGTGACGATGGCCAATTTCAGGGGAATCTGAGTGCAGGATGGTTGATTGTTCTTTTTTTTTTTTGCTCTATCTCTGACTTCCTCTACAACCTTAACTAATTTTTCAGTTCCTCTGAAATGCTAATGTTCATGGGTGGAATTAAATGTTCGTGAAATGGAAACATCAGATATCCTAAGCTGCTTGGATCATGACAAAAATAGCTTTTGTAAGTAGTAGGATATGTGTTTTAACATATAATTATCACTGATCCTTAGCCATCCATTGGGTTTTACAGTGCTTGTGTTGTTGTCTAACAGTAGAACAGGGATAGGATGTTAGACTATTGTAAAACATCTGTAAGTATTAGCAAAACTACTGGTCATACTATACCATGAAATACTAACAAATAGGATGTGCCAGAAAACCAGTAGTATACATCTTCAGCAAACACGTTCTATATGTTACGACTCGTAATACGGTGAAGTTTGAACAGAATTAATCCTTACTCAATCATTAAACAATGAGAAATATTGAGTTGTTTTTCTTAAGGATTAGGAAAATTCTTTTGGAAAGAGACAAACATTTGTCCCTGCTGGAAGCTCCTTCAGCTGTAATGCATCATTGTGCCTGACCAGCCCTAGAAACCTTGGAAAGACAAAATATGTACAAGCTGGTTGTTAAGCATATGTGATATGTTTTGCCTTGTCACCTGGCAACGAAAAGGTTTTTCTAAACAAATTTCATACATTGCCAAAATTCCAACTTTTTGAAACACGTAAGCTGCTTATTTTTTTATTTATTTATTTTCCCTTTGTCAAATGCAGCTCAAGGTACATCTTTCTCAGAAGAGCAAATGTTGTCATTTCTACTAGTGAAAGAAATCACTTTATAAATTTAATTCACTTAGTTTTACATACTTCATGCAAATGCATTGGGACTGTAAGAAAATATAGAAAATGTGCTGTCTTCAGAACTAACTCATAATCTGTCCTACACGTGTTTGTAAATTAACAAACAAACCTCACCCTCCAAGCCCCTTGGTTAACCTAAACTTAGCTAATGAGCATGAAATTAAAAGAAGTGATTCCTGCTCATGATGTTTTTAAATAGTAAATAATTTCTGGCCTCTATACATTGTTTGGGAGCAATATGTTTATAGTATCTGGTGAAAGAAGTGAAAGTTAATATTTTTTCTGAGTTGCAAAGAATTTAGTGTAGAAGTGATGAAATCATTGGCTGCCATGTCTATAACTGTTTAGGTCAGGGGGAAAAAATCATTTCTTAAGCTTGAATTAAGTGTTTTAAGGAGAATACTTCAAACTATATTGCTACACTCCGGCAAACTCTAATAACCTCATACATTTGGTTACCTCCTTAATCTGCCAGTTATGTTTTCTCGATGTCTGCTGCTATCTGCTTACCAATATATTTATCTTTTACTATCATTTCCTTCCTCCCCTGTGCACGACAGTTTCAGTGTTGATCCAAGCCAGTGCTGATGGGATCACAGTTCATTACCACACGGAAGGTGATTGGGATTTGGAAGCACAATGGGGTGTGACACCGTTGAGCGAGGGGAGGCAACTCGTTATAAATGACAACGCTCTGGTAATGACACACAGAGTCTGGGAGTCAGCAATGATGAGTAGACTTCTTAGCATTATCCTTAGTAGGAAAAAAAA
This sequence comes from Caprimulgus europaeus, assembly GCA_907165065.1. Next base: position 3,638,083 of record OU015533.1, read on the forward strand.
AAAAGATGACACCCAGGAAGTAAAGATGGATGATTTCCACGTGATTCATACATGATTTTACTGGTTCCATGCTCTCAGTACTGGCATCAATACTTGATAAAAGTGATAGGTTGTCACACCACAACAAGGCCATAAGCACCTGAGTGCCACATATTGGCATTGTGATACAAGAAAAAAAATGTTTAGATTTTTAGTTACTTTAATGGTGAACTAAAAAGTGCTTTTGTTTCTCATGCCATAAGAGAGCAAAAAAGGGCTTTAAAATGATAAAACAATGGTAGCCTCCTTGCTGAATGATGCAGCACTTTGTAATAATGCAGTACATTTTGAAAAGATCTGTATTTTTTCAAAGACAAACATCAAATAGAAGGAAAAAGGTTATGTCACCTTCACCCTCACAGTACTGTCATTTATATGCTATCAGCTCATTAAATTCACATTAAGATACTCCATGGGACTTTAGGAGCTATTAGTGCACCTAAAATGGCATAACAAAATCTCAGTTCACTTTAAGAGAGATGGCATTGCGACATTTTGTATTTCATCACTGAATTATTATAGTCTCAGATGCATTCTGCTGTGATGGTAATGGAAGGAGGAATACTAGAGAGGAAAGCTGTCCATTTGTTTATCCCCAGGGAGAGGAAAAAGAAAGTTTGATAAAAAACTAGAGTGAAAGTAAAGCATTAACAATTTAACCCCTGTAGCAATGCTAAAGAACACACAGGATTTTTATATTCTGCTTTTCAGGATGTTTTAAAGAAAAGACAGAAACAAGATTTTGTATATAAGGAGTTGCTTTGGGCAATGGAAGGTGCAGCAAATGTACTGTATGAATGCAGGCATCTCAGTCTTTTATAGGTAAAGTCTCTCATGACAGCCATAAAATAACTTTCTTCATATAAATTCTCATGAAAAATATAGCTATTGTCATTAAATTTGATCTTCTTGTTAGTTTGTTGTTGTTTCCCCCTTCCCAGCTTTCGTCATCAGCAAATAAGTGTACTGATGTAGGTAAATCTGCAACCTTGTATTTATAAATCCCACGTGGGATAACAGCTCCGGCACTATGCTCAGGAAAGAATAAGGAAAACTGAAGCCATACTGAGTTATTATTAAAGAAATAATATATGTATACATGAATACTAAATAAACACCATACTGGTTAATAAAAAAATGGATATCTGAATTAATAAATCACACATATTTATGTTTTGGCTCTAGAAAGATAGCTTGGTCTGAAGATGTTTTTTCTACACAGTGCATCTATGTAACTGCAACTATATATTAATCATGTATTGGAAGACAGAGAATAACTTAAATTCAGCTTTTAATTTGAGGCATAGTTAAGCTAATTTTCTTATAAATGTGCATAAATGATTAAAAAAAACCCCTCAGAAGTGGCTTGAAGTAGGTTCAGTCACTTTATGTAACATTTTTCTTAGTATCTATTCACAATTATTTAGAAAACATAGTAATTCCTTAGAAGTGCTTCCTTCCCTTTCCAATCAACACAAAAATGCCACGACTCAAGAGTTTAGCCTCACATGCAATAAAAAGCCATCAGAACAAAAGACAATTTGAGAGTCTAAAACATTGTAGAGCCTCAGAATGTGTATGTACACAAGGAGTGAAATTCATTCCTCTGAGGAGAGCCAGGACAAGCACAACTTCAGATTTCAAAATACCTCTGAACCACAATTACCTGAGATATGGGTCTTTGGTGGAGCAGCAGCGAATTTCTTCAGTGGAGAGGGAGCTCAAAGACATAGGAAGAGTCATTGCAAAAGAAAGCTCGAGGTTATGAAAGTAGAGAGGAGGGAAGTAGCAGCACGGGGAATAATCACTTAATAAATGCACACTGAGCACCTGCTAAATTTAAAACAGTATTTTACTACATTCAGTGCTTTGGAGCGTAATCTCTTTAGCACAGGGATTCTGCTGCTTATTAGATAGTTCACCTGTTGAAAATCACGCTAGATGCCAGTTTTATCATCAATAAACTGTTCTTGAAAGGTTACTCTGAAGGCTAAAACCTGAGTCTACAGTGGATATAGTTTTCTAACAGACAAAAAAGAGACAAGTTGCACTTAAAATCTTGTTCTTTGCATGGTGTTGGTTTGGCCTTTCTTGACGGTGTGTGATGCTGACGTGAGTGCTAGGTGGCTCTGGAGGCAGCACAGCTCATTCTCATTAATGACTTCCAGAAAGCAGAGAGAATGTAATAGGGAATATTGTCCAGTCCGGGGCAGGTTTTTTAAAGGTCTAATGAAGGTTTACAGAACTAGTGTTATTGCTGAAGAGAGCTAAATTTTAACCTATTTTCAGACAATTGTACAGTTGAAACCTTGAGAAGTGGTTGAACATGAAGAGGGGAGCTCAACATTCAGGATGATCATAGAATCACAGAATGGTTTGGGTTGGAAGAGACCTTAAAGCTTATCCAGTTCCAACCCCCCTGCCATCAGGAGGGACACCTTCCACTAGACCAGGTTGCTCAAATCCTCATGTGAGACAAAAATCAGAAGTATTTATGCAATTAGGTTGGGTAAGATATGGGTGCCAGGGATAACCTGAGGGAAGATGTCAAAACCAATGAACTCTGTATGGTCACTGATAGATGAATCTGGTGAAAGTGGCTGTAATTGTCTATATTTTAAGTGTTCTGTTCAAACCTCAAGATGTAAACTTGTAGGGTTAGCTGGAGAAAAAGACAACTTTGTCTTGTATATTTATTTCCAAAGGAAGCCAGCCACTGTTTGAATAATCAATTTAATACCTGCTATATTACCAGTGCCATATTTTGGAGATCCAAATAATTCAGTGTGCAAAAGATCCCAATTCATGCTTTTATCCAAGTGAAATCTCCATTGTCAGATTAACATTGTGGCTGATTTAATCCAAACCCTACAAGAGCACAAAACAACAGTGCAGTTGCACCAAGCTCACAAATTCCAAGCTCTCAGTCATGCTAATGTCTGTGACCATTCTGTTATGGATTTATGGGAATTCACCAGGGGAATGTACTTCTCAAACACAGAGAGGTGAACATCTATGTAGAAATAAACCATTATAACAATTATCTAAAATTTTATTTAGCTAGATTTAGATTATTTTTTATTATTTTATTTAGGTAAATTTATTTAGATATGAGTAGCTCTTATTGCCCCTTCAGTGACAATATAGTTGTGTAGGGTCAAATCATGCTGTCAGTGGGTGAACTGAAGCGTGTAGCATCATCTGCTAGCTTGGAGGATTGCTTCTGATGCACATGTCTTTAATTCTGGACTAGATTTTCCTCCTAAGAGTATTGTGGCAGGGGATATCCTATGGCAAAGGAGCTTCAGCACAGTAGATTCAGAGCAGAAAAGCCTCCAGTGCTGTTGGGAAGATAGACTGGGAGAAAACTTTGTTGTGTTTCTTTCCCATCTGCAGCTTAGCATAGCAGTCAGGTTACTGAGAATCACATTTGTTCCAGAATTTATTGGAGTGGACTAATACTGTCCCTTTCAAAGTGAATGTCAAGGGTAGATAGACCACTCCTACTCCAGGCTAAGAGCACATGGCTCAGTGCTGTGGATGAGGAGGACATTGGGGGCTACCTGCTTCCTACCCTGTCACCTTTCAAAAAGCAAATGTGAGCCAGTTTATCTGCTGTGTGTTATAGTCTGCATCTACAAGATAGAAATAAAATAGGTGTTGACATCACTGTTGTCCACTGGAGAGGCTGATTTTACATTGAAAGCACTGTGCAAACTTTTAGTAAGTCTGCCGAAAGACCCAGTGACTCTAATATTTAATAGCATTCAAGGATGTCTAATTTACAATATTTTCATCAGCTCCAAATAATTTGTTATTTGTTTACTGTAAATCTGCTATAAAGAAGCTTTTATTTTATATGTCACCTGGTCACTCAGGCCCCGTGAGTGTCTTGCACCGTCTTACTAATTCTTCATGTTTGTTTTAAAAGGTGAAACAGAGTCTATCTCCTATTCTGGTACAGACACCTAAACCAGAAATCTCCTTAAGCTAGTAAAGAGCTTAATTTTGCACTTTAGTTTTTTGTCACACCTCATGACATATACTAGATAATCATTGTTGCTGCTAATGGCTTGTCTACAGCGCTAATCCTTTCACAGGTATTAACTGAAATGGCTTGAAATAAATATTGCTTTGGTTATAGACCTGTCTTGGGTTCAGTATCTCGGTACTATGCAGTGTGTCAAGAAAATGACCCTGAGAGGCTCGCTCTGTAAATTGTTCTTACAGCTGCACTAGACCTTCCCAGCTCCATGATATTTCCAGGAGGGCTCAGAGTTACCCACTGCCCTCTTGAAAGCTTGTTGGCCAAAAGTTAACTAGGACCTGTCTAGGCTGTTTTGTATAATCCACCCCACTATCCCACTCCCAGAAGGCTTTAACTTCCTCACTAAAAGCTGAATAAATTTCAGTTCTTTTAAAGAAACTGATGGGCTACAATGTTAGTGTACAATAATATTATTCTAACTACCCATGATCTTATATTTGACACTGACACCGCTACAGCGTGTAGGAGAGATCCTGAGCAGCCTTCCTCTTGTGGCTACACACAAGACACTATATCAATAAGAAAATTATTTGTGTTATCTCAGTCAATTAAGGAGTGTATTTTGAAATAATGAGGTGAAGCCCAGAGCTATAAAGTGTGGTACATGCTTTGACAAAAACCAAAGAAAAACCCCAAAGAAACAATTCATAGGGATGGAATGCTTTTACCAGCAATATTACTATTTGGTTGAATATGTAAGTAGTGATACACACTGAAACATGGAGTAAAATTAAAAAAGAAAACTCTGTCTAATAGTGAACCTCAAGTATGCTTGTTAAATAAAAGAGGAAAAAATAAAGATTCGTGGTTTTTTTTTGTTTTTTTCTGGGGGAAAAATAAATATGAAAGGTCACAACATATTTCTAACTCATCTGGACATGGCTAGAGGGAAATGTTGAGTAGCAGAGCTCTCCCATGGACTCCAGGCTTCAGTTCAAAGCAGTAATTGTAAGCGATCAGTCAGTGCCCTGCTTTAGACTTGTGCACTTGTCTGAGCAAGAAGATCTTAGATACTAGGATTCCTAGAGGAATCACTGCCATCAGTGGTGAGATGTAACACTGGGTCATGGCCAAATCCCTGTCTAGATCCACCACCACCGAGGTACAAAAAAAGAATAAAGTTCCCTGATACATTTTCTGATGTTTCTGGATTAGCCTAACATGGCTTCTAAGATGGTACATTAATATCTATAACCGTATTTTGATTACTAGCATAGGGCATTTAGCATAATGACAGTGACTATTGCTACGGGTTCAGCTATGTGATTGAGTTACTGTGGCTTGACAAATTAACAGACATCAGCCGAGCCCCAGAAACCAATTTAGTGCACCCTCATAGCCTGTGGCAACTGGAAGGTAAAATACATTATCATCAACTTGAAAGAAAGAAGTCTAATCTAACTTGTTTTATCCTCTTTTGAGATGGCCCAAGAACATACAAATTGGGCAGAGGACTTCAGCAGATACTTAGTGATTTTTCAATCTGTGGTAACTCTTGTGTCTCAGCTCTAGGTGTGTAAATTTGTCTGCATCATGGCTGGGTTTCCTTGAGGTCCTAAAATAGCCAATGTCAAATTAGTGTGGATGTCTATAGGCTGCCTTCTGTGGGACTGAGGTGCTGAGGAAAGGGCCATCAGGAGAGATGGTGTAAGGAAATGAGAATAAATAAACCAGACAAAGTTAATGCCAACAAGAGTGCCACAGCATGTTAATTCCAGCTCTGTAATACAGTATCTCAAAAGAATTAGGGCATTTGTCAGCTTTTAGGCAGGTTCACATTAAGTTCTAATTTATTTCTTTTTTTTTTTACCTTTTCTAAAACACAAGGTCTTATGTCAGAGGAAGCCTAGTGCAGGCAGAAATTAGGAAAGATGTTAGTTAAAATTTGAAGTGACTGAATTTCTGAGTATGGATTTCTGCTGTATTTGCTGGCTTTCAAAAGGAGGTGGCATGTGATGTGACACGCATGTTACAGTGCACTCAGACACACTTAATTTTATGTAGGACAGATAAAGTAGACTTTGGGAATGACTTTAGCTTTGTGTATGTGTCTCACTTTGTTATGAAGTGTCATACATAGTCCAACCTCATTCAGACACCCCTCAGGAAATATTCTAGCAGTGAATTTGCCAGATACGTGATACTCTGATACTATTTGTGGTGAACATTGCTTTGGGAAGTGCTGCACTATTGTTAAGTTACACGGTGGTTCTTATGTGCAAGTTGAGGGGAGAGATTGTTAATTTGGAGGATGATTGTTAATTTGGAGGATGAAAAAGCCTTTTTATAAAAAATAAACAGTTAAAAATGTACTTTTTCTCTTATGTTCTTTTCCATGGAACCAACTTTCATGCCTCTTCTTGAGGTTGGGGAGTCTCAGCACCTTGTAGTACAAGTGTCTTCTCTTCTGGGCCACCATATGGGTTTTCCTAATGATTATTGACAACTTCCTTGTCATATAGAGGTTTAGTTTCCCTGGACCTAAAATATTTCCCGCTAAAGTAAATTCTTGGCTACAATACAGGGGCATCTGTTGGGTATGTAATATGATGCTCTGTGATCTCTAGGAGATTAGGAAAGATATGAAGTTTACCTATATCCTTAAGCTCTGAAACTATAAACATGGACTGCAGGGGCATAAGTGGAAGATTAACCACTTGGTCCAAGTTCTAATGGAAAAACAACTTACAGGTTGCAGAAAAAAGATTCAAGCTCAGAAGAGGTTTGTGGTGGGTTGACCCTGTGTCGGGTCGGACATGGGGGAAGCTTCTGGCAGCTTCTCTCACAGAAGCCACCCCATGTCCCCCAACTCCACTGCTACCAAAACCTTGCCAGCAAACCCAATACATTGTTAAATTACAGTCAAAACTAAGACTGTGATGAAATGCAACAGAATGTAAACAAAGTAGAATAATGATCTATATGTTGTAGTAGAGAAAGAGAAATGGTTCAATAAGTAGAAAGTTGCTACCATACTGACCACAAAAGAGCTTTCAGAGTCAGTATAAAAAAAGCTCTTAAATTTTCATCCTTATGCATAGCAGAAGTAAAAAAGCATTAAGAGGATTACACATCAAGAAAGTAAAACAAATAAATTGGAACAAACAAACAAACAAAAATTGATGAAAACATTTTATAATTTCAGGTAAATTAAGAGTTGTCCAGAATAGCCCTGGATCTGAAAGTGGTTTCAGCTCTTGGTGGTTGCACTCTTTGTTCAATCAGATTTCAAAGCAGATATATTTATCCTTGTCAAAACCAGCCCTAGCCCATTGTTACTTATCTGTACTTGCTGTCCTTACTCAATTCTGATTGCCTATAGGAAATTTCATGAAGTCACAGTGACAAGATATGACCCTGAGTGACCTTTATGTTATGATGGTTTTGAAATGCTGTTTTCTCATGTAGGATGGTTGTAGATGGAGTGTGTGGAAAAGATGGTTTAGGAAGTATTTATCAAAACCTACATGTCCATTCAATAGGCAAATATTATATTCTTTGAATATTCAAGTGTACCTTTATTAAAAAAAAAAAAAGAAAAAAAGAAGAAAAAATAGAAATAAAAAGAAAAAAATGAAAAAATAAAAAGAGAAAAAAGAAAAGGATCATTTCAGTACCTGGCACAGATATGTATGATCTGCTGGTAGCTCAAATCTGGTCTAAGAATGGATGAGTGGTGCAGCCAAGATAAAGTGATTCTCAAAGCTTCTGCCTAGACCAATCCTATATGCTGTACCATCCACTCTTATAAAAACCTTAATGACAATATAGTGCATAAACCTGATAACTGGTTAAATGAGACATGTGGGCATTACTATTTACTGCCTAAAGGAATGGCTTGGGACTGAGATGACTGGCTTATACCTAAACCCCTTCCAGTTGGAATGATTTTGGGCAAGTCAGGTCACCCTGGCTGTATGTCATTTTAACCATAAAATAGGGATAATAAGCTATGTTTTTCTTCTTTATAAAGGCTTCAGATTTCCCAGTGAGATAGGTATCCTTGTTCTTATAGGAAATCATTCAGCTCTATAACTCTAGTTTGCAACAGAGGAAAACATGTAACAGGAAAAAAAAAAAAATCAGTAATGTACACTAGTAATTGCTCTTATAAATATGTTGTTGTTGTTTTGGCTCAGAAGAATATGCAGGAACACTGCACTGTTTTCTTAGAGCTGCCTAGTATTCTTGCACTAGTTATATTGCAGACATCCCTCCAGATTATCAAATCAAGATCCCTATCATGGAAAACTTGTTGTCTGGTCTTGCTATCCTGTAATATTTGTTTGATGAGAACTTTGACTCTCGTTAGTAACGAGAGAAACCGTTCCTGAGCATATCGGTTGGTGAGGAACCGCCTCAAGAGTATCCAGCAACTCCTCATCCAGACAGCAAGGTCTGAAATAAATCTGCCAGTGCACTGACCTTGACTTTGCCCTTATTCTAAGTATATGTATTGCTAGATATCAACAATCTAAACAGAACTAAAACCCTAAGCAACCGAAATATAAACAATCAAAACAACAAATGCATTTGTTGTATTAGCTGACAGCACCCATAATGTCACTGGACAAATATGTAAATACTGACCTAAATCCCTTTGCTAGAAACTTTTGTATTCACTTTAAATGTTGGAATAGACATCAGCTTCCGCGGTGTGACCAGAAACCTCGGTGCCCGAGCTGCCCCAAGTGCAGGGCTGTGCCACAGTCACTCCTCCTTGGAAATGAGCCTTGTTGGGAAGCTATAAGAATCAGGAAACTGTGATGAAAAGAGGATTCTGATAGTGTGAATTTGGCACTATTTGTTAACATTCAATTAATTAAAACCAAACCTTTAACATTTTTGGCTGAGTTTAAAAAGTAGACATCTGAGTATGCAGAAAGCTGGAGTAGTGACCCAATCCATCAATTAGTTGGACAGTAATTGCATTTTTTCCCACTGACTTCAGGAGCTGTGGATCAAACCAAATGTGGTAGACTTTGTGAAATCAGTTTTCTACTGCTGAAGACAATGACTTTCATAGGTGTTTCCTGAAGCAGGTAATTAACAACATTAACATTCCTTTCCATTGCAATGAGTAATGGAAACAAGATAATAATGCTTGGGTGGTGCTGTGGTCATGTTGGCCAACATAGGGTATTCCAGCCTCATAAATCTTGAGAGAAAGACCTCAGATTTTCTACCACCATGGAAATTGATATAAATTGATTCTCATTCTTAGACCTTTGGCTAAGCAGAAGGTGTTCAGTTTTCACAGCATTGCCTCTTCCTCAAAAAGCAGGAAAGACCAGTGGCCCGGGTCAGGTTGAAACCAGAAAGATGGAGCAGGCTGGATAGATTTTCAAATGTGCATTTTCTAGTGTTTCCAGATGCTTAACTCTGGCTGATTTCAGCAGAAGCAAGGCAGCTTGCTGCCTTCTAGGACCTATGATGTAATTTATTATGTATAAAATGGCAATAATGTCATTTACCTTCCTCAGTGAAATTTTATGAGGAAAAAACTAAAGCTAGAATAGTCTTTAAAAATGTTTCTGACAGCATACTTTTCAACAGCTTTTTGGGAAAACACATTCTGTTGCTGCACTTTCTGTTCAGGGATGTGTAAGGAGAAAATTTATTATGTTTTCAAGGAAACTGAAAACTGGAATTTCTTATTTTGGTTGTTTCAGTATTAATTTGTGTTTGTTCTAATTCCAGCAGTGCTTCACTGAGTTAGAGATCAGATACCCCTAAGTGCCTCTGACTGTTATAAACCAGTTAAAAAAACCATGGGGCTGTCACATCCTAGTGACTGGAGCTGGAATCAAGAGGCACCTGAAGCATGAGGTGTTTTGAACGGAGGTACCTCTATTGCAGGATCATCAGCCAGAACTGGCCTGAATATTATGTTGTGATAATTTCTGTTTGGCATCATTTTTAATGATAATCTGGGTTATTGGAAATGATGAATTGTTACAATTCCTCCCATTTAAAAATAAAATATTTTCATTTTTGTCCATAATAGAGATGATATAGTAAAATTCTATTTATTCTGATACAGGAAGACCCTCAATGCAAGGCAACCTCTGGTTGTTATGCACAAGGGAAAGGCATTTTCTTATTATAACTCCCATTTCACCAGAGCTGTAGAAATAGGAAAAGCAAATTGTCCAGGAAAGAGGGTATTTTGCAAATTCAGGTTAGGAACTTTGCTGTGAGTGATGTGAAATTGCTTTAGTTCTGCTCTTATTTTTTTCTATCACCACATTAAGCAAAACCAGCATTGCTTAAACACACGTTCCCATCTATTGAAATGGCACAGACTTACTAGATACAAACTGCTGCACAATAGAAAAACTGAGAAAACAAACAATATTAGAACACTTCCAATATTTGGCTTCTTGTAATTATAGAAGTGCAGTAAGTCACTGCTTTTTTATGTTACTAAAAATAACTTTTTTAATAGAAAGGTCTGTTATCTGCTGTTGTATAATTTCTTCTAAAATACTGAATAACCAAGGAAATTTTTCATTTGTAATGTAATTTAATTCTGGATTTTATTTTTGATTGTGGTTGAGGTTAACTTTGATGTTTTCAAAATGAATTTCAAAGACCATTTATTCAGCTAATTTTGAAGGCAAAAACACATTGAAACTTTTATCCCAGTTGGTAAGCAGCTATCCCCTAGTTTTATTCAAGTTTTCACATAAAAATGCCAGTCGGGAATAAAACTGACAAATATATTCAATCAAAGATGGAATATTTTTTCCTCTTAAGTTGCAAATGGCTTCATTAAAATAAAAGCACCACCTTAGGGATTGCATAAAGCAGAATATTGGTACCTAAATGGTATTTATGACTCGGCTAAATGTAAAGTGAATTAAAATTTAAAGGATTATAGTCAGGTAGGCCACAGACATTCGTAGAGGAATGTCCATTAAGAAGATGAAAGGACCTGCTGTCCCCAGCGACAGGAACATGTCGGGTTAGCGGTCAGGCATACCTACAAGCTTAGTGGCACCATAAATGCAAAACATCATGGCTGAATCCTAAGGTACTTGCATGATATTTATTTCAAGGGAAGAAAACAAAGTCCTGATGCAAAACATCTAGGGATGTATATATTTTTTTATATATATATATGTATATAATATATAGATATATATATATCAATATATCTGTGTATATAGTAAATATATATGTATATTATAGATATATATATAATATGTAAATATATAATAAATATATATGTATATATAATATGTATATATAAAATAAATATATATGTATAATATTACAGCTGGTAGGAAATTGTGGATGATAAAAAGCAACACAATTAATGATGGAAAATATAACCTGAGCACTCTTATTTTACCAGTAGCTTGCAAGATTGACTGCAAACTCTGCTGTTTTCAGGTCTTAATAAAAAGTCCATGCTGCATTTTAAGGAACTTGTAAGACAGAGAGGGATAAGGAGCCTCTTTGGTAAGAGTTTCCCAAAACATACTTTTAATTTTTGTCATGAAGGAGATGGACTTTGCTTTTGTAGTGTATTTGCACACAGCTAAGATGTACATCTATGTGTTGCATTTTCCTAATTTTTATTTTTAAGAAGAACAAAATAATTTGCTCACTTAATATATTGAATTGAATTCTAGTCTCAGTAATCAATGTTTTACACCACAATCAGCAAGTGATTGACAGGAGTTCTTGGAAGAGTTGTTTTCTTTCCATCATCTGAGTTTCTTCATGGAATAGCCATTGTTCAAGTTACTACACAGTGGGGAGCTGGTCAGGAAATAGTTTCTCATTACTCGAAGTGTTTGTGGCCAAACAATAAAACATTCTTCAAGATGTGTGCTTTTAATTTCCAAATGCATTTCTCTGAAAACCAAGATTTTCAGTTACAGTTTTTAAAAAGTAATTGAAAAAAAATTCAACCATCTTTAATCGAATGACATTGTATGACACACATCTATGCACTTTTCTGGCCATATTACTATGGTGCTTTGCTCCAGGCATTGGTCTTGTTTACCTGAAAAACCACTTACAACCTAGAATCAGTCGAAATAATCAGCCCTGACATTTATTCACCCAGCACCAACCCCCTGAATATAGTACACCCAGGATCTTGACAATTATTTGTGTTGAGAAATAGATATCGTGCAATTCACTGCCTTTTAAAAAGACGTGGCAAATTTGCATAGCATTCATTTACATAATTTTATTTATTTCCTATTTCCTCTATCCAGCTACTCCCTATTGTAATGAGCTCCTGGCCCTGTACTTTCCCTGCTCCGCTGTGAGTAAGCAGAGCTTGCACACACACTTGCCAATGTGTAATTTGCACAACCATTTGTGTCACTGTTGACTGTGGCCCTGTGTGTTTAACTTAGCATATTATAATACTATAAAGCTTTAAATCCAAAGGAATGTGAGATGGGATATATCTATTTATTAGAATATTAGCATTTCTAACATGACATTTTATACAATGCTTTGAACCACATGGTGCATATTCCTTTATTTAAATAGTACCTCTGAGTCTTAATATCTTCTTTCCAATTTGGATAGATTAGCTAAGTGGTTAAGTGGTACCCTTTTATTATCCATCTGCTTTGTGCCATGCTCATATCTCTGATAAGATAGGTGACTAGTGGGATTCTTTTTCATAGTGCATATCTTTATAACTGTGCATTGTTATTTACCTTTTATTGCTCATTTTATTTTTTTTGAGAAAATTGTAGAAATTCTTTAAGGAAAAAAAACCAAAATTAAGAAAAAAGCCAGCATTTGTAGAGCAAGCTAGTAGAAATTTAGGATTTTAAAGTAACATTTTTTTCTCTAGCATACTTTTTACCCTTCACTTGAACATTCAAACACACAATAAAAGCTAATGTTTGAGTGAGGGTTTGAAAAGATCTAAGAGCTGGGGTTTGCAGGTTAAAAATCTAGGTCAGCAGTGTGCTTCTACCTGTTAGTGCTTGTGCTCATACACTGTCTGCATTTCTGAAGGAAAACAAATCTTTAAACCAGTCCTAGGGTTTTTCTCAGCCGGTTTATCAATTGTATCACACTGAACCTGAGTAGAGGCAAAGCAGGAATCAATTGACTCCTGGTACAGTTGTATTTCTGGAGGAGGAAGATGGTCCAGACACTTGGAGGTGATGTGGGATCAGGTAGAACTTGGCCAGTCACACCATCAGTCCCATGGCTTATGCCTCAAGTTTGTTTCTGAAACCCCAGGGTTTTGGTGGCTCTTTTTCTTTTTCTTTTTCCTCTTTTTCTTTTTCTTTTTCTTTTTCTTCTTTTTCTTTTTCTTCTTCTTTTTCCTCTTTTTCTTTTTCTTTTTCTTTTTCTTTTTCTTTTTCGACTCATCAAAGTGACATTCATGAGTCAGTAAAGCTGGAAGATAGAACTGAAAAACCATTTGCTGGTTTCTCATATCAGTTTCATATCAACTTCTAAACGGGAATGAAGTCCTAATTTATACAGGGAAAACAAGCTTATTCTGAATTGCCCCTGTGATATTAGCAATTGTATTTTAAGTGCTTTGCAGGAAGTTTTGGGAGGGATCAACAAAAGAAAAACAGGTTTTGGTGGGCAAAGGCAGATGGAGATGCACTGACAAATAGCAAACCCTTTTCAAGGTGGGTGATTCAGAGTCACAACTGAACACCCTATGTTCGGAGGAAATGAGTGTAGGGAAAAAGAAAAGTGAACCAAATCCACTTTATTTATGGAGATAAATTCTGAAACACTGTACTTTTTTGACTGTTTTCAGTTGGTTTGTAGGATGATAACCATAAAATTCTGCTGCAGAAATTTGAATATAACATGCCACGTAAAAATAGAGTATATGAGAAATATGTCTTTAATCTGAGGCACAAAATTAAAATGAAACTATGGATGCTCTGAACTGTGCTAATTGCTTTTTGCAATTATAAGGATCTGACTCATAAAAGTACCAGACTGACACCATCCGAAATCACACAAAAAAAGCAAACAGAACATTTGGAATGAACTTTTGAAAAGGTTAAAATTTCCTAAGGAAGGGAAATCACACATATCCTGGGTGGGGGGATATGCAGACTAGTCTTTGAGCAGAGAGCTCTCAAAACTCAACTTATAAGTGGAGCCAGAATAAAGATATGGAGCTTGTACATACTGTGATAGCTGGTCAAACAGGGGTGATCCTTGATGAGGATGAAGAGGATGCCAGAAATGCAGTGGGTGATATGGTAAGGGTGCTGGCAGACTGTATGGAGACACTGATGAAAATCTGTATTATTAGTTCAAAGGAACATGTTATGGGAGCCTTGTTAACCAAAGTGACCAATTCTGTCAATTTGAGGGGACAACATTTTATTAAGCTTGACTTGAGTAAACAACTCTGTGTTAGAAGAGCTTTTAGTACTATGAATATTAAAACAAAAAAAAACAATTTCAGAAAGCTATGGGTAGTAAAATTCAGGACTTAAGTAAAATACAGGGTTGATGTTGCTGAAATTATCTCCATTAAACAAATATGTGAAGAGGTGAAAGCACTTTTTAAGGAGTCTTGTTTGCCATAAAATATTAGAATCCCTTCACTGCATATGCTGTGAAAGGGCAGGAACATGAAAACCTGACAGAGATGGAAGTTGTCCTCCTGCAGAGGAGGACTGATATCAGATATTTTTCTGCTACTGGATGCCCCAGCAGGGATCTGGCAGGTCACAGACACAGTTAGTAGTCCCTTTAAGAAAGAGTTTCTACAAAGCAATAACTTGGGTTATGACTCAGCACTTGAGGAAGGTGGCAAAGGAAAATAAAATAAGTTTTTAACCCCTAGAGGTATTATAAAGTGAGATGTTTATAAAAGGTATTTTGATGCCACTAATACATTTTGCAAAACAAATTTCTTCATCAGAAAGAACCTGAAAGGGCTAAAGGAGGAAAAAGTAAATAACCCAGGAGATAGACTGGGGTAGAAACAGCTGAAGAAGTTTGTATGGAGGAGCAATAAGTGAGACCACCATCTGTGTTCTCCCCAGCTAATGAGGAGAAGATGGTTCTTTCTTATGGGGGAAATGTCAGGTTTTCCTCATTACCTGAACTAGCAGCCAAGAGCATCCTTAAGGGAGGTGTCCAATGAAAACTGTGTCTCAAGTCAACCTTCATTGCATCACTTTCAGCCACTGCATTTGCTGGGGAGACTGTACCCTTCCACACTATCAAATATATGTTCCATGGTGGCAATGTGGCTGGTAACCCTGTCCACAGAATGAGGGTTGGAACAAGATGATCTTTAAAATCCCTTCCAACCCAAACCATTCTATGATTCTCTGTATGGATACACAGTACTCCCACCACCTCCCAGCCCTATCTGGGGTTAATGAAGAGCCTGAGGTCCTGAAGATTTAGCTATGGGTAATTTTTTGTGGCCCCAGCTCAAATTCATTGCCATGTCCTTGCCTCTGTTTTGCGGCTTGGGCCCCAGAGCTGGATGTGTGTGGAAGGAAACTCTTTCTAGTGTTGTGCAGGAAGAGGGGTCACTTCAACAGTTGTGCTTTATACACACCTCTTTCTACAACTAGGAGTCAAGTTAGCAATGCATAGGAAAATATTTTGGCCTTGTTTATTTAATCTAAAAAGGATTATTCTTGCTTTTAAGTAGGTCATTATTCATGGAAAACAATGAAAAAACAGCAAAATATGAAAATTATTTGGTTTGTTATCACAGCTGAGGTAATTACAGCCCTCTCAAGCTCTTTAGACACCTAAAGGACATTTACCAGTTGCAGACTTGACTGCTAATGGGATTGAAAAAGTGGTTAGTGTAGTCTGGAGCTCAAAGTTAAGTACATCAGAGGTTTTACCTTGTGATACAGCTTGTGGGCTGTCTCAGGCTGGGATTGGGTGATCCTGCTTACCTGAAGGAGTGATGAGTGATGAGCAGCACCTGGGGCTGGTGTTGGGGTCATGATGGGTAGCCAATCACCTCCCACACTATAACCAGGGCAGTATGGAAGGAGGCAGTGCTGGATGTGTTGCTCTTATGTGGCTGTGAAGCTTTATTGTGTGTCAGCACATCCCCTTATAACATCTGAGCAAGGGAGTCTTGGAGAGACACCACAACCATCACCGCCTTGTGCTTCTGGGTGTTGCTTGCAGCTTCATGGCCCATCAAGGTAAGCACAATGCAGCTTTTGATTGTTTGATGGTTTTGGTGTGTTATACAGAGTCCAGTGTGTTGTTTGGCTCTATTCTGGAGGATTTAGATTAAAATTTTACAGTGTTAATAATAGAGATGTGAGGCTGTGATGTGGCCTGGAGTCTGTTGGAGTTTTGTGGTGAGTTTGACCAGGTATCTTCTTTGTTGTGGTTGATGAGGACCAAAAGGCTTTAAAATTGATAAAGTCAGGTTTTATTGGAAATAAGCTGGAGATAATCTTAAAAGGAGAAAACTCATAACAACCATGGAAGGCAGAAATTATTGTTTGCTGTGTCATTGTGGGCTGTTTTTATCTTCTAGGCTTGGTTTTAGTCAATTAAGTGGCTCTCAGAGTTGTAGCATATTCTGTGTGGTGCTGAAGAGGCTTTTAGGAAGCTTTATTTCCATCACCAGGTTTAGTCTCTGGTTTCTCTTGTATCCTCCTCTGTAACACCACCAGCACCCTGAACTTCCCTGCCCTAGTACAGCTGGGTGGCTGCTTCCAAGTGCTTTCTAGAGGGTTCTCCATGGTGTGTCCCTTTAAAGGTTTATGTATTAATTGTGTGCTTGAGTTTGACAGTAAAGAAACTGAAATATCAAAGACATTTTTATAGAATCCAATGCAAATAGATGTATAACATTCTCACATCTCTTAGTGTAAATGTACAGCCAAAGGTACAAATGAAATACAGACCTGAAGATTCAGGAAAAGTGGTCTCAGTAACAAAGCCAGGCTTGAGTTGGTTGCCCTGCAAAAAAAAGAAAAAAAAAAGAAAAAAATAAGCCTACCCTTTTAGGCTGTTCTCATTTT
This sequence comes from Caprimulgus europaeus, assembly GCA_907165065.1. The sequence continues at coordinate 3,655,159 of OU015533.1, forward strand.
CCTGCAATGAACTGCTTCAACATAGTTGATATTGTTAATGTACATCTAATCTAGTTTTGCTAAATAGAACACAAGTGATATGTAATGAAGAATCAAATATCAGCATGACTTTGTGCAGTTTCTAATGAGTTTGGAATTTGTTTGAATGCATTAGCACTAGTTCCTACTAATTGTTTAATGGAAAAAGGCATTAAATTCAAGTAGCTACTGGGAAAAGTTGCAAAATCCTAATTTCTCCTTAGTTTTGCTAAATGGAAGTAGCGTAGCACTGTAATATATGCTGTGTCTAGATGTCATTTTGTCAGCTGTATGTAGAACAAGAGCTGTGCTGTGGCAGAGGTGGGTAAGCTAAAACACTGTAGGAAAATGTACAACTTGACAACAAGAGAGATGACTTTTGGGTCAAGAAGTTACTGTTTTCTTGAACATGATGCAGTGACTGCTTGTGGTGGAAGCTAATGGTGCAGTACCACCACCATATTAAAAGGACTATTTCAGAAGAGACCTACTGGTCCAAGTGCTGGCTGCAGTGAAGGGAATAAGTCTGAGTACTTTAAACTGTGTGTGTGTTTTGCATGAAGTATTTCTGTTGTTGAGCTTTGGCTGGTGAAGAGGGCACGGGGCTGTGTCACTGGAAACTGTAAAGGTTTTGGTAGTATAAACTTCTTGCAATAAGGTAGGCTAGGATGTGAACCTGCAAAATTTTCTCTCTTTCTATGGTAACTGTCTGAAAGTGGGGTCAGTTGGTGTGGACTATGGTAAGAGATACACCTTGGCTGTTACTGCAGGATGAATAGGTAACCTGTGGTAAATTTACATGTAGTTGACCTACTTTACATGATACTCTGCTGAGGTGGTTGAACCCCATGACTGTTGTCCTTGACACAAAGATGCTGAAGGCCTGTGGTAGAGCTGTTCTGTTGCACAGAGGCACGTGTCTGGGGATGGAAAAAGCTGCTATTCCCAGCTAGGGAATTGCTACACTATACTGAATTCAACAGAAAACTTCTGAATTGCAGTAGCTGTAGAGGCAGAAATAATTTAAAGATACATTTTCTGTACCTGCCCAAGTCTTTTCTCGGTATATCACAAACAGTAGAACTCACTGAGATTCTTGCTGCTGTTTGTCCATACTGTAGTCTGGGTGACCTAACTTATTTATCAGCAGCAGCAAATTTTTAGTCATTCTCATAAATATCCTGAACAAAATGTGCCAGCTAAACTGTACACAGCAAGAGTGGGGGAAGAAAAAAAAACCTTACAACAAAAAAAGCAAACAAAAAGCCCCCTCGAAACCTGATCTGACTTTTATGGGAGATGATTATTATAGTTCTTCACTTGCAAATTTTCTATTTGTGTTAAGTTGCTTCCCACAGTCTCTCACTGTCACATTCATTCAAAAACTAGAATGGCATTGATAGAGTTCAGCATTTTGGCTCATTCACCCCAGTTCTGCCTGGAGACTGAATGTACAGGATGTAACAGAAATCTTCAACCAAAATTCTGCCCTCCTGGTTGTCCTCTTTTACTTGAAAGCGCTACTTAGACTTTCCTTGTCCTTCTTTTGTCCAAAGTCAAATATGTTTTGAAAACAAAACAAAGCACTTGAAATGGTGATTTTTGGAGCTTCCCCTTTGCAAAGCTGTTCCTCCTACAGATGCTTTAAAAAAAAAAAAGAAAAAAAAAAAAAGAAAAGAAGCTCCACCAGCTTAAAAATCCTGTTTTCAAGCTTCCTTCACCTATTTATCTTTAAAGTAATGTAAAGTGAGGCTATTTAATTTCTATGAATTAATTTGTTTTGTTTGCAGCTGGTTATCATCCTTCTCTGGAATATTCATGTTACACTACAGACAGCACTGTGCCATTTTCTAGATGTTATCATTATGGTCTTTTAGTTAAGAATTACGATACTACTACAGCAACTACAAGCAAATGTACTCCCACTCACTGCTGTGATAAGGTGCCTCACATCCTCCTCCTTGCGATGGTTTCCACTTCTCCGATGGAGACATATTTGCAGCAATGATAACAGTTTTCAAAAAGAAACTAATAAAATGTGCCCACTTTTTTTTTTAAGGCTTGTGATTTCCTCCCAACAAAACTGTCACTGCAGCTAGTAACCACATTTAGTAGAAATGATTAGAGATGTGTGACAAATTTACAGCAAAATGCACAGCAAAACTGGAAACATTTTTCTTTTCATCAGCTATATGAAAAGCAAAGCAGAGGGAAAAGACATGTTTTTCTCTCCCTTTCTGCCTGACAGGATATTTCAAATCTTAAGACATGGGAGTATAACTTCTGAATAATGTTTCTGCTAAAGTATCAGTCAATTTTTTTAATAGAGAAAACACATTCTTGATGGTAATCAGATGTCAGTGGCTATTGGTTAACATCATTAATCAACAGGATTGAGATATCTTGGCTTATAATAAAAAAGGTGGAAAAATATTACTCTTGGTTTAACAGTAATTTGTAAGTCAGAATTTTTGAGTAAAAGAAAAAAAAAAAAAATGTTTGCCCCAAAGTGGTCATGTTGATTGTTCTTTTTGTAAAGAAAAGAGGCAGATAAGTCTAAATGTGTAAAGGATTAAATTTGACAAATACTCAATAATTCAGTGGCTTATTGAGATTGACTTTAAATATGTTAATAAGAGTGAGGAAAAAAGTTTTACAGGGGTTTAGATCTCTGTCATAGATGAGTCTTAGTCAGCTTTAAGAGTATTGAAAGAAAAGGCTTCTACCTCCTTGGTTCTGGTCTCGGTTTATCCCAGCTGGGTAATTATTCCCCAGATAATCAGAAGGAGTTGACATTGTGTCCTTGGTATTACGTCTTCTGACCATGAAGGTTGTTGTAGGTGGTTTCTGCTGGAAATGTTGGTGGGTTTTTTGTTGGGTTTTTCTTTTTTCCTTCTGAGGTAGTGACCTGGTCAAGTGCACTTTGGTCAAGGTAAGACAGCATGGTGCATAGTGTTCAAAAACCTCTCAAAGGTGCATCCCCTCCTGTACAGAAAAGCATGACACCCAGTTGATCTAGATTTTATTATTCAGTGATTTTTAGACTTTTATTGACTCTACTTCCACTTGCCACTATCTACTTTTCCAATCTAGTGAGGAAAATCAAACTAAACCTGTTGTGGCATTTGGAGTATCTTCCACTTGTGCTTGTGGATTTGAGTTCATTACACTGTCTTCATTCAGTGTCAATGATGCTCTTTCTTCCTTCAGCCAATCTATGTGGAAGGTAAATACTTAGATGAAATCTTGATTCACAGCTGTATGATACAACCCTGTATGTTTTCTGCCCACAAAAATGATGAATACATGTAAAAATGAGGGTCCAATGCTCCCATGAGAGGAAATAAAGCTACTTGTCTTGAAGTACCCCAACAAAATAAAGACCTCCAAGGTTTTTCTTGGTGTTTTTTGTTATTGTTTTTGAAATCACTATCTAGGAGTGATTATTGTTCTCTAGTTTATAATGGGATATATAATTTCACTTTATTTAGGTCAGGTAAAAAAAAGCCACAATGTTTGGTACATATTAATAGATAGTCTTCTTAAGGGCAAGCATCCTATGGAATAATTAAACCATTATTTGGTTATCACTTAAAAATTACATGCTTTAGATGAGTAGTCTTTAAAATAGTTTTTAAGCAACAGGTTTAATGTTGAACAGGTAAACATATATCTCATAAATTCAATATAAGGATCTCAGAGTTAATTAAACACTGACTCCCACAAGCAAAAGGTACATGTTTATATTGAGATGAATTTATCAGCAGAATGCAAAAAGATTAGGGGTAAAGTATGTAGAGGCCTCAATCTAAAATGAATACATACTAAAATTATGTCTGGAAGTAATTTAAATACCACAGTAGTGGTTAAATAGAGTAAAATCTATAGTATTTAAGTTTTAAAGAGGATATTGGTCTATCAGTTGTTGGATGGAGGGAATGTAAAGGTGTTGGACAACTTTGGGGAAAACATAACACACACATATATATGATATTAAATTGTTAAATACCAGACCTTTTCTAGAGTTGCAATACTTTATTTGTGCTCCAGGAAAGGTTTATCAAGAGAAAAGAAGTGTTATGGAGTAGGGGTTTTTTTGTCTGAGTGTCCTGGTTGCTACTCTAGGCTGGAAGTGGATTTCTCATTTTTATATTTTGATTTTTATTCAAAAATATCTCAAGTATTACAGTGGTGCATTAAGTTAAAAATCAGGTCCTGAACATGCCATACCACACAGATCTATATAAGTTATAACAGTCACAACATGTAAGCTCTGTTCTATACAGTATTTTTTATATTTGGTGGGGCAAACACCAAAGCATCTTGACTACATTTTGATTTAAACCTGTATTTTTTTTTTTTTCAGGGAATTAATTACAACAAAATTTGAGTGCTTTTTCTCTGAATGTCTATCATACCATGTCACCATGGGTTCTATGATGATAAATTTAAGTTTTGATTTGAACTGAAATGTATTTAATCATATATGTTATACAGTTTAACTCTTGTAGTTTATGAAGATAAAGAAAATGACACACACAAGGGGAGGTGACAAAATGAAAGGAAAATAAGAGTGTCTACAGTAGCTCAGCATCATTATTTTGGTGGCCCAGGGAAACAAAAGGGACTTTGGCATTCCTCTTTGGGGAGGAGTTGGAGATGCCTATTTCAAAGGCTACACTAAAATGCTGTGTAAGGGTAATGTGTAATAATCACAGTGTGTTCTGATCAATAATATTCCACTGATGTTAGGGTGTGGGATTATTTTTGACTCTATTTCCCATTCTGAAAACCACCATAGTGTTCCTCATGTATCTTGCAAGGATGTTGTATTTACTAGGGAATGCATGCAGAATGATTTTTTGAAAGATGCTCTAGAGTGCAAAGAATTATTGCATTGTTTTTATTCATGACTTGAGCTGGGTTTTAGTTAGTTGCATGCCTTTGTATGCTGTGTATTGGGTTTTTATAGCAGTGTCTGTGTTCTCTGGGTACCTAAGCAGAGATTTTCATTTTAATACTACATAATTCAAATGCTGGATTCATACCAAATTCACCTCCTCCACACATTTTAACTGCATTATTAATAATAATATGGTTGATTGCTGATGCTATATATTTGTTTTCTAAAGAGCTTGTTGAGAAGCTGGGCGTGTTAATAAGGTATGGTGTGTTTCTCCTGTGTTCTCAGCAAGGCTCCTGCCTGTAGCATGCAACTGGCACTGCCCATATTCTCTTTTCACTGCTACCAGGCAGAGCACGCAGGCATTTTCAATTCACTAGATCATTCACAAGTTACCTCCAACCCAACCTTGTCATTGCAATTAGTCACACTTACAGTGTATGCTTTTATGTGCTATATCTCGCTGAAGTCTCATCACGCCAGGCCAGTGCCACAGGGTACTAGACAACAACAAAGATCTCAAGCATAGTTTAAAAGGTAGCACTATAAAAGAGAAAAATAATGGCTGCAATCACTGCTAGATACCCTGTTCCCACAGATCCTGTAGCCTTTTTTGTAATTTCAAACTAAAGCTAAGTTGTACAAAAGACTACCTTCCCCACTGCCACCATATGCCCAATATATCTGGCACCCTGTCCAAGTGAGGCAGGGAGGGAGAGGAGAAGCCCTGACACAGTATATCTGGAGGGAATACACTGGGCTCTGTTTCAATGTGAAAAATGTTTGAGGAGAGTCTCTCTAATCACCTTTTGGCTAACAGTTTGTGGGAATTAGGATGGTGTTATGAATGGACCTCTGGCTGTGTAGAGTTCCCGGCTTTGCCACAGATTTCTAGGGTGTCCTTGGACAAACCATCAAAGGTTGCTTTATCTCTTGCTGGAAGCAGTGAGGTTACACTATTGCTTAAAGAAAAAAATAGGTCTCCTTTTCCTCTGCTCTTCATCTGGAAAATAAGAGTCATAATTTTCTCCTAATCCTTTCCCATCTGTTTTTTAGGTACTTGAATTTGTGTCTTAGCGTGTTTTCATAGAGTCCCTGTAACATAATGGTTTCTTGGTTTTGTCTATGTCCTTCTGGTTATTGAAACTTTATGGTAATTTCTGTCAAGAGAAGCTGTTGTATCTTCAAGTGCTTTTTGTGAAGACTTCAGGATAGATCTGCACTGCTTCCTCTCCTGGGGTCTCCAGTTGTTAGTACCTTTTGTGAAGTTGGGTAAACTTTTGTTTTCTGTCAGCATGGGTTATGTCTGATAATGATTTGGTTACATATACACTTGTGTGAGTTTTGGCACAAAATGTCTGCAAGCCTAAACACAGAAGGCTGCAATTCGAGGCCAAGGAATAGCTGCCTTGAGGTTCCCTCTTAAATTTCTCCTTTTTTTTCACATAAAAGCATGCTGAAGCTACTTTATTCAGGTTGCAATAAATTCCTGCTAAATTTCTGTCTCTGGAGAAAGAGCTAGGATTTAAACACCACATGAGTGGTGTGGGTTTTTTGGGAGCAAGAACTTTTGTGGAGGTTGGAGGAGAATGGCTCTCCTCAGGGCCAGCATTTGTATTCCCATCCCCAGGGATGTAATGTTACAGCAGACTAGCTGAAAGTACAGGAGGAACCAGTTCATCAGAGATGTGTCTCCTTATAGCCAGTGAGTCTGTCCTGTTGCTGCTCTTCTATAGTAATTAAAGTTGTCCATGGATGGTGCTCAGTGAACTTATCTGAGTGTGTTTTCTCCCCCAGAAAAAACTATAACCAGGCTAAAACTGACAGCTGTGTGCAGGATGGGGCCAGCCTTCTGCAGACTCTGTCCTATCCAAGGAGTACTTCTCAACACAGTGAAGGAGGAAAGTCCCTGTATCATGGAGAAGTACATCTCCTTGCTGCCTCTACACCTCTCCTCTTTTTCATGCATGTATCTGTGCTGGCAATTGGTACAGCTTTTGATAGAGGCTGGTGTGCTACCAGGGGAAAAGTGAATCCAAGTGTGCATATATAGGTACAGGTTCAGTGTTATCTTCTGAGCAGATCACACGTGGGTGTAGTGACATTGCTCAGCCCCAGCTATGCTGGGACACCATAAATTACAGCATAAAGTTTAACCCCAGCATCAGCCAGCATAGGCAAAGACTGTCAGGCAGGTGATGGGCCACAAAAATGATCAGTGGAATGGAACACTTCTTCTATGAAGAAAGGCTGAGAGAGTTTGGGTTGTTCAACTTGGGAAAAGAAGGCTCCAAGGAGACCTAATTGCAGTATTTCAGTACTTATTGGCCCATAAGAAATATGGGAACAAACTTTTTAGCAGGGCACATAGAGATGGGACAAGGGGCAATGGTTTGAAACTAAAAGAGGGGAGATTCAGACTAGATATAAGGAAGAGATTTTTTTTTTTTTTTTTTTTTACAATGAGGGTGGTGAAACCCTGGCCCAGGATGCCCAGAGAGGTGTCAGAAGCCCCATTCCTGGAAACATCCAAGGTCAGGTTGGACAGGGCTCTGAGGAACCTGATCTGGTTGAAGATGTCCCTGCTCACTGTAGGGAGGTTGGACTAGATAACCTGGAAAGGTCCCTTCCAACCCAAACCACTCTATGCTTCTGTGGATTTTGGAAATGGTGTTGTGGCTATTGAAGGTAATAAAACCTTGTTGGTTTTTTTCTTTTTTTGTGGCCTCAGTGAAGCGAGAGGTGTGAATGTTATGTTGTTAACTTTTCTGTTGCAAGAGGTTTTTGGTCTCATAAAAAAGCAGGGGAGAGTCTGAGGCACCCTGCATTGGGTGTTCATGCTCTGCCTTGAACTGCAGCGTGAGGCTCCTTTGCTTCATTTCTTTCTACCCGACTGGCATTTTGTGTGTATTTCCCTTGTATAGCAGACAGAGTGTTTCTATAATAAGATTAGGCCTGGACTTTTCATTGCTGCCTCTCAAGTTTCTGTTAACATGTTCTCAGATTGTAGGCATCTGCTCAAATACGCTTCCTGCAAACAGGCTCTGCTGCCCTCTCCCCTCCTGAAAAATTAAAGGATTGAAAAATGACAATGCCATTGACAAATCTTTAGGATTTTTTTCCCTAGAAGAAGTAGGATTTCATTGCAGCTAATATTCCAAAGATGCATTTTTCCTTTTTTTTTAATGATTTGGTCAACGATTGTCAGGAAGAACAAGTGAAATAGTCATGAGAAACTACTGTAATTGCACTTTTGAGGACTAGTGCTGTAAGTGATTACGCGCGTGATTGAAAACCATACGTTGGCTCCACAAATACAGCTTGACCTACCTGTATATTTTCAATAAGAAGTAATGTCTCCTATTTCTAAAAGAAGAAGAAGAAGAAAAAATATCCTGCTGTTTTAAGCTATATACAAATGATAAAAGCAAAGACATCAAAGTGTGCAGTCTTTCAACTCATGCTCAATTAGAATAAAAGTTTGGTTGCTGTTTTAAACATTTATGGCTAACTAACTGTGACAGCATCTCAGCTCTAAATGGGATGATTTTGGATTGACTTTTGATCTGACTGACAGTTTCTTATACATTTCAGTGTTGGTTTATGGCATAGAAGTCTGCATTTGAATCCACATGTGACTAATTAGAAACTGTTTATGGTCTGTATGTATACATTCACACAAGAATAAAAGTTTTTTTCTAACTGGAGCCACGTTATAAATGAAAGTTAAATTAACAAGGTGCTTGATATGCTATTTTAAAAATGTCTACAGCAAAGATTAAATAAGTAAAAATACAAAAAAGTGTATTTAGGATAAAGAAGGAATATAGATATGTTAATGACAGATATGTAAATTGTAACAGTGAATATATCTTCTAAAGTCCCATGTAGTTTTTTTGGCCGTTGCAGGAAAACAACAGGTTGAATGACACATTTTAGAGTACACTTATAAGTTTACGGGTATCTCTATGAGAAACTTCATTCTGGTTTCATTTTTAGCCTTTCTGTATAAAATGTGACAGAAGAAGGTACGTTTATGCTAATCTCATCATCTACCTTTATCATCAGGGCTCCTGACAACACCAGTGGTACTGTAGCACTTGTGCCACCAAATACATCTGGGGGTTTTGGAGAGTCTGCAAAGAGGAGTGCAAAACTGAATATAATAACATTTTCTTGATAAAATAATGTTTCCGTGTCAGAGAAAACGAAACTGTCAGCATTCCTTTGTAGGCCTCTCTCAGGCTTAAGAAAGGGTCCTTGACAGTTTCAGCATTGCCTTTAAATATCTTATTGAAATGTAGATTAAGACTGTACATCTTATAATAGTTGGAAAGCTTTTTCATTTTAAGTCTTGTAGAAAAGCAAGTATTAAGTAAGTATTAACTTTAGCAGTTATATTTTAGCATTTTTCTCAGGTTAATCCCTCCTAGACCTAATATTTAGATTTATTTAAAGAGGCAGTAGATTACCTGACAGTATACTAGTAGAGCATTGTGCATTTCTCCTAGTCACCATAAAGTAAGAGTAGTTGTATCTTTTATTAGTACCATCTCTCCTGTATTTTATAAAGGTATCTTGTGTACATGCATACTGCTATAATCAATGATGCCTCAACATTCTTGGTTGAGCATTTTTCAAATGCTTATAATATAGGTTTTGATATTAACTCATTTGAAATAAAAAATTATATTGACATTTGTAAGGGCTTTTTCAAAATATTCTGTCCCTCAGGAACAGACTTTATCTGATTCTTTTAATTTAATGATGTGAAATATAGTTTACTGTAGGTAGTATTTGTCAGTCAGGATTCTATCTCTGCTCTCACTTGGTGTGTAAACCTCTTATCCACTTCATGGATAAAACAATGATATCAAATAATTTTGTGGATCTCACTTTCTGGGTGATAATTTTGGACTCTTGGAGAAGGGCTTATTTTTCAGAAAGCTCTGAGCCATTAACTTCAGAAAGTCATTTCTTGCAGGTGTTGTTGTCTTGCTGTGACATAGCAAAAAAATTGAAAAATACCTATAATTAGAAATTATTTGTGTATCTCATGTTTGTAGATGTAAATCTCTACTAGAACCCTAATACGATAAAAAACTCACAGAAATCTTGACATAAAGATAGTGACCTAGATATGACAAGGTAGCTTTGTTGTCATTTTTTATATAATCCATCTGATGTATATAATGAGCTTGATTTTTGCAGAACTTGGCTATCAGAAGAATAACTTTCAGCTACACAAGTGTGACACAGAGCTAATTGGAAGCCAATAAACACACTGTTTATACACTCTGACCTTTCAGAATGTGTCCCTGCTTTAAACAAGTGCAAGAAATATAGTGCTTTATTGACACTTGGGCAGATTAATGCTTACTGACTCTATATAAATAAATATTTGAATATAGATAAGAAAAATATTAGCCTCGACTCACATGAGGTGGGAACTAGACAGCAGAAGAAAATGATTCATGATTTTAAAAAGATATAGTCTGAGCAGTGCAGTAACTTGATTCAAAAGCATATTAAAATACTACATAAGAATTTCTTGAAGTCCTACGGTAGCAAGTAGGAACCCAAATAGCCAATATATAAAATACAGGAATTGTATGAAAGTTCCCATAGGCATTTTCATGGTCTTTGAGAATGTTAAGGTATTTAAATATTCCAGAAGACTTTTTTTTTCCTTTTGAATGCTTGATTGGTCTTTAATATAAGACCTACCCTTGAGTTTAGTTTGCATATTTGGGCTCTGATTCTGTGATTGTCTATGAAGAGCAGAAGGAGGAAAAGTTTTGCTGGCATATTCAGTGGCCAAATTAAAATCCTTCAAAGATGGAAAGACTGAAAGTGATCTCTGGTTTTGGGTTTTTTTTTTGATGATGGAATATCTATCTCAGGGTTTTGGGTGTGAGCTATGTTGGTGTATGGAAATAATCAAGTGACTTTTTAGAGCAGTTCTGGAGAAATTTAATGCATACTAGACTTAATGTACAAAGTTGACTAAATTTTTCTTATTCTGTTTTACTTGTTTTCCATTCCTTTTAGTCTTCTACAAAACCACTCCATGCTTCATATGTGAAAACGTGAGAAGAAAAAGATGAGTATCTTCTGTTTTACAGAGAATTGGTTGACTTGGCTAGGAAGTAAAAATAAGACAACAAGATATTTTATTTTGATGAATTTTCTAGTTTTGTTTTTTAAAGCTGTTCCAAATGAGTTACTGGGTCTTCAAAGAACTTTCAGTCTTAACTAAAGAACAAAATTGTATGTAATTAGCTTGAAATGACATGGAAGAGCATAATCTCACATAAACCTAGTCATGCAACTGTGCTCCATCCTCTGGTAGGCATTTGTACTCCAAAGTGCAGCACAGTCTTATGGACAATAATGAGAAGAATGTTCATCTCAGCAGTTTGCAAGGATTCATGGAAAGAGTTGTCAGGTGTTTCTTCCCCACCTCCGAGCCTTGAAACACACGTGAAAGTTTTCACTTAAAATGGTGTAATTCTGGAATAGCACCAATGGAATCAATGTGATTACTCTGGATTTATACTCAATGATATGAGAAAGGACTTTGTCTTCTTGGTCTTACTTTGAGGTTCAAATGAAACTGAAAAGTTAAAGTGCACATAGAAATGCAGTGTTGTATTTGATATCAAGCCAAAACAATGAAAAATAATTGAATTTCCCATAGTTTTGATAAAAAAACCATCAATCGCTCCAAGTTCACTCAAGCTGAGTCCAGGGATTTCCGGCAGCCAGATGTGAGGAATTCTTGAAAAACTTTGGGAATTCAGCAAATTTTGGATTAATCTGGATTGAGATGTGTGTTTAATTACAGAATCAAAAACCAATAAAATTTTGTTTTGTTTTCAGCTATGTAATAAACAAAAGTTTGATCAAGGTTTCAGAACTGATAATTTTTGGTGAATTCTGGTGAATTATACTGTGAGTATTGTATTTTACTGTGAACTATGCTCTGAACATGGTCAGAAATACTTTGTGGTTGTTGCTAAACCAGGAAGTTATTCAGCATTATGATTAAGTTGCCTATTTTAAGAAAGTTGTTTGTTTTTCTGCTTGGTGAGAGAAAGCTCTTAATCTATACTCCTAAACTTTTCAGGTTTGGGTATGTATTTTCTCAAAGCAACATGACTATCTTACACAATTTTCAAGCATTTGTTACCTGGTGAGGCAGGCAGGAATACTCAAGAAAACTGCCCAGAAAAATTAATGATTATGACTAAATATTAAGTAAGGATTTTTTTTTTTGTAGCTCTAGCATTTTTTTTGGGTGCTCTTGTGCTCCCTCTACTGACTCCTCACCTGGTAATGACAAATGTAACTGATAGAACAGTGAACTTCCCATTGACATGACTATGGGAAGGGGGAAAATCTGACTTTTAATAAAGAACAACTTAGTTGGAGAGTTCTACTTTAGTTCTTGCAGTCTTGGAAACACAGGAGGCAAAATAACTCAGTGTTTTTAGTTGAGGGAGAAAATAATCCACTTTTTTCAGTACTAGGAAGAAGCTACAAACACTGAGGAAACAGGTGAAGAGGCAAGAGACACTAATAATTGACTTTGTGAGATTTGATGGGGAGGTAAAGGGATATAGAAGCTGTTGAAGAAGTCCACAGTGCATGTAGAGTAAAGAATAGCTGTGTCATTTGTTGCATCTGTTCATAGAATGGTCTGGGTTGGAAGGGATCGTAAAGATCATCCAGTTCCAACTACTCAGTCCCATCAAACTCTAGGAAATTCTTCAGAGCAGTCATTGAAATCCATAGTAAAATGTTGATGTTGGAATCAGTATGACCTTGTTTTCGCTCCAGTGGTGGAAAATTTGTAGGAACTTAAGACTAAAATATGGGTCTCTTAACTTGTTTTGACATGAGATTCTTTCAGTCAATAAAAATGTTACATAAAACTTAAGTGACTGATTCAGCTAAGACATCTGAGTACAGCTTTGATATTTTCCTTGATGTGGTCAAAAAGCTTGAAGAGTTCTTGATTTTAACTCTGTTGGAGTGAGCCTCAGAGATGTTGGAAGGTGGTTTCAGTCTAAATTGTTCATATCATTTGTGACTTAAAAAAATTCAGTTTCAATACTTGGAGAAATAAAGCATGTGGTTTCCACCTCTGTTTCTCTTAGTGTCCATATGCATTTTTTTTTCCTCTGATCAGTGAGTGGTGATGGGATTAATTCTGGGAATAAGAGTACTTTGCAAATGAGTATGGTATATCTGTCCTTGAACTATTGGTGGTACACTTGAACTTCCATTTTCATCTGTAGAAAGCTGCAATTCCTGTGTATTTTTGTTAGCTTATTAAATGTATAAGTTAATTACCTGTAAGATCATGTGAAACTTCCCATTGTTTTGCAGGTCAGTTTGCTGTGACATGTCTGTTTAGTGCACGAGGCACACAGGTTAGGTTTCACCTCCCTGACTTTACCTGTCTGTACTGTGCATGTCTATAGGTGAAGTAGTCACCTGAGGTGCTATTACAGTCAGCAGAGAGGAATATTAGCTTCTAAAGTATGGCTAATGTTTTTTGGGGGGCTGATTTGGTTGCATATACCTATCCAATGAGCAGCTCATCTCTGCTGCAGCTTCTGGTGGTTGTGTGCTCCATACATATGTCCTGTGTCATGTAATTTAAGGGCTGACAGATAATCTGCTTTGGGCAGCTGAATTGAGCTCTGCTTCTTCCTTGCAATTAAGTAAATTACTTTTTAGAGACACCTTTTTCTGTCTGACTATTGAGGGTGTTATGAATGACTATTTGAGATACAAATATCTTGTTAAGTAAAGGGAACTTCATCGCTTTAGTCTGTGAGACCAGCCAATGTGTTATGTTGCTATGTTTGGGGGTGGGTTTTTTTGTTCTTTCTTGATGTTTAAGTTCTTTAAATTTTAACTCCTTGTGATTATTATTTTTTTTCCAGTTGCTTTTGGGGGAATTCTGGGACCCTAGTACCAGGTCATGATATTTTAATATCTAAATGAACCTAGAAACTCAAGCAATGGAAACATATCTGAAAGGCTGAGAGTAACCACAATATGTACAATTATTGGATTCCTGTCATACAGTTTTAATATGAATGTTAAAATGTCCCTAATGTGATTCTGGAATAAAGTTTTTAAAAATATATATGGCAAACAGAAGTATATGAAACTTAGTCTCCTAAATGACTTTGACATTAAAATGTGGTTACACTAGAGGATTTCAAAATACTCAGCATGCACCTAGAAACTTAAAAAATATTTTCTATTTAAAGACTGAAACTAGTTAATGCAAATGTCAGGTTTAGCCAGAACATTGTAGGAAAATTGTGAGAGGCTGAACTTAATCTGTACTCTAAATTCTCCAGGTTGATTTTTCTAATTTGATTTTTATCACAGGTATCAGTCTTCCCTATTCCCTTCCCTTAGAGGGGCCACTCTGGGTGGTTCTCCTCCTTCAGCCAGAGGTGAAAATTCACTGCAGATGCTGTACTTAAGTCATGTGCAGTGACCAGCTTGAAGTGTGAATCTGTCGCTTGCTTAACAATTTGCTGTACAAAAGTAATACCAGATTGCTTTTCCCTTTTGCCACTTGTCCCAAAAACCTTAGTGGTAACTTGTAGCTAATGCCTGGATCACAAGACACACAAATATATATTTCAATACAATTTAGTCTTACATTAACTGAGCAAAAATGTATTAATTTAACATCAAACATGTTAAATTCTCATAGGATTGATGTTTTATTGATATTATTAATCTTTAGGGAAAATTACATTAAGATTTATGAATTTACTGCCTAGTTTCGACCTGAACTGGAGTGATTTATTAGGACCATGAAATATTTTTTTTCCTAAATTTTCTTGATATGAAACACTAGCACACTAAAGCAAACTTTAGATAGAAATAAAAAGAAAAAATAAGAAAAATATTTTCCTTGAAACTCAGAATTAAAGTATTTGGGTTTCAAACAAGTCATTTGGGACCTTACAATGTAATCACCAAAACTTTATTGAAGCAGTTAATAAATTTGGGACTACTGAGTTATTTTTTTAAGGGGGTCAGGAATTCTTTGTTTTCATCCTTGACCCTCATATTTAAATGCTGTAGACTTTAGGTTTCTCTTGTTTGCAACCTGTAAATGGTGCTGATTTACTCCAATAGGCTGCTGGTTATATGTGATAATGGTTTAGAGCTACTTCAGGTATAGTTTGTCCATCTCTGCCCAAGGATGACTGATCTGCCTTCAGGAAGAGTTGGGAGCCAGTTCATATGTCTGAGTGACTTGTACTATGGATCACCACTATAAATGTTAAATTTGATTTCACATTGTTTAGTAGTATATTAAACATAGGCTTGGCTTTAAGATTTATCTTAAATTACAAAAAAATTGGTTTTCCAAATAATATTTATTAAGAAAAAAAGGCAGGTTTTTGTTTTCTTCTTGGAAGTATAATGTTAGAATAAATCCTGGGCAAGAAAAGTAATTATGAAATGGATATTGAGAAAAGGTATATGACAATAAATTTGTCCCAAGCATGTATTTAATCACTTTTACAGCCAAGTATGTCATGTAAACACATGTTCTGAATGAAATCCTGTTCATATTCAAGTTGGTAGTACAATTCCCATCTCACTTCATTGAGACCAGTCTATCATCATCATCTCTGCACACAAAGATACACCGGAAGGTGGTCTTGTGAGAACAAATGTCTTTGCAAAGTTATGACAACTTCTGTCCAGGGCTCAAAATTCTTCAACTTCTTTTGTCTTCATTGCTTTCCTTCTTCTCCCAGTGAAAAATGGGATGTAGAGAGGCACCAAAAGGAAAGGGGAAGAAAAATATTTTTTACTGGTTAAGATTGAGGCTGTTCTCAAGAATAGGTTGAAACAAGTTTCTCTGCTCCATGTTCGCTATTGTAGATGAGATTTTCCTCCTTGTTGCACTTGGCTTTATACAACTGTAACTGAGAAATCTGTCATTTTTTTCTTTCTTTCTTTTGGAAGAATGTATTTAATTATAGTTGTCAAAATAGTCTGTGATGATCCTATTTGTTCAGGTAGTTATGTTTGTTTTGACTCCTGTGTATATTTAGTTTTGTAAGTATTAAAACAGCAACAAAGTGATTCTTTATTATTACTCCCTTTGATAATAACCTTTCTGTCTCGTAAATAATAATAAAAAGTGAGTCATCGATAGTTTGCAGCTTCTTAGCTATAAGGTGTCTGGAAAAGAAGTTAGCTTATTGCCTCAAGGGAGTAGATTAAAGGGAAAATGAGTGTGTTTCTGCTTACTTTCTTGGCTCATTGCTTTATGGATATGTGGGATCTAAAAAATAAATGGTGGTCAGAAAAGAACAAACACATTTATTAGGGCAGTTAGAAAAAGACACTGTTTTGCTATTTGCCAAAGTCCTTCTGAATAGCACGTTTGGCAGCTACCAAATGACATGGCCTGCACAGAGCTGATTTTGACGAAGCCTCTGGGATGTGTTAAAAAGTAAACCAGAGCAAATCACGTACTGGAAAGCATAACTCAATCAAGGAAAAATGTATGATTAAGGGCGACATGGGCAAGGAAAGCTTTGCCAGAGCTCAGGGTAAATATTTGTATCAGTGTGAAGTGAAAGCTTCACATAGCTGATGTCAAGCAGCTGGAATTTTCATTGTTTATAAACTTTTGTTGTTACAGTTGGATTTTGGCAGAAAAGGTACCAAAGAGAGAACAGTTTCCCAGCAAGAAAGCTGGAGTTTTGATAAAACAGCTTGAACAGATAGGCATGCAAAAATTCTATGTCTTTCTTAAAAATAGCATTGCATGTGACCACAAGTTGACTTGCCCTCCTGGACTTTTCCAAGTGTTTTTGCATGTGGTGTGGATAAAAAAGAGAGGCTGAGGATGAGCACCAGCCTCCTCTTGCAAGGATGACTAGTAACTATCAAATTAGGAGATTTAAGTAGGTTCTTCAACAACTACAGCTCTATCTTGTTCTGAGTCCAGAGTTAATTTTTCTTCAGAGAACGTTGCCAGTATGAGTCAAATATTTTAATGAGAGAAAAAATATGACCTACTTGGTGATTGAACCAAACTTTCAATTTGATCCAGGAGCCTTAAGAAGACAAACTAATATGCCTCCTTCCCCTGCACCTTTCCCTCAATGCACTTAAACTGCAGCTATGGACATGTGTTGTTAGATTTTGGGCCATATTTTATTCAGTGAGTTGTTTATTAGAGTATTTCAAGGATTTTAGGGCTATGTATTTAATCTGTGCTGTTTTCTTTCTTGGGGTAATTTTTTAAAATTCTATATAAAGTGTGAGGTTGGCTTTGGTTATTGTTCTCAGTGTTGGGTACTTCCTTGTCATACAGGAGTGAAGTGATTTGTACAGGTGTTCACTCACTGTGAGTAGATGTCTTTTAAAATTGGGGGTTCTTGTGGTACTGGTTATCATGGTCATGATCTCAAAAGCTTCTTATGAGGTTGTTTCTACGCTTTTCTGTGGATTTTGCAGCTGAGCAGCTGGTTCCTTCAGGAACAAGGGGAAGCAAAGGTATTTCAAAGGCCTATTGGGAGGGGAAAAAAAGTTAAAAAATAAATAAATAATTACAAATTAAAGTTTAGATCAGTTAAAACACTGAGCCTGGTGATTAGATTCCCAGGTAAGGAGCTATTGAATTTTAAAGGAACCTGGGCCCTGCTGAAGAGTTGGTTGCATGTGTGGCTGAAGTGCATGTGCTCTGTTTCACATGTAGGTGAAGATGCTTCAATTTCAAGAGGTCTATATTTTTGTCAAAGTAAAGCAGGGGCTATCCCTGCCAATGAAAAACAGGGCTCTGCAAAAACCTAACAACATTACCCAGCTGCACCAAGAATAGAAATCAAGCCCCTGCTGGTATAATTAAGAAATCTTCACTTCCAGTCCCTGGGCTTTAGAGACCTGGATCACTAACTAATTCCAATTTAGAGAGCTTTTTTGATAAGAGCTTTTGTAAACTAGGAAATAAGCTGAGAATGAAAACTTTTCATTGCAAGTATTTTGGCTACACACTTGGTCTGTTCAATGTTATTTAATGTTTGGTCTGTCCTGGAGGGAAATCAGATATATTAGCATTGAATTGAAGAAAGAGTGTGTCCTCATTCTCCTAAGGGATTTAAAAAAAAAAAAGTGGCACTCATCCATGGTTTCTGATCTTAAATTTGTAAAAAAACAGTAATTTCATTCATAAATGTGGGGCCTGGCCATGTAGTCTTATGGCAGAGTCACCTCTTGAGACTCCCAGTTGCTCAGAGCTCTGGTTAATGTAGGGATAGAAACTCAGCCTGGGTGCAGATGGATGTTTGGATGAATTTAATATCTTTATTTCTGCAACATGAACTCCATAGTTGATTCTGATCTCATTTGCACTGGTTTGGCAGCTGGGTAGGACTGAGGTGGGGAGTTGCTCTGGTTGACAGTGATGGCAGGGATCAGTGTCACATGTGTTCTTTTTTTCTCCAAATAAGATAAAATACTTATTTATCACAATATAATCTCTCTAGATGGAAAGCAGCTTGTCAAGGATAAAAATTCTCAGAAGCTTGATGGAAGCATCTACTTGTTTTTTTTATTATACAGGTGGATATTCTTGCTTTATATTTTAATTACAGCTTCTGTTTGACTCAACTCTCATTCTTGTTTCAGATTTTTTTAATTTTCTTTGTTCTTCACCAGTTAGACGCTCTTTCTCCTGCAGTTTCTTTAGAACAGCATGCAAATTTGGTACTACTTCTGTGTGATTCAAACCTTGTAACCCACACATTGCAGGAGGTTTAAAGATGCTGGTGAGATCACCCACCCACTCATTACTTATTATTTTATGCATCATAGTGTAAGAGGTCAAATATCTGCCTCGTAAAAGTGTGCATTGAGAATGAACCGTTGTGGTAATGCTGCACAGGAGATGGAACAGTTTATTCTATTTCTAACACTGCTGTTGACATCCAAATCACTCAATCTTTTCTACTTCTTTTCACACCTAGGATGTAAGAATGTTAATACCTACTACCATTTGAAAGTTATGCAAAGTTTGAACATATTGGACCATGAAATGAGATAATAATAATGCTCATTAAACATTCTTGCAAGAGATGGAGAATTTTTAAAGGCTTTTTCTGCTGTTTCTTATAAGTTGAGTGTATAAGAGTGCTTTTGTCTTAGTAGGTCATGATA
Source organism: Caprimulgus europaeus (assembly GCA_907165065.1). Next base: position 3,674,306 of record OU015533.1, read on the forward strand.
GTACTTAAGGACCTCTTCTAAATTAAGAAATTAATTGATCTCCTACCTTATTCTTAATAAGGTCTTCCTTCTGTGTCTCATTGCATTCTTCTTGCTCCCCCTTAAGACCACGTCCCCCTTCTCCTTTGGGCATGGATGATGACTCCATGGCAAACATCAAGGTTGTCTCCAAGCCTTAGTTTCGCCCACTGCTTGTATTGCTTCTGTAAATATTTTTTTTTCTTTTAAAGCAATTGTCTAAGGAGTAGATCATGGTTTGATTACTCCTGCTCTGCAGAGCTTTGAGCAGCGTACTCCAGCTGATGTAAATCAGGTTGACCTTGTTGTCTGGGATGAAGGAAATGCTCCTTATGAGCATCCTTGGGGTGATTGAGGCTTGTTTAATTTCTTCCTTCCAAGATTTGGTGTACATCCTAATTTTTGTCTTTCTGAACAATGTTATGGTAGGAATCAAAATGTAGGAGTTTCTCTAATAGAAGAGGGCTTCTACCTCTTAAAAGACCTGGTTCTGCCACTGTCAAGAGACTGGATATCAGATGGAGCATGCTGCTTTGATGTAGCACAGGGGTTTGTATGAGCCTGGGTTAACACAAAGGAACATAATACACACAAAGCACCTACTTATTGTTTTTGTTTCTTCTATCACTTAAGGGGCACCCAGTATACTTGCAGAGCTCCTTGATTAGTGTTTTTTGTGAGGGTGGTGAAAGGTGAATGAAGGTATTGCCTGGGAGATGAGCAACAACTTCTAACCTTCAAATTCCTTCTGGATCTGGAGGAGATAAGTCTTCACTGTAGATGTGTACTATTTGCACAGTTGGTAGCATTTTCTTCTCAAGGCTCTTGTGGCTGGTGTGGGGAGACTGGCCATGTAGCTAGGGACCTGATCAAATAACCTCCTGAAGGCTAAGGGTTGCTGTCACTAGTTGTTCTCAGGAATGTTTGTAATCTCCTCCTCAGAGCATCCCAGGTAACACAACAGCAGGAACCACCTGGGTGAAAACCCATTGTGTGAGCTGGCACAGGACAACGTATTGGCTGGTACTGATCTTTGCCCTGCTGCCTCCTGGAGCTCTGCTGAAACGTGGTGAGGCCATGAGAATGACCCAGGCTGGTGACCAGGCTTTTATAATTTACTTGTTCATGCAGCCCTGCCATGAGATCCAGTACTCTATGTCCAACATTTCTCTTCTGCAAGAGATATATTATTGTGTGCCACCACTGACAAAGCTTGAATTGGTCTCTAAGTTCTTTGTTGGTTGTTTTTTTTAAGTAGAAAATAGGTATGTTTTCACTTGATGTGTTCAGAGGCTGGCTACTGCTTTTAAAAGTTACAACCCCAATCATGTTTGAAGCTTGAATTTTTTTAAGAAGGCCAAGAGTGCAAATTATACAAACATTTTCTTTTTTTCTTTTTTTTTTTTTCCTGGAATTATGAAACTACTGCACTGCAATCAAACTGCAATAAAAATGTGAAATACCATCAGATGATATGAAGCTGGTGCAAATGAAAGCCAGAAATAGAGACAGAATCCTAAAATAAATTCCAGGAAAAAGCAGGGTATTTACTTTCAAAATACAGAAGGCAAACTAACCTTAAAAGTACTTGGGCAATGCAATAGCTTTACTCACGTTTACATTCAGCTGAGATACAAATGGGGATCACTTTGCTGTGAAAATAATTATTAAAATAAAATAAAAATAATTGACACAAAAAGACTCCTGGAGCAGCTAGCAGAGGAAATCCAGGGCTGCTCGCAGCTGCTGGAGTCAGCTTTGCAAAGGGGACTGTAGATGGAGCTCGGCTCTGCAATTCCTCGCTGCTGACTCCACAATGAAGCAATTGTTTCCCCGTCTCCGCTCGGCAATTCCTCCTTCCCTCTCTGTGTGCTTTTTGGTCGCATGTTCTATTTATTTTAATGTATACCTTAGTGCAAAGCCTGTCTCTGAGTGGTTAGATACCCCGTTGATATGTGGCCTTCAAGGCAGGGGGAGGAGTGCAGCCTATTCCTATGACATCCGTGGGCTTTGTAGAGCCAAAAAAACCTTCTCAGGAACACCTAATCCTTGGGCTCCCTCCAAGTACCACAATCTCTCTGCACAACTGACATGGGCCACTTGGGACACTTGAGGGCTTTAGGTGTGTCTCTCTGAAGTCAGCCACAGCCAAACATGAGGCAAATGTGCCCAGACCAAAGAAAATAAATTATGTGGGCTCCAATTTTCAGCAGTTATGAAGTATTAAATTACACATCTGAAGAATTCACTCTGGGATTAACCCTTTGGAACCTGCATGGAATGTCATAGTGGCTCCTCCTGGAGGAACTGTGCTACCCAGGTTTCAAAGGCGCATGGGTCACTGATCACAGAGCTGGAATGTTAATTGAAATATGTGTCATAATTAACTGTTAACACTAAAAAGGGAGAGTGGGAACAAGGGGAAGAGAGACAGTACCTGTGCAAAAGCAGGGGGGACGGGGGGGCAGGGAGTGTGTGCAAGAAGCAGCTCTGGCTTTTTGAACTTCTTGGGGTGCATCCCAAGAGCATCCTGTGTGCTACCAGTTTTAAATAAAACTGTAAAGTCTTAAACTCCCTTTTGGAATCACGAGTGCAACTTCCAGCACAACATTAGCATGCACTTTAGCACAGTTATCACAGCCCCTGTAGCTGCCTTTTCATTCAGGTCTGGAGAAGCTGTTGTGAGCCAATGCAAATCTACTGAATTTCTTGCTAAAAAGCTAGTGAAAAAGCATTAGTTCTTGGTAAAAGATACAAAAAGTACATCCTGCCCTGTCTCCCTCAAATATTTCTGGTTCTTCACAACCATCTGTAACATCAAATATCTGGTATGTTATGTTGCTGAAACTTAAAGTGTGTAAACTCCATACTGGAAAAGCAAATGGTTGATTTTTTTTGTGTGTGTGGATTTTTAAAGGTATTTTCTTAAGCAAATAATTATCCTGTGGAAGCTATAATAGTAAACAAATAGGCAATTATTCAGAAGGAGGCTTTGGACTTGTTAACACACTCCCATCTTATTGGACTAATTAAAGTTTGTAATCTTCCTGCAAGCCAATATGAAACTGTTTTGTAGTAACTCTAGAAAGCTGCTCTATAGGTCAGCTCACTGGAGCTGATACACCCATGCTGCTATCTACTGGCATATACAGTTTTCCTATAGATAAAAATCATAATATTTGCAATTATTCCTTTTTAAAAAAAAAATCTTGGAAGGACCTGATCCTGAAAATAGTGCAAAACATAATATTTTGTGGGTGAGTAGAAAGAGCAAATCTGGGAGATAACATTTAATCTTCAAGACATGTAAGTTGTGATAAGCCCCTCTACAGCTCCTGCCCTGCCTTGCTGCAACCATGGCTGACTGCATGGTGGCCCTTGCTGAGAAGGGACACATTGTGGGGCTCATGGATCATGAGGGTGCTGGGCTGTCCCAGCTGCACAGGAGCTGGAGGGTGAGTGGAAGAGACATGTGCAAAGTTTGGATGTAAACTCTGAGGTTTCAGGAATTGCTTTGACACCACTGTCTGTAACCTCTATGGTAGGATGAAAACTTTAACTGCCCTGTACAATCTTGGGCTTGCAAAATGCTGTGTTTATCATTAAACTGCTTTTATGCCTTGCACCTCTTGGAGATGACATGTCTGCATGGTTTGTATCACAGATGAGTATCTCTTTGGCTTAAGTTTTTTTTTTTTTTTCCAAATTATCTTATTTCTCCTTTCCCTGCCCCAATGACATAATAGATTCAAAGTATAAGCTCAATTTCCCACCTCTATATTTTTAGGAAGAGTTTCACTGAAGAATAGGCTTAGTGTTTGAGTGGGAGGCAGTTGTAAGCATCAGTAAAAGATAAGGCATCAAGGAGTTATAAATATTATTTTTGTATATTTTGACTTCACAAGCAAAGATAAGAGTTTTTGTTGGTGTGGGGTTATTTTGTTAGAATTTGCTTGTTTTTTATGTTAATTTCAGTAATGTGACAATTTTCCAGGAGTTTCCAAAACCAGTTTAACTGAATCAGTTTTCTGACTGCATCTATTAACTAAGGTGTGGTATTAAAAGTCAAGTAAACTGGAATTCTGTGAAAATTTGGAGGAAAAAAATGAAAACTACGGTACTAAAGTAACACCATGAAAAATATATTTTCTATACACAAAAGCAAATGGTTTCATGGGTTCATAAGTAGCCCGTTATAATTATTATTATTTATTTTTTTTAACTTAAAACTTGGTAGAAAAACTATCCTATGGCTGGTTTTAAAACCACATGGATTTTTATTAATAGCATTCCAGTTCTGTCTGAGTGCCTTGGACCTGGTCACAGAAGGCTGCTTTACACAAGCAACTCCTACACAGTCTTCTCTGGGGTGTCAAGGAGGTTTATGGAGGGTGCAGGAGTTCGACCAGGCAGAGCTCAATGCCCAACCAGTGTTCACCACATGGCACATGGGGCCCCACAATGCTCTGCTTGTGAGCAGAGACTAGTGGGGGAAACATCTCTTGTGTTGCTTCCAGACAACATCACTGCATCTTTCCTTGAGCAAAAGCCCATTAACAATTTCAGACTTAAGTTTAAAAAGCCTTGAATGGAGTACCATGCTGAAGTTTCATGAGTTTGCATCTCATCCCTCCCTTATCTCTCCAGCTCACAAGAGCATGAGTTAGGCCTACATCAGCTCAGATTTTCAGGTTTAACTCTGAATATGTTTTGCTTTGTGTGTTTAAGTCAAGACCTCAGTGCTCCTTATATGTCATTTTTTTTGCTCAAATTATTTCTCTTTTTGTGCTCATAAAGTACAGAGATCTAAGATGACTTACATGTTGAAGTCAGGTCTTCGTTTATACCTCCAAAACCCCATCAAATTGGAATTCATCCTTAAAGACCCAGAAAGTAGGAATTTTGACTTGTTATACTTTATTGCAAAAAGGCAGAAATCTGTTTGCTGGAAGCAATTTATAAAATACTGTTATAGCACATTCTCTTTCTTCATAGAATTCAGGTGAGAAGTTCATTTTTTTTACCTAGTCATTGATATATGACACTCCAATATAAATGACAGTGAAATAATCATTGTTTTTAGTATAAAACATACAGCATTTCTGGAATGTATGAAAATAGGGGGGTTTTGTCTGCTGAAGAGAAAAGAAGATTTGGGAAGTGTGGAATAGAGCTTTACGTGAGGGCTTTAATGTGGATTAGAACACCAAAGAATTCTGGCACCTTTGGGTCTGGGCCAGAATATCACTGAGCTGAGGCCAGATGGGGAAAAAAAATGGTTCTGGGGTCTCTTTCCAGCATCCCCAGTTTGATGATGTTTAAGTTGCTGATTTGGTTCCAACTTTAGGGCAAGATGACAGAACCATGTTCTGGTGGTGAAGACCTTGAACACATGGATTTCCTAGTGTACATATTTAAGAGACTCTGAGTTTTCTGAAGCTTTCCTGAACTCCACTTTTGAACCCAATCAAACGCTTTTGTAGAATTTAAAGTCAAGTGGAAAGTGCAAAAATTGGACTGTAATCAGAGAAATGCAATGAACGCATAAACTGGGAGGTAAGGGGTAAGGTGCCTCCTGTGACTTATTAGATCCAAAACAGCACTGAGGATATTTTCTCTCCTCTTCTAGGGAAAAGAGATCCAAATGGTTTCTTTGCTCTGTTCCATTTCTAAAGTAGCTATGAGGAAAATTACAGATAAGTCTCAGCCAGAAAATCCATCTGGTATGAGAAGAAAGGGCCAAAGTACAGCTCTTTGAACACGCAAGTCTGCCTTCTGTCTTGAATCAACTTCTCTTGCCCTGCCCAATGTTGGGATCTCCCATTCCCTTTGACTCTTCACATCAACTTTACTATACCACCTTTACTATCCACATGCAAAATAAACCTGTCTTCATGTCTTGAGGGATTTAGCATAGTGTTTACTGCCCTCACACAGGTGTCCTGCTCATTTCCCTCCCCAGTTTTCTCTCACATTGTGTTGTGTGTGGCCTTGTATCTGTAACTGTGTGATAGGAGGGTGGTGATGGGTCATCAGGACTTAAGTCTAGGGGTGAAAGACGACTGTTAGGCAAGTCTGTTCTTATAGCTTGTGCTTAGGTTTGTGGGTGGTTCCAAATTTTCTCCTCCAAAGTTTTATTAGTCACTCTGGTTCACAATTTTCAACCAAGGTTAGAATAGAAAAAAATTGTTTTGTGTTGAATTTTGTGTTCAAATTGAAATAAAACATTCAATATGAGAAGTTACTTAAAGTGGAGAGAGTTTTGAAAATCTAAAACCAAAAAGTTTTTTTTTACTTGGTAGAATATAGTTTTTAGTTCATGTGCATTTATTTAAAGACAATTTAACAAAATGTAACACTTCTCCTAAGTCTGTGTGTCTTTTATCAAGTATGGCTGAGATATTGCCCACCTCTAGGGTATAGTTTCATCTGAAATATTTACAGAGCAGAGCAAAGGTAGAAGGACCCAATCTCTTCTGGGTGTCCTCTGCTTGCTGCAGAGACTGGGACGTGGGTGGGTTGGGGGTCTCCTGCAGCCTCACTTAGCCCTTCCTATGCCAGAAAGGCTGTGTCAGATGGAACTCCATGCTTTGGATGGTAGCAATGCAGTATGCCAGGTGGGAAAATAAAAATTACAGTTGCCCAAGCCCACACACTGCAATGGCAGTCACCTCTAATTAAATAGTTACAAGAAGTTGCTTTCAGGCAGTTTCAGGGCAGCAAGAAGTATGCTCAAAGGTATGATCAGGCACAGCTGTAGCTATATATCCCTCAGGGCATCTAATATGCATGGAGTAGAAGTTAAGGAATGTGTCTAAAGAGGTTTAAACCTCTCCTTAACATTTTCTACAATCCAACTGGGAAGGAGATTATTCTAATTCTTACATGGCCAAAAATGCATCCACCAGTTGCAGTAGGATCATCTCTGTGTCTTTTCTTCTATTATCTTTCTTCTGTTGTATAGAGAAAAGGCCTTGCACAAGTGTCGCCCAGCAGCTGATGATATTTATTCTGTAGTGGTCTTTTTGCTGAGAGAGTTGGGGTTGTTCAGCTTGGAGAAGAGAAGGCTCCAGAGAGACCTTATTGTGACCTCCAGTACCTGAAGGAGCCTATGAGAAAGATGGGGACAGATTGTTTTTTACTGAGTCCTGTAGCAATTGGACAAGGGGTGATGGTTTTTAACTAAAAGAGGGGAGATTCAGACTAGATATAAGGAAGAAATTTTTTATAATGAGGGTGACGAACACTGGCACAGGTTGCTCAGAAGCCCCATCCCTGGCAACATTCCAGGTCAGGTTGGATGAGGCTCTGAGGAACCTGATCTGGTTGAAGATGTCCCTGCTTACTGCAGGGGGGTTGGCTGAGATGATCTTTAAAGGTCCCTTCCAACCCAAACTGTTCTATGGTCCTGTACCAGGGGAGTTGTATATTGGAGACCACATACCTACCCACAGGAGATAGATGATGCCAGCTGTGGGAAATGCAGTTGGGGTTCTGCATTGCTGGCCTCAATCTGAGCGTGTCCATCAGGAGACAGTAACTGTGAGTAGAGGAGGAACTAGGTCTTCTAACAGGAGACTCAGTTACCTGTGTCAGGTACTGTAACTGTGAATCAGCTCAGGACACGGACCCAGCATTGCTTGGCCGATTGCAGCAAGGTGTGAAGGCATCTCAGGCTGCTGTCCGTGCCAAGCACCACATGCTGCGGTCCCTCCTGTGACAGCTTCTCTAACACCCTGCAGCGACAGCAGGTCTCGCTTGAAACCGTTTCAGAGCCACAGATGACATGGAGAATCAGGCATCTGACATTTGCAAGGAGATTGAAATGATTCACTGTTCTCGAAGATGCACTACTTGGGGAGACCCCCACTGCTGTAGCTCTTCATGCTGCTATTTTTTTTCCCCCTCTCTCTTAAATACTGTGGAATATTGTATTCCTTCGGCAGATTGATTACAGCTTGAAAAATATCTTCTTGGCCTTTTTTGTGAGACTACAGTAGTACCCTTGATCTGAAAACTCGTATGTGATTTGGGTAACAGCTATTTTACTAACTCTGTGCTAACAGAGAAGTAATCTGAAAGCAGTCGCTCTTCCAAAGGAGGCAGCAGATCTAACAGCCAGATTGGTGTGAGCCAGAGAGGGGCACGGGACAAAACTAGTTCCCTTGCACACTGCTTATGTTTGTGCCTCTATGTCCATGTCCTGTGACATGTCCCTATACCCAGGGCTGGTTTGAACATTCCCTGGTCCCATCTTCCCTGGCCTGATGCTGGAGGTGGCAGAGATCACAGAATTGTAGGGGTTGAAAGGGACTTCAGGAGATCATCCAGTCCTACCCCCCTGCCAAAGCAGGATCCCTACAGCTGGCTGCACAGGATGCTGTGCATCCCCTTTGCACACCTATGGATCTCACAAAGCCCAAAGCATGTACCAAAGGTGATGAAGCTGAGGTTCCTTTAAGGTCCTGGACTATCCTTAATGATGCCAAGGAGACAATTTTGCTCAGTAAATGCTGCTTTTTCTCCTTCTCAGAAATCCAGTGTATGTAATAATAATGGATATGTATGTATGTAATAACAATGGATACAGAGCTGATTCGATGGGAAGATAAGTGCTACTGAGATACCAATAAATAAGTTGAGAAAGCAAAAGCTAATGTGGTAATAATGGGGAAGTAGATACGGATTTCTATCCACAGTGGGTTTTGTTTGTTTTGGTTTTTAATTTGCTTTTGTGCTTTGCATGGTGTTTCCCTGCCATCCTTTATTTCAAGAAAAATAGTTATATTGACACTGGATTGGGACCACTGCCTATTTTGAGAAAGGACTTGGACTGTGATCAAAGGTGGTAACTCTATCCTAAACTTCATCCAGTGGGTTCTTTGCACAAGAGAAATAAAACCTAAGTGTGAAAATCCTTTTTTGTTCTATATGATTTTGTTTCTGTGCTGTTGGGGTTTTTTTCTTTGGAGTTTTTAATAGAAGGAATGCAAGTTCAACTACCTGAAAGGAAGCTGTACCAGGGTGGGTGTGTGTCTTTTCTCCCAGGTAACGAGTAATGGAACAGGAGGAAATGGCCTCAAGTTGTGCCAGGGGAGGTTCAGATTTGATGTCAGGAAAAATTTCTTCACTGAAAGGGTTGTCAAGCATTGGAACAGGCTGCCCAGGGAGGTGGTGGAGTTGCTGTCCCTGGAGGTATTTAAAAGATGGGTAGATGAGGTGCTTGGACATATGGTTTAGTAGTGGACAGGTATGGTTGGACTTGATGGTATCTCCTCCAACCAATGATTCTATGATTATGCTTAAGAAAAAACTGACTTTAACATCTATGTCATTGAAGTTAAGCTGTACAAGGAAACAGTACAATGAGGTGCAACACATAGCTGCTATACCCAAACACAGCACTTTGCTTGCCACAGGCTCTTTGTGAGAAGATATGGAAGCTTTGCACAGTGCTGGCAATCAGTGTTCTGCCTGCAGCACACGGCTCTCTGGGAACAGAGGCCCCTACACATCCTCTTGAGAATCACCATTGCTGCTGGAGTGGCACTCTTCTCAGTTGCAAACCACTCTGGGTTTAAATACAAAACTTGTACCGTATCAGGTTTTTAGGAACAGAGCTGGTTTAAAAAAAGACAGTTTCTTTAAGGTTTCTTTAACCCCATTAACACAGCTGTTAAGAACATAACCACCAGACTGTGTTTATTTTTTGTGGGAATTCTTGGCAATCACTCAGGGGATGCTATTTCCCCCACTTATTTGCTTCTACCTCCACTAGAGGCAGAAATTGAGCTTTTTCTCTACCAAAGAGAGTAGGAAAGCTATCATCAGGTCTCTATGCTGAAGTCATAGGGGTAGCAAAAACTGACTGGTTGCTCTGTGATAAGAGGTCCAAATCGGGTGGTCCTGATCCTCTTAATCATGTATTTCTTCATGAGAGAATGGACAGATAAGGTTTTTGGGCTCTGAGCACTGAGATACATCTGACCTATGATTGCACAAATATTTTGTCACAACTAAAGAAGTGGACACACACAGTAACGGGACCTGCCCTTCCCAGTTTCCTCGCATATCAAATGAGAATTTGTTGGATCTTCTGCTGAACTTGTAGCAGCTCCTCACATAAATCTCAGCTGACTCAAAACCATGTAAAACTCTTCCACTTAGCACTGATGGTAGAACAGAACACACACAGAAAGTAAAAAACCAAAACTTTTAATCAATTAAAATATTTCTAGCCATTTTTCTATACTTAGAAGTTAATTTCCAAAATGTCTCAATACATTCTTTCACCTTGACAGCCTCATCTCTTACCAGTTTTGACTATAGTCACTGTGAAAGCCAGAATTGGAAGCAAAAATATTTATTTGGTTTTCCTTCCTTATTTTAAAAGTATTGTGTATTTTGTGGACCATAATATTATCTTGTAAACTTAATATTTTATCAGGGTTTTTTTTAACAGAACACTTTTTTTTCCTGGACTTTAATGGACATTGTTGGCTCAGTAAGAGAAAAGAACCAAATCTAAACATGCATGCCTCAAAAATTAAAGCATTAAAAAATATCAAGTACTCCTGCATTTTGGTACCTGATGATAATTATTGTTAAGGATGGGGTTAAATATAATCTAAAATAATTTCCTGTTAGTTTTTCTGACATCAGAGGGTTGCAAAAAATGTTGCATTAGAATTATATTATTATTCTAGGTAAGTTTTTAGGTTAAGTATGGGAGGGAAATGAACATTCAGAACTTAATTTCACCATTAGTTCCATTATTTCATATATTCTTAAGCTAGCTGTCTAATATTCTAATTATTTAAATTGTTTCTTACTCAGAGAAGGAATAGGGCTCTGTAAAAGGTGAGTTCTGCAGAGTTTCCCCATTCATAATCAGATGTTGAGGTTGTGGTTTTCCCCGTGCGCCACTGCTTTCATTAGTAAGTATGGATTTAGGACTGCTGTGAAAGGTTAGGCTAAATTATCTATTGCAGTTCAGCAGCTTGAACAACCTTAGGAAATGAAAGTCTTTTAACCTTAGTACAGCAGTGATATGACTTAATGGTGCTGTTATCACCTTATAATAACACAACTGCTTGTGAGGCAACTTGTCCATAGGCCATTCTTTCCTGCAGAGATGATGGCTCGTGGTAACGCAGCCCAATGGGCAATCTTCAGAGAAACTGTCTGAGATCTTAAAAAGGGCCAGTCAATTAATTTGTTCCATCCCTGCAGGTCAGGAGAAAGATAAAATCACTGCTGTTTACAGCTGATCATCTATATTAAGTATAATTATTTTAAACATTCAACTATGTTTTCCATGTGGTGTGCTGGGGCTGGGCAACACACGCTCCACCAGCATCAGTTGGGGTGGTGAATGTCAACTCTGTGGTATGCCAAAACCTTGCATGTGTGACTTGTAGGAGTGAAGCATCTCACCTTTTGAGTCTCATCTTATTGTATCTTGCATGTGCATCAGTTCCCATGCTGTTCTTTTCTCCTTCTGATATTTTTCCCAATATCTTGCTGCTTTCCCGCTCTCTGTTTCGTGCGCGGTTAGTGGCGGCATTCCGATGGTTCGCTTTTTATGTCCACGCAGTTCTAGCGTTCCCTTACCATATGGTCATCCTGATGTTACCATTTGCCTCAATCATCCTTTTTGTAGCTGCTTGAACATCTTAATTGATCTCATGAGCTATGTTAAAGATTTATAACAGACATCAGTGTAACTCATTACACAAGCACGTAACCGTGCCTTTCCGTCTGATTGGATGTCCACACCCCTCTCTCATAAAAATGTACACAAAGCTTGGTCTTTTGTCTCTATGGTAAAATAATTGTTGTCTTGAAGGATATTAGAAGCCTTGTACCACTCTACCTCAGCCAAAAGGATAAGATGTGAACTCTCAGTTGTTGCTAATAAGATGTTCTCAACTCCCTCTTAAATAACACCTCGAATTGGAGAACTTCTCCCTTCTTCACTAGTAATGGAGACAGTAAAACTTTTTTTTTTCTTGAGTAAGATTCAAAACCATGTGTTGATAATATTGTTAAGCTGAAATGCATATATCAGAATGGCAATGGTGCCAGGAACTGCTTTTGGCCAGGCCTGTGTTTCTTAGTATATGCGACAGAGGCATGTGCAATTAATGATGTTGGCAAAAGGAGCACTGTAGAAAAAACACACAAAATGAGAGGTTTGATGGTTTCTGCAAAGTACTGTGCCCATCTCTTCATGCAGAAAATGAGTAAACCATTGCTCTACATATGATTGGAGCATAACATAGCACTTTTTGATGGGGTTTGTCAGAGAGCGTTCAGAAGAAGCTGTATATTAGAAGATAAATTTCATCACACAGTAAAGAAAATATTTCTAAGAGTAGATAGGGAAAAGATGGGAAGCATCCTTCATGCAATTGGAGGGGTGGATTTTTGAGTGTAAATGAGAGCCAAATCTGTCTTATGGAGAATTTTCTCTCTGTTAATCTGCATCATGATATTCAACTATAGTGTAATTGTTGAAAGCTGTCTTTGGCCAGAGTTTTCTCATGAGCTATTGCCTTTGTGGCTTCCTTTTCTTTATATACTTTCAGATTTAGTTTTGATGAGAGGGTGAGTAACAATCTGATACTCAAATCTGCACAAACCTTCTTGGTAGGACCTCTGTGTAACAGTACCTGATCAGACTGCTCATCAAAACATGTCAGGTGTATTTTTAACTTGGAGAAAAAGATGGATGTATGCAATGCATTTATCTATCTATCCCTTTGCTAAGTAGCCTTCCCCTGTCTTTCACTCCCTTCCTTTCTTCTTTGTAATACTAACATATTTGAACACTGCTCTGGGTCCATGAGGGTAGCTGGCATTTTTTTCTGTTCTCTGATGTCACCCATCTTCAGGTTACAGTTATGTAGCAATAGTTTCCAATCTACAATATCTGTATTCTAGGCTGAACCACTTCTGGTATCAAATGCCTTGTATTTCTTTTAGGAAACTGAGGTCTCTTTAGTAGGAAGATTGAAGTACTCAAAAGCTTTGTGTTACATATGGGATTGGGATGAGCCTTTCCATAAACTTGTGCTTCAATTCTGTTCCTTATAAAATGAAATAAAACTCTAAATATCAAAAGAATTGTAAATAAATTAAGCTTGGTTCTAAATACAGCAATTTCTATTCAGTCTTCCTAACAAATTTGAATAGGCTTAAAAAAACTGTATAAAGTGTGTTTTGTTTTTTCCCTAAAATATGAATTGAGCCTTTGGTGTCAGATCTTGATGTAGCATTACTGTAGATCATGAACAAGGTTAGAAAGAATTCATTCTCTTCTGGGGAGCACAGAGTAGCTTATAACTTATTTTTGAGATACTTGTTGCTATTTTTCTCCGATTCTAAATACTTCAATTTTTGGATGTTTGGAGTAGGACAGTGAGAATGACACTGTTGGACTGAAGTAACCTAATAAAAGCAGATCTTTCTTACCTGTACAAAAGCCAAGGTATTAAATCTGTTTCTTCACTACTGTAGTTCCTCATCTTCCCAGAACTTACATTCTTCAAATATTTTTTCATAATGTGTGGTGAGTCCTTCGGGAATAGAAACAGTGAATTTTATTCCCTTTGTAGTTATGTAGGAATGAGGACAACCTAACAAAAGGAAGGTGTTTCATAGGTGACCAAATTCTGGTTGGAAAATACCAGAGGAAAAATCTTCCCTGTTCTTGTGTCATATAAAACACATGAAGTAAAAACATTAAAAGAAAGCAAATCAAACCTCAAGAGTATCAATAAAAATCATAGAAGAAAGCAAGCAAGAAATGTGTGTGCTCACCTGGGCAACAAGCTCTGATTGTATATTGTCCATCTCTTCAGCCTCCTCTAAGGAAACTGGCAGCTCAACATCAATACTTGGAAGCAGTGAACCCTAGCACCAGGCCTGTGTTTGTACATAACACTGGAACAGCTGGTTTGGATTTTAAAAAAATTCTATTTTTATTAGAACACTGACTCTTGTTTATCGTTATTGATTTTATTGGGTTATTATTGACTGACTGCACCCCATGGGCCTATTAGTGAAGTGCTAGTAAAGCATTAAAGGAAGACTTAGGCTTTTCTGTGCTTTGCACTTACAACATTTGCTTTTATCAATGATTTTTAGCCAGCTGTCTAACTACAAACATGGGTAGTCTCACCCACCAGAGACTGAAAGGGAGACAGGAAAAGAAAAAATAAATCTATTTTTTCCAACTATAGATGAAGAAAACAATGTTTTAAGGTTATTTACTCTTTTGCTGGACTAATTTTAATTCTCTGGGGAATGCTTGCATCTTTCTCATCTCGCTAAGACTTCTGGCTAGTATTAGAAATAGAGAAAACTCATCAGTCTTATTCACAAAATAATAACAAAAAGAATATGCAATAACTTTTATATGCTATTTGATCATTCTGGGTTGAAAAGGAAATTTATTTTCTTATTAATATGAATCAAATGATACATGATATTCATTTAAAGCCAGATGAGAGTTGGGTGAATTCTGACTGGCTGTACATTAAAGTCTAGAGGCCATCTTAATGAAATTTTGGTTATCATTGATTACTCTCTCCTAAGATAGTGTCTTCCTATAGCAGTATAATCTCTTGATGGATCCAGCTAATCTCTCACCTTTCCCTTTGGTATTTTTTACTCTTCCCTGCTCTATAGAATTGAATTCGTCATCTTTTTCCATGTACCCCAGTTAAGGGTTATGGGCTTACCTTAATGAATTGTAGCAGCATGAGTGGAAGAGGCACTGAGCAAGCAGTCAAAGCCATTGTCTCATTTGTGAAGATTTAAAAGCTACTCGGAATGACCAACAAAATTAGAGGAAATGTGTTCAGTTTTGGGCCCCTCAATACAGGAAAGAAGTTGAGGTGTTGGAGTGTGTCCAGAGAAGGGCAAAAAATCTGGTGAAAGGCCTGGAGAATGTCTTACAAGGAGAGGGTGAGGGAACTGAGGTTGTTTAGCCTGGAGAAAAGGAGGCTGAGAGGAGACCTTCATGCTCTCTGCAACTACCTGAAAGGAGGGTGTAGAGAGGTGGGAGTCAGTCTTCCAGGTAACAAGAGGAAATGGCCTCAAGTTGCTCCAGGGGAGGCTTAAATTGGATATTAGGAAAAACTTTTTCACCAAAAGAGTAGACAAACATTGGCACAGGCTGCCCAGGGAGGTGGTGGAGTCACCTTCCCTGGTGGGATTTGAAAAATGGGTAGACAAGGTGCATAAGGACATGGTTTAGAGGTGGAATTGGTAGTGTTGGTTTACGGTTGGGCTCGATCCTAATTATGAAAGTAATATTTTTATCTGTTGAACCTACTGCTGTGAGTAGTAATGGTTTCCCCTGAAAGCTGTCATAAAGTAAAAATGGTGACAATGAGATGGCTCTAGACCATAATGTCAAGCTGAACTAACGGGCAAACTTCATTCTGTTTGTGAATGATATATCTTTGGGAGAAGGATAAGAAAATAGCATCTAGCATTGACTGTATACCCAAGGGTGAGCCATAGCAATGGTCAGATGTCCATCAGTTTTAAAACTGCAGGCTAAACAGTTTTACTGCACTGTCTGTCCCAGAAGGTAGGTAAGTATCTTACCAAAGAGATATTTGTATTTATTCACCTTCATTGTGAATCCTGAGGGTAGACAGGACAGTGTGATCACAAAAGAGAAGTGGTGCTGAAAATCATCTAAGTGAACTGAACTATGTGCAGAAGAAAAACATACATTATAACTGTAAATCAGAGGTAAATTTGGTTTTCAAAATAACTTTAGTACAGGTTCAGTTCACAAAGGAGACTCTCTTCCACTTTCAGCCAATCTAACGTGTGAATGTGTCATTAAATGCAGGAAGTATACTGGGAACTTTGCTCAGATATGAAACACCATTTTATTTTAAAAGCAATCCAATTTTGTCTTTGAATTTCACGATGGGTGCAGCAGATAGCAGCCAGGCATCAACAGTTACTATTTAATTTGCTGGTACAATCAAACAGCTACACGCTCTTACAATTGACTGTGCCCACAATTTTGTGCTTGACTGCAGGTGCAAAATCGCGGATGCAAAATCAGAGCACAACTTGATGATCGTTTAAAAAATTTGGTCCATTAGTCTTTGAAAGCTTTTAACTTCTCTCCTGTAAAATACAATATTTTGGATTTTTTTTTTCTTTCAAATTGGAGCTGTTCACTGAAATTTAATCTCAGGAATAAATAATCCACCTGCAAACAGATGCTATGTTTGTACTCTGACTGAATACAAATAAAAACATACACTACTTTAGATAAACCATTTTTTATGGCATCTAACAGCTCTTTAGTCTCCTTAAAACCTAACAAATTAAGTCATTGTTTCACTTATCCCAGATAAGCTGGTGTAGGCTTTTTATTTAATAAAATATACAAATAGTATTTTAAAAAAATCCTGTAGTGGAAATAAACATTAAAAAGGTATTAAAATAATAGACACTGTAGAAAGCTATGAATATTATGCAAACTATATATTATATATTATATTTTTTTATCTGACAAAATACACATGTTAACAAATATTTTGATGATGCTATTAGACACAGTGTATAAACCTCTGTGTTATTCAGTAGCAGCAGTATTACAAAAATGTTGTTGGCCTGTGTGCAATAGTAAAGTCTTAGACTTCTGAGAAAGTCGGTGACTTATATTTCACCAAATTCAGCAAAACCATACTACTATGCTAGCCAAGCAATACAATTCAGTGAGTGCTTCCTTATAATAATGTCAATCATATCATAGATGAATGTCAAATAATCTGTCTAACCACAGATCAAGCAGCTGGAATAATTCAGGTTTACAGCAGCTAATTAGTTATTTCTGGATAATGGTAAGTAGAATTTCCCAGCTAGTCTACTTCAGAAAACTAGTACTGAGAGAAAGTCTTTTGCTTTATAAACTATTTTTGATAACTATAAAAAAGCACAATACACTTCTCCAGCAATATTTTTCTTTCATTACTGAAGCAGAGGACAATTTGTTGATCTCTCTTCATTCATATGCAATTCATAACCCTGTCGTTATGCTGAGGGATATTGTAGGCTTGCACTGATGAAAGATAGACCGGAGATAGTTGGCGTAGTTAATGCCTCCGTGTTGTACTAAGTATTACAATACACATGGGATGATGTAGGACATCATTTGATCTGAGTTAAAAACCAGAAAGCAACGATGGAGTTTATATGGAGTTTTTTGTGCCTTGTTTCTTTTTTGCATCGTTACTTCCAAAATATTGATTTTTATTTTTTCCTTAATTTCACATCATTTTATTGTAAAAATAATAATGTCATCTTCTTCTCTCCCTATCCAAATATTCCTGGAGATGGAATGGACTATAGAAAGCAAGTCTAGATCCGTTTCTGTAAAGGTTCTTGGAAATGTGTCAGAGTGAAAATCAAATTTGTAGGTCATGACCAGTGAAATGAATTGTCTGTAGAAGTCTGTGAAGTGTGTGTTAGGTGGAAGATAACATACTTTTCTCCACCACATCTCTGGTATTTATCATCCAAGAAAACATTTAGATACCTGTACAGTTTTCTGAGACTTGACTTTTTAGAAGCCCCAATATTTCTTTAGCAAATTTCATGTAAAGATTAAGGCTTGGACCTAAAGAAATAAATGACCACTTCTACCTTAACTGCTTTAGTACTGGGACGTCTTTCCAAATCTGTCACAGTTACTGCTAACTCGCTTCTAGTGTGTCTGTATATGCAAGATCTTCCTAGGGTCTGGTATTCTTATTAATACCTGCTTTTTTGCAGATTCCCTTCTGGAAGTAGCCAGTCCTGGAGTTAAAGTGTAGATCTTGGGAGTCTTTTTACTTTTATGTTGCTCATCATCTTTCCCTTTAGTCCTCCTGTTTCCTCTACCAGGACCATCAAACTTTCTAGTGGGTACTGCATGATTTTTTTTTTTTCTAATCACTGGTCTTCACTTAAAAGAATGAACCAACAACCCAAGGGAAGATCTGCAAGGGAAATTTTTTCTATGTTCTTCTTTTTTAATATCTTTCTCTTCTCCCACCACATAATTGCATTCCCTCTATTTTTTCCACCTTTTCCTTTTCCCAGTCTTTTGCTTTCTGCTATTTTTTTCTCCATGTTCCTTTATTAATTCTTCTTCCTTGCATTATTTTTTTTTTTGCCTACTTTTCTCTAGTCCTTGCCAGTTTTAACAGTCCATGATTTCAGATGGAAAAATCTGTCGCCAGAGCCCCTCCTCCTCTAACATTAATGGCCACTCTAGAAAGCACTGCCCTGCCCTCCATCATCTAATTTCAGACACTGAGGGGGCAGACGAAACAGATGGTTGGCACAGGGAAGGATGATTCACTGCTTGAAATCATGGTGCAACATTTCTGAAATTGGTGAGGGAGAAGGAGGTTTGACATTTGACAGAGCCGTGTAAAAATTGTCTGATCCAGACAAAGTTGAGACTAATCGCTCCACTGTTATTTTCCAGATGTACTGATCATATGACTGTAATTGTAAAGATTATATTGACAATGTGCTGTTTCCCAAACATGCTGTACTCATCCTTAACAAAATGATTCTCCCTCAAGATGTTCAAGTCAGACTGATGTGGTGAATTGCGAGCGCGTTGCCATTTATTCATCCTTGAGTTTTTTTTCTTTTGAGTCTGTTCATTCATCTGCTTTCCAGTTACTCAAGGTTTTAGGTTTTCAGGTACACAATCGCTAAAGTTGAGCAATTTCAGGGAGATTTCTTCATAAATTAGATTAAAGTGGCAAGCTTTTAAACATAAAAATGAAGGAATGGAAATAAGCAAGGAAGATTGCAGGGTATCAGCTCTGCAATGTGTCTGGTGAAAATTAAAGGGATTGCTGTGATCATGGAAATATATGCATATAAAGACAGTAAGACCTCAGTACAATTGTGGCTAATACATGACCATGCAGATTCTCCAGATAATTTTTACAGTTCTCAAAATTATGCAAGTATCCAGGGCATCAAATTCACATTGACTTTTCACCAGTAGTTACTTGCTGTTGTCCATTTTGGATGTATCTTGGTGACCTTTTGGACCACTTGGTGATCTTTTGGTTGTATTTTGGTGACCTTATTAATGTTTGAAGGGTGAGTGTCAGGAGGATGGAGCCAGGCTCTTCACAGTGATGTCAAATGATAGGACAAGGGGTAATGGGTGTGAGCTGGAACACAGGAGGTTCTGCTTAAATTTGAGAAAGAACTTCTTTACGATGAGGGTAACAGAGCCCTGGGACAGGCTGCCCAGAGAGGTTGTGGAGTCTCCTTCTCTGGAGACATTCAAGACTCGCCTGGACGCCTTCCTGTGTGAACTCATCTAAGTGTTCCTGCTCCGGCAGGGGCATTGGACTGGATGAGCTTTTGAGGTCCTTTCCAGTCCTAATATTCTGTGATTCTATGATTCTGTGATCTCCTTCACAGCAGACTTGAGTCATTCCTTGGACTGAGCCATGTGGAAGCAGAGCAGTAGCTTTTATGTAAAACCTCTTAATCGGTGAAGGGACAGCAATCTTAAGAATCGTGGTGGAAATATCTGTAACCACTATAAAAGCCAGATTCCAAACTGCATGACTTGAAAAATGACTTAAAAACTACAATAAGTGGATGAATTTTGGATGAGCAAATAACTTTTGGGTGCTCTTGAGAAATTCCAAATGCTTGCTCACCCCTGATGTCAATTGAAGTGTTTGAACATCAAGCTTAGTGAAGTTACTTATAATTAGTCTTGCTAATTTTTATGAATTTCAGGGTAGCTTTCCAAATGTTCTCAACCTTCTGCTGCTCCTATTGCTCTATGCATGTCTGCAAATCTTGCTACTTATTTAGATGTCAAAGTGGTAACTAAAATATTCTTAAATGTCAATGCAGTTTCTGTTTAACACTCTTGAAAATTAGACCTTTGTTCACTTTATCATACTGAAATTGATGCTGAAGTAGAGAGAAGAGGTGGAAGAACTCGATTTTCTGTTTTCAATTACTTCAACTCCTTTGAATTCTATGGTTAAAAGTAATCCCTGGCTGATATGGCTAGGTATGTTAAAGAATGGACAAAAATCTAGATTATATTCTACATTTTCTCAGCTGAAATCCTGCTTTTATTATTTCAGATAAAATTAACATGTGGAGAGCTTCAAACTGAATGATGTATTTCCCAAGGGGTTCAGATGTTTCAAACTCCTCGAGAGAGAGAGAACAGGTTTGAAAACATAATGAACTGGAAAGTCTGAAACTAGGTGAAAATACAACATCTCAAAGAAAATCTAAGGAGGAGGGGACAGCCTGTGAGCATCTCCAAACAGTAAAGAGCAGGAACATGGGGAAGACCTTAAATAAACCTTTGATAAACTACTACTAAACTTGTGGGCTCACATCTTCTATGAAATAGAAATGATGGAGCCTTCCTTCTGCTCATGGACCTCAGGACCTTTCTCCTAAGAGAGATCTCTATCCTGGAGATAGTGGTATTAGTCAGGAGAAACCTGGAAGATCAGACAGGATCTGTCTATGGAAATACTCACGCGTACTAAACCTCATCACAGTTTGTGGAAGGTGCCCAGTAGATTTTAAAACTGTCTTTGATTTTGGGGCTTATGTATGTAGTTAAGAGCCCGAGTCCATCTTATCAGTTCAGACAATGTTGGTCTTCAGGTGTTATTGAAGAGTTATGGAAAATAATGCAAGCAGCTTTCAGTCAACAAGAAGGTGTGGGAAGGAATTCGGTAACTCTTATGTAGTTAGGAGTGTTGATTTAAAACCATAATACTGAAACAATTGAAATGCAATATTTCTTCTAGTTGTTTTCCAGCTGAAAACCTGCATTCTCTAAGTTTATAAAAGTTTTGAGTTTTCTTATGTCATGTTTTTTCCTGTGTTGTGGTTTTTATTATTAATTTTTCTAAATCTAAGCATTGTAGTTGGGATTTTCTAACAAAGTAGTAGCTGGATTCTGCTTCAGACCAAGATACCTCACATGATTTAGGTGTATAAGATCCTTCTATGGCACAGAGATCTAGTCAATATAGTGGTGTTGAAAAGGCATTTCAGACTTACCTAGGCCAAATATTTGCATTTGGCCTTGTGAATTACTTTTTGCACTGCATAAACTCCATTGACCTGATCTTCTTTGATGATGGACATGTATGTACCTAGTGAACAGGGAGACATCAAAATAGTGGTGCCTTCATCTGAAATTAAATTTCCACTTGTGTGTCTTACTCCTGAGTACTTTTGGTTCTCATTGGATTAAAAAAAAACTTGGACCCCTGGCAACAGAAAGAATTAACTACCATGGGTCCAGGAGTATGAGGACCTGGTCCAGTACAGGGATCAACTTCAGCACCTTGTAAGAAATTTCTGCTTTTTATTTAATTCTTTTTGGCTTGAAAATGCCTTTGGATCAAAGGTAATTGAAGTTGTAGAGTTTTAATAACAAACACCCAAATTCCTCGTTATTATAGTGTAATTGATGGGAGAGGCTGAGAAGTAAAAAAGAAAAATATTGACTTTTATGCACTTAAATTTTATTTCTGTGATACTGGTCCAAAATCACCAAAACAACTCATGATACTTTATATACCTATATGCATATATACATGTGTGTGTGCTTAACTTGGGTAATTGAAAAAAAAAAAAGTAATTTTCATAATCTTCTAAAAATGAGCCATCTCACAGCTTATGGAAAATCTATGGACATGCTTTTGTCCTTTTCCACCAATCTAAAACTTCAAAGGCCAGATAGGACTTTACATGAAACATAACCATGATTTTTATCTCACAGTGGATTCTGGAAACCTCTCCTATCTGATGCTGCTGAATATGATAAATAAAAGCAGGTTTTTTTTCTCTTCCTAGTTATTGCCTTTTTAAATGTGACTTTAAATAAACACTTCTAGCTGAGAATTTATGAAAGTCTGGTTTACTTTCTAGGACTAATCACATCTGCATTTTTTTTTTAAAGACACTTTCCAGGTTATTTCTTGTGCTTTCACTTTTGTGAGTCAAAGACAAGGTATATTTATCATTATAGGCAAATGTTAATACAAGTTTGGTTACATTCAAGCCTTTAAACTTAAAGAATATTCATTGCATCAAAAATATTCCACTTTTTGGGAATCTTGTTCATACAGAGAACTTTATTCTGAGATTATTTTCATTTATATATAGATAGTCTTGTAATAGCATTTCATGTATTATTTCATTCTTGAAAGTGTATTCATTATTTGATAGATTATGGGAATGTATTGTTTACAGGAGTTGGCAAACATGACCATGCTGCACTTGATCATCAGAAAGCTCTAGTTAGATCTGCATTTTTTAAGAGAAGATGTGGAATTTACAGAAAGAGTGCATTGCAAGTAATTTAAGCAGCTCAGATTAGCCACAACTGGGTTGAACACCTCTTTGTCAAGGAGCAAAATGAATCCAATATGGTTTGGTAATACTTGTATTTCAGTAGAAATTCTTCTTACCTTTAGAAATTGTCTATATAGTGTTCTTTCTTCAAGATCTTGTATAAAGCAGTTGTAACTAAGTAGAAAAACAACTAGGGTTTGATATTTCTCTATTATGGCTTTTTATTAAAAGAAGAAACTACAATAAAAGTGAAGAAAAGAGGGGGGGGGAGAAAATGAGGTTGTGTATTCATAGTAAAAGCAGTAAGTGTCCTGGATGGACTCTTTATGGTGAGCTAGTAACACTATTTTTGCTAGCTTTTTCCCAAGTAATTTTGGACAACTTCACAAACTGGATAATTTGTTATCAAATTTGTTCATTTGTTACCAAAGTACCTAATTTTTGGTATGTATTTAAATATTACAATTGGCTTCAATACTCAATATTTACTATAGGAAATATTAAGAAGGGAGTTATAACTACAGCCTGAACTGGGGCTTTTAGAGATCTTAAATATATATATATAAAAATATATATATAAAAATAAATATATAAATATAAATATATAATATATAATATATAAATATTATATATATATAATATATTATAATATATATTAAAAATATATTATATATATATATATGTAAATTAAATTATCTGTGGTTCTCTCTTCACCTTAGTGTCAAAAAAAGCAATAGCTAGGAGAACATCATGACCTTCTGTGCTGACTCTGGGGAAAATCCTTGTCCCCATGGGATCATGGAAAAATGTACTGTGGGGTTTTTATTCATAACAATGCCCAGCAGCAACTTCATTTTACTGCCAAAAGATGTCACTGGACACCCAGTACCCTGCCAGGTTATCTGCTGGCTGGGTGCTGGGAGCCCTGCCAAACTGAACACATCCTACCCAGCCAAAAGGCTTTTCTTCAAAAGCCCATTGCTTGAGCACTGCCCAGCCTGACCTTAGTTAGCTTCTTGAGATCAGGGTTGTACCATGGGATGGCTGAAGCTCTTTTCCTACTTCCTGAGCTATTCCTTGATCTTGTATAGGAGAACTTTGTCCTGGTTCAGGCTCTGCTGATTGCGCTGTGCAACAAGCTGAAATACCCACAGAAGTCTAATTAGAAAATACAGCAAAGAAATAGCAATAAGATGAGTTCCCATAATTTATCTTTGTTTTTAAGTATTTATTTTTTTGTGTTAAATACCCTTTTGGATTTACTCATCCCATTCACTGTGGAAAAGTCAAATAATTAATTGGACTACAAATAAGCAAAAAATCCAAGTATTTCCACAATGAGTTTTACATCCCTCACACATGCAGGATGCTGTTTTTAGCTGTAAATGTGGTTTTTTTCCTCCATGTGGGTAATGAATCAGCAAATGCTACGGGAGTTCAGGGTGAAATGTCAGGTGCTGTTTCAACAGTTGGTCTTTCACAAGCAGTAGGGTGGATCCTCACAGAGGGTATCGACCTCTAAATTAGGGACCAGTGATGGTGTTAACACCCTTATCTCTGCTTCTCTCTGAATGGGGAAAATAATGCTTCCCAAAGATATACTGCCTATTTTTGGTTAATTGATGCCTGACCACAAACTACTTAATAAATAAGTTCTGTCTGGAAAATATTATTCCCTGAAATTACACAAAAGTCAAATTAAGTAATTGAGAAAGCATCTGCTGTGTTGGAAGGATGTTTGTTTGTTTGTTTGTCCTGTGTTTAGTGGGTTTTTTTTAGTTTACCAGGACAATCACTGTAGCATCTGCCTGGGAGGAGGTTTATTTGCAGAAGCACAGTGCAAATTTTGAGATGAGGGAGTTTTACAAAGAAATGGCATGTCTTTCAAATGAAGGCTACAAATAGGTTTGCAACTTTCTTCTGTCTTTTGTAAATTACCCAAGTGAGGCCAAATCACATTCCTAAAGACAGTCCCCTGGCATCCTTCAATAAACAGATTTTTGCCCTGTGTATAAAATGTTTAGCTCAGTGCTTTATGAAGTAAAGGTCATCTGAACATAGATGTTGCAATAAAGGGCTGCCTGAAAGTGCTTCCATTGAGCATGAATAGCAGCAATATTGCCTTGAAAACTCGGTGCTAATTGATTAAACTCCCAACAAACTAATTTTAATTAGCCATACTAGGTTAACTTTATTCTTCCCTTTTATGATTCCAAAGGTTTGTGAATGGTGCATGTACAGCCCCAGTTATTACTGAAAGATATTAACATATTAAAGAGAAATATGATTTTTTTTAGGAACTCTGATTTTTTTTTTTCACATGTGAGTTTTCTGCTAAAAGGCACCCGCTCTCAGCTGGTAGGTTAAAAAAGAGCCACTATTTAAAATGCTGCTGGTTCTTAATAATCACATGTTTACACCCTCAAGTTGCTCCTAAATCTGATATCAAAAACTCCTGGAGTTTTTAGGAAATGGTAATTGCACATACTAAAGGCCTCCTGCACTTCTCATTTAAGACTGACTATAACTGTTCTTGAGGGTTATGAGCACCCCCAAGTATTTATTCAGTATATATGTTAAGCTGACTGGTAATTAATTGTCCATTCCACTGCTGATTATCCCCAAATACTTGTTAAGTTTTCATATCTTGTTGCAGAGCAAAAGTTCTAGGTGTTTTGCATCTTTTATAACAAGATAAAGTTCTTATTTCAATTCTGTAATGGTGAAACTAAAGATAGATAAACTTTTTGCCTCAGAGTGTATGTATTGGTGGATTATAGCTATAAAATGTCTGTGCAATGTTTGGAAAGCTTTTTTTTCTTCCACTTTAGCCTGTCTTTCAATGGAGAAGTTTGAGACTCACGCAGAAGTGGGGTCTAAGCTTAACATAAGAGCTCTAGAGAAGAGAAGCAGTGTGAAGATACCACTACTGGTCTGCAATTTGAGGGTAAGAGTGCAGTGTAGTTCTCTTAAGGTGTTTCAGTTTCTGCAGACACAGATACAATATCTATGTCTGTAGAAAACCAAGCTCCTCTCCTGCAGCATGGTCTACAAAAGAGGTCCTGCTACTAAGTTTGGAGGAAATGTGTTATTTCTTTACCTTCTTTTCTGGAGTGTAGCAAAGAAGAGGCTGCATGTTGTGTCTGGAACATACCTTGTGATCTAGGACAGCATACCTTGTGATCTAGGACATGATGCTCCTACCTCTGATACTGCCCTTGCAATATCATGAGCATATAATCCTCTTCGAGGTGTGTTTCTTTATGCTGAATTGGAAAAGTTGTACTTGTGTCTTCAACTCTAAAATGTTTTGATCTCCTGATAAAACATGCTACAGAAGCAGCACGTTGGTCTGTTTATGGGTGATATGCCATGATTTTTTTGACCACTGTATCACTAGTTTTAGGCAAATAGATGCATTTCAAAAGGTTGTAGGAACTTGGCAGGGGCCATTGCTTTATGTAGAGGTAAGAGATGACAGATCTGCTGCTCCTGCAACAAGGCAGTGGGTCTGGCACTGTGTGTAGCCCTGTAATGCCTTGAGCTCTCTGTGAGCTTGGAGGTATCAATGCATTATGGAGAAACAAGGTGCTGGTGACCAACTGATTGACCATACATTCATTCTTTGAATAGTGGAAACTCATTCTTTCCCCTAAATTCTGTGCCCAGAAACTGCTGCTGCATGAAAGGAGAAGGATTTGCTCCTGAGCAGAGCTGAAACTCTCATGCCCTACTGATGCTTCACCCTGGGGCCATGGTTGTAATCAACTACCCATCACTTCTGCGTAAGGTGGAGGCTGTTGTTGAGGTCAAAACCATCACCTCTTTCCTTTGGATGTGGTATGCAAGGGGCAGGCAATGTGAATATTACATCCCTGAAGTGCTCCAGATGCGTTGTGTGGAGTAAGGATAATAATGACATCACACACAAAATGATGTCACACCACAAGCTCTGCCACGAGCCTGTGTATGGCTTGTGATTATTTTTCAGAGTTGGAACCCATCTGGTTGGGAAGAAGATGTGTTAACAAACTGCTTCCCCTTTCCAATAGGCATTTGGGATTGGCATTTGTTGGTAGGCACAAGACCTGCTGTCCACTACCTGGGCTCAGGATTTCACAGCTCTGAGTGGGGGAAGCTCACTGCTTTGTGCCCCTACTGAGGGCTCCTCTGCCTGGTGCTCCAGATGGACCACTGGTCTGCACCTCAGTGACCTGGTGCCAGCCTGTTGTCACTAGGCTTCTGACTTGGGTTGCCCACAAGTACATGCTGTAGCCTGTTGAAACACTTTAGGTCATCTGGGTTTCTAGCAGCAAAAAAGAAACCTATTCTGGGACTGTCACTTAATCTGAATTTCAAGGTAGTTGAAAGAAAAAGAGGGATTAAGGAGGGAGGGAATCCTCCAACACCATGTTAGCTCTCCTCTGCTGTGGGCAGTGGGAATGCTGCTGCTGGCTCTGAAAATGCTCAAAACCACTTTCAAAACATGACACATGGACAAAATAACCTTCATGCCTCTTTTCCCTGCTTTGATTTCAAATATGTCCCCTATTCCTGCAGTAGGGAAACAGCCAATTTGTTTCATGAGAGCTGGGCTGAGAAACTGTTTTGATTAACTAGAATAGCCCAGTTTATTTAGGTGTTGCAAATTTTGGCCAAAGGCCGCAACTGTCTTTAAATTAGACACTGTAATAGGTGATGATTGTGCAATATGGACTTGCAGCTTTAGTATTTGAACATTAAATTTATTTCAGTACCCTCTGAGCTTGGGTCTCACTTGCCAAATAGGCTAATCTACTAATTCACTGTGCTTCTAGCTGCTCTCAGAATAAAACCAACTTTGAAACATTTTTCCATTTGCAATTGTAATCAAAGGACAAGCAGTGATACAAGAAATGAAGCAATGTGGGTGAAGTAGAACAAAATCATTTAGTGGGCTACTGGAGGAACAATTTAAAATGTTTGAACATGCCAAAAGGAAGGGGGGGATAGAGCAGGATTCCACTTACATGAACAATGCATCAGAAAATGTGTGAAACTGTAAAGTGCTGGCTAGAAATCTAAGGTGAGGGTGTTTGGGGTTTTGTTTTATTTATTTTTTTTAATGCACTTAAGGATTTAATGCATTTGAAAACTTGGCAAGCAAGTTCTGGTATTGGAAGCATAAACTAATATTGTAGATGTAGTTGACATGGTTCCTCTGTCCAAGGGGATATCAAGTTTGGATGGTACAGGGGATGAATGTGAGCTAAAACAGTATTAATGGGGTTAAAGATAACTGATTTGAGATCAATAAGTATTCTCAGGTGGAAGCACTAAGGTGATGAAGATAGATCACCTGATGGCTGGTTGAAGACTATTATGGTGAGGACTGGTATTTTACTGGATTAGTGTAACTTGTGGGCTATCTTCAACAGCACTTAAAAAAAGTCTAAAAAATGTTCCAAAACTAGCTTTTTAAATTTATTTTTTTTATTCCTCCCCTTTGCCCCCCGAAATGTCATACAAAACCCTCCAGCTCTCTTCTCTAGGCTCAATTAGTGCTTTCAGTTCACATTAGTTTTCAGTATCCATCCAGTCTTCCCGTGGGGTTTCCAGGCCCTCTGAGCCCTCCTGCCCACTGCCTTCCCACCAGCAGAACTGTGTTCCCTGCGGGTGTCTCTCCAGCATGCAGCCCACAGGGCATGACCAGAGTCTCCTCTTGCTTTTAATCATTGTTGATTAAAGTCAATTGCAAACTGCTTTTATATTTGGTGTAGAGATATGTGACTGCTACCTGATATTCTCCAGCACCCAGATGCTGCAATTTGTTGTCTCAGCATACCTACTTTGTGGTGAAAGGGATGTGGAAAGGAGTAAAGAGCTATCCACCAGGTCTTCTCCTGGTGAACATTACTGCTAATTTTTATTCTTTAGATTCTCTTTTAATCTCTTGCTAAATTTTTTTCTTCCATTTGTATTTTTTCTTTTTTTTTAATAGTTTCTTTTTCTCCTGAGTTTCTTTTACCTAGTAGAAGACCAACTTTCTGAACTGTGGTGTGATCTAGAAAAATTAATTCAGGTGAGGACAGATGTAGAGAAAGGAAATGAAGCAGATAAAGTTTTTAGCTTCTTCAGCCTACCAGAGTGAGGGCTGAGAAGACATGCTATGATTTTTATATAAACTTTGGAGTATGAGCTTGTCAGCAGCAAAGGGAAAGACCTGTAAATTAAACAGTAGTGTTGATGCACGTTCATCCTGTTCCTTTCCAACTGTGGGAAGGCTTTGTTTCTGTGTTTCACTAATGCAGGTAATAATACTCACCTGTATGACTTCTGCATGGGCAAGAAGAATTCTTTCTGATCACTCTTGTCTTTTCCAGACTAGTTAAAACCTTCAGAAAACCATAAAAAACCCAAACAAAACCTTTGACTACCTGGGTTGTTTTCAAGGTTATTAAAAGTTTTGTTGTTGATCTGAACTAGAAGTTGCAAATAGGAAGGAGGGAAGGAAGGAGGGGAAAAGTGTTGCCAAATTATCTTTTTATCCTTCATGAACCTTTTCCTGATCCCAGCCCAGGGATTCTAGTCCAAAATGGGGTGATAAGTATATAATGTTACTCAAAATTTTATATATAAAATATATATTGTTACTCAAAAGGACTAGATGGATGTGTAACTTCCCAGGAGCTTTTCTTATTTATGTAGTGTTACAAAGGTATAAAACTCCTTATAAGCACCCTTTATTGATGTGTTGGAGTTAGTAGCCTTGAGCTATGCTTTGAGCCATCACCTCCTCTCAGATGGTCATTAATCCTCAGGAAATGCCCTGTACATTGTTTAATATTGCTTAAATAAAGATAATATTTTGTGACTTCTATTAAAACTTGGTGCCACTGTTCCTTTGGCACACTTGTTATTCTGCTTCCAGGAAGGTGCACAGCATGGAAAAAAAAATTGTTCTTTATTGTACCCTTGTAACTCTTCTGACTGTCAGACTGGAACAGAGGTTTACAAAGCTGGCCAGTTTTCTTTAAAAAACCTTTCTACATAAAGTTGCATACAAAACAGATAGGAATGGTTCCAAAACAATATATTGCATAATTACCTAATTAATATAATCTGTAATAATTAAAAATCCTTTGGAGAATTTGTAAAAACATTTTCCTATGCATGTGCTGTAGATAATTTTTAGACTCAGTGTCTCAGCTGTTTGCTTTTTTGGTTGTTTTTAATTTGGTCTTTTAAATTGCCAACAGTCTTATTGCTGCTTTGTGGCCCAGGCACTTAACAAATTTCATTTCTCAAATGGAAGGGACTGAATTTTCTCCTCAGAAGTGCAATTCACAGGGAAGGGCAACATGAAGTGCTAACTTTTCTCTTGCAGAGACAAACACAAAAGACAAGTTTACATAAGTATATTTCAAGGGCATTTTTAAAACTGTTGGGGAGACTTAATAAATAAAAATATACATTTCAATGTATTAAAAATTGCTGTGAGCTAAACTTTTAAATCAAGGTACAAAAATTGATTTTGCAGATTCGTTATAACCCCACTCATCTCAAAATGATACTAAGGTACAGTTGTGTTAGCAACACTTCTTTACTCTAGCAGATATTCTGGAGCAATGTATAAACATCTACTTCTTTAAGATTCAGCTCTGTGGTGGAGTCTATTTGTATGTTTGAGATATACAGGCAGAATGGGAGGTGATGCCCCAAAATTGCCTTCACTTGGTGATGAAGGTACAGTGCTCTGATGCAACCAGTGGTACTCAGTCTCTAGTTATACCATATCTTTCCTAAAGAAAGGACAACCTGGTTGACAGCCAATAATTTTGGCAGAAATAAGAGGAGACACTTATTTAACAGCCAGAAAACTCCAATTCTCTGCCCCTGTACCTGGAGCTCTTGCTGTTATATTCAGAGCAGCGCTGCAACCAGGCACAGGAGCAGTGTTAACCCCACAGATGTATCATTTCAAGTCAGTTCCCTTTTCTCTAAGATAGCATGGGAAAGCTTTTTATTTCTCTTTCCATTTCCTTTTTTTTAAAAACCCAAACAAGCATCACAAGCAAAGGGTAATGGTGAAATCTGCACTGCCCTGGACAACCCCACTGACTTCAGCTGATGGCAGCGCTACAAGCAGAAGCTTTTTCCTCATTTTTCTCCCTCTGTGATACCTAAAACAAAATGCTTTTGATTTGTTCAGTGTGGCTGAAACAAGTCTGTGTCTAACACCTTAGCATCAGGTAATTAGTTAAAATTGGGGCATCCTGGGATCTGTAACCTTGACTTTATCACCCAATCATCAGCAGTTCAAAAGCCAGGCAGCAAACTGCAGACACAAGACTCGTGTCATTAAAAGCAACACTGACTCCTTGTCAGTGAGAGAGTTTTTCTCTGAATAAGTGATTAAGCATAGCGGACAGCATTAAGTGTGTGGTCAATGCAGGAGGTGCTCAATGAATAATTATTAGAAAATAAAGAATTTTTGCTTTATCGAAGTGTGGGATTGCTTTAAATTGATTCTTAATTGTGAAATCCATTTTTCACCTCAAAAAAAAACACTTAATAGTTTTGTCAGCTTAGTGTGTTATTTAACTTTGCAGTAACTAGAGTTACTGGAAAGAGTCTATAGGACCTAAAATTACAGCGTTCACCTTCCAATACTTCCGGTTTTTAGAAGGCCAGCAGAACTAATTCATGTGCTGGTGAAAGCAGACAGGACAATTTGGCCTTTTGGGCTCATGACTGATCATGGAACAGCAACTGATGGAAAAAAACCTCAAAATAACAAATGTCCTGGTTTTTAGAGAGCAATAGCTGCATTGGAAACCACTGTCTTTACATTGCAGTAGCAAGAAGAAAGAGAATGATGCAGATTGAGCATGGTATTGCAAATCACAGAATCCCAGAATTGCCTTGATTGGAAAAGACCTTTAAGATCATTGAACCCCATCATGAACCCAACACTGACAAGTCCCTGAGTAACCCATGTCCCTCAGCACTGTGTCTACACGACTCTTCATTCCCTCCAGGGATGGGGACTCCACCACTGCCCTGGGCAACCCCTTCCAATGCCTCAGAACCCTTTCAGCAAAGAAATTCTTCCTCACATCCCATCTCAACTGCCCTGGGCACAACTGGAGGCCATTTCCTCTTGTCCTGTCCCTTGGTCCTTGGTTGAATAGACCCACCCCCACCTCTCTGCACCCTCCTTGCAGGGACTTGGACAGAGCCAGAAGGTCTCCCCTCAGCCTCCTTTTCTCCAGGCTCAACACCCCCAGTTCCCTCAGCTGGGAACTCAGCACACTTGTGCTCCAGACCCTTCCCCAGCTCTGTTGCTCTTCTCTGGACCTGCTCCAGCACCCCCATGTCCTTCTTGGAGTGAAGGGCCCAAAATTGAATACAAGACTAGAGGAATGGCATCACCAATGCTGAGTATGTTGTTGTTGTTTTTATTTAACATTAGTAAAACTGGTGGAAAAAATAAAAGGGAAATTTTAAAATGTGGTCTTCTGGAAGAGATTTTTGGTTCTATTTTTAGTTTCTGGAGGCTGTTTGAGGCATGCCTGGCAGTGCAGGGGCATTTCCTAGGGCTGGTGGGGATGAGTGCAATGGGGGCCTGCCCTCATTTGCAGACCTGCTTGCAAGTCATTGCTCTTCATCAGTGATGCCCAGCATGTTGTGCTAGAGCATAAAGTCACTTTTCCTTTCCAGAGAACACCTGGTAACTCAGAGGTGTAACTTAATTTTGGCTCTTTCTGATGCAATTGTCTTTCTATAACAAAACAGTGTTTTCTAATCTCCTTGTTATAAAGAGCATGAACATCTGGTGTGCTGTTCAGTCCTCAAACCATGGGATTTGGGTTCAGTGGCCACCTCTTCTCTGCATGAGTGCTGCAAGAAATTCCTTCTCTCTCATTGCTGCTGTAAATCTTCCAGTGGCAAAAATAAACTTATGGCAGTAAGGTTCAGGCAAGTTAAGGAGCTGTTGTGTTCCCCTCCAACACATTGTGTACCTAAACTATTTAATTCTGGCTGCAGATGTTAAGTAACTTCTTGATTTTTCATAACCAAAACAACTAAAATACTTCTTTATTTTTTATCTCTATTTTGCAATCACTTTGAATCATAAGATCAGTCTAAGTATATACATTTAGCAAATGAAACTAGATTATTATTAGTCTTAGCTATTTCAGCATGAGGAAGAAAAGAAAAAAATATTCTATGTATATTTTGCAGACCAGTTGCAATTTGTTTTAACAACTTCATAAATACACAACGAGGAAGGTACTGGAACACTTTCATGTATGCAAGGTGGCTTGTACAATTGATAACTTTGAGAAACCTAAAATACTAATTTTGGTCCATAAAAAAAATTAAAAATAAATAACCCCACACATACCCCCAAACACTCCATATTTGGGGTTTAAATGAAAAGGAACACACATGTTTCTATGATCCTGTTGTATTTTTTTGTTTCCTTCACTGACAGATTTCTTGAGAGAAATTATGCCAACAAATTAGCATTTCCAGTCCTTTAACATACATTCCTGGAGGTATTCTTTTCCAAAGAGAGCACTTCTGGGAATGACAGCAACATGCTTGGTATTGGTCCAGCTGTCTGGCAGTGAGATCTACTCAACATCACTTGCCATTCAGTGGTTATTGTAGGGCACCTGGGTTTTATTTGCTGTGTTATACCTTTGAAGTTTTGCCTCTTTGACTCTTTAAAAAGACAACATGCCTGCTTGGTGTTTCTTGGTAGCTTGCCACAATTCAAATGCTAACCTGTAACTTCTCCTGAAGTCGCTACTCAGGTGTCATGTGTTGCTTTCATTAATTTTTTTTGATAGCCATAATATGGCTGTGACTAATGTTATTTTTACTACACTCTTGTTTTTATTTTCATATGCATATGAAAACAGTTACACTAATTCAAAATGAACAGCAGTTGTTTAAATCATTTGTGACCTAGTGGTGTAAGAGGATGTAGCTCATCATCTGAAAGGCTACAGTATGTTTTGTGACATCATCGTGACATGATGTAAAACATCATGTGACAGCTCTTATTGCACAAGTGTCATTACATTTGGCATCAGAACACTACAAATGCTTTTTGTCAGTTTGCTAATTGTCTTGTATTCCTGTATGGTAACCACCAGTGCCATCACCTTGGTGAAATGTAGAGGGATGAATGCAATGGTACTCCTAACCTCATGTCCAATGTTGCCCTGTCCCATACCAGCTAAGACTGTCTCACAGAAGACATGACTTCTGCTGTGCTTTGTGGTGTTATATTGGCTGCTTTTGAGTCTATAGTGATTTTATAATCACAGAACCGTAGTGGTTGGAAAAGACCCTGAAGATCAGTGTCCAACCATAAACCTAACTCCACCAATTCTACCTTTAAACCATGTCTCTAAGCACCTCATCTACTCATCTTTTAAATACCACCAGGGAAGGTGACTCTCCCGCCTCCCTGGGCAGCCTGTTCCAATGCTTGACTGCCCTTTTGGTGAAGTTTTTCCTCGTATCCAATCTAAACCTTTATGTGATTTACTTAAACACTTGAGGGTTACTCTCTGAACTAGGAAGTCTTCTACTGTTCCCAATCTCAGCCAGCATGAACTCTGACTTCAGGAAATAAAGTCAGATTCTGAAAATTGAACAAAAATGACTAATGTGAGAATTTTTAAGGTCTTGGAGCTACTGATCAACTTTTCCAGTGGGGAGAGAAGTAACTTTTGTCTGGACTGGAGGGGTGGCATGGCAGGGCCTCTTATGGTCCTTGCTCCAGGAAACTGCTGGTAAACTTACCAAAGCTCTTTTGGCAAATCTGAGGAAAAAAAAAGCTATGGATAATGACACCTTGGCATGCAAGGGAAGAAGGGAGGCACTTGTTAATTGTAATGATAAATAAGTCCTGTGGCTGGTGGTGGGTTTTGTTTGTTTCTTTGTTTATTTGTTTTGGTTTTTTTTAAGAAGCCTAAGGACATTGTTGTGCTAAGGAAGCTGTAGATCTGATTATTTTTCCTAGTTGGCTTTGGTTTTTGTTGGGTTTTTTTGTATTTTTTTTTTTCATTGCCTTCAACTGAAACAGGGTTTCACTTCTTAAATTTTAGAGTTTATCTGAACTTTGAAATCCTACAGACTTTTTGGGCTGAACCTTTTTACCTTTTTTTTTTTTTTTTTTGGAAAAGGTCAGTGTCTGCTCCTGCCTAGAAATGCATTTTTATTTGTTGCACAGAGTTTATCCTATGACATGCTTGGCAGCACAGCACATTTTTCCACTTATACTCAAGTGCTGTTGCATGCCTTGTTGTACTCAATTGGATGGGTCTGTGAGTGGGAGCCCCTGTGCTTGCTCTGGGACAGCTAGGAGCTGTCTTCTGCCATCCTTAAGCAAAAGAGAGACACAAAAAGCTGTGAAAGTACTTTTCTCTGAAGCAATCATTGCATCAACCAAGGGAAGTGCATCTAATACACAAAAGAATCCCCATACTCCCCCTCAAAAAAGACCTATCCCTGGATTTCTAACTTTGTGTAAAGTTGAAATACTTGGCCTGGGGTAAGTTTTAAAAGAATAAAGTCCCACATCTCTCATTATGATTTATTGTTGCTGGAGTAGAAATCATTCCTATCTAAAATCAGTCTGGGCTATTACTGAGTCAAAGTGAAACAACTAGAGTGTTACATATGGATCAAATATAGCCCATAATTAACCAATGCCAGCATTATGTGGTTACTGACAATTTACAATTGCAGTCCATTTATAAAGTGCTTTATTCTGTGATTATCCCACTGAAATTTGTGATAACTATCAGTGCAATCAGTAAAGCTTAAATTTAAACTTTTTTTTTTAAACAACTGATCATGAGAAATAAGGTAAGCTATTGGAGAATTTTACAGGTGTTAAAAAATTGGTCAAGGAATTATCATTGGAACACTTAGGGTTCACTGTTACCCCTTGTTGCCCCCCTCTTTTTCTTTGTGTAGGTATTTTGTGCTGATACCTTTTGATAAGAGTTTACAGGTAATTAGTAAGCTAGGACCCACTGCACTTGTTCCTTTAACTCTAAAAGCATGTACTTTTAGGATGGTTTAATTATTTGGATTGTTTTAAACATGGTGCTTTATGGAAATCACTGTTTTGGGATTGAAACCTCTGATTCAAGTTTGAAGCAGAAGTTTCTTATGCTTCTGGATAAATAGTCTCTTGCAGCTTTACTTATTTTTCTCCTCTCACTTCTCCCTGATTACCTAAAAATGCTTTAAGGGAAAACCTGGAGTAGGTGTTTTCCCTCTTCCATGATGAAGCAGAAACTTAAGGAGAAAATGAAGTCATGAAACTGCAAGTAAAAATAAATGACCAAAAAAAAATGTGAAGTAGGTAAATTTTTAGTAGCTGTGGAATAGAGATTCCCAGTAAAATTGTTGCAGATGACATGATTCATATAGTTTCATTGCATGCAAAATTTATTTTGCAAATTACGGATCCTTTGATACCTCTGTGATGGGTGCTCTAAGAATCCTTGAGATATTAGATAGATGTGAGTATGTAAACCAGGCAGTGAATACCAATAGCAGAGGCATACACTAAAGGGTTTTACATTGGTCAGGGACTAGATTTTATCCTCCATTTTAAAAGGAGATATTTTTTTATAAGAAAGTCTTACTGATGATTTTTTAATGGTGTGTAATGGAGCATTATTTAATTCAATACTATGTAAGCTAGACAATAAAAAGTTCAGTAGGGCAACTGCACTTGGGATGCTTTATAATTTGTTCCTTAACTACTAGTTAGGCAGCTGTACTCAGTATGTCAAGTTTTCTAAATGAAGAATCATTGCCTTTGGATATGTGAGGAAATATGATTTCAGGCAACACATAGCTTCAAAGCAACTCAACACACATCTTCAACAAGATATCCCCTCCCTTAAATATATATAAATGCTGAGAGAAAGGTCTTCCTTAAGGAGAAATTAAATTAACCTAAAGTAAGTGACAAGGTTGAGTCTAGGGACATCAGGATTGCTAGGGGAAAGGAGAGAAGTGCAGGGGTGGGGGGAAACCAAAAACCTCCACAAAGTTCATTATAAAAACGACAATGGACTAAGAGATAAGACAGAAATGATAACTTATCCAAAGATTTCTATGAAATGTGTCCAGTTTTGTTTACTTCAGTTCTGGCAGTATCAATTTGAATATTGCTATTTAATCTCCAGTCTTTATGTTCAGTGAATAGTCCCTGTTATCATTTTTAGGGGAAATTCACTAAGAGAGACAGTCACTGGCCTGTTGCTTCTCAAAAAACCCTCAAACAACTAAACAAAACAAACAAAAAATCAAACAAAGCAAAACAAACTCTGCCCATTACGGAAAATGAAGGCCTAATATGCTCAAAAATGCTGTCTGACTGATTGCACGTTCATCTGAAAAAGTCAGAGAAATGTAACTAAAATCTGTAGTGAAGCTTGTAGAGTAATTTGGACAAATGAACAAATATTTGCATTTAAACTGGGAGCTGAGCAAAGGCTTGTTGCAGTTAAATAGGTCAGAGAGCTTCTGACTTGGGAAGTTTGATGTCCAGAATGCTACGTGCTAAACTTCTATAAGCTAAGTTTAATTTAAGATGTGGTTCTCTGTGAAAATGAAAGCTTTACTTGAAACACTTAGGGGGAGGTATTTTTCATGTACATTCATTCATATGTGTCTAATTTCATTCCACATAAATTTGCTGTGAATTTAACCACAGCCATCAGTTGGAGTTGAGTTAGGCCAGTGCTGATAGCTTCAATTGTCTGATCAAAATGTCTTTGATGCCTTTATTGAAAACATTAAGGGAATTAATACCTCCCACAGTGAAAATGGGAGAGGAACTGAGGGAGACAGAAATATAAGAAAACTGGGGATGTGTCAGAAGACCAGGAGATCTTCAATTGAAATCCTGACCCAGAAACTTTTGGGCAATTGCACACCTTAGAGCTGCTTTCTTTAGGGAACTTTCATTGGGGGAAAACCAATTATCTAATGAAAATATATTTTCTTAAGGAAACTCTAACTTCTTTCACCTGATTGACGTATTGAAGCTTCATTTCACTCCTTCCACACATACAGATATCTTGCACCTTCCCTCAAGGCTTGCTTTGCTACTGTTCACCTTACACACTTCTCCCACTACCCTGAAGTCACCCAGCATGGGTTGATGTTCCTATCAACTGCCCATGTACCCAGTAGAGAGTTTCATTCTTAAAAATCAACCCATTTAAAGATTACATGTTAACAAACAGGGAAGCAGTGCAAAGCATTATGCATATTATAGAAAACAGGATTTTTATCGTCAGCAGTTTTAGGCAGTGGCAGAAGTTTTGCTGAACCACTGAAAGGAACTAACACTAACAAGAGGAAGGATGAGCAGAAAAATATGTTGCAGTAATCAAATCTGATTGTAAGAAAAACATTAAAAAGAATCTCTATCGTTTAAGCAAGAAATTCTCTTTCCTTGGAAACGCAGCTTAGATGAGGAAATACTGAAAATGTTCAGATGTGGAAAGCCTAGTGTCAAAAATTATCTCAGATTTGCTAAAATACCCCAATAACAAGATACCTGTTGTTGCAACACAAATAAGGAGCATTGTCCCTTGTCACAACCACATCTCTATGTTCTGCCAGTGATCCATTCTTTTCTGGATTTTGTCAAGCCCTAATAAAGTTTTCTGAGCATTAATTTTGAAACATTTGAAATCTAGAAGATTGCAGTATCAGAATTTGATGGAAAAATTAAAAATAGATTATCAGATTATCTCTTCAGTGAAGAAAGCACCCTCCTTAATATTGCTGCAGTAGAAAATGCAGTATTTGGTGAATACTGGTGTAACTGGAATAAAATCCAGCAGAATAACACACCTAAATTCAGTGTGGCTGGAGGTATGTTAAAGGAACAAACGAAATCCTGGCGCCAGATAGAACAGAAACCAAGCACTGAGATAGTCCAGCACAGGACATTAGACAGTCCAATAAAACTACATGGTTCACAGAACCGAAGGCAGCTGCAATCTCTAATAACATGAGTACAGTCAAGGACCCTGCAACAGAGTTAATAAGCAGATCATTACAGACTCTGACCAAGGCAGTCTCCATACTGACCTAATCGAAATCCAGAATGAAAATTATCGTAACGTGCATGATGAACCAATTAGCCTGGAGCTGGGTTGCTTCCACCTGCTCTAGTTTCTTAATTTACAATGGTAAATTAAAACCAAAAAGAGATGGGAGAACAGGTCAGAAGAAGAAAATGTGGTTCTTTGCCACAGGAAGATAGCACAGACTTTAAGAAAACTGGGCTCCTCTGTCTGGTAGCAGCTCACTGCTGTCAAGCAGACCAGTTTTTTGAGGGATCTCTAATCCCATGGAGATGGGATGGCCAGTCCCCAAAATAAAAAAAATTACTTATCTGCCTGAAACAGGGTTTAGGCTGGCTGCACAGATGTAGATTATGAACTGTGAGGCCTCAAGGCTCTGCTCTGTGAACCTCTAAATTTTCTCTTCTTTCTCAATGTCCCCGTCGCTTTGCGGTGGGCTGAGCTGCTCCTGTAGCCCTGTTCCCACTGCTGCACCCACGGGGGACAAGTCCACGTGAACAAAGGAGGTGACAGTTCTTGTGCAGACAGCTGCCAGGTGGTGGCTCTGTTCCCCACCCCTTGCATGAGAACGTTGTGGCTGGAGCTCTGGATCTCTCATCAAGACTGTGGAGATGTAGCGAAAGCTTTCGTCTCTCTTTCCTGAGAGTGTTTTAAATGTATTTTCTCCAGGAATCATTGTGACCATCCAGATCTAGGAGGAAGCTCACAAAGGGTATAGTCAAGCTATGCCACTGTGCCTCAATAAGAAGAGGTCTCGTGGGAGAAGCAGGAGGCCGATGGTGCCATGTATTTTGCATTGCACTGGTGTCTCTTAAAAAAAAGAGATTGAATTATCTAGAAAGTAAGGTTCTGGATTGCTCTCCTGACTCATGTTCCTAGCTGTGCTGTGATATGGTTTCAGTAAAATGAGTGTGACTTACTCTTGCTAAATCTTAGCAAGCCATTAGCCCATGCATCATATATGGATATGTGGGATGGAAGAGTGGAAAATGTTGCCCGGAGATTTACCATGCAAAAAAAGTTAAGAGTTGGCCTTTGCTACTTGCAGTAAATTTGGAGTTCTCCATTTATTTGTGGATCCACACATAAGTACCAGCATTGTGTATAACAGAAGTTTGAAGAGTTCAGAGATGGGTGATTAGTGCAACTCCTATATGCAAATAGATTTACACGGTCATGACATCTTAGTGCAGAAAATAAGTACGCAGGAATGTGGCAGAAGTAGACCTAAGCATAATATAGGTGATTCTTCTCACTTTGTTTTAGAAAAATAGTCAGTCAGAAGGAAAAATAATCACAGACCCTAGACTTGGCCTGGGAAACTCAACTACCAGATAATATTTTCAGAACCTAAACTATCTGTGAAGTGAGATATTTCTGGATGCATTCCTTTAATATCATCCAGTAAAGTGGAATTTCTTATCTCTGTCTTAAAGGTATTTTGTGTCTTTCACTATCAGAATAACCAGACTATTTGACTGTTCCTGTAGTCTGGGTTGGCAGGTTTTGTTCCTAATATTTCATCTTTCTTTCAATCTGGTTCAATATTAATTTGGTAAATATTTTACTCAAACACTGAAGGATTTGTGCCAATTGCATGAGTTCCCATTGAATAGAATCTAGATTACAGGTGTCCCAGCTCACTTTGCACAATGCTGTGGTTGCAACCAAGCAAAGCTGTTGACACACGTGGGTGCATGTGCTTGATATTCAGAAAAAACATGAATCTCCTACTGGTAGAATTTGCAAAACTCAAGTTTTCATTGTTTATAGATTTTACTAGTGGTTGGGGAAAAGAAAGGGTGGAATGGCTGCAAACAAAAATATAATTGCTCAAAATTAAAAATCTTTGAATGTTGTTCTACATTTGAAAGGCAGACAT
Source organism: Caprimulgus europaeus (assembly GCA_907165065.1). Next base: position 3,714,746 of record OU015533.1, read on the forward strand.
TTCCTGCTCTACAAAAAATGCCTGTACCAATGGCCTCTTGCATCACGCAGCTCTGCTGACTCTTGTGATTTACTGAGAGCCTCATGACTTTGCTCGTTTTTTCCCTTGTGGTTTTGGAGGAGAGCTGGAGAATAAGATCTGTAAGGTTAAACAAGAAGTAGGAAAATGAAAGTCTGTAACATATCACTTCAGAAGAAGTCTTCATGCTTTGCAGTGTAAACTTGGTGTTTGGGCTGAGGGCTGGAGAGTGAACAGAGGCTCCCTGAGCACTCATGGCACTCTCAGGGCTGAACGTCATATGCAGATCGTGGAATTGTAGTGGTTGGAAAAGACCTTGAAGATCACTGTGTCCAACCATAAACCCAACACTGCCAATTCCACCTCTAAACCATGTTCCTAAGCACCTCATGTGCCCATCTTTTAAATACCACCAGGGAAGGTGGCTCCATCACCTCCCTGGGCAGCCTGGTTCAATGTTTGACTATCCTTTGGGTGAATAAGTTTTTCCTAATATCCTATCTAAATTTCCTCTGGTGTAACTTAAGGCCATTTCCCCTCGTTCTATTGCTTCTTAACTGAGAGCAGAGACCTCTCTCCACCCTTCTTTCAGGGAGTTGTAGAGAGTGAGGTCTCCCCTCAGCCTCCTTTTCTCCAGGCTCAACAACCTCAGCTCTCTCAGCCACTCCTTATACCACCTGTGCTCCAGGCCCTTCACTAGCTTTGTTGCTCTTCTTTGGACCTGCTTCAGCACCTCAACTGCTTTCCTATAGTGAGGGGCCCAAAACTGAACACAGTACTTGAGGTGAGAATCCATGATGCCTTGTGCTGCTGTTATTGAAAGCACAATAAAGGATGTGAGTACCAGGATGGCTGTTGAGGGCTGACATGTGAAATAGGTGGTGAGGAACAGGGAACACAAAGCAAGACTCCAGGCCCCTGAGTACACATACATATCCTAGAGTCCTGGCTTTAGCTGGGAAATGGGAAAGGTTTTAATTTAAAATTTGATTTAAGGGAGAGAGACTTTTTCATTAGCGTGGCAGTTACTCACTCAGTTGGGAGCTATTGGAAGAAATTAAAGTACATTTGGCAATCTATATGCTTCAAGCAGGAATGGGATCTATCTATCTATTCATCCACCTTTCTGCCTAATGACATAAATTCCATGATATCCAGTGCTACATTTTCCCTTTCCTGAATTACTGCAAAATCTGACTGCCTGAAACCCCACTGAAAGGAGAAAGTTATTTCTTTTAATATAAACACTGTCAACCAGTCTCTTAAGTTTTTGTATTACTGGTTTTTTTTTGTTTGTTTTTTTGTCTTTTTTTTTTCTGCTGTTAACATAGGATTGTTTTTCTCTCAATCAGCTGAAAAACCACACTGGAAAATATTTTCTTATTATCTCTTTTTTTTTCTCCTTTCAAAAGACATTTTTCAAGGCGGGGGGGGAAAAAAAGGAAACCAGGCAAAAAGAAAGATATTTAAGTCAAGCAAACCTTGACAAAATAGAGGGAAGTGTGGTTTGGGGAAGAGTATGTTGTATACCTAGCCCTGTTTTAATATGCAGTTACCTCCTTTCTCCTAGAGCTTAGCATAAAGTTTTGTAAGTTGTGGAGTTGTTATTTTTTTCCCCTTTTGTCAAAAAAAATTATGAAAGTGTCACTTTTCCTTTGCGGTTAATTCAGGAGAGATCCTCAATTCGAGCAGGGCACATTTTCATGCAAATACAGCAGCACAGTTTCCAGCCCCCTAATAGCTTCTTACAAATGATGTGCCATTACAACGAGGTTTATTTAAACAAATTTAATACATCTTTAATCAAGCTGGAGAGCATTTTCAAAGGTCACGCTCCAAATCAGGATCACTGTTCAGAGCTTATCAAAGTATTAGCTTAAGGGGGAGGGAGAATTATTTCTTGGACAAGTAATTTTAGGCAAATCTTTATTTACATTTTTATTCAGTTATTAAATTTTATTCCTTTCCCTCCTCCTCCTAGTCTCCATTTATGAACCTATAAGAAAGTCTGTAAATGGAGCCATAAGCATATCACAGCAGTTACTATTTCCAGGGGCTATTCCTTTGAATCTAGTGGGCCTATAAAAGCAAGGATGAAGTCACTGTTTTTTTTAAAACACAAACTATATGTATCCATTTCCTACAACAAGCTCTTGCCTGAGGATGTGATATTAGGATAAATATATTATTAGATATATTTTAAATTAAGAAAACAAGTTAAAAACAAATTTTGAGAGTAATGGGTATTTAAAGGTGTTTGCATAGTCCTCTTGCAAGAAGACAATTGCTCATGTTAAGTCCCATTAAAATTAATGGGAGATGCATTAATATATCAAGAGAATGCACCCCAGTTCACACCTCTGGTATTGTTCATTAGGTTTACATCTTTAAATAGGTCATAAATGTTTTAACTCACACATAACCAGTCTTCTGTGTGTAAGAATGTTGATGTCTCCAGTGACAGCACTTCACCCTCTGTTTTGTCACGTGCTCTGAAGTTAGTGCTCTCAGAGCTCAAGGTTGTGTTCATAAAACTCAATTCTTTGGCCTTTGCTTTACAGAAGTAACTAATGAGGCAACAGGATTAAAGGAGAAGTGAACTCTGTAAGCGTGCAGACAGAAATACTCCTGAGATTTTAATGCTCATTAGTCTGAGGAGGCTTCCAACTTTTTGATACGGGGAAGTAAAACTGGGCATCTGAGAAGATAATGAAAAGAGCTTGTGCAGGCTCTGTTAATTCTCTCTTTAAGGCTCACCTTGCAGTGAGCATTTGGTAATAGGGTTGAAAATGAACTATGCTGAGGTAATGAAAAGGCACTCCTGGAAAGTTGCTTTACAGGACACTCACTTAGTTTGTTGCTGTGAAGAATTGTTTTCTACCCAAGCCTTCAATCCTTGCTGAGAAATCTTTGCATATAGTACCATACGACTTCCAACTTGACAGGCAAGGGAGTAGGCAAAATAAATAAAATCTACTTATATCACCAGTTTTCACTGGTTTATGAACTAGTGGATGTCCCTTGATGCTTTTGGCAGAGCAAGTAATGCAGATGTGGTGTCCTGGTTTTGCTACTACATGTGGCATCTGAAGTGTCAGCCTGGGTGCATTTGGTTTTTGCTTCTTGACAAGGACTTTTGGTGACTCACAGAAAAAAACTGGTTGTTATTTGCCTTTCTGAATGGCACTGACTCAGAGGTCTTTATGAAAATGGTTAAAGAAATAACTGTCCTGATATTCATCTGCAACTGAGCATCAAAAAACAGAGATGTTGCTTCAGTACTGGACACAGGCTGGTTGCTGAAAACTACAGGCATCTTCAGGTTTTTGCAATCAGAGAAACGAAATGATGGTATGTGATATTTATGATAATAAAAATCCCACTGATTTAGAGTGAAAAAGAAGGCAGTTGACCTGGTAGAGATGAATGGTGCAACAGCCATATTCCTGTAGTGAATACTTAGTAGTACACTGTACACAACCATCTGCTAAACCAAATAAAACCACAAATTTGGTCAGCCTAGGGTGAGGAAATACATGGTAGTATCCCAAAAACAAATCTGTGAGAAATGCATCATGGTTATAACTTTGTTTTCCTTTTTTTCCCTTTTTGTTTTTATTTTTTTAATTATATTTTTTCCTCCTTGAGGTCTCCTGCATGATTTATCCTTCTTTGCCTGTCTATAGGAATTCTCTATTTATCTGCAGCTGGCAAGTAAGTATTAAGTATAGGTGTGAGTCTGGGCTGCAAAACTGACACAAATTCAAAACCAAACTTGTTTGAAATATGTTTCAGTTGAGTCATATATATTCTGATCAATGGATATGAATTCTTTGCTCTGCACTTGCAGGATGGCATGGCAGGTACCATATTGGCATATCCTGCTGTGAAATAACACAAAAAAAGTACAACATCCCATTTCTAGAGACTTGTCTTAATATGAAAGGAATGCAAATGTTTTTATTTTGAGCAATGAATATTCACAGAATAATCTGCACAAAAAATATTGTATTTTTTTTCAACTTCCAAACGACACTTTTCCATAGTGGTTACAGATTTTTATTTATTAGGTTTTTAGTAATCATGAACGGTTTTTCAGTGTTGGTTAGTATTTGATAGCCACACTTTGTTGCTGGTGACATGAAGGACATTATATTGTTTCCTTTTATTGCTCAGAAGGGCCTTTTAAGGAGGAGGACTTGAAGAAACTTTGAACTTCTGAGCAAGCTTATAGAGCAATACCAGATCAGTCGAATTAGGGAGCATCAAAGGACATTCAAGTGTCTGAAAGGTCTGGACTTTTTACTTTCTCTGTTATTAATGGGACTGCAGATTCAAATCCCTTGGTTTCTGAGACTCTTGCTTCATCTTTCCTTTTTCACATCCCTTAGAGGCAAAAAAGCAATGAAAAAAAGGGGTTATTTAATGAAATGTAATAACTATGCACAGAATTTAGGTTGAGTCTTATCATAGATACATGTCATCATATGTACTGGTTTGGGGATAGTTTTAGTTGGGCAGTGAGTTGCTAATGCAATGTGTTCAGTAGCCCTTGGGGTGAATTCTAGTACCCCAGAGACTGAGCTCCAGCCCAGGAACCTCCTATGGTAGGTGCTGTACAAGCACCTGGTAAAAGGGCTCCTCCCAGTCCAAATAAGGTAAAATAGATGAAGATGGAGACTGCAAGAGGCAATGTAGAAAAGTTAAACTTGGGTAGACCTTAGGATGGACTAAGTATGCTGTCACCAAGCTAGAAAAAAATGTGACGGAAGAAAGGATCAGGGGAAAGAGCTGCAGAAGGCATGAATTTTTTGGGCTGTACAGCTAGAAGTGAGCATATAGGTGCATTACCCTGTTATAGGTGATCTCAAGATGTGGACATTGGACTGAAGGTTAAAGGATAACAAGGTTAAAAGATAACAAATCCTATTTTTTTTATATTTAAAACAGCACATCTCCATTCTGGTTAACAACATAAGAGAACACTTCAAAGTTCCTTTAGTTTTCTTTTCCATTGGACTTATGTTGGTGGTGATCCTCTTGTCTACAGGTTCAGTGAAATTCCACTTCCTTGTAAATTCACATGACACTTAAGGAATAGTTATCCCTACCAGGTCATCCATTTCTTTTTTTAATATTTAAAATTTTATAAGACTTTCAGTATTAAGACTATCTTACCTGTAATACTTTCTAAATTACACTATTCACATGGGGTTTTTTCATTTCATATTTTTTTATGTTCCTTTTCTGTTTTCAACAGTTTGTGTTTGAAAATCAATTCTCTGGAATATTTTGTCTGACCATAAAGGGTTGTTCGACCTTTTTTTGTTCCCAGCTCAAAGCACTTGTGTTCATAGCAAGGTTTGTTCCACTGGTTTGACTTGCAGTGGCTCTTCCCAGTACATGTTTGTGTGTATACAGTAAAATATTTCTGCTGCAAATATTAATGCATATGAAGCTCTCATGACCATTTACAAAATATGAGGAGGATAAACTATAAACGTAGGTTGAAAGTTAATAAATTTAAATTCTTACCTCATCCTTAAGGATCTACAGAAAAGAGGTAGTGATCAAACTCCAACTTGAACAGATATCTATGAAAATAGTTTTAAAAAATAATTAAATAAATAAACCCAAAAAACCCACTGGCAGTTTACTCCAAGTTTCTCTTGGACTCAAACAGTAGAAATGTATTTGTCAAAGACTGGAAATATTCAGTCTGAAGCTACCTACTGGTGTATAATTTTCTGTTAAATTATATTTTTAAGAAGAAATAGGTTTAGAAAGTTTGAAGTTATATGGAATAAACTGTTCTGAAATTATCTAAATGCAATGGAGTGGTTTCAACAATCTGAATCTGTTCTCATATTATATGTTCAGGAAACTATGTCCAGCTTGGGATATGACATTTTTTCAGAGCTCAAAATTTCAGGTTAAGATGAGAATATTTATTTTCCTTCTTTTTCTTTTGTTTCTACTGTATTATCAGAAATACCTAAATATAAAGGCTTTAGTCAGCTAAAGGTAACCGTTAACTGTTTGTTAGTCTCGTATTATTTAAAGCTGCAAAAAACTTCATTCATCAGTGACAATATTTTCCTGCTTTTTGCATCAGTAGCGTTACAATTCTGTGATTTGGGTTTGAAGAAAGAAAATCTAATGGGAAAAAAAGGCATTGTGGGCACACACTTGATGCGTATGAATTGCATCTTCCAGTGAGCATATACAAGTCTGACAAGATTGCTAAAATTCTTCTAATTTTTTATGCTATGTGACAAAATTTGATATGAATTAAGTAAGTGCCCTTTTTGATCTTATTTTGCTTATGTTAAATAAGTAGTAGTTTGAGAAGAAAAACAAACAATCCAGGACTGTTGGCACTGTAAACCCTAAGGGTTCTTTTTGAGATATACTTAGTTGAATCAGAGCAAATAAGTCAGCTGCTATGCAAACTGCACCCAGGGCTTTCCAGGACTGTATGACCCATCAGGCAGTCAATAATTTTGGCCAGATAGTGCCTTAATATGCTTTTTTAGAGCCAAGAAGACTCTTTCTTATGAAATACCCACAAAATAGCAGAAATGTAATCACCCATATTTGTGCTCTGAGGATGGTGTTCTGTCATGTACTGTGATAAATGATTTACATGTAGGCCGTTAAGCTGTCATTTATTCATTGTAATAATCTAAAGAAGTGATGGTTATTATTAATTGAAAGCATTGAGTATTATAGCTGAGATTTTTTTCATGTAATCTGAAAAAAATGCAGAAGAGGAAAATATAAAGAGTGAGCAATCTTCACCATTGTGATGTCAAATTTACACAGCTGAAAATTTTGGAATTTAAAGAATGAAAATTAATTTATCAGTGCTAATCAAAGTACATTGCTCACCATGCAAAATAAAATGGATATTTATTTAGAAAGAAAGCAACAGGAAATGGATATACCAGGTATGATGTGAATATGTAAATTTTGATCAACATACTTAGTATATGCATATCCACAAGTAATGTTGCCCTGCTGAAAACAAGCAAAAGCACCTCTGCAATATGATATTCAGCTTGCAACAACTTTTAAAATATTATTAGAGCCCTCATGTATCTTTTTTTTAATGAAATTCGAATTTATAACCTATGCTATAATGGAAATTTCAGGACTTTCACCTGGTTTTCATATACTTTATTGTGAAAAAAATAGTCATTTTCCTCTTTTTATATACACTGCCAGAAATGAGATAGAGTTGAGGATGTATAGGTGAGTTTTAGCATGTGAAAATACATGTCATCTTAAAAACCAAGCAAACAACTTTTATCATGTTTATAGTACTCAAGAATAGCATATGTTCTTTGCAGGGTTTTGTTTGGTAGGTCAGAGTGCTGTTTTGGATGAATGTTGGTTTTGTCATGGTGTAAGCTTGAGGTCCTGATGTTAGGACACCAACAGTCTCATCATTAGAGAAAATGTTGCATGACTTGCAGGAGACCTCCTTTAATTTGTAGCTCTGAATTCCCACGTTACCTTAGTGAGAAATTATGATAACTTGCATCATACATCTATGAACATCTGTCCTTCAAAAAAGACCATTTCTGCTTTTCTTCAAATCTCTTCCCCTTCCTGAAGGACACAAACCAGTGTGGGTATGTGTTCTACTATATACTAATTATGATAAGATGAAAGAAGTACTTTTTCATCTGATATATGTGGTCTTACAAAGTAACGCTGGTCCAGATGACACACAGTTTCTACTTCTGTAGCCCCACCAGTGGTCTTGTGCCACTTTCCTTGGCCCAAGCCCAATTTTACAGTAAAACACAGTGAATCTATGATCCAGCCTTTTCCGTTAGCCTAAGTTGTATTTCAGTGTCTTTGCCTACATTTGCACAATGATTTGGGGAAAAGGTTCAGATTACTATAAGCTTTTCCATATAGAGCTGCCCTACACTTCCTTACTGTTTTAACTCCATGAGGAGATCAGGTCTCTAACCAAAGTTTAACTGACCCAGTTCCTGCAGTATTTTCTCCAGAAAGCTGCTGCCTGTTTTCCCCTCTTTTTTTTTTCTCCTAAGTGAATCTTGAGTTACTAGGGATTTTTTACTTTAATCTCTGGTTTTGGAAGTATAGCCCAGTTACCTGTCTAGTGATACATATGGCATTTTCAAGATTATTCTTTGAATAATTATTTCTTAAGAGCCTTTCTTTTTCCTTGCAAACCTCTCTTGCATTATTTTCTTTCTCACTTGATCCTCCTAACATTGTGTGTTTAACATTTGCTCAATACCAAGCTGCCAACAAGATACCATGTACCTTCTCTTGTCCTTCACCTGAAAATCATTTCCTCGATGGGGTTGTGAAGTCCCATGGGTGGGCTTTGTAACTAATAGGACAGAGGAGGAGGGGGGGGGGGGGGGGGGGGGGTGGGGTGGGAATAAAACAAAAACAAACTCTGTATGCATTGCATCAGCAGTGATCACAAAAAAAGGGGCACTGGCAAGAGCTGAAGTACCTGATGCATAGTCTGAGAGGAAATACTCCTGAATTTACAGACCAAAAAGGCTCTAGTAGTCGCAGCCTGAGTAGGAGATGAGGAAGAAATTACTCCAAACCTCCTTGAGTTGCCAGGGTGGGTGCTACAGACATGGAGAAAGCAAAGGCTGGAGAAGAGATAATCAGTTAATATTTTTATTACCTTCAAGTCAGCAACGAATGCTTTCTCAGCTGTGTGAATATGTTCAACAAGGAGTTCAGAGGCTGAGACAAAAGATGCTAATAGACACTAGCAGGTCCGTCATAAAGTCTTTGTTCAGGTATTAGTGGTTAGCTAAGAGAAAATTTGTCCTGAAATGCCTGAAAACTGGCTGGATAAAGCCTTCAGGAATGAGTTGACAGAGGGAAAAGTATCCTTTGTCGTAACCATCCCTCCCACCTGAGGTTCCCAGAGTGTCTCAGGAACACAGGCAGAGGTTCAGGAGACCTTTGAACGATTGTTGATGGTTTCTTAATGGAGAAAAGTCAAAAGCTGACTTCCCAGCCGAGGGAGCGTGAGAGGGACCTCAGCAGCATGAAAGCAAGCGAGGCTGCAGAGGAAAATGAGGTGATATGTAACAAGAGTAATTATTTCAGAAAAAAACTCATTCGCTCGTGTTTTTATTATGGGGAGATTAGAGAAGACAACCCAGAAGAGAGGAGTGAACCATCTGCCATTGCCCTCTCTCCAAGCTGGCGTCCAAGTTTGTGTGACTCACTCTATGCTCCTTCAGGGAAACGATCCCTGTTCTGGCTGTAGATGGAGAAACATCTCGGTTTCCCACATTTTAAATCAATCTCAGGTTTAAGTGAAGGTGCAGGCTTAAAAGTTATTACAGCTCCACTGTTTCCCCTGATAAATTACATGAATAACATTTGAGACAATGCATTGTTAAATATTTATGTCTAGTACTATAGAACCAGAAAAAGCACAAGAACCCCTAGAAGAATAAATATATTTACCTAAATAAATTACTAAGACAAATATACTCCTATGTGCTCTGTACCAATAAACAGTAGGTATTCACTAAATTGTGGAATATAAATGGCTCATTTCCTCTAAATGTACACTGAAAGATCTATAACATGTTACACATTTCCTGTGCTTTGCATATATATTTCAATATTCATCATGAAAGGGCTTGCTTATGTGTCAATATACATTACTTTGCATACATTAAGAAAATATTTTTTTAATTTTACCATTACAGACGTGCTTTACTATTGGGGGGGCTGGGGGGAGTGGTGAAAGTGGAGGCCTTATTTCATGATTAACCCTTTCGTGGCTTGTCCTTTTTTTTATCAACGTGGCATTTGCACAAAATGAATTGCTTGCTTAGACACAGCTAACTAAATAAAAGCAGGCCAGAGCTGATAGTATGAAAAATGGATTTTCATTACTGTTTCATTGATTCTTGTAAATAAGGGCCTGAGGCCTGCTCCAAAAAGGCTGCAAACAGTAATAATTTAATCTGAGGTGACATAGACCAAAATGTATGTGGACAAAAATCATCCTTGAATATTAAACAACAGCCTCAAGACAGAGAAAAGTGTTGCAGGCGAATTTAAATGTATGCAGATCGGTGGGTAACATATTTAAAAACAGAAATTAAAGATTCCTGTCATAAATCACATTTGCTGCCATGGATATGCCTTGTTATGCTGGCGTTTAAGAAAACCTAAAAGGTTAAGGCAGTTGGTGCATTAAATCGTACAAGGATAATTAATACTTTTCTTGTGGCTATTTATAAGAAATGGAAAATATAGTTAGATCAGCTGTGGCACTGTAGTAATTTGAGGGGGAAGAAATGAAAGTATGAGTCAATAGTTTTAACTGGACAAATGTCAAAAGCTTAATGATGCAGTATCCTAATTCGGAGGCCTTTTGAAAGTTATATATGAAAAAAAATTAGATAAAATGGTTCATTTTCTTATTGCACATATAATTTGTTTGCTTTTCAAACCTTCTAACCGTTTAATAAAAATAATTAGAATTTCTGCAGTTGCAGTTAAAGAAAAAAAAAAAATCTGTTCCATGGAAGCAAAGTGTAAATCAGCTTTTGACTTTAGAATCATGAACTTTGTTTTTTTCTTATATATCATCTATTTAAAAAGACCACTATATTTTGCTGTAAAATAGCCTGAAACTACATGTAAGAACATTATTTTAGTTGTAGTACTTTGACTTATTGCAGTAGTACCTAATCCTCAGGATGGCTCATAGCAAGACTAATGTAGAAAATAATTTTCTCCTTCAACCTGCTGAAGCATTAATTCTTTTTTTTTCTTTTTTTTCTTTAACATGGGATTACATTCAAACAAACCCTTCCAACTACTGTAATTCCCCAGGGGAAAATACTCCTTCATCACTCATTGAGCTCAGGTTTATGATTGGCTTATTATTTAAAATTCTTATTTTTCTTTTTTCTTTGCTTTCATGAATAAAAACAATAAACTTTAGTGGTATCAAACATTATTAAAGGGTCTCAGAGCAACAAGACAGAAGGTTTATATGACCAAACTCTCTTAATATAAAGGAGTTGTATATTTTCAGATGTCACTGCCATTCATCTCTTCTCTCTTTCTCTCTTTCTGCTCCCCTTAAGCTAGGAATAAAGATCCTATTTAAAAAATCTCACCAGCATGTAATAACTTTTCACCTGTTTCATGAAAAGTTAAACATTTGGAATACAATTTGCCTCTCTATTATTTTTATTCTAAATGAAAACAGGAAGTATTTCTTTCTTCAGAAGGGATTAAAAAAAGAAATGAAAAAAAATGAAATAAAAAAACAAACAAACAAACAAACAAAATGAAACCCAAGTCATCCAAAAAAGCTATTTTCAATCTGAAATAACTATTGCTGTGGGGGGAAAGTATTTCTTAGACCTTACTGAGTTTCTGATCTGTTTCAAGAACATTTAATCTATCATTACACTAAAAACCCCTCAGATTTTTGAAATTTTACCCCAGTTTTGATTTGCAAATATTCATAAAAATTGCCACGACTGCATGCAGATTTTTGGAAACAAAGATTAGCAATTTTTTTCACAGCTCTAGTTAGAACATGCTGTCTTTGGCAAGTTTCTGCTTGCAACAAACAAAATGTGATACTTTATAGGTTATAATATTCATCATTGCCCTGATGTGTCATTGGTATGTGGTGTCACACCCTGCTACTTTCTGGACAGCATTTTTGATTTGATTATGACAAACCTTTTCTTAAAAACTACACTTTTAAGAAAATAAATTAAAAAAAAAAAAAAAAGAAATTAACCTAATCTGAACTAAAGAAAAAATCTTGTTTCTTTTCAGAGGATTACTTTTCAAATAAAAGATTGGGTGTGAAGTACATTCAGCATGCTGACTTCCCAAGAATTATCTGGAAAATAATCCAAGTTCAAAGGAAAAAAGAAAAAAGTGTGAAATCAGAAATTTCACAATCCAAAACCAGCAGCTTTAAAAAGCTTCCATCAAAAAGGAGAGAGGGAAAAACATTCCTTCTGTAGTATTCCTTAGACAGCAATGTGGATTTAGCAAATATAGTGATTCTGGTGATACCAGTGTTTCTGTTTTAATATATATCTTCCTTCTTCAATGATATAAATGTCTGAATATCAGAAGCTGAGCTGGATATGATCTTTTCTGGTTAGTACACTAAAAAAAAAAGTAATAATATAATGATCTGTTAAATGAAAACACTTATATTCAGTCACAGCCTACTAATTCATGAACCATATCTTAATCTCTTACATTATAGACAATCAACAATTGGTTGTGTAGGTCAGAGCCTTGTGGATTTTTTCTTTTTTAAACAAAAGCAAATGGTTTCACAGCCACTCTATCAATAAAAGAAGTATAACTTTTTATCTCTGGTACAAAGCACACTTTACATACAATAACTATAAACTGTGTGCAAAGTTATTCTGACACTGGTATGTTCAGCAGAAGGAAAATGTCTCAAACATTATATTTTGATCTGAATAAGCATTCAAACTGAAAAGAAAGATGTTAAAGCTTGCAGTAGCAGAGCAAATTTTTTTCTCTTTTTTAAATTTTAAAATAGTAAATAAACAGTGAAAAGTCACAAGATCCAAAAGGCCTGTAGATCTCACCCTAGAATTTTAAAAAGTGGTTTGAATGCAACTGTGTTTATCTTTATTTTGCCTAGACATCTGCCAGTATATTTTAGGCTGCTGCTGATCGGCAGGGCTGAGCAAATAACTTGTAATTATTAATGTTTTCCTTGAATTTATACTACATTTTCTGTTTCTGAAATATGTGAAGAAGATCATGACATTTTAAAAAGTCTTTGTTATTCAAAGTTATTTATGAATTTTTCCATGGCATGTTTTTCCCTGTGGGTGGTATTCACTCTTGTGCATGCACAAAGACTAAGCAGTATTTAGACCCCACTTAAATCTTCAAAATATTTCTTCTGCAGAGAATTGATCTTCATGCATAGAGACTTGTATATTTGATCAGATTGGGATGCATTTTCCTACTCAAACAGATAGTTACAGGAGATAGGTTGTGATGGAGCAGTGCTGTGTAAATGGCTGGATGTGCAGTCCAGCAGTTGTAAAAGAACCATCAGTAAATCAGGTGATTTCTATAAATAATGCACAGTTCTTAGAAGTAAAAAATACAGAGCAGCAAATTATACTGTTGCTAATGTGTTAACTCTCAGCAAACACAAAGCTACCCATGAGCTACAAGTTTTTATATCTAATAGCTCCACATTGTTTTCCCCCTTCAAGTGCAAACAGCAGTTTCTGTTGTGTCATTGGTATTTGCATTTGGAAGTCAATGCTGTCATGCATATTTTGGTTTTTCATATGAATGCTCCTTTTTGTCGTGTGGCTGGAAGACCTTCAGATTAATTGTCAGACTATAACTTTTGGGCTAGGAAAATAAAAAACCTAAATGGTGTTTTGAACCTGTCTTATATGAGAACATGGGCTGTGTGAGGAGTACTACAAAAGCAAAACGCTTACGTGCAGTAACCTTTCCAAAGCCAGAACCACCACAGAAACAAGGGAGAACTGATAATCCCAATTTCCACATCACAAATCCCCAAATCCATGTAATAAAGGGCCTGTAGTTGCTAGAGCCAGTGAGTTCATTCTAGGGTGAAGGTGGTAAAGGGATGCACAGAACAGAAAAAATTGCTCTTGTGTGAAAGACTTGAGGTCAAGCATGACATTGGCCATGTTCATTTCTCTCTTTGCTTAGGCTAACTCAGGCCTCAGCTTTTTCATGCCAAATCACCAAGGCCTACACCTCTCCCTTTAATCCTTTTTGGCAGTTTCTCCCTCTTATGAGAGGCCTTCTTAATTGGTTTCTTCTTCCTCAAGCCAAATATTGCGAGCTTTCTCTGTTCCCCTAAGCACCAGGGATGTTGCTTCAATGTCCACTCCCATTAGATGACTCCCATTACCAGTTCCACCTCAGGCGTGATTCATAAAGTTTAAAGCCAAAGGGAATGATTAGATCATCGAGTCTGACCTCCTGTATATCACAGGCCATTAAATTTCACTGAGTTACCTCTGGATTGATCCCAATAAGTTTTGTTTTTCTGAAGGATATCTTGGAGAAATCAGCCAATCGCTGTTAGGAGTGATCAGGGACTGGATCATCCTTGTTTCATCTCAGTGGATTATTCCTGGGGTAAATTACAATTAATCGTGACAAAAGGAGTCAGAAAAGCATTGAAACAGTCTTTGTTAATTTCCAAATGTTAATTAGCACCCTCTACCCAGGTAATAATAATATTTTTATAATGCATGTCCTGTTTCACAGAATCTCCATAGAAGTATGATACATTGTATGTTAGAGTGGTTTTCACTCAGAAATGGCACTTTTCTCTCAATATTCCTACAACAATGTTTTTCAAGTGGCATCATGGACCAAATCCAAGAAAATATGTCAGTTTTATTATTATATTACAAGTACTAGTGACTATCTTGTTTCACTTCTGTGTAAGATCTGACACTACAAAGATCAACCCAAAAGTTGATCAATAGCCTGTGTCCAACAGTGGACAACAGTAGATTGTTATGGAAAAATATAAGAACAGGCCAGAGAGAGAGTCCCCTTGGCATATCCTCATTGATCCTCTGTCAGTGAATTAGAGAACTCTTCAAGCAAAGTTGACCTGGATATCATAGTACCATTGCATTGTGTTTACTTAACTGTTACTGTTTGTTGGAGAAATACTCTGGTAATTAATCTAATTACATTTAAAAGTTGTGTTTTGGCCTCCACATCTTCCTGATGAGCTCCACAGCTCGGTAATGCATGGTGTGTCTAAAATACTTGATTTTGATAGCGTGCGACTCGATACCTGTTTATCTGATTGTTGCCAACTTCTTGATTTATTAAACAGTATTGGGGTTGGCTCCTTGAACCATTCTTCAGTACAATTTTGTCATACTCCTCTCAAATCTTTCCAGTGCTGACTTGTTTTGTTTTTTTCTTTCTTTTTGACAGGTGACTCTAAACTGATTATCCTCTTTGCCCTTCTTTGTTCTGTTTCTGTGCAAATTACATACTTTTCAAGGTGAGAGTGATCAGAGTATTGAGACTTCAATAGACTTAAGAAATGTCATGAATTATGTGTGTATTTTCTATTCCTTTTTTAATCTTTCCTAGCCTTATTTTAACTTCAGAATGCAACTGATCATTGAGATGCCACTTATTTGCCATCCATTAGTGACTTAATATCTCTAAAACTGTTCTTTAGCGTGGCAACTTGTAATATTAGTTAAACGCATCCTATACGGTAGAGAAAGTCATTGTATGTGTTTGAAATAGTTTCATATAGAAAATAAAATAATGTGTATTTGTTCAAGCAGAGTTCTCATGAGGATGCCTTTGGCACTACTGTGATCTGGATGTTTACTAGTGTTTTAGTTAACCAACTATTATCCTTATCTTGGATTTAATCCAAGGAGGGATTCAATAGATGACCAAAGAATTGTCCTGACTGTTAGGCTTACAATTGCCATTGTGTTTGAAATGAAGCACTTCAATATTTAAAGCACATGCCCATCCCAAATAAAAGCCCAAAACAAAGCTAGAAAAATATTTAATTCTCATTTATAAATAGACCAGTTAGCCCTGAAAAGCAGTATACTACGTTGGTTTTTACACAGGAAAACGGAGATCGTTACACATAGGTCCCACCCCTCATTCTAGACCCTAATATTAGTGGAAATACATGTGTTAAGTAATCCACCACTGCAGCAATATATTCTATTTATATTTTATACAAAATAATATTCTGGTCCATGGTACTTTGAATGGTTCACAGAAGCACAAGAAGTCATTAACCTAATCCGCAACATAACATGATGTAAATCATGTAAGATGTCATGCATTTTTAGAGGAAGTATTATTTTGAGTGAATACAGACATAGCTATTTGGCATGATTTCTTGAAGGGGATGGGAGTGTTATGACCCAGAAAATATGCTGCATTTATTGCTTTGACTCAGGATGTCATGAAGCTTCACATAAAAATGGAAGTTTCAAAACAACAACTTTAAAAAAAGTTAAATACTAGGAATGTCTTTGTCTAGCTGTAGATTTGGGCTGTGCTGAAGTGCACATTCCAGCCCCTCGCAATCTACAGAAAGTCACTTCAAATAAGATTTACACAAAACAGAAAATTCTTCTTCATAGAGGAAAAAAAAAAATAAATTATCAGTAGCACTTCTAGTGCTATTAGAATATTTTTAAAAATATACTTAAGAATGGAAAATCTGAGCAAATACTAAAAGGACAGTGTATGTGATTCATTTTTTGTCATCACAGCTGTCTACACAAGGTCTTAGAAGTTTACCTACTCTTGTACATGCTTGAGTGTTAAAGATGCAGCCCATATAAAACCAAATCCAGAGATTGCTGAAATCACGGGGAGACTTTAAGTATTCAAGCATTCTTGGATGCAATCTATAGACTTAGACCTAAAAATAAGGATGAAGTAATATCTTTCATATGAGTAAATCAAGTAATATTTTTCATAGAAAGTGAAGAGTGTGCATAAATGCAGCATGCTTGGATTATTAGTTCAGAGAAATGGAGTAATAATAAACAAGTTCCTGGCTGTGTCCCATATGGAAGCAGAACACTTGCAATCTCAAAATGGTAAATGATACTCATTACAATTTCCTTTGGAAGAGTTACAAATCATTGCTTTTGAGCTCACCTGGGAGCTCCACAAAAAAACAACCTTATAAGATTTTTATATTATATGAAAAAGGTTCTGATAGACTTCCATGAGTTTTATATTTGCCCCTTCTGCTTATTCTATGGCCGTAGTAATACGGGAAATCAGCGTAGTATGGTGATAGCATGATGACAGGAGTCTCATTGCTTCACAGTGATGGTAACACAGTGGTGGAAAACCATGTCCCTAAAGGTTTCCTCATGCATACAGTATAAGTTGCACTAGAGATATGTCATTCTGTGTAGCTTAAGTTGTAAATGATGGGTAGACCAATACAATAGCTGATCTGATTTTTTTCCAGGCTCCCTAATCAAGTTTGTTTGTTTGTAGTTCCTGGAATCTTGATATAGCTGGACTTGTGAATCTAAGAGAAAAGCTGATGCCCTGTTAGTCTAACCTAAACTCAGACAGGAGCAGCAGAGATGTAGTTCTCATGTCAGTTTGCAGTCCACTTCTGCAGGCTTAAGTGGTTTACATAGCTAGGGCTCTTACCCTAATGTGTGAGCATTCAGCTAAATGAAACCTATGATCTCCTTTGAGGTTCATCCATCATTATTCAGAACCCATGCTTTGTGCCATCATGTGGGCAAATGCTTTCATGTATTTATTCATCTCATTGTAAAGATTTCTGCAAGCATATGCAGACCACTAAGGCCAGCAGTGATTAAAGCCATGCAGTCTTGAGCAGATGTAGACACTTTAGTTCACCCTATTCATTCTGCTGAAAGAGTATAAATCAAGGATTTTCGGCACCAGGAAGAGAGCTCATCTGTTGCTGAGGATCACTGCACTCCCCAAAATGTCTTTCTTTATTGTTATCTTTTTATAATATTTGTCTGTTTCATGACTCCTTTTGTAATAATAGAATAGTAAAATGGATGCTGAAGTTTTCTCATGTACCCTGTCTTTGAAAGACTACAGTAAAAACCTGATTATAAGGAGGTAATGAGAAGGAGCAATGATTCCTGGAAGAGGGAAGGGATCATATCGGTTTGATAATTTGTTACCTTTCCAAAACAGTGAAGCCGTGGAGGGAGAATGTGAGAGGAAGCATCAGCCATGGAGAGAAAGGATCCAGCCAAAATAATTTTCATTTTAATAGGTGATAAAATCCAAGCTGAAACTAGCCTGTAACGTGCACAGCCACTGTTTACAGCAGCATACTTTTAACCACAGCTATAAAACATATTTTTTGTCGAAGGAGCATTTCCCTACATGGTTAATTTTTGTGAGCCTTTCATTTATACAATAGGTCATCCTCCCAGACAAGCTTTCTGCTGGCTCTGGAGCTCCAAAGGAGCATTTGATTCTCCGCTTAGACCCTGTCCTCTACCTCTGTTCCTTTACCAGCCCAATTAGCCTTATACTACATAGTTGTCAGTAGCCTAACTACCTTGGAGCCATCAGATAAAAGTTTCTCTTTCCCAACTACTCTATTCATCAGGAATCCAGCACAGCCAAGGTTTGTATAACCTGCTATGATGAACCCTCCCACTCAATTGATTTCTGGTCCCTAATGAACCATAGGCTGATGGACAATTACTCATCTTGCTGAGACATGTGGGGACTTTTAAAGGCAGGGTACTTGGGAGCTTGTAAAACTATATGCTTTCTCATTTAACATTAGCTATAATTTTTGATGCAGGAAGGATTATAACAGTAACTGTTAAATGTCAACCAGACAATCTTGGTAATGGCAAAAGTATTTTTCTTTTTTTTCAAAAAGAAAAAAAAAAACAAACCACTCAGGCCCTTCGTTATTTACTTGCAGATAAACATGTAACAATAAGTTTTAACAATCTAGTGCATTTAGTAAAAGTTACAAGCCCCCTGAAATACATTACTATAGAATTTGACAGTAATAGCTCAAAGCAGTTCAGTGCTGCTATTGTGGACAGTACTGTGTTGGACTAAAACTCAGATGGATAAAATTAAAAAAAAGAGTATGATTATTGCTGTTACTGTATTGTGTTATGACAGCTATGAAGTGCTTCAGCAACCTCAGTTAGTGCTTTTAAGCAGAGGTTTGCTACACTGAGTGCGTTAAATCTTAGCACTGATGTGTTGATGAGGATACCGACTGGAATATTAGAAAAAATAATCTATTCCTATACTTAACCACACTAATAATTAGACAGCTAAATTTGTTATCCTCAGGGTCATAAAACTCCTCTGGGAAATAAATTATTAAAATATCTTGGTTTGTAAAGTATAAGGTATGTGATACATGCTTCCTAAAGAAAGGGCTTGAAAAATGACTGTCTGATTTTTAACTCAGCTTAGCTTCTTGATCATTTACAACACAATAACATGATTAGAAAACATACCACTCATACCAGTAATTTCACTTCTAGCTCAAGCAATTGGCCTATAAAGCCTTGACAGAATGGGTAAACAAATATATAACTACAGAAGTAGATGTGTTGTAAGCTGATTAAAATAATGATGGCAACAACAACAAAAACCCAGAGAGTTCAACAGCACACTTTTGAATCTGCCATATGAATAGAAATATTTGCCCACCTTATCTTCAGAGAAGTAAATTAGATGATCTAATATGTCATGAATTTGAGGAAACATTATTATTCATCTGTGTAGACAGTACAGATGTGATTTTTTTTTCCTATTTCTGTCCCATTTTTCTCATCCAACTGTCTGTCACACTTCCTATAGAGTCTGAAATTGTTTGCCTCATAGCCTCACCCTCCTCCTTGAAATCCCTTATGTTCTTTTCCCCATTTTCCTTTAACAGCACTCCTGCAGACCTGAAACAGTCCAATATCTAAGACTGGATGCATTGTTCTTATATAGAGTGAATAGTCTTTGAGATTCTGAATGTGACTTCATTTATGCTCTTAAAAAGCTATTATGGCTATTGCTAATTTTAAATTATTTATTAGGTCCCCTATAGATGGGTACTGTAAAATCTAAATAGATAAGTCGATGACTCGTCCTCAGCAACACTGATTTTAAACTAAGATATGAGTTAATGAGAAATGCAGCAATTAATGGAAGCAAAAAGGAATGGAACAGGGAAGCAACAAAACCAATAATTTTCTCTGAGTTAATGTTGAATATAACTTGGAAATATGCATTAAAAAAGTTCTTGAGCTGTCATTTCAACTACCTGTTCTTTTCCATTTTCTAGCTTTATCAAAACCTGTCTTAAAACTAATGAACCTCAAAGCTATTGCTTCTAGTAGTTCCAGCCTTTTACTCCTCTAATACACAACCTTGTGTTTATTCTACATCTGAAATTCTCCATGGCTTTTATAATTTGTCTTTGTGCTGACATCATCTTTTAGTGGATGAACCCCATCCTCATCATATCTGTGTCATAGCCCCTGGCATGCTCTTTGCTGGACCTTTTCTTTGTTTTTAGCATAAACTTTTCCCACCATCATCTTATGTAGTCCCTCCCTGAAGAGTAGGACTCTCTGTTCCAGGTGAATTACTACTTCTATAATTCTCAGAAACATTTTTTCTGAAGCAAACACTTTAAATCTTGGTTTTGCCTGGTAGTGAAGAAAAGCACACCCTTTACTCCCCACCACCCCATTGTTATTTTTCGTTCTTCCTCTTCTACCACGTACATAAGAGGGCTGGCACAAACCCATATGCACGCACACATGGGCAAGAAGACCAATATTTTTGGACTGAAAAGTACAAAATTGCATAAGGAATGGACAAACTGACTTGCACAAAAAAAGGAAACAAGAAAAAACTATGTCCAAAATGCAAACTGATTTTTTTAATGCATTTGGAAAGTTTCATTAATATGTATAAATGATTTCGATGTGTGGGGGTTGGTGGTTTGGGGTTTTTTTTTTGGTTGGCTGTTTTTTTCTCCATCCTAATCTTGCTATTATTCACATTTTAAGTTTTTATCTTTTGTCTGGTCTGCAAAATTGAAGTGCTGAAATGGTGAGGTGGATGACAAGTGAACACCACTTTCTGAAAATGGAAATGTTTGAATTTTTCAAGCTCAGACCTCAAAAGTTTGAAAATCTCATTTAAAAACAGATTGCTGTTCGTATCACATCCTCTAGCTTTTTGAAGTGCACCATTCACTGGTTTGTCTCTTTAAACCAACCTTTTTAAAAATTCATTTTTTTCATTTATCTTTTATTTTATAAAATAAATAGGATAAATGGCAATTGCAGTTCCAGTAGTCACTGGTGTACTCCCTAATATTCCCAGAAGATCATGTTGTATCATGAGAAATAACTGGCGGGTGTCCTGAATGACATGGTGTCTGGCCTTTTGTGTATGACAACTTCCATCCAGTAATCTCTGTCTGCGTGGGGTGTATAAATATGTTGTCAGCTCTTACTCTTAGACTGGGATCAAGTTGTACTACTCAAACTCGTCACTTTTTTTGTTTTAATCCCTCTGATTCTGGTGTTTCTGAAAACCCAAGGGATTTTAGCAACTAGTTTGTCACAGGTGAAACAGTTTTTCCTCTTATTTTAGGATTAATTTATGTTTCTACCACTGTTAAGAAAAACAGGGGAAAAAATGGAAAGCCTGCTTGTTTTCACCTTTGAGAAGAAGGCTGGCTCTGAAGGTCAGGGAGAGTCCAGGGTACTTGTTGTAATCAGCAACAAATTTAAAGAAAATATTTGAGTATTTAAAAGAGATTCTGAAAATGTAATTCTGATCTATGTCCTTAAACACCTATTTTGCCATTAAAAATCCCTTCATAAAACCCCAAAAATGGCCTTTTTATGACAAATAACCTGTATTTACTCATGGCACGAGTAAGAAAACATCCTTTTGGGTTGTGAATGTTTTGCAGAGCAGCACCACAGACTCTGATGCTCTGCACAAGCTACTGCTTCCTTAGTTTTCCAAATGTGCTTTCCAGCATCACTTTTTTTTTTCTATGAGATCTCAACCCCTAAGATCATACTATTTATGTTATTCTGCTTTTTGTTGCTGTATGACAGCCTGCTCCCTGACGAAGCCAGACCAGCTCTCACCACCAGACTCCAGTGGGTGGAAATGAGGACAGCTTCTGTCACTTTGATCTTACGCTTAATAGCAGAGACCGCGGCATTATTGACAGCTGCGATACCTTTAGCTTCTGCTGGGATCTGCTGAGGCGGATTGCAGAGTCTGAAATAGTGCAAGGAAATCTGTACCCGGTCCTCGAGAGCATTTTGTTGCTGACAGCAGGAATTTGGCTCTTCCTTGCCCACCACCTGGCACCAGGCTGGGGGTGGAAAGTGTGAGAAAGGGGAGTGGGGTGTATCTTGGCATTGGAAACGAGAGCTACCTGATTGCGCTTTTTGAGCATCACCAGTCACAGACTCATAGAATCATAGAATGTTGTCAGTTGGAAGGGACCCACAAGGATCATGGAGTCTAACTCCTGTCCCTGCACAGGACAATCCCAACATTCACACCATGTGTCTGAGGGCCTTGGCCAAATGCTCTGGAATCTTGTCAGGCTTGGTGCCATGAGCACCTCCCTGGGGAGCCTGTTCCAGTGCTCCACCACCCTCTGCCTCAAGAACCTTTTCCTTATGGCCAACCTCAACCTCCTTTGGCACATCTTCCTGCCATTTCCCTTGGTCCTATCATTCCTCACCAGAAAGAAGAGATCAGCTCCTGCCCCTCCTCTTCCCCTTGGGAGGAAGCTCTAGACTGTGATGAGATGTCCTCTCAGTCTCCTCTTCTCCAGGCTGTGAACAATTCAAGTGACTTGAGCCTCTCCTCATACAGCTTCTCTTTTAAACCCTTCACCAATTCAGTGGCCTCCTCTGGACACTCTCCAGGAGCTTTAGATCCTTTTTCTCCTGTGGTGCCCAAACTGCCCCCAGTGCTGGAGGTGAGGCCGCCCCAGTGCAGAGCAGAGCGGGACGATCCCCTCCCTCGCCTGGCTCGCAGTGCAGTGCTCGGTGTCCCCAGGACACGGGGGTCCCTCTTGGCTGCCAGGACACACTGTTGGCTCATGTTCAACTTGCCATCAACCAGAACGCCCACGTCCCTCTCTGCAGGGCTGCTCTCCAGCCTCTCATTCCCCAGGCTGTTTGTCAGTGAGGAACTCAAGGATTTCTGCCCATGGGGGAAAACTGAGCAACCCCAATGCTGCTCTCGTTTGTGCCAAGGGTCGTGTATTTGGGGGTGATGGGTAATGGGTTGTCTTTGCTTCTTCTCTTCAGCTGCTCAGTCTGGCATCACAAGCAAACTTGGTTTTAAAAAGTATGATGCTCTTTCAAAGATAATTTCTTTCAGTAAAATCAGGCTCATAGATTTGCTGAAAATAGAAAACAGACAGGCCGACATATTTTTTAAAATACAAGTAATAGGAGACTTTTATGTATTTTTTAATTTTTCCTTCTCTTTTTTAAAGTTTTGTATCTTCATTATCAGTTCAGGTTGGGATATGTGTGCTGAAAATTATACCCGTGCATAATAACTAAACTTGCAAACCTCAGGGTAATTGTTTTTCTTCCATTATGTGGGCAAAGAGAATAACTGTTTCATGGGACAGGTCTACTGAGAAGTGAGGGAGAAAACTGAGCTTCAGACTGTCCTCATGGGAGTTCAATACCCATGGTCAGCAGTGGGTGGAGAATGGAATTAAAGGTCCCAGTGAGGGAGAACTGAATTGAAGCTGACCTGAAACGTGAGGTATGGGGCCACTGGATAGAAAGCTGCCAGGATCAGGAAAAGGCCAGTAACAGTGCTTTTCTCCTGTTAGGGATGTATTGAGGATTAAAATGTTAATTGTATGTACATGGTGAAGATGGAAGCCCTAGAGTACCTGCAAGAGAGAGATGTCTGTGCCTAGTTATTTACTAATTCAATATTGAAGAGTTCCACTGCACATTTCTAGATCAGCATAATTTTCCTCCTTCTCCCATCTGACACAGTCTCAACACTCGCACTCTCTCAGCTGTGGCTCCCTTCCTCTCTCATTCCTCCACCATCTGCTCCACATGCTTTCCCATAAAATCCTGACTTGGACTCGGTTTCCCAGCTCTGAGCTTATCTGTCTCGGGGTTACATGCTGGAGCCATCAGAAAGGCATCTGAGAACTTTGTGTGAAATGAATAGCAATGGCAAAAAACTCCAGAGGAGTTTGTGAGGTCTCTGGAGGGGTCAGAACTTAATTTCTTGTTTATTTTGACTTTTTTTGTTGTTTTTGTTATATGTGAGGACAAGAGAGGTGTCAGAAGTTAACAGAAGTTTATATGATGAATGTTTTCATGTTTTGAATGCTATTCCCACAGTGATTTTTTTTTTCTAGTTTCAGATAGAAGAAATCAAGAATAACAATAAAAATATTATGAAGAAGTCATTCCTGGTACTGTTAGAAATGATCATATTTTCTTTTTATTTAGCCACTGCTTTCTCTTTCTTTTTAGAAAAAGTCCTGTTGCTTGCAAAGAAATTCTCTGTCTCCTCCCAATAACAATAATAATAATAAATTATTTTAATGGTTTGGTTTCTTAACATGACTATCTCTGTTTTTTAAGGTATATATTTTTCTTTTAAAGAACTATCAAATCAGAAGAGAACTAGGAAAATACATTTCAATTAAATATAAAGAATAATTAGGCTCTGTGACTCAGTTTGTAAAGACCCACACGGTGATACCATTAGGAATGGAGATATTTTTAAGCACATTGTGCATCCCTGCTTCAGAAGATTTCTGAAATCTAGGGAAGTACACTTCCCAGCCTCTTCAAACTCTGATGTCCAGGGGGCTGCTCTAGGAATGTTCACATTCTCATAACAGACTACCATGTGGCAAAAACACCTCTAACTCTTTGAATGTTGAAAATAGTTGGATTCTGCTCTGAATAAGTGCATGACGTAGAGAAAACCACTGTTATCTACAAATTGCTGTTTGTTCCCACTACTGCAGGAAGGAAAAAAGCAAGGCTGATTTTACTGAAAGAAAATCCTACCTAGTTTGTAGTAGCTCAGTGATTCTTTCTAAAATTGATACATTGACTTTTCTTCTGTGCAAAAAGTATTAAAACAGTAAAGAAAAAAAAAAATAATACAATTAAGGCAGAATGGTAATGCCCAATTCTGTACAACCTTGACCTCTCTAACCTCCCTCACTGCAATGGGCACCCCATTTCTTGCATTGGAGCCACCCCAAACAGTTGGTGGGGTGATGGAGAACAGCTACCCAACTAAATTAGAGAATATTCAAAAGGTCAAGACAATGTAAAGGACAGCGGTGATTTATGTAACCTTGAGGCATTGCAGTGCCCATAGCTCATTGCTGTGACAAGGGCTGGAGTAGGAACGTCAACCAGCCCATGTGAATCCAACCTCGAGGGCCAGAGAGGCAGCTCTTCAGCAGACTTGGTATCTCCAGGGCTGACCTCGCTGATGGGTCAGCGTTACTGACACCTATGACTTTCTCAGCTGATGTAAAGTGGCTTCTGCAATGGATAGGAATTGTCCAAAATATGATCCTCTTTAGGGCATACCATAAGTTCCTCTATTTTTTGAGACAGGTTTGCAATGTGAGCAGGTTTATTAAATTTAACAGCACTCCTATTCTTATGATTGAGCAACTGGTCATTCTATGAACTTTTTTTTTAAAGAAGTAAAGAAAAAGTATTATAAACACTAGAAATCATCAAACTTTCTTACCACTGATCCCTCCTGTGCTGATTTTCAGTGCATAGCAATCTAGCTGAGCTCCTGCTGCTGCTATCCCACCAGATTTTATTCCTCTGCTTGTCAGACTGTGCTTAGGAAACCTGTAGGTATTTTGTAAATAGTTTCTTAACCTTCTTTTGAGTGTGGCTATATTGTAGGGTGATGGGAATGATTGACCCAGAGACAGAGCAAGAGGATAAATACCCTTGCTGAGGGAAACCAAGCTAATAAACAAGAGTTATATCAACATTATTTAACTTTAAAAATAATAATAGACTTCTTGATTTCTGAGATGGAAAAATCATTAAATGTGTGTATCTAAGAATAAGTCAATTGAAGGAAAAATCAAACTCTCCACAAATAATCTTTATATCAAAAGCTTCAGTCTGTCCTTATTTCAACTCTACAAGTAATATATGTGCCATCACACTACGTCCAGAAGGTCACAAAACAGGCGTGTTTTGCCCAGATAAAATAAGCGATCGGATCCTGAAAAATAAACAAATAAATAAAATCTGGAATTTATCTTTTGTGGCTTCTGTGTGCAAGAAACAAGGTTGTGTTAATTTTAGAACCATCTGAGCTTTGGGCGCTGACTTTCATTGGCTAAGATGTTAATATTTTATGTGAGCCTAAAGCATGCCCAATTAAAGTCAGATCAGAAACGTCCAGAAGTATATTCAAAGAGAAGTATTAGAGTTTTAGACAGTGCCATAAATTCATGAGCCAAAAAGCTACAGAGAAATAATGTTAAGGGTCTGGCAAATAAAGAAATAAATAAAAGCTTGGAATGTCATTCTTGCAGCTCAGGCGAGTCCCGTGGTGTGAAAGCAAGCCTCACCATAAATTCTTTAAAATAATTACCACACATGAATGCACTAGGGCAATAGCTGATTTACAGGGTGGATGACATTGGCAGCGCACACTCATGGTGCCAGAGGACAGAGCTGAGCCCTGAAACGGACCTTGAAACGTGGGCATCAGATAGAGTTGGTAGTTACTCCTCTGTGAGGCTGCCACACTTGCTTAGCCCCTGCGTCAGAGATGAAGATGTTAAGTGGTTGTGGAAATTATAAGATACAGACCATCTAATTCCCTCTCCCAAACTGATTCTTGCCTTTCTAATTCCTTTAAGTTTTTGGAAGTTCATCTTTGATTTCTCAAGGCATATGAGGGTTAATCTGGGTGTGCTGCAAACTCGCCATCTGTGCTACTTTCTAAAGGGTTTTTGTGAACTACTGCACCACTGTAGAATCTTGAATTTATTTTTTCTTAAATCAGCACTGTGAAAGGCTCTGGAAAATCTAACTTAGGTGGGAAAGGCTTTTACAATCATAGCCTGTTCTTGTAATGCCTGTTAATAAATTCCCTTACTGTCAGTGCTGCCCAACCTCTTTCACCCAAGCAGATCACATCCATCTCAACCTAGAGGTCTCATCTACGTCCATTTAGCTATGATACCACCCCATACTTGGGTTTCATCACTTGATTTTGGGTCCCAGTCACCAGCTTGCTCCTGAAACCTATCCCACCAATTTTATCTGGTTTTGCTACCAAACAAATTTAAGGCTGACTTTATCTTGTGTGTACAGACCTGCCCTTGCAAACAGGGAAACAGGACACAGATTTTAAAAGTATTAAATATATCTGTTCTAAAAAGTCTGCTGCCTTTGTCTGCATGTGTTCATAGATCTATGTCTGTTTAAAGAACTGGAAACATTTTCTGAACTTTCTACAGAAAACATCTTTTCTTCTGTCCAACTAAAAAATATATATATCTATTGTTACATGAGGGACCATAAGTTTTGTGAGTGATACAGATATTTATCAGCTTCCTGTCCACATTCTAGTGGGCAGATCTTCCTAAATCAGATCTTCCTAAATACAGCAGACTCTGGGTTCAGGGGCAGATCTAGATTTTAGGTGCAGTGGGGTGTGTGCACTGTCTGCTCTCCTGTGTTGGGACAGCATTCCTCTCTCATACCTCTCTTCCACTTGTCCTGTGAATCTTGCTCCAGCCACTAGTGCTTCTGTTCCCAGTGCTGTACTGCAGACCAAACTCATAATTTTTTTTTTTTTTTTTAAGGAAAATTTGAGGTCCTGAGCCTGGAATAAATCTGTAAATGTAAAAAAAAGTTCTCCCTTTGCAGTTCTGTGTGACCTAAATACATCAAAAAAATTATTGTTGTTTGGACATTTGTTTTCTTGGTGTTTTGTTCTGGTTTTGTTTTTTGTTTTGTGAACATCCACTCTTGGGATGAAAATCCCTGGCTGCTGAGTGTCAACACAGAGCAAACTCATGCAAATGAACTAAGGACAGTTGAGCCACTTCAGAAAAAAATAAGAACCAGAACTGTTTTTTCTTTTTTTTTTCCCTTTTTTTTTTATTTTGCATTCCTCAAACCAAACAAACTTTTCTGAGGTTTATGAAAGTTTTGAAATTTTTTTGCATTTGTTTTACAAATTTTCACATGCCTTAGCACTTCCTGGTTGTACTCTGGGTCTGGAAAGAGAAAAAGCAAAATAAAGCATAAAGAAATGCCTGGTATTTGTTGGTAGCTCTCAAGGGAACACTTCCCTTCCAATATTCAGCTGTTTTATACTCCTGTTCTGCATTCCTGGTCAGCTCAGTGTCACAGAGCTGGTGATTATTGTTAAATGTTGGTGAAGATAGAATATTACCTGCACTTGGATATTTATTGGCTCATTATCATGCATTAATATGGAGTTAAGGAATCTCTTAAGCCTCATGAAAGGTAAAATTTGTGTAAAATTATATTTACTTTTGTTATAGAAAAAGAAACACCGGTTCCTAATTAACAGAATGCCTTGGAAACAGATTTGCTGAAATTTTCTAACATAAACTTGTAGACCTGCTCATCTGAGGTTTTTTTGTAGTCACAGACCTTGGGTGAGCTTGTTTAACTTGGGAGATGTTGTAAAGAAACTTTTGAGAGTGTTTTGTCCAGAGTTTGGGTGTTCTTAGCTATATACCAGCTATAATGATTGTTTCCACATTTTGCTTTTAGATTTTGGTTTCATTAGGCTCTCCAAGTCAGTAGGGAAAGGTGGGAAGGTATCTTTTGAACCTCTCTGGCTTCTGCTCTGTACTGAGCAAAAATGACATTCATTGTGAGAGTGAATATATTTTATGTATTTTATGCAGCCAAACAAACTCAGTTACTAACAACCTGAGTCAATTCTGGGTAATTGATTTAGGGCTGAAAGGCTTGTGTCCTATTACCAATCCCTTGAGCTATGCAGTCCCTAGAGAGGAAAAATTATTGTATTTTTCCATCCCCTGTCTGCTCACATGAGCAGAGAAAGCAGGGCAGAGGAATGATGTGACATTCACGTCTGTTTTCATGTATCAAAGCAAAGCTGTGAGGTCCAATTTTAGTCTATTTTTAACTCTGTTACAGGGCCTTCAATAAAAAAAATAAATACAATCTGTAATTGTTTGGAGTACAAAAAGGTTTGAAGTTTGAGAAGGATCTCCTTGGTCTTCAAGTATTGAGATTTTCTCTACACTGATGATATTTTGCTGCTCTGCATCATTCATGCAAGGTCTAATCCTGGCCTGAATTCCTCTGAACATCCAGACTTAAAGGTTTGGGCTTTGCCTAGGTGGTTCAGCACACCAACTTGCCTTTCCTCAAGGACTTCAGGAGCCTTCAGATGCCGGGTCTTGCCTGTCTTTGGCATGTACAGCTACAGAAGGAACACAATACATCTGTTCCTGATGTGTTAATAACCAAAGAAAAAGATTCAAAGAAAACATGAAAATATCTACTTCCTGCCTTCTTGCAAATGTCTATCATGGTTTAAACCACCACTTCAGCTTCTTTGGTCTCATAGGTTATAATTTCCTGTTATCAGGGTAAGGATGTTTTAAACAGCTTTTTGCAGATGATTAGGTATTTGCTGATCATTCAGGACAATTTACAAAGATAAATATATGTTAAATGGGTTTCTTGTTAAAACCAATGTAGAAGTAACCCCTCGAGGCCAGACAGTAATTACTCCTAATAACAAATTAAAGCATTACCTACTTCTTTTCCGTTTTTCATTTTGAAGGGGAAATTACCTTACAGAACTGAATGTATTCAAAACTGCAGATTCACATTTTTTGATAAAGCCACTACAAAAATAATACAATAAGAAATGGAGTGGGTAAAAAGCTCGGAGAAAAGAATGGTCTCAAAAATGTGGGTTTTTTGCAGTAACTGTGTAGCTTTTGAGGACCTCATTGTCACCTGGCTCTGGCTGTACCTCTGTTCACTCCCCAAGCTTGGCTGGGGGTGTGGCCTCATCTGGGGCTGGTCTGTGGGTCATGGCTCACAGCATCCACCACTGCTCCCCAGCCACCATCTGAACAGGCATCTAAGCTCTCCCTTTGGGATCTGTGCCCAGTTGTTCCTGCATGTGGATACGTGTTCCCATGCAGGATGTGAGTGATAAACCTGTCTTCTTGAAACAGAAGTAATGAATAATTCTCTCTAAATAAATGGACAGAAACCTTCAGAGATATTTAGGTACTATCTCACTGGTTTTAGTTAACAGTAGCATCCACAGAAATTAAATATCTAGACTCTAAATGGAAAGCTGCC
Organism: Caprimulgus europaeus; assembly: GCA_907165065.1. The sequence continues at coordinate 3,744,763 of OU015533.1, forward strand.
CAGAGGAAAATGACCTGGGGGTGTTGGTTGGCAGCAGTTGAACATGAGTCAGCAGAGTGCCCAGGTGGCCAAGAAGGCAAATGGCACCCTGGCCTGGGACAGCAATGGTGTGACCAGTAAGACCAGGGAAGTTCTCTTCCCCCTGCACTGGGCACTGGTGAGGCCACAGCTCGAGTGCTGGGTTCAGTGTTGGGCCCCTGACTTCAAGAAGGACCTGGAGGTGCTGGAGCGTGTCCAGAGAAGGGAACGGAGCTGGGGAAGGGTCTGGAGCACAAGTGTGCTGAGTTCCCGGCTGAGGGAACTGGGGGTGTTGAAGCTGAGGGGAGACCTCCTGGTTATCTCTAACTCCCTGCAAGGAGGGTGGAGAGAGGTGGGGGTGGGTCTGTTCAACCAATGAACAAGTGACAGGACAGCATGAAATGGCCTTAAGTTGTGCCAGGGGAGGTTTAGATTGGATATTAGGAAAATTTTTTTCACTGAAAGGGTTCTCAAGCATTGGAACAGGCTGCCCAGGAAGGTGGTAGGGTCACCATCCCTGGTGATATTTAAAAGATGGGTGGAGGAGTTGCTTAGGGACATGGTTTAGTGGTGGACTTAGCAGTGTAGGTTTATGGTTGGACTCGGTGATCTTCAGGGTCTTTTCTAACCTAAATTATTTTATGATTCTAAATTATCCAACACTTTTTTTTTTTCTAGTAATAAAAAGAGATTTTAAAACAATTGTTGACAGGCATGAACTCAGGTCAAGATGTATTATTCCCAGTGCATGCCTCCTTCAATGTCTCCTTAGTCACTGCTTCAGTTTTACCTTGGTTCCTTCTAAAACTTTCTTCTCTTGAGAAAGAGACTTATTTTAAGCCTGTAATAGATTTCTTCCCTATTCTTTCACTTGGCCCTTTGAGTCCAAACCAAAATGTGGGCTTGGTTGGAAATGGCTCAGCCATTGGCTCTTAATTTTCCCTAAAGTTTGTTGCATGGTAGTTGTGTTGCACCCTCCTTTTCCTGGTTGCTTTTCTTAGGGTTTCCTATTTGACGTATCAAACATGTTCAGGAAGTATACATCAAGATCATCAAATAAAAAAATATAATGTACGATATTAATAAATTATTACAGAAAAGTTGTAGCTTTCAGAGAGTTCCTCCAAGCTTCTTTATCTATGGTTTAGTTGTTGGTTTAGGGAATACAAGAATAGCAAGTCCTGTGGTCTTTTGCATCAATCAGTGAACTATGTGTGAAGAGGGACTTCCTAAATCTGTGGAGCTTTTTGGTTGTTAGAATAAATGTCTGAGACTTAGTGGTGGGGGCACTTTTTACAGCTTCCATACCTTTCTAATTTACACTGAAATACAGGGCAGTGCACACCTCATGGTAAATCAGGCCAATGTGTTTGACACACTTCTTCCCAAGTAAAGATGACTGGCTCACCTAGTTCATTTATGTGTAACTACTTCAGATGGTTTTGAAGACTATAGAATTTGTATGAGTAAGACATTTTTTTGTGAGTATGTCTTTTCACTTAACAAGCATTTTCTATCTAGGTCTTGCCATCTGTTTGCATAGCTGTCTTGCTAGACATTCACTTTAAGCGAATCACTGTGGCTTCTGAACCTAATCATATATTTCTTGCTCTGTCAAAATCTGTCCCAGGTTCTTTTGGAAGTTGGGCAAAAATCAATGTACCTGGAGATTTTTGATATCTAATCCATCAGAGGTACTCACTAAGATACACCATGCTATGGGTGATGACATTCTCAGCTTGTAACATGTAAGCATTAAGTTATATTCAGTTTATCAACTATGGAAGTTATTAAATAGTTTTTAGTTGTTTGGAGTTTTGTTTTGGTTTTTTTCTTGTTGAAGTTTTTATAGAGCTGAAGTTGTTCCAAAAGCAGAGCCACTTGGTTCTCATGGGCTCTGTGTGGATGTAACACAGTATGCATCTGGCTGTGAAATAAATGGCAATTTCTCGCAAGTGTTGTTCAGTGACAGCAGAGCACTAACAATATTTTCATTTACATAGCACGACATACTCTCTCTTATGTATAATCTCTCAGGAAAAAGACTGCATGGTAACTCTTGGGTGTTTACTTTTTAATACTTTCCTTACCTTCTAAGTGTGGAAATAGAGATGTCAGTTAAAAAGTTTGTGTCAGAGTTAGAAATCCATGTTTCCACCTCAAAAAGAGGCTTGATTTTTAACTGCATGATCCTCAGAAGTAATTTACCCCTTTCTGAAATAATAGTGTTTTTGAAAGATGCTTCAGAAAACACTTAGAAATATGTTGGTGTATCTGGTCAGTTCTTCCTAGGATAACTGCAACGTAACTTGCATTAATGAATTACAGCTTTGTGATCAAAAAGTCCAGATGAATATGTGTCATGCGTAACACAATTAGTTATTTTCTCAGTTTGTCTTCAAATGTACCATTTTGTTTGGGAATATTGCAGATATATGTCACTCATTATTGATAGATTTGTCTGACTTCCTGTCAAATCTATGTACATTGACAAAAATCTATTTTGTTGTTTTTGTCACAGAAATCTATACTGGCATTTTTCCCCATGGAGATTTGGCTAGTCATTGTCAGCATGAGGTGCCAGCTAGAGCTTTTACTGTTTTTATTGTGCCAGCTGCTTTCTTGGCTTCAAATCTTTTGGTTCAGATTGTAAATGGGGGCGAGACATCCGTATCTAGCCAGCGTGCTCGATGGAATATGACAGGGACTTGATTTTTTATTTCTTGCTGCCTTTCTTAGTATTAGCAGAAGATGACAAGGATGGCTTTATCTTCTGACCAGCAGAGACGGTGAAGGAACAGGGAAAGAGAGAGAGTGTGCACGTACGTAGGCTGTGGGAAATGTTAAAATACAAATTTAAAGCTGCTCATTCCTACTGGGTTGTTTTGGGGTTTCTTGTTTTTTGTTTTGTTTTGTTTTTTTCAGTGAGAATCTCTGAGGAGACCTTGGAGTTCAGAAAAAATAATTTCCAAACATTTTGGCTAATTTTAAATCAGAATCATCGCATTCTTTTCCTAATAGATTTGGCCTAGGTTATTATAAGTGAGCACACACCCTCTGAGAAATCGGGTCCTTTTGGGGTGTCTGTAGTTTGTTTAGAGGCATCCAGAATCATCAGCTATTTTGACAGTGTAGGATTTAGTTAATAAATAATTCAAGTTTTAAGCCAAACTTGTTTTTATTCTTTTTAAGCATTGGCAACTTTTGCAATTTCAGTACAAGTCTTGTGATATTTGCTATTTTCCCTAAAGCCCCAACTGCTGGAGTAAGGTTGTTAATCTGAACATGTAGTCCTCTTAAAAGTATGTTTCCAGCCCATATGTTTACTAAGAAAAAGCTTAAAAACATGAATCCAGATACAGCAGAACAATTAAAACCAACACAGCTCTTGTCTCTTGAACTGCCATGATTTTAAAGCCAACCTTCTGACTTTCTGGATTCTGGCCTATGATTTTTAAATACTGAGAGCTGGCAACCCCCTTTGCATTAAGCTGTTTTCCTTTTAGATGGCAGCCTCGTGACAGTCATCCAAACTAAAGAACGGGGCCGTGTATTACATTACAAATCCATAGGAAAGCAGAACGCTTGTTTTCTCCGTTGCGTGTGTCGGATACCAAGGCAAAGACTCATGCATTAATGGTGAGGCTGGAGGGTGCAAGAAGCCCACTCCTGTTCTCCACAAGCCATCAGAGAGATTCCAGCACACGTAGGCCCAACTGAGCTGGTTTTAATTCTGCTTGCAGGCACGCCAATGGCAGTGGAGCCATATCAGCATGGGCTTTGATTCAGGCCAACTGTCTGAGAAGACATCCAGGGTCCCAAGCAGGTCTGTACAGCTCGGGCTGAAGCCCACTGCTGTCACAGCTATTCTGCTGCTGGTACCCAAGGTAGTTTGATTAAACTTGGAAATGTAGATGCATGCTGTAATCATTCCCTAAATGACAGCAGATTTGGCCTTGTTGATCTTTTAAAGCTTTGCATTTTCAGGGTGCCAGTTCACTCTAAATCATAGATATTCTCCATTTTCTTTATTTGATTCCAGAAAACTGTCTCTATACTAAAAACAACTCTGAAAAATGCTTGTGTATCCTGCTGTCCTCTTCTACTTGGGGTGATTGCATAATTAACCTGGCCAAGGATCAACCATACAAGAGTTGAATGCATCCCAAGTTCAATTGGGGAGGTTTTTACCATAAGAATATGCCTGTCCTGAGACTAAAAACACAGGTTAGATTTCCAAGTTTCTGAATATTGCTCAATGAAAGAAGAATATGTTGCCCATGAGAAAAAAACAAAAAAAAAACCAAAAAAACTCAACAAAAAAACCCCATAAATAAAATGGTGGTGTAATCTATAATCAAAAGCCCTAATGGGCACAAAACATTTTAGAACAAAGGTTTGCTGAATCTTCAAGGATATTAGAAGTGTTAAAGTCTGAACAAAGAAATGTTCTTATTTACTAAGTATAAGGAGGTTACTAAAGCACAGATAAAAAGCTCATAGGGCAGACAAAGCTCTCTGAATCCTTTTTCTTTTCCTGCAGTCAGATGTGAACATATGATACATGAATATTTATCAGAACTGTACATAACTAGTGACTACAGTTGGATTTAAACTCAGCAAACCATGGCTTGCAGTTTGTGTACACAGGAACTTCGTGCAAGTATTTTATTCTTTTTTTTTTTTCCTTTTTTTTTGTACTCTATATATGCAGGCTTTTCTCCCTTAAGCTGTCTTTTGATTCTAACTGAATGAACCTAAAAATGCAGCGAAGATCTTCAACACCAACCATCCAGTGCATATCAACTAAAAGCTGACAAGGTTTTCTACACTCAGGGTTGACAAGACTGACTTTCAAGCTGTATGTAGTCAAATCCAGAAATCTCCAGATTTAGACTAGGCTTCCTTGTAACTCTGTTCAGGTTATGTTGAAACATGAACTTCCCAGAGCCTTGCCTTGCCTCAGTTTTGTAACAGCGTCTGCAAGCCGGTGACGCAATGGCAGTTTCACACTGGTTGTAGTTGCAACTTGATCGTCTGCTACTCACAGTTTTGAACAGCAGAAAATTGGAGGTTCTTCAGAGAAGAGGGGAAAGTTGGTTTATTCCCACCCCTATCCACAGGTAGAGCAGTAGATGGTAATTACAGGAGAGCTGCTACGCGCTCGCTCTTCTCTTGTGTGCTTGTGTGTGTGCACCAGCACCTCACGCGTGGCTCCCAAAAAGGTGTGGTGTGAGCAGATAGATGGGAGCATCAGAGATGGTGGTTGCAGCAGACAGCCTTGACAGTGAGAGGAGCGAAAGCTCACCCATTTTTGTTGTGAATGACCATGCACTGGCCAAGCTTTCACCCAATTCAGGTCAATTGAAACACTCAAAGCTATGAATGCAAGAAGGAGAGGCTGGGGTGCAAGGTGTGGTGCTCCTTTTACCTAGATTTCCACTGGGGTATATTGCAGTAAGATCTATTTTTTTTTTTTTTTCCTCTGTGTTTCAGACAGATTTGTAGAAGTGTGGCAGAGGGTGAGATGGAGCAGGCAAGAGGTTAAAGCAAGAGAGCAGGAGGCAGTAGGTCTGTAGGGCTTTACCCTGATGGTGCCAGACTGCCCTTATTAAAGATTAGTTGAGTGATCTTCAGCTACTAATGTCAGAAAGGCTATTCTGGGCCAAACCAAAATTCCCTCTAGCCCAGTACCCTGTCTCTGACAGTGGCTAGTTCGGGAAGCTGTATAAGAATAGGACCTTGGTATGCCGTCCTGGCTTTTGGTAAGTTGTGTTTTAGGGACTTTCTGTGTTTGTGGCTGTTAGGGCACGACTGAATTTTTAGGCTGATCATCTATAAGCTTGTGTAATCCTTTCTTGAGTTTACCAATGCTTTTTGTCGCTTTGTTTCTTAATCTTAGTTTACTCAAGTGTAACGCAGGTTAATTGTTCTTTTGCAGTCTCCTTGTTTTCCTCAGTCTCTGAGTAAAAAAAAAATAAAAAGACAGAAATGTGAAACAAAAACTATTCCCCTGTTACGGGAACGTGTCTTTTTCTAGCTAAGCTGGGTTAGCTCTTGCTCTGGAGCCAGACCTATGATGACTTCTCTTTCACATAACAATACTAAATATTATTTTTCCCTTTCATCTGTTTTTTCAGTTATTGCTTTCTTCGTAATATAGACCAGGGTCTCCACAATTGCTCTACCAAGGGAGTAGAAAGGTCACTAACGTGGGATTTATTATTTGATCTGGGTTTTTTTTATTGCAGGGAAAAGGGGACAAAACTGCAGTTTTGAACCCAAACCTTTATAAACTGTCTAGTCAGGGAAAGCAAAACAGTTTTGCATCCCTGGTTTGGAAAGGGTTGCCATAATTGATATTATGAATGTGATAGAAAAATAAGAAAAGGTCTACTTTCTGCTTTGTTTTCAGATACAGCTGACATCCCTCAAAGGTCCAAGGTACAAACCCACCGAGTGTTTTAAAGTAAAACTATTTTAGCTTGGGTGGGATGTAGGTCATGGGTAACAACGTATGAGAAAGCATATGTCAGTATTTGACTCGATCTGGAAGAGTGATAAAACCGAGGCTCAGGCAGGACAAAGAGGAGGGGAAAAAAGGTACAAGAAAAGGGGAAATTACAGAGCATAGGAGAGGATTTACTCAGAGGTGAACTCAGGAGGGAGTTATGCACAACAAGTTTTGCAGAGAAGGTAATAGGCAGACTTGCAGAGCTAGGAAATGCAAGAGGGGAAGGAGATATGCTGCCTAATGTAACAAAAATTGGCCGAGTTGTAGAGGGGAGAGGTTTTTATTCACAGTCTTAAACTAAGATAAGGGTCATCTGATTCATCATGACCTGACTAGAACCAACCAGGAGAGCTGGACTAGCTCCATGTGAGTCATTTCCCTGCATCCTGAGCCATTATTATTCTTATTAAACCAAAAAACTACACTGCATTCGCGTGATAAGATTTTGGGAAAAAGAAACAAGAGAAGCAAAGGTATTTGGAGTTGAAGGATTTAGTTTGTTTATGCTTGGCTATTTCCCTGCTTAAGCCTGTAAAATGGGATGAGCCACTACTCGAGGACCCCCCAGATCCTGCAGCCCGTGGCATCAGGGATGGAGCTGTACCTCGGCACTGCTCTGTCATTCTAGTGAGGTGGGGTCAGATCATGTAAATGCTGCAGAACTTTGTTGTTGTCCTGGGCAGCTCTCCAAAGAATTAAATGCCAAACTGAGCTCAGAGAAGCACCCAAATATGCAGATGTTTTATATGAACATGATTTTAGAGGTATGAACTTCACAGAGGAGCAGAACTGGGCTGGAAAACTTTCTTGTGACTCAGCACTTTGCTCACACATGTGAGTGTAGGAGCATAAAAAAGTCCAAAACCATGTCAAAAAACCCAAACCAGTGTTTTTCAGATTTCAAAGGGAGAAAAAAAAAAAAGAAAAAAAAAATCCAGTTCTGGTTCAAGGTTTTGGTTAGTTTTTTTTTTAACAAAGCTGGCTCACAAATCTGTGCTGTCATCTGGATTTCTGTAGGGCTCATTTTTAAACTTTTCATATCAAGTGCATTTTAAAATCTTTAAGGATGGTGGGTCTCCTTCACTGAAAAAACCTGTGATTTCTGAGCACATATAGTAGTGAGAGGAGAAATGAAAAAAACAAACTCAGACATCACTGCTCTGTGGTCCTTCTCAAGCAAAGGATAGTGGAAAGGGAGTAAGGGAGACCAGTAGGTAGTTTAGGATGCAAGAACAATCTGTTTGGAGACTGAAAATTCCCAAATTAATTGGTGAGGTCACACAAGATGAGGGTATACTCCTGGTCACCTCTGGAAGGAGCAAAAACCCCAGGTAAGAAGGTGAACTTGATTGCCTGAAGCTTTACACATGGGACTAGATTTGTTTGAAGAGGGATTAGCCATGCCCAGGGGATCTGAGAATACATCCCAGGGTCTCTGAGGTTGTCACCACAAGTCCCTTTGCAAATTACTGCTCTTAGCAGCTCCCGCATAACAAAGAGGTTGATGAGCTGAAGACTCACCCCAGAAGACTCACTGGGGAATCCAGGGACCATCCAAGTCTCAGTGTGATTCTTGCCTTTCTCCTTGGACACTATGGCAAACTTAAAGGTCTGGATGGTGGGTTATAAAAAGCAGGAAAGTAATGAGTTAAGCTTTTCTTCCCCTTATCTGACCGTGTTTCCCCTGGACCCAGCAGCCAGTGGGTTTTATCAGTTTTGCTGTGACTCAGCCTCATCCTCCCCCACTTTCTATCCTACCTGATAGCTGTGATTTCATGATCCCCTGCATAGGAGAAAGGAACAGATATAGTCTTGAAGGACCCACAGTCTCTGAAGGCACAGATTCAGCAGCAAGCAAAGAGTGACTCAGAGCCCCATCTAAGGTAGAGAAATCTGAAATCCACCCGATTAACTCTGTGTAGGAGTCCTGTGGATCAGACTTTGGAGGCCAAGCTCCTTCTTCCTCCTCCTCTGCATAGCCAGTAGATATTTAATGCTTTGCTTTCATACAAAAATAACTTAGTACCAATTTCTTAGGTCAATTTTTCCCCCTTTTCTGACTCATTTGTTACACTGCTATTGTGAAGTTTCTGTTGCTGTCACCCATGGAAAAAATATGAATTCTCTCAGCATAGGCAGAAACACTTTAAAGGCATTTAACCATATTACCTATTTCCATATGAAAACCAAACTCAGCTCTTCAGTCCATATGACATCCAATTTCAGACTGTGGGATCACTGGAGCACTTACACAAACACTGGACCCACGGTTTAAAAAAATGTGGTTTACGATTTAAAGCACGTAAGAGGTAAATGAAAAAGATTGACAAAAGTGTTGCACCAAAGTTGCAGGACATGTTTGAGTCTATTGACATCTCCTTTTCCAATCTAGTGGTCAGAATCCTGATATTTCAGGCTCATAAAACAGCAATGTCCAGTTCAACTGGATATTACATGCAATACCCCTGCAATTGGGCTGATTGCATAGCAGGTAACATCACCATGAGTGACGAGCCACCCTCCAGCTACATGTACCTGCCCAGTCCTCAAAAGGTTAATAGCTCACATTTACTAATGTAAATTACAGTGTTCACTATTCCCAAATTCAGTTGTAAGATGCCAGCTCTTCTGAATGTGGTCACTAGGTCGGGGTTAGTTAATCACTCTATAAAATGACTATGATCCACTGCAGGAGGAACGTGCTACACATCGTAATCCCCAGGTCAGCTTGGTTCCCGGGGTAGAGTTGCAACTGGATTCTTAGGGATTTGTGCACTTGCCTTTTCATCAGCGTGCACTAGAAAGGCATATGTTGTAACATCAAGAATGAGCTGTATGCAGACATTTATTTTAAGCTTTTAGCTAGCCAGAGAATTATCAATATTCTCTATGTTGAGAGTGGGTGTGCAGCACAGTATGTCTCTGTTTCTGTGTGGCTCTAGCAAAACTTATTGACCTATTTGAGAAAGTACATATGCCCTTCAGCTCACCTTAGCTGAAGTTCTTTCATACCACTTGGGACATGATAGGCCAAAGCGCAGGCCAAGGTTGTTATCACTACAATTTCTATACAAACATATTTTTAGTCTTTTGCTTAGGGATAAGACAAAAGGGAATATTTGGAGGGAAATAACTGGGAAAATGAGTAGTAGTATTTTTAGTTTACATGACTCACAGTGAGCTTTAGGTTAAAGTATCTAAGGTTATTAAAACCCAAGATGCATCAATGCAGGCACCTATTTGAAGGATTTAGCCTCAAAACATTTAATCCATAATTCTTTGTTCAAAGTGTATGAGTTCGATATAATGAAGGGAATCTTGCAAAAGGAGATTCCTGCATAGGTGGCTCTGTCTGACATTGATGCATTTGTTCTAAGTTGAAAATTGAAACATGTATGTGATATAATAGTTCAAAACACACAATTGACTTGAAAAGTATGGAGAAATTGTTTAGCTTAAAAATGATTTGTGGGCATGTAATGGTACATCTGTTTCAACATGCTTTCTTGGTTCACTTTCTTTCTTTTACAAGTCTTTTTTTTTTTTCTTCCGCCCCCCCTTCCATGGTAATTCATTTTGGGTCACATTCTGCCATTTTTATTCATATTCTATAGTAGCTTGTTTTATGCATAACCTCGCTGAAATAATGAAGACTGAGTGAAGCTAAAATTTACTTGAGAAAGGACAAAGAAAAGGGCATTTCCAAGACTTGTTGAAGATTAGAACTAAGGTTTCAGGTCACTTCTCTTCACATGAAACTGCCTATTTATATATTCAAAATAGCTGACCAGCAAAATTTGGGTTTTAATTTATTTTCATATAGTATTTGCCTTTGGGAATGAAGGATTTTTTTAAGTTGAGTGCTCAGCCTCAGAACCAAATCCTTTTTCTCAGTTTAAAAGTGACTTGTAAGGGACTGAGGATCCAGAACTTGATTTTGATCTAAAACGTAGCAGACAGTGCAAATACCCACAATGTGTCTTGTCAAGTTGACTCCTGTGTGAATAAAGTTGGAACCAATGTAAGGTCATGCATGCGATGCATCTGAGATGAAGATTCCCCTCATATAGTTAAAATAATTACCAAGGGAAGAAATTGATATTTTCTTTTATGACCAGTAATGAGGAAATTTGTTTTGTTTGTCCTTTGAATATTGAAGTATTACCTGAAGACATTATAAATTCAAGACTAACTAAAGTCCTTGAATTGCTCGGGTCTTTAACTTGCCTTCATTATAGCTTCCATGATCTATAGCTTCATTTTATGTAGACCATATGCAGTTAAAAATAACTGGAGTTGTTGTATTTTATATATGCCTTTGTAAGCATTTCCAACTGTAAAGGGATTTTTTTTTTTCTTTATAAATACAGAAAACCCCAACAAGTTTTATGTTTTCATTTCACCTCTTCCCTTTTTATTTTTTATAGAAATGCTACAAAGGGGAACTTTCGATAACTATTACCAGCAAAGCCCAGTGTTGCAACACAGTTTGCTGCAGACTTTCTATTTAAGGTTACCTGGCATAGTCAGCTCAACCAGATGTACTTCTGCTATTGGATAATTTGATTTGCTGACAATGTGTACTGCCTTAAAAAAAATAATTTAAAAAAAAGAAAAGAAAAAAAAAAAAGCAGGAAGTGCCTAGGTGACTTATATCCAAATCACACACACTCTTTTAGTTAAAATGAAATGTGAGACTGAATTTAGCCTTTAATTACATTTCCTTCCCTACCTCCAACAAACAAATTTTTATAACCTTTCCAATGAACAAAGTCATATTTTGTGAATTACTTGCTTGGAAGCTTACCAGGAGCAAAAGTTCTTTGGGAAATTTTCTATTATTTGTATCAATCAAAGATTATTCTCTAGGTTTCAGTCTATTTCTTAAGATAAATTATCCTTTTCAAAGAGTTTTGTGTATAAGTTTATTTTGATTTTAGAGCTTTTATCTGAGTTGCTATCTGGCAAATGGAAATTATGCTTGTGAAGAAGGAAGCACAGCATAAAAATAGGTTCCATCACACCGTGTTTGGGGGATATTTAATAGAGCTCTTACAATATGTTAGGGACTTAAATCAACTCAAAATCTTATTTTTATAAGAATCTGTGCAGTGCAAGCTCTAATATAAATCAGCAATGGAAAGAGAAGAGTTTTGTATGTATTTGAAGACATAAAATACTATTGCTTAAGTGAAGCATTAAAAATAAGTATTACTTAAATTATCTTCCCTAATAAGATATGTCTGTCACTTTTTCATTTAGCATGGGCTCTGAGGAGACTGCATTGTTCTGTCAGGATTAAAATATGAAAAACCTGTCCACATTTGACCATGTGCTTAAACAAGCAAGACTAAGTATTAAATCTGAGTCCTCTGTACTTTGAGAAGCATTTTTACAAGTGGGAAGTTGTTCAGCTTAGATAGTTCATCCATTTTCCAGAGCCTTTTAAACTCGCATAATATATTGAATGTCAAAATGCTATAAAATCTCTTTAACTATTGATATCTATTTGCAGATAGCAGTATAAATTCTGCCATAAATTCGAATAAGCAAATGACTTTATCTAAACAAAGATTTGGTGTGCAGCTATACTGTTACTATGACAGTGTTGGCTTTTAAAATCTAACACCATAGAGACAAGGGGTTTTTTTTGCTTTTACATGGTCGAGTCTTCAAAATTATTGCCATTGGAAATCAATATTGGGCAGTTGCTGACAAAAATATTATGGAATATTATACAAACAGTTGTAAATATATTATTAAATGTACAGACAGAGATTGTGCTTATCTACAGAGCTGGGCTCCACACATTTGTAGGCTTGGGATATAATATGAACATATATTAAAGCAATTTATTTCCTCTATCAACTGAGGAATCTTTATTTTCTAGCTCTGGATGATACGCTTGTGGCCATTTCATGCTTCCTTTTTGTGGACTGTTGAGCTTACTTGGCAAAAGCTGTGGCAGAAAACTGGTTTTGAAGTTGTCAATGTATATGAGTAAAATTTCAAGTTATCCATGAAATATTTATGCCACTACTGTTTGCACAATCTTTTAAGTTAGCAGTGTACTCACAGTAGCATTTTTGAACAGTTGTGTTTAATTTATACCATGTGTAAAATCAGTAACATGTTAATTATTACATTTTTTTAAAGAATGCACTAAATAATGACTGGTTTTGGTGCACAGGAAAAAATATATGATCCATGACCAAATTTTTAACTGAGCCTTACACATCCTATACCCTTGAAAGTCATAGATTAGTTGTCTTTCTTGTTTCACAATCCTGCCCACCCTCTTTTACCAGGAAAGCAAGCCCTTTGGTTTTAAAAATCACTTAATGTGGCAAAAGTGTATAATAAAACAAAACAGAGTGAAGGAGCCTGGCAGGAAGCTCTTTATCCTTTTAGAGGAACTGCCTGTTTGGCTGGGCAGCAGGGTTGCTGGAGAGCTTTAAACATTCTTACATGCAAAGGCTCTTTGGCTTCATTTAGGAGCAACCCAAAACCCTTTAGTTTTTAGTAGCCACGTTTGCAGCATCCGTAACCATTGGACGTAGTTCAAATACTGTGTAGAACTTAAGACTGTGCTTCAAACATCAGGATCTCTGATCTGTTATCTGTGGGACACTGCACTCTTCAACCTGTAAAGCATCCTGAGCACCTTAATTACTTAGAAATAAATCTTGCTTCTTTTTCTTCTTTATTTTTCCTTTTTTGCCCCATTCTGCCCATTTTCACCCCACCTCCACATGCATTTTTTTTTTTTCCAGACAACAAACAGGAAAACCACAAGCCTTCATCAGCAAGCTGTGCTTTCCTCTTGAAAGCCAAGACGCTGGAGCTCAGCATACAAATCACATGCTCTTGCCTTTGCTACTCACAAACCACCCTGTAGCTCACTTCTGAAAATTATTAAACTTAGTAGGTTAAAAATAAATGGATTGCTTTGTTGGGGTGAGTGTTACCTCAGGAGGTAGTGCATGTTGGCATGGCCAGGAGGAGGAAGAAGAGCTGTGGGGTGATGGTTTAAAGAAAAGAGAGGGAATATTTAGTGAAAATTTAGAGAATATAATTATTTAGGGAATAGCATGCAACAGTTACCTCGCACACACTTGTGCAGATGCCTCTGAGGAGTTTATTACGAAACAGATTGTATTACAAATTGGCAGTGTGGACTGTTCACCATCACCCAGATAGCTGGGAACATGTTTCCATCAATCCCTGGTCATTTTGGCCAGAGCAATTTTTATTTTCTAGAGGTACTTACAGGGCTGTCTTCCTGTCACACCTGGCAATTGTTGTCAGTGTATTTATTCTATGTGCTGTTGTTAATTAGATGTGGAAGGAAGATGTAATGAGTATAAGGCCACACAGCAAGCTACTGCCTTGGCCAAAAATGAAGTATGAGAGCCTGGCTTTTCTGTCCTCTGCTTCAACTTTTATTTGTAAATTATTTTTTTTTTCCTTCTTTTGTCCAGAAATCATTCCTGTACACTGTGAAACAGTGATCATAGCCTAACATATGTAGAAAAGGAATTAAAATGGAAATCCTATTCAAAGCATGAGGGCTCGAGCATGACACACCTGCCAGAAACCAGCACTGGGAATGCAGAAGCAGCTCGAGTCTGCTCAGGGACAGTGGGGTGTATCTGTGCCTTTGAAATGGTTTGGTCCATCCTGCACAGGGGCTCTGGTGCCCAGTGCTGCCTGTCCTTGGTGCATAAATGGCATTTTTACCCACTCTCTGTTCATCTGGTTCCTTTCTGGTGATGCAACCCAGGCACTTCCCAGGGAACAAACTAGGACTGGTGCCAAGTCATTCTGCGCACCTTGATGTCCCACACCCCACAGTACAGAATCTCAGAATTGCCTCAGTTGGAAAAGCCCTTTAAGATGATCCAGTCCAACCATGAACCCAACATTGACAAGTCCCCGAGTAACCCATGTCCCTCAGCACTGTGTCTACATGACTCTTCAATCCCTCCAAGGATGGGGATTCTACCACTGCCCTGGGCAACCCCTTCCAATGCCTCAGAACCCTTTCAGCAAAGAAATTCTTCCTCACATCCAATCTCAGCTGCCCTTGGTGCAACTTGAGGCCATTTCCTCTTGTCCTGTTACTTGTTTCTTGGTTGAACAGACCCACCCCCACCTCTCTTCACCCTCCTTTCAGGGAGTTGGAAAGAGCCAGAACATTTTCGTTCAGTATCCTTTTCTCCAGGCTCAACAACCCCAGTCCTACTGGCCACACTATTCTTGATACAAGCAAGAATGCTGTTGGCCTTCCACCACACTACTTCAGAGTGTGGTGATGGGTTGTATCAGTGCTGTAGGTTTTCTTGCTGAGCTTGGGAGCAGCACGGCCTGCTCTCCTCCTGAGCTCAGCCCAGTACTGACTACAAGCAAGATCAGGGAAAGCCATTTTTTCCATTAGTTCTTGATTTTTTTCCATATTCTGTTTATGGTGCATTACCTTCCTTCTCCCGTGTTTAGGGAATATGACTGTGCCTGTCTTCTGCTGCAAGGGCTGGGTAATGGAGAATTTTCATCACCTCTCCTCAAACTACATAGCCATACAGGATCTGTGCTCAATCTTTCTTCTGTCAACACGAAATACATACTGTTATAATTATGATATGAAGGCAAGGATCCTGTTTTATCTCAAAGAGTGAAAAAGCTTACAAAGGGTTAAAATAATCTAACCTCTTTTTTTTTCTTTTTTCCTTTTTATTTTTTTTTTTTTCACAATGGCAAATGTTATTTATATTAAAGGGAAAACCAGTATAGTGTTGCCAGATCGAGCTCAATTCTCTTTGCCAGCTAAAACACAAAGGAGAGTTAGTGAATTTTTCGTACCTGCAAAACAATCCAAACAGAGTGTGCTGTCATCCTTTGAAATGGCAAATGGAAGTCATTTAAACCAGATGAGTGACTGAACGGGGAATTACTGCACCTACAGCACAGGATATACAGTACTATGCACCTATTTCAAGAGAACTAGGGTGGGTGGCCGGAAGAAAGGAACTTTTTTCCTCATTTAACCTGTAATTTGACAACATCTGCAAAGAATTATCCCTAGTACTGGCATTGTAATTGTTGTATCTAACATCAATCACTGAGTAGGGGAGGTTGCTTTAAATAGATGTTAGCTGTATTACAGTTTCAAAACATGAAAGCAAAAAAAATGAAAGGAATGAAATATGTAAATTGGTATAGAAATTAATTACTGGAAGCTTTGACACTAATTTATTGTTTAAATAAGACATGTAGCTGGCCAGTGTGGGTGACTGTTTTGGTTTGACCCTGTATGCTTTGGCAAGTGTTGGAAAACAGAGGCCACTTTATTCCAATTTATAAAAATTGTAACCTCTTTTTTCAAGTCTCTGTTAACGTACAGAAGAAGGAAGGGATTAGACTGACTAATATTTTACACTGGAAAGACAGCAAGTAGGAAAGGTTCCATAGAGTAAACGTCTCTAAAACAAAGTCCTTCCTCCCCAGTTCTTTCAGATGGATCTCTGCCTTTGACTTCATCAGAAATATGATCACAAGGAACAAACTATGCACGTTTTTGGAAAGCAAAGATTGTAATTCCAAGCGTGCTCCAGATTTCCAATAACAGCTCAGCAACTGCAGGAGTAAATTCATATTCACAAGTTATCAAATTTCCAGCATGTATCCAATTTTGTATTGGGTTTTGATTCATATTTGTGGCTAGATGTGAATCAGATCCAGTATTTGTTTCTCAGAAATGTCATGGAAAAGGAAATCATTGGGTGCACTGGTATTCACAGCCAAATACAATGTACAGTACCACTATCAGACTGAGAGCCAGAAGAACAATTATGATGGTCATGGGAATTCTACTTAACCTGAGAAAAAGTTTTGGAGACAGAAAGAAGAAAAGCCTTCAGCTGTAGTGTCTCCAGTAACCATCATGCTGTATATATGTATACATACATGTTCAGCCTGAAATATTACACCATACTTTTAGGCAAAGTTAGGCAGCATTTTTTTCTTCTCCTTTTTTTTTTCTTTAACTTTTTTTTTTTCTTTTCCTTCTCTTTTTTTCCTTCTCTCTCTCTTGCTGGGCCAACATGGAGAAGGTACTGAAGGGCTTCCCGGATTCTCTTCATCAAACTCTGGCTGCTTATTTTTACTCACATGAAGACTTTCCTCTAGGCAAATTTCTTAGCTCTGTCTCACATTTATGTATTTACAGGATAGGGAACCTTTTGCTCAGGAGCTGCTGCTCAAAGGGAATCCATCATCCTTAACAGGACATCTCCATAAAACTACTTACACTCGTGTGCAGAGTAAAGGTCTTTTAATGATGATTGTTCTTGTAACACCTCATCACCTGTAGTTTAATGTATTTCACTTCTTTAAAGATAAAACAACATTTCTATGTATAGTTGCCACTACCTATACACCCAACAATTTTGAATATTGGTTAATGGAGGTATATTATTGCATAACAAAAATATTACTGCTTTAAAGTCAATCTTCACATATTTAAGTCTTTTTGTCTACAAACTCTATGAAATTACTCCCAAATAATCCAGTTGAGGAGGCTGGAAGAGCACAGCTCTGGCACAGCAAATGGATTTCATAGTCACCACATTGCATAGGTAGTCTTTTGAATGTATTTTAATTAAATCATGTTGTAAAGTACTACCATTTATGGTGAGAAGGAGCTCATAAAATGCTCTCCTATATATCAGGTAAGATCTGTGTTACTGTTCACACGGGACTTAGGATTTTGCTGTTCAACTTCTATGAAATCATTAGCTTCCACATAAAAATTAGCCTTATAATCCTGCATCTATTTAAAACTATTTCAGCCCAAAAAGTGGTTCACTCTTTAGACCAGCCGACCTATGCTAAGGGGTTCAGAGAGGATGAGTTCATTGAAGCCATATCATGTCATTCAACTGGTGTCCTCCTTGGCTGCAGTGCTTGCCTAGGAATAAGCCCTTGAAAGTACCATGGCAATGACAAAACTCTGCAACTGTAGCTGTTTGGGGAGTCAGTTGCTTGTTCATTATGTGAAGATTGAAAAATTGTTTTGTGAAGAGCAGACTAAAAGGCAGATCTAGTCCTAGCATCAAGCTGAGACGTGAGTAGAAGTCTGTTGTCTTGTGTGGATGATGCCTGGGAGCCCTCATTCACTTGAATTTGCTTGAAAAGTTAAAATTAATCTATTTCTCTTTTGTCTTGGAGTACCTGCCTGAGGAGAATACAACCCTGGCTACTTTTGACCTATTTTTTGTAGTTCCAGTCTTGAATAATATAAACTAGTTTTCAAGTTTAAGTTGAAAGCAAACACTTTTAATTACCTAATAACTTTTCCTCTCATTTGATTTCTTTCCTGAGGTGAAAGACAGAGTCTACGTAAGTATAATTGTGTGTACACAGGGGAAACAGTGGCAGTGTGCTGTTAAGCAGCAGGTTTGTCTATTTGTTTTGAAGTTTTGTAGTAGTTCATTAGCAAAGTTTGACTTGGTTGACGTGTACTGTGACTGGTGTCTGTAGTTATGTCATGTTTTTGCAGAGAAGAGACCAGCCCAGCTGTGTCTCTGGTAGTACGAAATGTGCTTTCACCATGTGGACTAAAAGGACTTTGGAGAAGGGAGGGCACCTTTAAGTGTTGTTGGCTGCTTGAAGCTTCTCAGGGGTAGGTTGAGAGTGAGAACTGGGTGGGAGCACATTAGAAGGCTGGAGGCAATGGCCAACACGTAATTCGGCACAGCTAACCTTCAGTATCATTGGAGAACACAGGTACCCAGAAACCTGTGGGCATCCAGATGTTACCAATGGTATAGAAGACGTTTAGGAGGACTTATTTATGCCCAAATCCTGTTTATCTACTCTAGAAATGTTTATGCCCTGCTGTTCTCAGAGCATCTGGAGACTTCACCACCTTCTGGTATTTTTATGCCCTGGAGAGTGTTAGGCACGAAGGAACAATCAGTTTTGTGGAGAGACCCCGAGACAGAGCATGGGCTTCATCCTGAGCCTCTGACCAGGTAGCACTACTGTCCTTGTCACCACACGGTCACTCTGTCCTTAGGGGAATTTCCTTCCCTGAGAGTGCCAGTGCCTGCACACACGTGTCTTTCATGTGGCCCTAAACTTTCAAAGAACACAGTTCCATGCATAGCCTGACTGTAGTGCCAATAAGTCATTTATTTTCTATATTATCATCATAATTCATAAAAATTCTCTCCCTCCTGAGGGAACATTTTATCATCTGATAAGGGGCAATAGCAAGCCAAAAATGTAAGGCCTTAACTAAATGATAAATACAGAATGACATAAGCTATAAAACATAAAAGGGTGAGCGTGTATAATACATGCCAAGGATGGCTGAAGATCAATTTAAATGAAACGTTTTCTGTTAACATGAGAATTTTTGTAAACTGGAGAAAATGAGAGGGAAGAAAAGAACGATTTATGGAGTAATGTGTGGGAGGCATGTGGTGTTAAAACAGCAAAGGCTGGGGCATGTTTGTTCTACTGTCTTAGGAGTAGTTTGTCCCATCCTTACTCTCTTTCTGGCAAGCTTGCTGATGCCTTTTGTTGGACACATTTGAAAGTTGAGGTTTGATGTATCTGTATTTCCTTTTTTGGAGGAACTTGGAAATGGAAAGCATTATTCAGTGAATTAAGCGTCCACCTGACATAGCCTCACGGATTAAATCTGTCTACTCACATCCCTTTCTGGTGCTCACGTCAATGCTTTGCTGAATTTATTTTCCATTTCCCTTTCCCATGGGATGCTCACCTTCTTGGGCTGGTCTGATTGCACCATCGTTACTCACAGCATTGAGCAATTTCTGTCTGACTGCACAAGGAGCCTCATCTTCTGGCAGCAGTGCCTCTGAGGATGGCGGTGGTGCACATCGCAGGGGAGGTAGAACCTGGCCATTTATCGCTCAGGATTTTCCAGTGAATTCATCATCATGCTTTAGGCTTGCAGTCCGCTCCCACCCCCAAATAAAATACATTTTCTGATCCATGACCTCATTCTGCATATAATATTTCATCCCAGCTGCATGATTGGGTCCCACATTTGTAAAACTCTAATTTTCCTGCCAGCTCAGTGCTCAATTTTTTTTTTTTTTTGATTTTTTTTTGGGCTCATCACTACTTTGGCTACCTACATGGATACAGTGAGGCATATCATGAAGGCACAGACTTTGAGCCAGGAGAAGCAATCATACAACCTCTCCGAGGCCAATTCTCCAAAGCTTCCCAGTGGGGAGCACAGATCACTAATCATTGCAGGTCTATTTATGAACTTGGAGAGCTTTCCAACTTCTAAAAACTTGCTGAGTTTATTTCAGGTATGTGCATTTTCAGGCCCATAAATATTTAGTTTTTAACATTGCTACATCAGAGAAGAAAGTGAAAATAGTGCAGTGTAAACATAGAGCAGTACTTCAGCCCCACATCTCCCCTTTTAAGTGAGTGCATGGGCAAGTGAAGAGTGAGCAATTCTTAGATATATAGCCCACCTAGGTAAAGCACTTTCAAATGTACTTCATTTATTTATTCTAGGCCATTTTTTGGCCCAAAAAGCATCAAAAATTACTGTCTCTAGTTTCATTCTGCCCTTTTGAAATTGTCCAGATTTTGTACTAAGAGTCTAAAGCCACAGCAAAGAAGCAGGCCAAGAGGGAAAGCTTTTGAAGAGTTCCCACAGCTGTGAAAACACGGGCCTCAGGCTGTGTGTAGAGTTACTTCAAACAGCTGCTTCAGGTGACTAAACACCTTGAGTCTCATTCATCAAGTGTTGTTTATACTGGCTGACAGACCAGACTTGGAGAATTAACTCTGAGAAAAAAAGATGTACTACATACCAAGTATGGGAAAAGAACTGAGTTCCCTAAATAAGAAAAAAAGGGGGAAAAGAGTGGGGAAAAAAAAAAAAAAAAAAAGAGGGAGGGGGGGAAGAGTCCCTTTAAAATAAAACAGATGAGAGTTAATTTTATTTCATGTTAATGGGCCTTTTGATGCCCTTTGCATGTTTAAAATCAAAAGAGAAACAATATTGATGGTTTGCCACTTTGTAATCACACAAATAAAAGCGATTTGAATGAACCTTGTATATTGACAAAAAAGCTCAGCTAACTTGGTATAAAATCTCAATAGTTAATTAGTAGCCTGGAATAACCTATTAAAATAAGACTCTTTTTCCTAACCATCTTCAACACAGAATATCAGAGAAAAAAAAAAAAATGCCCAGTGCTGCCGCCTCCCTGCTCCCCTTTAGCGTCAGATTGTGCAGATTCCACCCGTAGTTTTGGTACAGGACTTATCACTCAGCTTGAGATAATATTCTTTCATCTCATATCCATATGAGAAGGTGACATGATAAGATATTTGCAATCGTGTAACTACTTTGCATGGATCAAAAGAGGAATGAAAGAAAATGACACGAGTCAGTGTCAAGTGAAGTGCTACTAGTTAAGTAAGCTTTAAATATTGAAGGGGATTTTTAATATTTCCTTTTAATCTTGAAATCTGTCACTTGGTGATTTTTTATAACATTGGAGTTGTTACTAACAACATTTTCCATGGTTTCATTCAGTCCAAATGCAAAAACCCACCCCATCTCAGTCATGGCAAATGTAATTTCTACTGGCAATTTCTCATCCGCAACCCGGGCAGATTTCAAAGAAAAGGACATGTTTTTCAGGAGCTGGGATACTGTTGGGATCCTGATGTTTGAAAACTGGCACTAGAACATAGGCCAACAGTGAGATTTTACTGTTTTTCTTGTTGTTTTTTTCTTAACAAGCAGTCAGACTGCGAGGGTGAATATTCCTTAAGAGATAAAAATAGTGTTCAAAGGAAGAATTTAGCAGTAGAATATTATTTTAAAAGAAGATTGTTTCAGAGGCTGTTTCCCTGACAAACTCAGTAAATAGTTTGGCAGATACTTAAGCTGTTGGATTTGCATATGCATATATAGGCACTGAAGAAAAATACCAGGTGGTTTACTTCTTAGCGCTTCTGAATAACAGAAAGTTGATGGCAGTAGATTTGCATCTTACTCTCTGGAAAAAAAAAATAAATAAATAAAAAGTTTTTCTGAAAAACAGGATTGCAGAAAAATAGAAGTAGCAGGCTTAAAATTGTATGTAAGGAATATTGATGAACCAGATTCTCCCTTTTTTTAGGAGGTGTTGTTCACAGAGAAGGATCTCCCCATTGGGTTTTACCTAGGCTGAAAGAAGCAAACCTAATTGGATTAAAAAAAAAAAAAACCCTAAGTAATCCAGTGTATATCCAAAATAAGAAGATCAAATGGCTGGAATAATATCTTATTCTTTTCACTTTTGAAACAGTGATATCACTGGAAAGGATTAAAAATTAAGTTGTTTATGTCCTTGATTAACATGGTTTCGGACAGTTTCCCATGTCATTTATAGTACAGTAATATCAGGCTTGTAGCTACATTAGGCAAAAATTTAGGGATCTTTCACCTGGGAATTGAAAAAGCATGCAAGGTGGTTTCAATAACAAGGGTGCTATGGGGTGCTTCAGCCATGACTTACCAAAGTACATGGCTTGGGCAAAGTTGTCTATTTAAAAACAACCAGTTAGAGATGGGCAAGGTTGGTTGGAGACCTCAATAATAAATGAGTTAAGCTCCATCCTTTTCCAAGTCGAGGAGGGTTTGGTGCCTCATTGTCCCCTTGCTGTCCCAGATCTGCTGTGGTGGCATTGCTGAGCAGCAGGGGCTTCCCATAGCCATTCTGATCCCTGATCTCCATGCTTGTGCCTTGCATGAGGAGCTCCACGCTGGCTGAGGGCATTTAGGTGCAACGGCAACTTAAATCACAGAGATTAATGTATAGCTCTCCTCATACACGAAATGTATCAGATGAATATTGGTTCTTTTTGCAAGGCTCCAGGGGGAAATAAAATAGATTTGTAACGTTTATTTTCAATAAATTATTTTTTGAGTCCAAACAAAATATTTTTTTTCTGTTTTGCTCATAATTTTGGACTGTGTAGCTACTTTTAACTTGGAATGGGTAACTTTCAGCAAGCCTTGGTAGCTCAGCTCATGTTAAAACACAACGGTCTTACAACTTTTAATCAAAGCAGGCGTGGGTCTGTTTGGGGCAGAGGGACTCTGTGCGTGTGGCCCCACTGCCTCCATTGTGACCTCCTCGCTTCTTCTCTGGTGCATTAGTGAGTCTCTTGTAAAATACAGCTGGGTGCTGAAGGACCTGTGATCCCAAGCCTTTGGAAAGAGGATAGGGATGTCGATGTGCTGCCCAGGTGTCACTGTTTTATTAGGTGAGTGCTTCTCTCCTTCCTTCCCATCAACTCTGTTCTCCTTGCCAGGCTTTGAGTACCGCCACCTCGTCTCTTCATCCGGATGGGGCTGCCAGGAGCCACTTTCATTTCTGTCCCTTGCTGAGAGTTGAACACTCTCCAGGTCCCTTGATTTCTTCCCCCTCCTCCTACTTCCAGGCTGATTTTTTTTTTTTCTCTCCCACTTTGATAATGCAAAGTTTTTTTGTTTCCTTAATTAAAACTGAAATTTCCCTGTAAAAGCCTTCCAGGCTCACAAGTGTTCTGTTTGCTCCATTTTACTGTTGCTGCTAATTGCAGTTGTGCCTTTTCTATGAATCTAAGCCATGACATTTGCCTAAAAAAGAATAAGCTGCCCACTGGAGTGAAATTAAAAGAGACCGATGATAATAAGAATCACCATTAGTAGCAACTGTGTAAATATGGTATTTTATAGAGTGTGGCTCCACATTTTACAAGGGAGCTGAGAAATAGTCAGATATCTCCTCTTTGGACAGCTGAGAGAACAATTAAAAAGTAACAATAATGTGAAAGATAGTAAATAATCATTCTGGAGATATAAATGAACCTCTCTCTTATTATCATCACAAGAGTCCTGGCAGCAGTTTATAGCAGTTCAGATCAACTTCAGTGAGATGTTTGCCATGTTTCATTAGGCTGAGCTTGGTCTTGTGGTTAAACAAAGAAAACACAGTAATAAATTATCTAGAATATACCTGGGCTCAGGAAAGGCCGTGTTAAGCTTTCACAGCTTGGTATTTTTTTCACATAATTTCTAATTTATTTTGTACTTTAAAAGTTTGTTTTAGCTGGGATTGAAATTTAATTTGTTCTTCAAAGAAACATGACAATGGAAATACGAGGAGGAAGCTTTTGTTCTCTCCCTAGGAGTTCTGAAAGGTAATAATTATGAAATGATAAGATTCTAAATGAAAATGTCACTTGCAAAGGTTGAGGTTGAAAACAGAATAGACCTATGTAAAGCAAGAGAAGTCACATTTGATTCATGAACATAAATACAACCAGAATGATTTAATTTTAAATCATCTGATGATTTATTGTATAAATATTTTATAATTTTGAAAGGAAATTCTTCAAAGGATGGGTGTCTGTGAGAACACAATGCAGCGTTGGAAAACCAGTACTCTTGTATTATTAATAATAATAGTAATAGTAGAAAGATTAATAAAATATCATAAACATAGACTAGAAGAATAGTTATTTGTATAAATTCTAACAACTGCTGTTCAACAATGCCCTAAATCAGATGTAGGAGTAAAGTTTTAAATTGTCTCTGTGCTCTGTATTGTTACAGTGATCAGCATATCAATGGCTCTGTTTCTCTTGCTTTTTTCCCCCCTTACTCAACAAGAGTATTATGCCTCAAGGTTTAAAACAAATATGTTCCTTCAAATTTAGCTTTATACACTGTATTTCCCTATTGATCTGGAGAAATTTAACCCATTCCCCTGTGTCTGCTACCTACCTGTCTTTTCTCATGGTTCTATTCATGAATGTAGATGTTTCTGTAAAGGGTGATTCATTGATATTTGGAAAATCTGTGTTTCCACACACATCACCTGTCTCCTTCCATACATCTTGAATATTGTGTCCAGTTCTGGGCCCCACAGTTCAAGAAGGACAGGGAGCTGCTTGAGAGAGTCCAGCGAAGAGCCACCAAAATGATTAAGGGAGTGGAACATCTCCCTTATGAGGAAAGGCTGAGGGAGCTGGGGCTCTTTAGCTTGGAGAAGAGGAGGCTGAGGGGGGACCTGATTAATGTTTATAAATATTTGAATGGTGAGTGTCAGGAGGATGGGGCCAGGCTCTTTGCAGTGACGACCAATGATAGGACAAGGGGCAATGGGTGTAAGCTGGAACACAGGAGGTTCCGCTTAAATTTGAGGAAGAACTTCTTTACAGTAAGGGTGACAGAGCACTGGAACAGGCTGCCCAGGGAGGTTGTGGAGTCTCCTTCTCTGGAGACATTCAAGACCCGCCTGGACGCCTTCCTGTGCGAACTCATCTAGGTGTTCCTGCTCCGGCAGGGGGATTGGACTAGATGATCTTTCGAGGTCCCTTCCAATCCCTAATATTCTGTGATTCTGTGATTCTGTGATCTTAATCAGGCGAACTCTCATTGTCTGTTTGAGCCATATATTTTGATGGAGTTTTCCCATGAATAATATATGTTGGGTTTTCCCTCTAAACACAGGAGGACAATTAGCAATGAAAACATTGGTTCAGCATTGGAGTTAGTATGAGAGTTATTGCTGCCCAAGAGAATGACCTGATAATGTTTATGCTGAGTATATCCTACTGCCTTGTGGGGACATAGTGCTCCTACACAGGTATTAATTATTTTCACACGGAAAGGTTTCAGAAGACTGTGTGTTGCTTGGGTATGTGAAGTGAGATGTAGAGGAAAGAACTTGGTGGTCTGCATTTCCTTGCTGACAAAAACATCTTTGCGCAGATTGCTATCTACATCTCATTTCAATTTTCCCTTTGAAAGAGATCAGACAATATTATCAACTCCTCAGTTGTTTTACTTCCTCTGAAGTCTGGGTGTAGCTGGCAACCCAGCTCTCCTTCCAGTGTTGCAGCCTTTTTTTTTTGGCTGACATGCATTTATTTTGTCATTTGATGTCATGCTATCAGTGAGGATGAATAAACCATTCTTCTTCCTGAACTGTTTTTGAGCTGAGATTATGTGAGATTTGACTTGCATTATTTTTTCAGTACCCACAGTTAGATGTCTTGGGATGTTAATTTTGAGTGCACAAAGAAGGTTTCAGTTTCTCTTCCTGGGTTGGTTGGATAAGCCTATCTAGCATATCTCATCTAGATATAGGTTCTTGGTGGGAACTTCATTAGTTCTAAACCCATTTCCTGTGTATGTGGATCCATTTAAAAATTAATCATTTTCAAAGAATTGTGTGTACAAGAGCAAAACTGTGGTGCAAGTAAAGACAAGACAGTAACATCTGTTTGTGAGG
Source organism: Caprimulgus europaeus (assembly GCA_907165065.1). Next base: position 3,770,632 of record OU015533.1, read on the forward strand.
CTCATAAACCATTTTTTCCAACATTTGTCCACCTCTATCTTGGCAATGGCCAGGAGACTAAGGATACATCCTAACTGGTCATCAGAGGGGAGACGGTAAACTGTTCTTCCTTCTGAGGGAAGCTTTCTGAATATTCATTTATTCTCTTTACATGAACTCTCATGTTTCTGTGCAAATATAGGAAAGTTTTCAGTAATCATTCTTTAATGAAAAAAAAAAAGTGACTTGTTCATCAGCTTTTATTCTTTTTTTTCTTTCTCGTACCGAAGGATAGCAGAGTTTCACAAAAACAATTAAGCTACTAGTGTTATATCACCATATTATTTGGAAGAGGGAATTTTATCTAAACTGTCTATCTCTGTATTGTGGGATACTGGATGTTGATTAGATTCTAATTTCAACCATGGTATATGTTATAATTCTTGCTTGCAATGAATTAGAGCACTTATGATTACCCAAACTAGATATGACTCTAGTATTTTCAGGCAATTTTGCAAAAAAAAAAACAAAACAAAAACCAAAACAAACAACAAACAAAAGGCAGAACAGGTATAAATTTGAATAATCAAATAAAAATGGTCAAGCAGCATTTGTACTATTTGTTTTTACTTTAAAAAATATTATTTTAAATATTCCTTTTAAAAAATATTTTAAAAAGGAATGTTGTTTAAAATTTAATTTACTGGAAGATGTTATCATATAAAGTATTTTAAGAGCATATATTTATTAAAAAGATACTTTTGTAGTTGTATTGGATACCAGCCTTTTAAAGGTTGTATATTCTTTGCTTACAAGATGACAAGCTACTGAAATATTTTGTTCTATTGTTGCGTGCAGTGGTAGTTTAGAAAATCTAGTAGACTTGCAATGAACTGACCACAAATAACTGCTGGCATAAAGTAGAAATTGAGGGGAAGTTAATATTCACCTTTCATTTTGCCTTCTCTTTTAACTTTTTAAAAACACTTTTAGCCAGGGTTATAATTGGCTATTTCTCTATCTTTGCTCCCATAAAATGGGCAGTCTCTCTTGTTAAACACAGATCAAAATGTAGCCAATGTTTAAACCTCCTTTTCCCCTGTAAATATGTACATTAGCAAGACTATTGATTAAAATGGTGGACTTTACACTATGGGATATTACTTTTATTTCAAGTTTGAACTTAAAAATGCAAAATAAAAGCTACCTAGGTTGTATAATTATTTTTAGTTGTATTGCATGTACTTTATATCATTATTTATATTGGTTTGCAGCAGGTTAATGGTCACTTGATTCATTAAAGCAAACTATTGTGGAACATTTACACATTTTTTGGTGCAGAGTTGTTTCCTTCTAAAATGAGAGATAATGGTAGGGATCATGAATACACATTTCTCTTGTAATTTGAGCAGTGGAATCTAAAAAATACCTGCAAGACTTTTTGATGGGCCAGGTTTTCAGTCTTCCAGGAGAATACCCATTGTGATCATATGAACTCAAAAGAAAGACCTTAGAGTGGACAGAAATTCTTACCTAAATTTTTCATCTATTTCATAGAGGAGGAGAAAAGTCTAGAAACCTGCTGCAGATCAGCAGAAGAATTCCTTATTGATATTCCTGGATTTTACAGTAGATTACAGAAGTGGAAATTTTCATGTGGGCTGTAGGAAATACTGCTGTAAGGAAAATAATGACCTCGCATTCAGACATGTCAAGATAAATTTTAAGTATCTGGCACATTTAAATACTTCAATAAGCCTTTTATATATATATATATATATATATATATATATATTTGAAGAGTAAATAAACACTAGGAAAAAAAATCTTTACAATAAGTCTATTTTTACATGTGAAGAGTAAATAAACACTAAGAAAAAAAAGAATCTTTGCAAGAAAAGATGCTAAAACAAATATATAGGTACTGCATTTTTATGTTAGTCTTAAAACAAGCCTAAGGCATTCTCCCACACTTTTTTCCAACATTATCTCCACCTGCAATAATAAAACATGTATTCTGATTACTGTGCTTTCTATTATCTCATGTCTGTATCTAATTTATTTGCTACCCAGCCTGAGTTTTCCTGTGTTGAAGGGTTCTTTCTTTTTTTGGTAATGCAATCCAAGGTTGTGATTTAGTAGGTGGACAGGTTCCTAGCACCCCCAAAATTTTCTTTTCTTGCTGGAAGAAGGATTTAAGTTGTAAAATGTTTCAGCAGGAGATGTGCACCAAAACAGAAAATGAGACCACATTTACATGATGCATTTTTAAGTTCCTATAAAGGGTGAGACACAACTGTCACTTTAGAAATATGCCATTGAAAAAGCCCAAAGTGTACAATAAGTTTTAATGACCACCTTCAAAACATAATGCCCCAACATGATTTCTAAAATGTGAACGTGCTTAAAATGCAAAGTAACTCATAAATTTAATATATATATTTTCTCAAAGTTATTTGGACTACTTGTGCTCCAACAGTTAAACTCATATACATATTTAAAAATTAGAATATTAAAATGCACATATAAGATTACTGACTGAATTAGGATAAATTTTTCACAATACATTTGCAAGGTGTGAAAATGGATAAATCCATGTTTTGTCCCAGTGTTATATGATTTTCTTGCACTTGTGCATTCATTATATAAAGTTAAAAATACAAACTCTCATAACTAGCAGGAGATCACCGGCTTCAGCATGTTTCTTTGGTAAAAAGCTCTCTGCAGGTCTTGTTTTAAGACCTTTGTGGTGTTACAGCCAGATGCAATATTCAGCCCTTGAAGTTCATGTCAATGGGAGACGTTCTATTGTTTTCAATGGATATTGGAGCAGGCCCTTATTATTCTTCTAAGGCATAAACTCCTTTGTTGTGATCCAAAAAACCTGTGATTATCAGGACAGAGGAGATAGTGTATGTGAGTGAGTGATTTATGCTTTGCTTGTTTCTGTTGCCTACAGAACATGGGTTTGCTACAAGATGAACTCTGATTTCAGGAAATTACCCACGTTGTCAGCAAATTTGCTTGTCCTTCTTTAGTATTATGAACAGCCCACTTTTTCATGTTTTTAGAAATATTTTAATGCTGGACTTTGATATATTATTACCACATGGTCATATCACAATAAACTTTCCACTGCACTCATAGAGACTTGAAGATTCTTAAAAAAATAGTATCAAAGGAGCAATACCCCTGGGTCCCCGCAGAGATCCAAAGGAAAAGCTCTCCCTAGAGCTGGCTCAGTTTTACTTTTCCCATAGATAACCACAGTACACAGGAGTCAGAGGTTCCAGTCTCAAATTTACCCTGAAGAATAAGGAATTTTGAGAAAAGCAATATACAGAATGAATAGTTGGAGAGAGAAAGATTCAAAGAAAGAAGTACCACTCTGGAGAAAAGCAGTAAAACAAAAATATCATAAAAAGCTCAAAACTGTCACGGTACTTTTACTTAAAAGCAACATATATTGATATCAAGGGGAGTTTTGTATATGGAAGGGCTATGCAAGTCCTCAACTTGTTGCATGAAACACACACCATAGAAGCTGCATTTAGTGTTTTTTGTGTTTTGTGGTATTTTTTTATTACCTGAAAGGAAATTTTAAACCTGTCCTTGAGAAGGCAGCGGGGGTTTATCATCACCTTTGTCAAAAGGAATGGGCATTTGCCTTTCCTATAAATCATGTTTAAATAGACAGAAGCAGAGGAAGTGCTGATTTAAGATTCTCCACGAGTGGAAGAGTTAGTCCTGAGCCAAGCCTGATGGCCAGGTGTGTAATTTGGAAAACATAATTTGGTTTTGGATGGTTTTTTTTTCCTTGCAAAGTCCCTATAGGTAACAGAATGGTGTTTCTCTGAGCAGATTTGTATCTACACTGAGAGCAGAGCTGTGTTAAGAGTCAAGACAGTTGCGATAAGGGCTTTGTTTTCTGTTATTAGCTAGAGGAAAGGCTAGCTAGTATGTTCATTTGAACTTAACTTTCTTTTTTTGTCCCATAAAAGTATCAGCCTGAGTATCTGAAAGCAAATATTAAAAAAAAAAACCCAAAACAACAAACCACTATTTTTTATCAAGCTTGATATTCCTCTCTTCGAGGATGGTCAAGTACTGGAAGAGGGGGTTGGGGGGAATGTTAGGAAAGATTATCCTCAGAGATGTTCCAAACCCACTTACAGAAGACCTTGGGAACCCCTCTCTAGCTCTGAGGTTGGTACTTTTTTGAGCAAGGATTGAATCAGGTGGCTACAGATGTGCCTCCCAAGTTTAGTTATTCTATGATTCCATGACAAAATGAGCTTAGCCAAACCCAGATATATGTAGCTGAAGTTTGTGTTGGTCTTCCATAGCATTTCCTTTACTTCAAGCATCTATTTAGGAAGGAAAGTGGGCCACAAATCAGTTTTCCCACAAAGCTAGGTATTTTCTATCACAAATATTACTCATATCTTCCCTTTTAGATATGTGACAATAAGAGGCATGTTTAGCAATTTTAAATTGACTTGGTAGAAGCACTTTGTATTAAAGCACTTTGCTTTCTGTTCTGGCTCTTTATAAACACTATGAAATATTGAAGTGCAGCAGAGAATCACTGAGTCAAAAGAAATTAATGTAATATTTTGAAATAATGAAAATATCACTGGAATCAATGAGGATCCCAGTATCTCCCATAGCCTACAGTCTGGAAGTGTGTAAATGCCACTGAGCAGGTCGGCTGCTAAGCAATCCTGCTTATTAGGGCTTAGTTGCAAAGGTAGCGCTCACCTCCCTCACAGCATCAGATCCTTCAGACCTCTGTTCAGTTTTTCTTCAAACCAATTTCAAACTCCACCAAATTCACTGCCGTGGGTTTGGAATCCAAGCAGGCAAAATTAATTTCTTTCTTAATTTTGTAAAATGTGGAGGCTTAATCCAATGATTTTACGTGATGAGGTTAAAGAAGTAACTCAGATTTTTTTGATGGAGGGAAGGAATATGGGACCTTTCTTTTTATATTCCTCTAATTCTTTCTACAAGCATGAGCTTCCCCTTACACATCGAAGATTTCTCCTGGAAACTAATTTCAAAGTTTCTACTTGTGTGAAAAACCTGTACCTAGAGTCCTTTTTACCACGTTTTTGTTTCAGGTAACTTCCCATGTTTTCAGTTTTTCCATTCGGGAGAAACTGAGGGATCATTTTGGCAATTATTATATCCTCATAACTATAAAGCCTCATGTACCACATGTTAAAGTCTCATGTGTAACAGGGATAAGCTCAAATGAGCTTGCTGCATTAATATTTTTAGACATGATCTGCATATTTTCTCCTGTTTCTTTGGTGATATGAAGCAAATTTACTTTCTAATGACGAGTCTCACCTTTCCCTCTATACCTTTATTACAAGACAGAATATTTGTTTTGAAACATGTCATAAAAAAAGCTGCATGGATCTCCAGGACAAATGACATTACAACCTGGCTTAAGGTTGTAATATAGTAAGTGAGAAAAAAAAAAAAAGAAAAAAGATTTTGCTTATAGTCACCCAACCAGAATTGACATGTTCTTCCAACTTATTGGTATAATTTACATTTGCAAACAGATAACTCACCAAAATAACATTTCTTTTGAGGTTCTGGATATTTTTACTCCAGCTTATAAATGGAGGCCTTTGATTTCTTTTGATTTCTTTGCACAACTGATTCTGTGAAAGCTGAAGTAAAAAAGCCCCTAGATGTTCCTGAGCAGTAAGAAAGAACTATGTTGAGTTTGGTTACGAAACAAGGAAAGCTTCAAGAGAATAGAGCATGCTGTTTTATTTGAATCAGTTGATCTCAAGAACTCTAATAGGCTATAATTTGTACCTGGTATAAACAGGAACATTATTACCCTGTCTTCTCCCCAGGACCCAGGGGAGAGGATATATAATGCTACTTTCTGCAAGCAGGGGTGACTTAGGCAGAGATTAAAGACCTTTTTTTTTTAATAATTCCCCCTTTGAATTGTTGTTGCAAGCTTAGTAGTCTACCTTTATTTGCATTTAACTGCATGTGCCATCTACTTGCTACTTAAAAGATCTAAATCTTCCTGTGTGATGCCAGAGTTGTTGATCCTGCTGCATGGATTAGCTGTTTAAAAGTGTGTTCTTGGCTGTGCAGGTTCACATATCGTATCCATTTCTCTAACGTTAGGAACACCACCCATTGACAGCAGGCCTCATCAACAAGTACAGTCAGAAAATGGCCAGGAATGTCAAATATTTATCCCTTTTAAAAAATTTAATATGTTCTCCTGGGGCCTGATTACAGAATTTTTTAATGCTTACAAATTTCTTCAGTGCAACAGTATTAGTTTGTTTCCAAGGAAACAAATGTACTTATACTGCACTGCACACATTCTTAATCATTAAATTCTATAATGTCCCTGGCTAGTTCTTTCTTTTTTTCTCTCTCTCTCCCTCTCTCTTTGAATGGGTAACTTCTAAAAATTGTGTTTGTTTTTTGTTTTGTTTTTTTTACTGGAGTCCCCAGATACTCTTTAACTGCAGGTAAATTCTCAAATATGTGCTCAACAAAGGATTGTTTTAAATTACTGAAAAAACCCCAACATAATTGTCAAGAGCTTTTACAAATTCATCTTAATCAAGATAAATATGTATTCTTTATTCTTCTGCTATTTAATGTGTAAATTTATTTTTATGATCAGATCTTTAGTGTGGTTTGATGTGACATATCTGGATACAAGTGATATTTAAAAATTGATCTTAAACATATATTTCTTTAATTCAGGCTTTGCAGATTATGTATGTTTATGCGACACTTTCTGCAGAGGAAAAAGTACGTGAGCCTATACGGTACATTACAGATATAGATATTTACATATAAGATACTGACTTTGAATTTTTCATTCAAAATATACTAAATATTAACTAAGAACTAATAGGAGCTCACTGGAGGTACGACACATTTTTAAAGTGACATTTTAGCATTCAAACCATTCATATTCTTCAATGTGAATGTAATTTTTATCTAAATGATTTCAGAGGAAAATTGATTCATTTGACTATAGTGCTCCTAAGACCAGTGGGAAGCTCATCATCTTAATATTGAATCTGTAAATCCTTTCCACTAGGGATGATTAACAGCTTTGTCAAGTGTTTATTTTACTTTAAGAAGAATATGTAATTTCCTGGCGTAACTCAGACAGATTTCAGTCTGTTTCTTCTTTTGCATGTCACATTCATGCTGTAGGTTAGCATGATCTAGCCTACCTCGATTAGACTTCTATTTTGAGCAGTAAAAGGATAGCCTAATAAGTTTTCATAGTTTAATGAGCATACATCAGTTTGCCCTATGATTCATTTATACTTGATAAATAAATAAAAAAAAACCCCTCAGCAGTCCTGATAAGAAGTAATAACGGGGAATTACTTCCAGATGGCACTTTTGCTATACTACACGTGTGGTCTGAGCTACCCATGGGATATAAAGCCTGTATTAGCACAGTGATGTGCTGCTCACATGACTGCTATCTGGAAAGTGGTGGTGAACCCTTCTTATTGGCAGGACAAGGACAGGCAGTAGGGTTACGTGGAAGTATTTAGCTGTGCAATGACATTTACATGCTCAGCTTTGTACATGGAGTCCAGAGGCAGGCATAAACAAAAAGCTCATGAGAAAGACCATGTTCTAAATGCAGCTGTATTGTTGTGGTTTAATTAAGATGCCTCAGTTGGATTATCTGATCACCTACACATTCTGAACCATATACTGTGACAGGCAATAGAAGGTTATTGAAACATATGTGTCCCCTCCAAAAAAACCCCAACAAACAAAAAAAACCACTAATTTCCCATAGCTAATGATTCAAGACACCAAGCCCTAACATCTTTTTTGTGGCTTTCATTTTTGACCTTTTCCTTCTTCAGCTGCTCATATAAAATACATATCTGTGTTTTGGCCACAGCTTCAATGCTGAAGAAGACACTATGTAACAATGGGAGTGAGAAAAAGGTATATCAAAGATTCCTAAAAAGGTTTATAAATCTGATTTTTTCTCACTCATAAAAGAAAGGGGAAAATTCTGTCCTTGTGCTGCTGTTTGTCCAGATAAATCTCATATTTTTTGGGGGGTGAGGTGGGGAATGTGCACGAACAGTTTAACTTTATAGTGGACAGTAATGAGCCATGTACAGTTTAAACCTCCTTATGAGGATTAGCAAAGTAACAGACTTTGGGGGGGAAAAAACAAGTAAGTTTGCTAGAATCCATAGGTTTCACTTCCAAGATGAGATTAATTACAGCCAAAACCATCGGTGGATGCTCCTGCTTTAAGAATAAATGTTGTGAGCATGATTGCCTTCAAAACAGGAGTGACACAAATCTATTCTGCTTCTGAAACGGGATCATCAAGTTTTGTTTGGATTTGGTGTTTTTGCAGAAAGTGCTCTGTGCTCTTTTCTCTCCAATTTCCTGCTCAAAGTCTAAAATAGAAATTGCAGATTAGAAAATCCTTTGAGAATGAGGTTCAGCAAGTGAAACTGTTTGAAGGTAAGTTTCATACTAGTTTGACTGAATTTAATGAGCCATTGTTAGGAACCAAGCAAGCAAGTATTCTAGTGAGGCAGGAGGTATACACAAGCTGTCTTTTTAAGAAACCATTGTAACTCTGATAACAAAGAGAGCTTGACTTTCTCCTTGAATTACCATGTTGACAAAAAGTATACTGCATGCACTGATAGCAAATGAGATACATTCTGCTGGTAAAGAAAATTAGACCTTAAATTTAACTCTCTATAGCCTAATGTCTAGGGCAAGGGAAAAGCCAGAGTCATGCTGAAAAGCAAGCTGTTGCATCAGTGTAGAGTGAAACACAGGCTGTGTATAACTCCTTGTTCTGAAACAGAACATTTTGTGCAACTTTGCTGTATGATTAACAAATGTATTTTAACAGAAACTAAAAAGCATGAGGAAAAAAATAACAACAACAACAAACCCAGAAACCACATAGCAAGCTGTGTCTTTAACCAGTAGGGATTAAACAATTCACTTTGTTACCCAGGAGGCATCAAGGTAAAGGTCTCCGGTTCTGAGGGGCTGTGCTCACTCGGTGCTTGCTAACCTTGGGCTGGATGCTTACAAACGTGTATCTTTTCTTTAGCCTGAAAAGGGTTTTTTAATATTTAAAATTATTAGTTTATAGTATCCATGTAATTTCTTCAGCCATAGGGCTTTAATTTCTTTGATGTGCATCTCTGTTCCAGCTGGTACTTTTACCACTCCTGCTGTCTCTTAGCCCTAAGTAAGGTTTCTCTCTTTGTTAAAGCTGGTGCCACTGATTTGTCTCCAGCTCTGAGAAGGGCTTTTATCCATTTTAAAAGTGATGCTGCTGAGACAGCTTTCCTTTGCCCTGAGAAGAAGAATTTTTACTCATATTTGTTGGTTGGTTGGTTTTATTTTCTTCTTTTTTTTCCCCTCTTTCTTTCCTTTAAAAATTATCTTTAGAGAGACATATATTTCTCTCGGGTTGTCTATGGGGTCCCTTTACACTGTGTTCATTCCCAGGCAAAGTATTTTGGGGAAAACAGTGAATTTCCCCTCTTTCTGAGAGCATGGTTCTCCCCACCACCCCGGGGGCCACATGTAGTATTTCCCTAAAGAGGATCTTGGTTGCACTGAGTGGGAAGACAACAACTGAGAGTTTTTTCTCATTCAGGGTCTTTTATCAAGGAAGATTAGCCTGGACTTTTCCCCTTAAACTATTTAAACTATGTTTCCTCCATACATGTACTGGAGTCAATACTTTCCTTGTGAATCTAGCTCATAATTTGTTATTTAAATTAAGTGCATTGAGTTTATACGTTTGTGGCTCCCTGGACTCGCCTTCCTACACTGTTTTTCACTCTATTCTGTACTCAATACTTTACAATTTTTTTGGAAACATATTTAAAATGAAAATGTTTTACATTGTGTTTATAGAGACAACTGAAGTCATCTTTTGAAGTCATCTGGTCTTCCTTGGTGACTCAGGTTTTTGGAGCACACCAGGAATATTTATTTTATGCAGCACCTCTAATGTGGACAAATCCTAAAGTATTTGATATTAATCTTAATATGAAAAAACATATATCTAAAACCTGAAAACTAATGAAATGCAATAGGGTTGGATTAAAAAGATCTTATAAAAAGACTGTAGATCAATATGAAAAACAGAAACAGACTCTGGATATGGAAGTTCTGGCCAGGACACCTCAGAGACTGAACACAAAAGAGATTTTTTTCACAGAATCCTGTACTACTGCAGCAGTCAAAATCTATTGTAAAAAAAATATTAAAAAAATTACTGTTAAAAGTAACAAGTCCTTCCATCAAAACCAAAATTAACTCGTAACTTAGTATAACCGAAGGCCCTGCTACCATCTACACGCTGAGAAAGAGTTTCAGCCTTTTAACAGTTTTCTTTTTGGAGTCAGTGAGAGTTATGAATGATCTGGAATATCTTATATTGCCTGCAGACTAGACAAAATGCTGTTATACAGGCCAGCAAATAAAGCTTTACACTAATCAAATGCTCTGCTGAATAAAATATGAGCATGTTATTTTGCATAATAAATAGCAAGCCAAAATATAAATTGAACAGTAGTACTAATAAATAAATAAGATCATCTAAAGCTGGTTTTCAGAAACAAAAATTTCTAACTTCATCAATTATGTACGTTCGAGTGTGTGCATGCAAGAGTGTGTGTGTGTGTGTGTGTGTGTGTGTAAAGGGAGAGGTGAAATGGTGGCAATAGATGATTTTTTTTTTCTCTGCCTTTTTGGTGTCACTCTCTCTTTAGATCATGTTATAATGGAGAAACAAGAATCTCTGGCAGCATTTTTTCTTTCTTTCCTGATATCTTGGTGCAAATGGAACAGCTTTGGGTGGGGTTGTTTTTTGGTTTTGTTTTTTTTACAATTAGGAGTAAGTCTCTATCATTTATAACATGAGGAAAGTGGGAAGCTATTCCTTTCAGTAGTGGCAGGTGCTCTTAATAGAGAAAGAATGAGTAAAGGATTCTTCTTTGCTTGCTTTGCAAAACCAAAACCTTGTGTTCAAAACAAACCAGATCCTCTTTGCATTGACATAAAACCAGTAAAACTATTTCATTTATGGTTGCTAAGAGTCTGGCCCCTACGTCTGTGCGTAGGCAAAAGGAGACCACAGGATGGCTGGTGACTGCCCAGTCGCCTGTGCTCCCCTGACTCGGCACGTGTCTGTGTGCTTTGGGGAAGTTTTCTCACCATCAGGGAAGACCAGAAAAGGGGAAATATTTTATTTTTTCATATATGCAGATTTTCAATGAAATAAGAGCTTGTCAAGGAAAAACAAGCCTACTGCCATAGTCTACATCTCTGTTATTGCCTACCTAAATGTAAACTATATGAAGATGTTTAAGCAGTTCAGTGTCAAACTGAAATTGAAATTCTGACTAAAGGTCTATAGGACAGAAGGGATTTGTGGTACCTCTGCCATAAATCATGACAGCAATTGAAACAAACACAAATAAGGGTTCTTTCTTTTTTGAGGAAGTCATGTGTCACCTGTCACCACTGGCTACCACCAAAGCAGTAACAAAAATCTGAAGATGTTGGCAAATTTTTGGTTACCTCATTTCCTCTTCTCTTTTTGGTTTCCAATCATGGGAGAGTGTCTGCTTATATTTGGAACAAATATCAGGAAACTCTTTTGCCTCTTTGCTTTGAGTTTCTGCTTTGGGGCTACATTGAAGTAACATGACTGGAGCCCTGGGTGCAAGGGTTTGTAGGATAGCCCACAACTTTTCCTCATACCAGACTGAAGCTTTCAAAAGGGCAGTGTCCATGTTTCCAGGGATGGAAGGAGAAGAGCAAGCAAGAAGTCTCAGGGTTCCTGGGTTTATTCTCAAAAATGATGCCTACTGATATCCACAAGACATGTAAACCCTTCTCTAAACCTACAGCTAAAGCTTTCAATTAGAGCTTTAAATTTTTCCTTTTGATGACCATAACCATCACCTTTCCCTCTTTGTAGAGATACTAATTCCTTCCACACCTACCTTTAGGAAAAAAAGTCATCTGAAGTGTCTTACTTTTTCTCCTATTACCTTCTAATGCAACAAGTTTAATCTTCAGAACTGTTATTCTAGTTTATCTTGACTAATGCTGATCTGTTATTCAGAGGAACACTCTTGCCCATCCTGCTGTCAGTGTCTTGGATATCTATAGATAATTTACCATCAAAATGCCCCAAGTGTCCAACTTTCTGCTTAGAATCCATGATTCATAATGCTAAACATCTAATTTGCCATATATTTAGCTAAGCCATACTGGATGCAGAGTAGCCCAGTGACCATTTTGTTGTTTAATACTTGTTTTTCTCAGAAGTCATTTTGAGGACCTAAACTTTAGGCCTTTACACCTCAAGTGATACCTAGGTGTTTAAAGTTTCCCTGAACATCTTCCTGAACCTATTCCTTTATCTGTAAATTAACATGAAAATTTGTCATAGTGGCAAATACAGCAAAACTAATGAAAATTAATAACCCATGCTTATAATAACCATTTTCTAGAGTCGAGGATCCTTTTTCCATAAACTGTTAATCCTAAATGAGCACATTTGTAAGAGATATTACCTATTTGTAGGTAACTTGTTAATAGAAAAGAAGGTCCATATTTGTAATTTAATTTATTCTCAGTTAATAACTCAAGTGAGTCTTTTTGTCTATTTGACCTCTAGATATGCTAAAAAAGAATAACAAATAAATCCTATTAAATGAAAGGGCTCCTATTCACATTCCTGCTGTCTACTGAATACATTTTCCCTGAAAACTTCTTGGCTTGCCTATTGGTGTTGGATAACACCACATATTATTAAAGATCTGTGAAGTGTTTCCTAAGATGTTACATAGCTTTTTTTTTGCTTTTTTTTTTTTTTCAGACACTAAGTTTTGCAAAATCTTCTTGGCTTTGCATAGGTGATAACAGGAAAGAAGAATAATGAGATAAAACCTCTTCTTTCAGGTTTTTTTAATTGAGGAACAAATTATTTCATAGTTTCTCATTAGCTATTCCCATGGATTCTAATGACAAGGTGCCAACTTTCACACTTTAAACAGGTTAATTAATCAGGTAGTAGTGAAATAGGGTGATACCTGCATGTTGGTGTGCCACAGCTCCTAATAATGTGCTTAAATGTCCATAAACTTGAAAGGATACTTTCAACTTCAGGTTTTCTCAGCACTGCATAAATAAATGCTTGCTAGCTAATAGGCAAACTATTTTTAAAGTTACACTTTGGTTACCATTATTACATATAAAGTAGATGTTGATATTTCTGCTCTTATATATAAAGTGATATATATATATATATATGTATAAAGGGACATCAAGAAAGGTGGAAGACCTCAAAACTGAAGTGTTTGTTGTACTTCTGTCTATTGGTCATATGTCTTAAATATTTTAAAGTTATTTCTTTCCCCTGGAAAAAACAACAACAAAACACCCACCAAAAAAAAAACCCCAAACAACAAAAAAAACCCCAACCATGCACTTGCATGATCACCTAAGATAAAATCAATTCAGGAATCCAAGCAAATAGAAATATCCAAGATTAACAAAGTAGCATGTGTTCACAAGGAAGAAAACACATTTGGAAAAGAGGGGGAAAAAAAAAAAGAAATGAAAAAAAATGTTTTTCAGGCTTCCCAAGAGTAAATTTAAATGGCTGTGTGAAATACCTAATTTAATAAATATCTTAATAATTTTTTAAAGAATCTCATAGAAGTATCCTTAGCTAAAAGTGTGGCATATAGACAGTTATGTTTGCAGGAATATAAAGAAATGGTTGAGTTTAATCTGTGTATTTGCAGTTTTAAGACACAGGTGGTTAAATTATTTGACAAACAAAATATTCCACAAATTTTGTCTTCTTTCTTTCTTGTGATTTGCTCGCACAGCTATTCTGATTTCTAGGAATGTATTTGTTATTTCTAAACATTTACTGGATAGTTTATGCAAACAAGTGTTGGACTTATTCATGCACTGCTAATTCCTACCAGTCATTGTTTATAATACACAATTTATCACCAAATTGCCACATGGGTACTGTATCCATTCCCTTCCTGGATATTTGACTGTTGTTAAAACGGGGAATAACAAGGATGGAAAATGAATGAAGAATAACAAATAAAGTCCTTTCTCATATGAATTTTTGAACAAATAATCATTTGGGCCAAACTTAAAAGGTCTTGCAAATATTTGTATGAATAAACCAGTCAGGGCTCATCTGAATACTTGCAGAGAGCAAATAACATGACCCCACAGAAAACAGCAAAGCAAATTGCCAAGATATATTTGTAGAAGTAATCTTTAACAAGTATTTTGGATTGTTTGACCACATATGTCCTGGTGTTTACATACAGTGAGCAGGCTAGCAAGCTTGAAGGCACCTTCCTAGCAAATGAGTTTTAAATATTAACTAAATTCATGGTATCAATGTTATTTAGTTTATATTTAGTTTATAAATAAAAACTTTTTCTTTTTTTTTCTTTTTTTTTTTTTTACACAACCTTTTTCAGGGTAATTTTTGAGAAGTTTTTTGTAAGCTTAATAGAAAATTACAGCAAAATTGTGTTGACTGATGAAAAATTCTGCGATGGAAAATCCAGTAATTTTCTTGTTCTAGTGCACTCTTCTAATAACTTTTTGTTCCCTGTTTTATTTGTTTGTTTGGGGAATGATTGCTTGTTTTCTTGCTTTTAACTGGTAGGGTCATCAGTTAGGAATAATTCCTTTTCCTGGGATAGAAATTAATATAGCTGGAAGTACGAGGAAGTCAGCAAGTAATTGATAAATGCAGTGAGTAAATGGTAGCTTATCCAACAAAAATGAAATTTAAGTTCTTAGAACTAAGTGGTCTGAAAAGATTAAAACTCCACTGTACTGGGGTATGCTGAATAAAGATTCAACAGCCAGAGCATCTCAGCCTTGTATGTCCCACTCTTTTTATTTTACATGTTACAATTACCACTCATGATCTTCATTCATGACTTATTGTGGGCGACAGGCCATAATCCTCATTCATGACTAGCTATAACAACAAAAAAAAATCTAAAAAACCCCACCCCAAACCAACCCACCACACACACACAAAAAAAAAGCCCTTCATGCTACTTAGAAAGAACATGACATTATGCAGCTTCCCTTATTCCAAGAGCAGTACGGAGATATAACAAATGCCACAGCAGAGAAGCTTTTAAAACATATGTTTAAAAAAATAATTAAAAAAAAAAATGAAGCTTTCTCTAAGTTGTTGTGGGGAAGAAGAGAAAAAAACAGGGTGGAATTGCAAACATGTATATCATTACTGCAACTGCATTCCATTTATTTTCCTTTGCAAAATAAATTACATAAATGGGGTTTGTATTGTTAGCTATTCTTCATCCAGAGATTGGGATAATTAGGTTTCAAATACGGTGATGTTTTAAAACACATTTAATTTAGTAAAATTAGTAAGGAAGCTACAGCAATTAAAAATAAAGGACAAAAGTTTCTTTTGCCTTCCTGGGTAATTTGGGGTGAATTTAGACTATGGCATTAGAAGTACAAAAGGTAACTAAAAATGCCATTAAATGAAATGTTCCAAGTCCAAGCAATTTCCTTCTTAACAGAAAGTAAAATGCAAACAGAGATTACTAAAACCCTGCTGTGTTTAATTTAAGTGTATGTAAGCCTTTTACTCACAGTTATTTTGTCTGGAGATAATCATGTAGATCCTCAGTGGTCAGAGCTGTGAAGCGTGTGTTGTCAAAAGTTGCTCACTCTTTGATTCCCCCTCGCTTCTGTCAGCCATGGTTCACATCATGCAAGCTCAGCTCATTCATCTTCTGACAGGGTGGGATTCTCCCATTTCTGTCTCCATCAATTTGTTCCTGTCGCCTCTGGATTGCTTGCAGAAATACTGAAAAAGTGTGTGAGTTGTGTGTAAATTGTTATTATTTATACGGCCAAGAGTAACATACGGTAAGCACGGAGCATATTCTCTCTTTACAGCGTGGCAGCAACAGGCAGGGGTAGGTTTTTAAACTCAAGGGAAAATTTGGCATCTACTGTAGTTTCATTATTCTACAGAAATGAAAGAGTTGGAGATGCATTAGATAGAGCTCCAGACAAAGGCTGTGTTCTGGAGAGGTTTGGTGTGGACATCTGAGAAGCAATTACAAGCAGCAAGAAATTAGGGACTGCTGCTTAAAAAAGAGTCCTCTCTAGGGCAAGGAAGTCAATGGGGAGTTTGGCCCCCAAAAAGGGATATCATGTGGGAAGTTTCTTCTATTGCAGAGATATTTTATATTGATGCTTTATATTGGTATATTATATCTGGTCTAAAAGTATTCCAAGGGAACTGAGATGCTTTTTGATAGTCAGTGCTGAATTATTAAGGGGCTGGAGCATCTTTCTTATGAGGAAAGACTGAGAGCTGTGGCTGTTTAGCCTGGAGAAGAGGAGACTGAGAGGGGACCTCAGGATGGGGCCTGACTTCTCTCAGTGGTGGCCAGCGGTAGGACAAGGGACAACAGGCACAAGCTGGAACACAGGAGGTTCCACATAAACATGAAGAAAAACTCCTTTACTGTGAGGGTGCTGGAGCCCTGGGACAGGCTGCCCAGAGAGGGTGTGGAGTCTCCATCTCTGGAGATGTTGAAAACCCACCTGGATGCTTTCCTGTCCAATTTGCTCTGGGTGAACCTGATTTGGCTTGGGGGGTTGGACTGGATAATCTCTAGAGGTCCCTTCCAACCCCCACCATTCTGGGATTCTGTAACAAAATGTTCAGGTGTGGGCACTGTTTAGATGGTCACTATTGCTTCCTTAGGGAGCAGAAATTGCATTTAATGTGATGTAACAGAAGCAGAGTGGATGCAAAAGGATTTAAATTTGCCAGCCATAGATGTTGAATAATTATAGCCACCAGCTGAGAATGAGCCAAAAACCATGATACATTGAGGGCTGATGTGCTCCTCAATTGGCAAAGGCAAAATTGCAGAATCCTACAGGTCAGAATTCAGACAAAGTAAAACAAGACTGTGGGATTGAACTGCAGTCTGACTGCCAGCATGGACACCATGTTGCCAGCACGTCCTGTCCTCTGACCTTAGGTGGTACCTCAGACCCATCAGCTGCTTTTGGCTTTCCCTGTTGTACTTACTTATATTCCCCTTCATTTTCAGGACATGCCACTGTTATAGCTGCAGATGGATTTTACAGCTAGGCACAAAACGTAACATAATTTTAGGAGCTCAGCTCTTGTGAGACTGGAATGAAACACAGTGCACCAAGCCATGGTCAGGCATGTCGTTCTCAAACATACATTTGCATTTCATATTCCTTCACTCACACAAAGCACGTTGCACCCTCTTGTACAGATCATCAAGCAAGTGAAACACAAGTTACTCAGCTGCGATCGAGTGATATTTTCTAACAGCAGATGAAGTGTACTGAAAAGTGTGCCTTCCTGTATGTGTTTATTTCCACTCATATCTGCACTGTGTTTTTGGAGGGATTTTTTTGTTGTGGGTTTGGTTTTTTTTGTTGGTTTTTTGTTGGTTTTTTTCAATCTGAAAAGGAGGAAAATTTCAGTGTCTTGTGAAGTCAGCTTTTGAGGAGAGGTGGAGATCTGGTGCAGGGCGGGAATATGCTTTATCCCCTACTTGTAAGCCAGTTAATGTTTGTTATGAGACAAGTTGTGGTGGTATCAGCGCAGAGCATGCAATGGTACAGGTGCAGTTCTTTTTTGTAGGCTGTACAACGTTTATGCTGTCCATTATAGCTTCCTATAGGGACCACTGAGGAGAGGGATCTTTTGGGAGCTCATCACTTTAACAATAGCAGCACTGGACAAGAGGAAATGGCCCCAACTTGTGCCAAGGGCAGTTGAGATTGGATGTGAGGAAGAATTTCTTTGCTGAAAGGGTTCTCAGGCATTGGAAGGGGTTGCCCAGGACAGTGGTGGAGTCCCCATCCCTGGAGGGATTGAAGAGTTGTGTAGACACAGTGCTGAGGGACATGGGTTAGTCGGGGACTTGTCAGTGTTGGATTCATGGTTGGACCTGATGATCTTAAAGGGCTTTTCTAATACAGGCAATTCTGGGACTTGTGCCTACTGTCACAGGGACAGTCCATGCTGCTAGGGGACATGGACCTTCAAGTGAGGTGTGAGATCAACACTTCTTCTGGTGTCTCTGACTCAGATCTTGAATCACACAAAGATTTAATCTCCAGCTTCCCCTCCCTGAGCTGCAGGGTGCAGGCTGGGCATGTGGAGAAAGTCAGCTTGGGGAAGCATCAACTTCCCACTGTCCCAGATACTTTCCAAAGGCAACTTCTTCTACTGAGACTGGACATCATTCCTGACCAAAGCTTCTTTTACAGAAAATGTTTCTTTCTATATGTTTTTTTTTTTCTTTGTTGTTTTGTTTTATTGGGTTGAGTTTTTTTTTTTATATTGGAGAGGTGGATGTTCATTTTTATTTTGTTTAGTTTTTTTGTTGAACACTATCATCCCCTCATCTGGGCAGGAAAACACAAAGATGATAATGATATTAAATAAGATGTGTATATCTTAGATTTTTCTGTTGTTCTTGGCACAGTGAGTGAAGTAGCTGTTGTATGTCTAGTTCTTTTAATATGAGAGTAACCAGAGAGAGAAAGATGGCAATTACCCCTCTGCAGGGAAGAACCTCTGCTGGGAGGTACCAAGAGCCCTGCTCTGACTCTGCTCTTTAATGTGCTCTGGGAAATTGAATATGAATTAGTTGGATGCAATGCATAGTCTGGTTCTCCATTTCACTATTTCAGCTGACTTTTGCAGCTCATTGCCATGCCACTATCTCTAGCTGGGAGACACGACTGAGAAGAAAACAAAACAAAAAAAACAAACAAAAAACCCCCAGGGAATTTGTATACAAATAGAAAATAATTACAAAATCTGTATTAGATTAATTGGATATAAAGCAATCCTAAATAGGTGTACTTATTTATTTATTTTCTGCAAGTGTTAAATTGGGTTTTTTACCTTGTCCTTGAATGGCTCAGTATAGCTTAACTGCACTAGGTCTTCCACAAACTTTTTGGTGCTTTGGACAGGAGATTTTTGTTTCTCAGTTGTCCTGTAGTAATCCATCTGACAGCAAAACTGAACAGAAATACCATGTCTATAACACACTATCTCTCTGGCACGAGGAGATACTTTGAACATATGCAATAGCTGTTTGTTAACTAAGGAGGTATCAGAATTCAATGTGAAATCTGTCGGGGAACTCTAATGTCTTAATATCAGCAACGTCCTGTAGAAAGATGATTTTATCAGCAGTACAAAATCCTATTGATCTAGCTGCCATGAGCCAGAGCTGGTTTGGGCTTTTTTGTTCAAGAGGAAGGACAGGCAAGTAAAATGGTTTCATTCTTTCGTGAAACATTTTCATTGTGGTTATGAACAGGAAGGATTTCTGTGCTTGCTCTGATATATTGTCATGATAATTTTGCAGGGAAGAGTCATAGTGTGTGTCAATAAAAAGAAATGGATTTCTGGCCAATTAAGAAAAAAATTATAAATGCTAGCAAAGTATATAGAATATTATGAGTCCTTTGCCAGTCTTTATTATTAAATAGACTACTATTTGTAGAAGTGTGTTTTTATATGTTGCAACTTTTGGGGCTATTATTTTTGTGTATGCATGACTGTCATCTAAGTCCAGTCTCTAGTTTTTCTTGACTTTATTTCTGTAGAGACTTGACAGAAAAGCTAGTATCTGAATTCAATTATCTGCCGGAGAATGCAAGCCACTTGTGTGTTTCAGGAAGACTTTGGATTGCTATCAAGATATGTTCTAACCATAAACTACTAGGTTACCAAAAAACTAAACTTGGAGGAGAGTTAAAGCTTAAGGTTAGGAAATGATCACAAGTACGAGCGACTACCTTTAATCATAGCCTAGTTTGCCAAGAAGAATTTCATTGGTATAATGTCTTTTCTTCTGTACTGAATTATAGAAGATTATAGGCTTTTTTTACTTCAGGAAAGTCTTGTTGTTATTTCCCAACATAAAATGTTATTATTTACCTGATAAGGATTGTCTGCATGAAAATTCAAATGCTGTATTGCAACAATATTGTTTTTCATTAGTTCACATATCATTAGACACATTAGGCTTATTTGTGTTAACTTAAAAAAAACCCAACCCCAACAAATATAATCCTGTTTATAGTTCTGCAAATGAGGTTTTATGGAATGATATGAATTATGGTTATGTGCAGACACTTGGAATAAAACTGTTTCTGAGGAACTAAAGAAAAAGTTATAATATTTGAAGTTTATAAAAAGCTCTAGTTTGGAATTAAAACAATCCTTTCTCTGCCTCTTGCCCTCCCCCTTGGTCTCCTCTTGGCACTGGGAAAATCCTTATGACGATGGAAGTCAGAACGATGAGCAGTTGGTCATGCCAGGGAAGTCTAACAGATGCAGTGTGAAGAACTTGCTCCTCTTTAATTAAAGTGGGGATTAGGATCAGTTTCTGGATGCTTCAGAAACCACTTTTTCTCTCTATCAGAAACAGATCACTCCCCCTCATCATATTCTCGGATACCTAGGACTCAGGATAGATGAGCTTTCTAATAGTCTTAGAATTAGATATGTTTATACTAAATTCTGCTTCTTTCCAGATATTCCTTGTCAAAATAGTCTTTGTCAGTCTTCAAATATCTCTCTGCTCAAATTGCCATTTTTTGAGTCTGAGAATTGCTTGGATCACTGTTGAATAGCTAGTTAAATTGCTCATTATGAACAATTTTCTGGTTTGTTTTTTTTTTTTTTTTCTATCTGGGAACCAATCCTGATTTCTGTGAATGCCCAAGTTATTTTTAGATACTTTACAAACATTATCTGTAGGTGTTCACATATTTTTCATTTTAACTGTTTTCTATTCATCCTTGATTCTTGATATAAGCTATTGGTCTCCTAGGACATGTGATATTTCCCCTTTTCTTCTTGATTAGATCATTGAAGCTTTTTTAAAGAAGGCAATAATTAATAGTACTTACTGAATAATCAAATGAAAAGGCAATTAATGAGTAACGTACACCCTGCACAAATTTTCAGACATTGATCATCTGTTAATTTTGTGCAATCTTTCGAATTCACATATATTTTCATTCATAAATTCGTGGTCATATGTGTATTCAGGATTTGAGTACTGCTGGCCAATGAATGACAACAAGGAAAAATCGGCATATTTCTTTCATTAAAAAAAACAAACCCAAAGCATGTAGCTGTTTCATTGTTCCAACTTTTCTCGCTAGGCTTTGGTGACTCAGTTCTTCTATTCTCATCATCACCTAAAAGCACAGAGTAAAGCAATATGTTTTACAATGTGTTACACAGTCACTGGATATCCCCGTGTGCTGTACCCAAGTTCCAGGAACTTTGTGGTTACTGGTAAACCTGGGAAACAGTGCTGGGATGAGAGCAGCCTGGGAGCCTAGGACCGTGCCTTTAGCTAACAGTTGTCTCCTTTGATAGATGACTGGTTTTGATGAACTGTGGGTCTCTGCTTTGTGACACATGGGAGCTTTGCAGTTTTGATGGTTGTTTTTTCCTTGTTTTTAACTCCCTCTGATGAGCAGCAAGTTGGAGAACTGGAAAGGCTTAAAATCTATATTTGGAAAATGTTGCCATACAAAATTTTTCACAGTTAGTCTTGTAGAATCAGAAGAGTTTTACTTTGCTCATTTGGTTCCACCAGATCTCTCCTAGCTCCTATCCTAGTGTGTCCTCTTAAACAGCTTAGGGCAACTCTGTAGCTAAGTTGAAATGCATCCTCTCATCCACAGATGGTAGAACCACTGCTCAATTTAGGGATGTGGCCATCAGTGGGACCATGATATCTCCCCAGCATTTGAGCTCCTGATGCAGTAAGGGCACAGAAAAAGTCACAAGAAGCTTAAAAGCATCAGTCTGCTGAAAATGGACCTGTCTCCAGATAACTGATGGGAAATACTGAGTGGGGAAGTCCTACCCCATTTCTACTCATCCTTCAGCCACTCAGTGTGCACAGTCCTGAACCCTTAAACCAGAGCATAGAGAATTTTTCAAAGGTTGGACACATGCCTCCAGTACTCTCTGCCTTTTCAAATAGCAGCTCACAACTTAATATAGCTAAAGCCATCTATGCAGTGAACAACTTCAATTCCCTCTGAAAATTTAGGGTCTTCATCCAGCAAGTGGTCAGGAACCATGGCTCATTTCAGATGCTGGGAAGAAGCAGCATCAGATTTGAGTTCCTGCTGCTGGGCAGGAACCTTGTATTTGATTTGAAGGATTATTATTTACAATGTAATATTTCTGATGTATTCTGTGTGTTACCTAGTCTTTGTGGAGTATGTTAGAAGTGAACTGATAGGCAAAGTAAGGTGGAGAAAGGGGACTTCTCCATTTCTTGAGCCAGGGCAGAGATACTCAGCTCCAGCAAGCCTGGGCTAGCTCTGTTAGCACCCAGATTGCTCCAGAACCAGTGGACAAACCTTGCCTTGGCCCAATCCCAGAGCTGCTCCAGGTTAAGAAGTCAGCTAAGCATTTGAGGACCAAAATTTGAACTTGAGAATCTTAAGTCCATGTTGGCAAAACTTAGAATTTTGGGTACTTTAATGGATGCATATCTTGTTTGGGATGAAGGATGCTATTAAGGTACAAATTCAATTTGTTCTTGCTGGATTTAGCTGTTGTAATGTTTTTCTATTTTGCTGTGTTGGCTTCCAAAGGGAAATGTTGCATGAATCTTTTTTCTTCTCATGGCATATGAAACCCTCCAGACCTCAAACAAGTGGGGTACCCATGGAGTCTGTGTAACACCAAGTTCTAGGACTTTGGACCAAAGTTCTACTGTTCAAAGATTTTATGAAAAATACCTTGCAAAATGTTAAATATTAAAATAAAATACATTTTGGAACTTTATCAGTCAACTTATATGTTGACTAATCCACATAGCTTGGAACATAGATTATAGTTAATTATGAACAAACAAATTGTAGGGTTTTTATCATGCTTATCCAAATGAACAATAATATATTAATGCAATAAAAAATATAATGAACAAATAGATAAAGTTTGTTAATTTTAACTAAAAATAAAAATAATTTTAGCATTACCAATGCTCTTCACTCATTTACTTCCATTGGCCTAGAAGTTGTGTGTGTGTTTGTGTGAGTGTATGCACAAATATATGAAATATACACATAGATACGTATACTTGTATACTTTTTTTTGTTATTTTAGTTGTAATTCATAAGTACCGAGCTACAGTTTATTATAAGGTTACTCAAGACAAACTGTTCCATTTCCTCTATTATCCAAACAGAATGGTTTATGGTCAGCCTGGTCAGGATCAAATTCAAACAGCTTCAGAGTTCAAAGGAATGGTGACGACTCGAGCAAACCATTTTTGTAATCTGTAAATTCCATTTCTACAAAAATAAATTGGCTAGAGTTGGTAATGGGTATGGCAAGATTTTGCGAGGTCAAGAGAAAAGACAGTTATGTGTTTTGACTCTGTCTCAGGACAGACAGTGCATATTTGTAAATGGGTTCATGTTACACTGTTTCAAAAATTTTAAGTTTGGGGTTTTTCTTCCTTTTTTTATTGCTTAATGTGTAAATATGTGTGTGTGAGCGTAGCTGTGCCTCTGCAGTAAGTGTATAAAAGCCCAGATCTAAATCCCAACAGAGTAATCTAGGGTCTTTCCTCTGGACTCATGCAGGGAGGCTTGTACACAGAGAGGTGAAAGAGCTACATGGAGGCTTTTTATCACAGAATCACAGCATGGTGGGGGTTGGAAGGGACCTCAGGAGATCATCTAGTCCAACCCCCCTGCCAAAGCAGGTTCCCTACACCAGGTTGCACAGGAAAGCATCCAGATGGGTTTTGAACATCTCCAGAGATGGAGACTTCACAGCCTCTCTGGGCAGCTTATTTTATGGTTTAGTTGTTTCATGAACATACACATGCTCAGGAACTGTGCCTGGGCAATTCACCAACTGGCCACTCAGGAACCAGGATGGTGGGGCTTCTTGCCTGAAGAGCATTTCTGAGCTGTTGCTGTAGGAGCAACTTAGTTTGCAATGGAATGTGAATGCAAGTACAGCAGTAGAAGTTGCTTTTGTGGCTACCAACCCTTTATTCACATACCTATCCCACTTGTCTTACAGAGCATCCCTGGAGGTATTTAAAAGACATGTAGATGTAGTGTTTAGGGGCATGGTTTGGAGCTGGACTTGGCAATGTTGGGTTTACGGTTGGACTCAATGATCTTAAAGGTCTTTTCCAACAAAACAATTCTATGATTCTTCCAGTCCATCTCTCTCAAGCTGTGCCCACATAAACACACACTTTTTTCTATAGTAGAAAATAAAAAAAAGTCTTATTCCTACTTGTGTAAGCAAAGTTGTAAGTTGCTCTTTCTTCTTCTGTGACTTGTCTCAGACTTGGAATGATGAGCCTTTCAGACACCAGTACCTCAGAAAGCTGTGGAAGTGAAAGCACCCTTCACTTTATCCTGAAAAGATATCCAGAACAAATTTCCCTGTTGAACAAAATTCTTTTTGAGATCTGAATGACTTACAGCAATCCTCACAAACATGGAGGAGAGCTCTCTTTGCACTGCTTTAGGCTACAAGGATTCAAAATACGATTTTTAGTATGTATGTGTGTCAACACAGAGGCTAAAAGCTCGAGTCCCACAGCAGGACCTGACTCTTTGCACACTCTGCAAGCATTGTGCAAATATAGAGCTGAAAATGTTGTGTATAGGGAAAAGGACTGAAGCTGGGCAGAAACAGAGAGGTTGAGAGTCTGCTGCCCATTGTGATAAAACTGAGCTCAGGAGGTGCAATTCTTTTTTTTATTTCTTTTTCCTCTCCTTTCTTTGTTTTTGGGTTTTGTGGGTTTTTTTTTGTTTTGTGTGTGTTTTTCTTTGTTGTTGTTGGGTTTTGGGTGGTTTGTTTGTTTGTTTGTTTTTCTAGTAATGTAGAAGTTAGAACCAAGATGAAGTGTGAAGGGCTGGAAATCAGATCCCCACTCCCATACTTAAACATCACATTAACAATCCCCCTTCCCTCCAAAAGGTCTTGAATTGCGCCATTCGAGGGGCAGAATGAGCTGAGCTCTGCAGTTGAGCTCCACAAATGCAGGGCAAGTGCTGGGGGGAGCAGCTCACCCCTGAGAACACTGAAGCACTGGCCAGAGAGAGGTCTTGACCCCACAAGCACACAAAACAAAATGCAGGTTTCCAAAGGATAACCTTGTCAAAAACATTGACATGCACCAATTGTGAGTGCCTGGATTAATGGGGAAGGAGTGTGGAGGATCAGCATTTTGATCAGAGCCTCCCAAAACTTGCTCTTGTCTCACTTGAGGCACCTCTATTCTTCTGCATGTCTAGCTTATAGGAGCATCTTTTTGAGCTTGTCATGTTGATTGATGATTGCTGTTGTAACCTATCAGATGGTACTGGGTATGTTGATATAACATATTCTTCTGAAAGAAAATTATATATCTTCTTAAGGTAGTACTCGTTCCAAGACGTTTTAAAAGCTGCACAATTAAGTCATGTGCAGTATACAGTGATCTTAAACACATTTAGCAGACACTGCTTTATGAATTTAGCACCATTGTAGTTTATAATAGTGTTTATATATATATAAATATGTATATAAAATATAAAAAGCATAATTTATAATAATGGTCTACAAACCTGCAAGAGTAAAGAAACATTATAGGGATAATACAGTTAGAAATAATACAAATGAAATGGCATATCTGACTAATTTCAGGCTTCCTTAGAAACTATGTAAGTAGATGAAAGAAGAAAAAGGTGTTAACCTCTTGAAAAACTGCCTTTGAACTAAAAAACGTTAGGATACAGTTGAAAGATATTTCTGAAATTTCCAGGACCTAATTACTAGTATCCTACTGTAACTAGTAATAATAACTCTGTTCAGCTAAATACTTTCTTTTTCATTAAAACATTAAAAAGGACTTTCAAGATGCCTTCAGCTCAAGATATTTTGTATTCCACTAGCAAGTTTTATGTATGAGGTTTGTCAAGCTCAACATTTCTTGAGGTTGGTTAGACATTACCAGGATTCAAATCTCATAAGCAGGGTACCAGCATGTATGGCCTTAGCTTGTGCCTACTGAATCTAATGTGAGCTGAGCTAATGGAAGTTGACTTATCTCAATTTTTTCATCCTAACACCTAATGACTACATTAGGAATCTGCCCAAGATAAAAAAGTGTGAAATATGTCTTCTAATTTATAATGCAGATTTTTGCATAACAGGATCAAAACTGTTATCCTGTTGTGAATGTAACATCAGAGTAAAATAACAAGCATTTTACCAGTTAACATGCAAGCTAATGTGACAAAAGCATTTTTACATTCATTTACAGAGTGACTATCACCCTAAAAAACTCTTGGGAGATAAATGAAACAAAGCAAAACAAAATAAAACTTTAATCATTTCCATCACAAAAATTAAACAACTGTGGCATACATAGGGAGGTTTAGAAGGAAGAAGAAAAGGAGAAGGGATAAAGAAAGAAAGATAGAAAAAAAAAAAAAACAACTCACTAAAATTCAACAAAAGCTGTCGTGTCAACAAAACAATGGCGAAAAATTACTCATTTCTCAGGAGAACAATTGTAATGAGAATGGGAAACTGGTACTGAACCAATTCTCTTCTCAATCTTCAGATCTTAATCATGTGATCCTCTTAGGATGCCAGAATCTAGTTTTCCTAAAGGCCTGTATAAGCATGTTCAGTGGAAAATCTATCTACCAGCAGGTGTCTTTTAACTTTTTTTTGTCTTCCACATCAAATAAAGATTAGAAGAATGGCATGAATTAGTTGATAAGTATTAGGAAAGCAGGTGAAAAGCAGAAGGATTGTGTCACAGTAAGGTTTCTCGCTTATCCACAGGCTGCAACATTTAATTAGGGAGTTGGCCCGATCCTTCTGTTGGAGAATATAGCTCATTCAAAGCTCATCTTAATAAAAAATGACCAAAGATCAAATTGCATATATAGAACTTTGAATTTGGGATGCAACATTAAGTCATAATGAGCTTAATGAATTAATTGCATGAAGGTCTGCAGTGGGTAACTAAAAATATAACTGATGAGCTACAAAACAAATAGTTTTTCTAGGAGCATCAGGATGTTCTGATTATTTCAAGAAAAGGAGTATGGCTCTGCACAGATAATTCTGGGAAATTTTTCATTGATGAGGCAAATAGATGACAGGTTTTTTTGTCCATATATCCATCAGAAGGAAAATGGAAAACCATGTTATTTTCCTTTTTTCCTACAGACTTTTTGAATATGCCTCTCTATCTCCCCATTATGCTGACAAGTTGGGTACATTCACTGAGAAAGTGAATCAATAAGGTGGATTTAAGCACAATATTTGTTTTGGCTAATGACACAAAAAGCAACTATATTCCATGTAAAACTTGTAATGATTGTTATACCAGAAAACAGGCCTTGGAATATAAACAATATATATTAAAAGGAGATGGCAGGACATAAATATATAACTGAAATCATTACTGCCAAGTCTAACAGCGGGATATAGCAGCTTAGTGTACAAATTGTTTCAAACTATAGAAGCGTAATGGTAAGCCTGTTTTATTTTAGGAAGCAGAATATTTTCATTGGGTATTGGATATCTTTGGGTACTTGGATTTGAAAGGACTGAAGAATTTCAAAAGGAGAATAAAATCCATATGTTATCATGTCACTATAAAATAAAAGATGTAAATAACCGTGTTGGAGTAGATGTAGTAGAAAACCTGTGATCATTATGGTTCAGTTGTAGAAGGAGGTGAAGGTGAAGAAGGTTTTTTCCACCCACTGAGCTGGCCCTAGCCTAGCAAAAAAATTGGTCAGCAAACGTGGCCTGCTGACCAATTTCCAAGAAAACCTGATCAAAATTAGCATATGCAAAATAGCTGCAACCACAAATAATAGCAGAATGAAGCTTTTCCTTAAAAACACATGTTTAATAAAGACATTTCTGCTCCAACTGCCAATTTGCATAAATATCCTTTATCCTTTGGGGTATTTCTTCCGTTGGAGAGTGGCCAGTGTTGGGGAGCCTCTTGGGTGGGGGTGGGTCTCCTCCTGAATGTGATCAATGAACTCAATTACGACCCTATTCCAGAGACTTTCAGCTTTAGTTTACAGTGATGCATAGTTGCCGTCATCCCTGACACGTCTCCCAAAATCTCTTCAATAAATAAGAGGATACCAGAAGAGCTCTGATTTTTTTTTTTCCCCTCCTTCCCCTTCCCCCACCTTTTTTTTTTTTTTTTTTTTTTTTTTAACAGCTCTTCTGGGTCCCCAGTTGATTTTCTTCGCAAGGTTAGTTGCTAATACATTCCTAGCACCCATGCATTATTAATGCTCACCGCTCTCCAAGGTGGCAGTGACAAATAGGGAGCAAAATTCACTGACTAGTGGGGAATGTACTTTTTAGTCATGCTTGAATTTTTCAATCCATTCTGCTTGTTGAGGATTTTTCAGTGGAGGTACTGTAGCAAAATATGATTTTTTTTTATTATTTATTTTTTTTCCAAACCTGAGAAGCACTCTAGTAACCAGTGCAGAGCTTATGAGTCAGGGCTTTTCCCAGGAGGCTTTGAGGGGGAGTAGTGCAAAAAGTACCTTTGATGTTTCCAGTAGCATGGAAGTCATTGTTTTTCCTCCCATGTAGTAAGTGGCAGTTTTGACTGCAAATCGACTATGCATGCAGTCAAGTAAATTATAATATTTTAACTAGGCTGTGCATGCCAGCTGTAGCATTCCCAGAAATAATACCAAGTGTGTATCATGAGAAACATTGATTTTTAATGTGCAGATTTGTTTCTTCAGATATAAAACTCTATTCATTTTGCAATATAAAGAAGCAATCTGTGAAATACATTCTTAGACCATTATTGGTTACTATAAATCCCACTAGTGGTACTAGCACACTTGTTTAATTCAGAATTACTTCATTTAAAGTATGATTTTGTGCATGTGGTGGAGGTGCTGAAGATTTGGCAAATAGTATTTCAACATAACAAATAGCTGACTGAAAATATTAAGCTAATTCTTCCTAACATTTAATAGAGGGATAACTCACTGGGCAGAATAATGAATTCTTTGCTAATGATGGTACATATGGGATTAACACCTTCATGCAGCCATCCAAAAATGCACTAAAATTATGCATGTGTGTTTTGGTGAGTTTTGATATTTATTCAGTTCTGAACTATATGCATAGTCTTAATCAAGCAGCTTTGGAAGAAGATTTGCTTTCAGGCTCTGAAGGGCCCAGGTACATGGAGTCAAGTAGGAGTCCTAGGCTAGAGCCAAGGAAGGTATAATGCAGTGCAGACTCCACAGCTCAAATTCTCAGTCCCTCCAGGGCCAACTGTGCTCTTTTTTAAGTCAGAAAAATCTTATAGTTGCCCCAAGCTGTTAGCCTCTTCCCCAAAACCACAAACATGTGAGATGGAAAACCATAGAAATAGCTGCTTCTTTTAGGGGTCTTACTATCCCCTGCTCCCAGGTGGTTATGAGAAGACAGGATTGAGATACAACTCAGTAAAACCTGGCATGTGCTGCAGTATGATTGTGGGGTTTTTTTGGCCAGATATGACATCCTTAAGATTAGAATTTTTTTTCCCTTCTCTGATAAATGGAGTATAAGGATTACTCTCCCACTTCTATTGGTGCCTTCTCTTTCCTTCTTACCTGAAGACTAGTTTACATTGGCTTTCCTATCTTCTCTGCTAGCCTAAAACTGGTAGTTGATTTATATGTGCAATTAGAATAAAGAGTAGCAGATTGGGAATAACAAACATAT
This sequence comes from Caprimulgus europaeus, assembly GCA_907165065.1. The sequence goes on from OU015533.1 coordinate 3,800,561, forward strand.
CCAGGGCCCTCATTGACGGGCTAGCACATGAGGCTACCTTGGGTTGGAGTTTATTATCTGAGCCGCTTCACCTACACTGAGGTCTGCAACTGTGAGTTTATGCAAAGGAAAAAGCTGTTATGGTGTAAGTGGGAGCTGAAATTATGTCACTTAAGAGGATAGATGGGGAACTGGAGACCAGTAATTTTGAAATAAGAGCAGGAAAGGGGTTATAATTTTTAACACTGATTCTCAAAGATGAAGTTGAGTTTGGGATGTGAAAAAAATGGCCTTCTGCTATTCTTGTACATCAACCTAAACACAAACACATCTTTATATTTGTCAAAAAGGCTTTTCCCAGAAGGGGATTTTCTTTCCCAGTCCTCAGAAGTCTCCCACATTTCTCGATATGTCCTTCACAAAGCCATGTTTCTCCTGTGTTTCCCACTCTCTCAGCTTCCACATTGCCTGTCATCCCCACTCAACCACTTTTTCCACCCCACAACATCCTGCTAGCACAGCAGTGAAATTGTGGGGAACCACAGCACGTGGGTAAGACTGTGAGGATGCATCAAAAGACATCAAAGTACAGGGAGGAGAAAAGTAATGATGAAGGAAGTACTCAATTTTTATGTTTGAGTGAGGGGAAATTCCTGTACCTATGTGAAAAGCAATGAGGCTTTAAGATTTTAAGTAAGATTGGTGCAGTTTTGTTTTTTTTCCTTCTGAGATGCTTTTGTGTATTCAATGCAAGGCTACTTGCATATTGAAATTCAATTTTGGGATGATGTCAGTGCATCCTTAACAACAGTGATCCATAAGAAACAATTAAGAACTGTAAAAGCAAAAGAATCATCAGTATTTCAGTAAGTTACACATCACAGGAGTTGATAAGGAACACAATATAAGATAAGGAGATGGGTGGAAAATGCAAAGTAAGAGTAGAAAGTGAAGATGACAGAGAACAAGAGTGTGGAAATGAGGGGTGATAGCTTAGGGAACATTATATTAGGAAGGGATGGAAGTGTCAGAAAGGAACCATAGAGCAGCAGATTGGCTTAAAAAAAAAAAAAAAAGTGTGTTCAGGAGATGTTGATGGAATCCATCCAACATCTGAACGACTCAATGAATAGCAGACTGTTGAAACTAGATGAGACGCTAACTAATTTAGTTCAGGCTGTCAATAATTTAAATCAGAATGTTGCTGTATTCAATGCTAATATGAAGACTCTGATTTCAGAAGCTTAAGGTTTTAAGAAGCTGAAATGAATCTGTGCCATCACTTTCCCGTTGTTATTGTTCAGAAATTGTTGAAAGAAATGTTATTGATTCAATATTATTGCTATATTTAATTTTTAATATTTAAAGATGTTGCTTGCATTTTTAAGCCATGACCTATATTGTCTACTTCAGAGGGTGCAGTGTATGGTGGGAAAAGGGCACAATTTCTTTAATACTACAATAATCTGGCATTACATGTACAGTTGCTATAACTCCTCAATTCCATAGATGGCTGGTATGAGGGGGAAAAAAAAAATATTAAAAAAAAATATTCAAAGTTCTGTCTTTGGCAAAGCCTCTTGCTGCTCCCTTCCAATCTGCAGTGTCAGAAAACTCAAATACTTAACGAATCCTCTCATGTCTGTTGGCTTCATTTAGCAAACGTCTGTTCAGTTATCATAGATTAAAGGAAAATATTTATTTCTAAAAAACATTTTACTCATTTTGGAGATATAGCAAATATGAGTTAAAGAGAAATTCAAAGAGAGATTTATTTATTTTTTTTTTTTAATTGTAATTTATGTTACAGGGACATGAAGTAATGTAGCAGCAACAGAAAACTGTTTGTGGATGACAGATTTTAGGAGAGGGGAAGAATACTTCCCTAAGGATAAAAGTCTACCAATAAAGAACAAAATCTACACAGAAAACTTATTTAGGCTCTGAGCTGTATGAGTAGTGAGCATAGAAAAATCTGTGACCAGCAGTGAGCAGAAATTGGAGTATTACCATGCCAGTTCAGCACAAATCATAGTGTAACTTTAAGGTATTGCTCTCAGTTGCTTCCTAACATGATATTTCTCAACAATTCTTCCAAGGTGTGAATTCATTGAATTCCCTTTTAGTGTCCATCTAAACTGGATTAAGAATATGTTGGAAAATATTACAGAGATATGGTCCATGCCTTGCAAAGTCAGAAAGCAAAATACTGAAAGCAGAAAGCACCAAGGGAAAGCAGAAACAAGCTCCTGAGGCATTAGAGAAATCTGTATCTTGTGTTCTTCAGGCCATGGCACGTAACTCGGCCACCCATTCTCCAGACCCACTGGGCTACAACAAAAGGGATAGATCCCTGAGCAGAGGAGACCCATTGGGAAGTTCTGGTATGATGATGAGGTCATCTGGGGTTTCACTTGTAGGACAATGTTTCACTGTCAGGTTTGCTCCCAGCCAGATGTCATGATCCCCAGCAAAAAGCAAGGATCTCAATGTGCAGCAGGCTTTTTTTTAAATTTAAGTATAGCTGCATGGATATGTGTGGAGTTTATTGAAAGATCCAGAGAGCTAAAACACTTAAACAAGACACAATGGAAGCTGGAAAACAAGGGTTATGTGGAAACAAAAAGCTGGAAGCAGAAACCATTTCTGTTTGCTCACCTGTTTTCAGAGGTGTGAGCTGCTGCTTTTGCCTTTCCTCCAATGCCTTCAGTCTCCACTTTCAAAATAATGTTTTATCTCCTTAGTACTTATTCCCTAGTACCCTCCCTCAGACACATGGTCTGCATCTTGGCATTGTCCTGTGCAGGGACAGGAGTTGGACTCAATGATCCTTGTGGGTCCCTTCCAACTCACAACATTCTATGATTCTACTTTACTGCATTCAGCTATGCTAATATGTTTATTTTTTCTTATGTTTTCTATATACCTGTGGGACCTTATAGTACCTACTTTGTTAGGTGCATGCAATATTTTCCTGAGGTGGGGATGAAGCCTTCTTTGGAGCTGCATCACTATAGAAGTCAGGACCTGTTATGGACAGGAAAAAAAAATATTGTTTGGAAAAATGCATAATGCATTCTACTTCTTCATGTGTCTGCTGTGCGTACCACTGGGACCTGCTGTTACCATCCATATGCCAGGACTAAGGACTCTCTGCCTGGTGCCTGATGCCATTAGGGGTTCCTCATGTTTCTTGTCACTCACAGTTCACTTCTAAGATCCAGGGAGTAGAGTTGTGTTGTGGGGTTGTTTTTTGTTGTTGTTGTTTTGTGTTTTTTGGTGTTTTTTTTTTCTTTCAGCATATAAAAGCCCGATGTGTATTTTCTTCCAGGTAAATAAATAAATAAAGCCAGAAGCTGAAACCATTTCCAGCCGTGTCGGCAGATGTGTCTAGGTTTAGCCCATGAGTCAAGATCTCTGACAAAACCTTGCTAAGAAATGTGGGCTATGATGACAGGATGAGGAAAACCCCAAATCCAAACCACTCTTTGGCTGAGTCACTGGTGCAGGAACATAAGAACCCCTTTCCTATAAGACCTTATTTATACAAGAGGTGATAGTTTAGAGACAACAAAGTCACTCAGAAGACAAAACAAGAGGACAGGCTGCTGAGAGTCAGTAAAATAGCAATGTTCAGCAGTAAATACATCCTCTCACTTTCTAGATAGTTTGTTTGTTCTTTGTTTTTCCATCTTCTGGCTATAATAAAGTTTTGCTGCTCTGGCCTAATCTCTTTTAAGAAAAGCAATTTATCTTACTCCCTCTGTCTTCATCACATCAGGGGGACAGGTGAAGTAGCTGAATTTCCAAAGGCGGCAGCGATGCGCACCATGTATCATAGGGCATGACCTATTCCTAGCTCTGAATTTCTCATTTTTACCAGCAAGTACGTAGCTGTAGCCCTATTTTTCAAAGGCACTTTACTGTACACATACAATTATTTAAACAGTTTATACTTAATGCAATTTTACACTGACAAATCTCTTGAAATCCTTTGTATCCATATATCAAAACAGTCTACCAAAGGAAAATCTATAACATCAGCCTAAAATGTTAGAGCTTCCAGTAGAAGATGATGCTATATCCTCCAGAATTCCTACAGTGATTTAAAAGACTGTTGTAAAAAAAAAACCCTAAAAATCAAATAATATTCTATTGATGATCAGATTAGAAAATAAAATGGTACAGATTAATAATGGGATGGATAAGATATGGACAAGATTTTTGCCATGATTAGTTCAGCAGTTAGAGTGTTAGTAAATAACTTTAAAAAAAACAAAAAACCCTCTAATTTTTCTTGTAAAACACTACACAGGTTTATTGAAAACTACTACTTCTTGCTCTTGTCTATTGGAGATTGCTCTTGGATTTTAGATTAGTCTGTATTTAGTCAAGTTCTATTAAGGAGATGTCATATTGTTGACAGTTTAAGTATATGGCCAGACATCCCTTTCCAAGTTGAATTACTTGCATAATAGGCAGCATTGGTTCTCTCCTGCCCCATCTTAACATTTTCTATTGGAGGTATGTTGAACAGTTTTGAAAGAAATGTTGTTACAAAATTTAAAGTATCCAACATTAAGCTCTGATAGCTTGTCTATGGCTTTTATTAGAGGAGAAAAAAAATAGTTATTGAGGGATTCTTTAAACTTCAGGTAATGCAAACTAGTGTGGCTCTATCGTGTGTATGAGCTGAATCATCGTGAATCCAAATTAAATTTCCATTTATGTCTCATGAAACTTAGTGAAGACCAAAGACATATTAATAGAGGCCAGAAATCTGACATGCCAAGTTCCATTTGGGAGATATTTTTTTCAGATGTGGAATACACTCCTGTGAACCAGGATTTATAGCAGAAACGCTGACAGACAATATTGGTGATACTGTTCTAATTTATTTGTGTTGAATGGTTTTTTCATCTCTTTCCCTTTTAATGATCTAAGTCTTTTTGCATCTGGCAGTATGTTGCCTCACTGTTTACCTTTCCTGCCAAAGCAGTATCATCCATCTATGACTATGCTTTTCTTGGTTTCTTGCTCTCTGTCTTTAATATTTGGAGCCAATTTTCCATTTATTCTAGGACTCCTGTACCTCTGATGTTGCCATTAACTTCTAAAGTGGAACCCTGTCAAAAATGCTTTCAAGATGCAATTTTTTTTTATTATGAAATATGTGGTTATATTCTGGTATATTTTTATCGTAAACACTAAAATATCCTACATCTATTTTATGTTGGCATTTGCCATAAAAATAAGAAGCCTGATCCCTTAGATGCTGAATGAGTGTTTTGTTGCTGCCTCGTCCACTTGCATGGTCCTCAGGACCTTTTTGTGTTCACTGTACCAACCCCAAGAGCACTGGAAAACGTTGATAATCCAAAGATGCATGTTAGGAATTTGCATCTCTTATATATATATATATATATATATATATATATATATATATGTATGTAAAATACCTCATATATATATATATATATATATATATGTAAAGCTAAACTGATGATTATGTAATTCAGTGACATTTACATTTTTGGTACATGACCTCTGCCATCACACTTTGCAGTAGCAGTAATAACTCTTAAATCTGTAATCACATGAATATGCTCCCATTGCAGTTGAAGACAGCCTGGATCTGTGGTTGAGTTCTTAAAAGCTGGAGACTGCAGGCAGGGAACAGGTCTTGGTCCAATGTACTATGATACAGAACCAGCATTTCTCCTTACAAGTCTATGGACCATGAAGGAGAAGCAAGAGTTTTGGAGCCATTTCTTGTTAAGGGGTTTGGGGCAATAGGAAACATCTTCCAGCCAAGGAGAAGACTGAGGTCAAGACAAAGGTCTTCATTTATTTTTCTTCTGTCTCCTATGGTCTATTTTTCTGGGACTTGTTCCTCCTGTTCTCAGCTCAGGACTCAAAATGCATCTTCCTTTTAGTAGAGGCCTCAAAGAAACATCTTGCACACACATCTCTTGCTGGTTGATTTTGCAGACTCTCTAGTTGGATGGAGTAAGGGGTGAGGAAGGGTGGACAACCCAAGTTGGAGACCTGCAACACCACACACATGCAACAAGGGCTGGCTTTGTAACTCCGCGGTCAGGTAGCACTCAGGTCTTCTCCAGCACAGCAGGGATAACTGGTTATGCCCTGCTTCTGGGGTGCTCAAAATTTGATTATTTAAATTCAAATTTAATAAACAGCAATGTCCTGAAGTAAAAGCATGAATTACAGAATTTACAGTTAAGAGGGTGGGTAAACTATCTTAAGTCTCTCTGTTTTTGAGACTCTAGGACCAAAACTGAGATCAGGCATTTTAAATTGGCCTTTTTTTCTGCTTTTAGTTTGCATGAATCATGTATTTTTTCCCCTGTTATTCTCAAGTATTGGCCACTTCTAGTTGGACACAACTCTCCTAGACAAGCCCTTAATTTAACAGCTCATTCACGCTACTTCATTTAAATAAAGATTATAAAGGAAACTGTAATCCTACTGATTTGCAAATTGAACTGTTTTGTAGATGTTATTTAAACAGTGCCACTACGACTGTCTTTCATGAGAAACATGGTACAGTGAGAGAGATCAAAGATTCATAAGGAAGCTCTTTTTTTTTTGAAAGCTGATGCTCCTGGCTTCTTTAACTAATTGAAAAATTTTCTTTACAAGAACAGACCTTCAAGCACTCTGGCTGCTGCCACAAGCCTTATCATTACAGAGTTGTTACTTCCTCCTTTAAGGGACTGAGCTGGAGATTAATGGAAGACTGTGCTGGCACTTTAGGATGAACTTTGTCTATTTTCACTACACTATACAAATACTAAACCACAGGTGATTATCAATGGCCTCAGATCGAAAAGAAATGAATGCCTACCCGGTTTTTTTTTTCAACTCAGAGGCAGTGTTTCGTAATTTCATGGGATGTCACAGTACTGAACTGCATTTTCTCCTAACTAAGGATGAATTTAATGATGATGAAAGGGAAGAAGAGTAGTACTGGCTTGATTTTTGAGTTGAAAGCTCTGCATGGGGGAGTTGCTCCTGGGGCTGACTGGTCTGCCAAGGGACCAAGGTAAGAGATATTCTAGTTCTGGCTTTGGTACAATTTGCCCATTAGAAAGATGTTGAAAAAAGGTCTGATATCTTGTAGAGCTACAACTGTGATGCTGGAGTGCTGTGAAAGAAAGGTTGTATACCTCTAGCTTTGCCACCGTAGACTTCACCTTAAAACAGTAAATAAATTGAATTTATTTAAGCATGTGGCTTTATTTTTGTGCTGAATTAAAAACCGTACTTCAGCCTTGATGTTCCACGAGAGATGTGTATAGTTGAGCCAAGTTTATCAGTCATCAAGCATGTCTAGTGATTTTCTAAAATAAGAGAAGGGGCAGTAGATGACTGCATTTTTAAATAGAAAACCAGCTTATTTGTAGCCTGTGTATTTTAAGGGTACTATGGGATGCTTATAAAGTAATAGATTAATAGACTTAGGTTATAACCTAAACCTTTTGGCTTCAGCTGGCAGAATACAGCCCATGAACGTTAATAACTATCTATACTTCTATAGGTTAAGCATAACTATAGAAACCCATCAATATTTATGGATCATATGCTGCCATCTGAAGTCAAAAAGAGTCCACGGCCCTAAGTGAGAGACTAATTTGGCATTAAGTACGACCAGCTATCACTATCACTTAGGCTTGATCATACATTAGCTACACATTTGAGTGCTGTCACTGTTCTGCAAAGAAGCGAGCACCAGCTTAGGTGCTAAAACCTGGCTGTTATGTTTGATAGCTTGTAAATAGTCAAAACCTTTGCACTTAACGTACTCCAGGATTTACCCTCTAAGGTGTTACATTCTCAGAACTTACTGAGAAATAAATGAGAAATAAAAAGCAAAGGATTCTGAGGAAGAAAATGGAAGCTTGCTGTTATTATTAACCTTAAATTGTCTATGTCTGGATTGGAACTGAAAGTCAAAACTGCTTTTGGAAAGAGCTGCACACAGTACAGCTGTCCCAGCCTGCATTTTTCTGAATTCAGCTCTGCATCAGTGATGCACTTCAAACCTTTTGAAGGAGAACTGTGCTGGGTTGCTCTGTACTGCTCTGTGTGAGATGATTCCTGACCCTTTCCCCTGCCTTTTAGGGAGAGATTTAAGCTAAATTGGCCTCCTTCCTTACCATCAGGTGAACGGTCTTTGAACTCCAGGCAAGAGTGAGCTCCATCATTAGAAATGTTCTAACTCTGCTCCTGCCAGTGGGGAGGCAGGTGCGAGAAAATCCACTTTTAACCCTCCACAGTTTGCTTAATTGCACTAGAGGACTTAATTAAGAAAGTACAGTGTTTGCTTAAAGTTATGTGTTGTGCAATAGAAATTTAAGCAGTTTTCTCTGTAGTGGCACTTTTTTTTCCCTGAGAACACAAGTGTAACATTAATAGCTGTGTTCAACAGAAAACTTGTGAGTGGGCCTCTCTGGCAAGAAAGAGTCATACAGATTACATTACATTGTGTGCCAGTGAGGAAGGTATATGTAGAAATAAGTTTATATTCCATGAGCAAGGCTTTTATCTATTTATATCACCTCCTACATAAAGCTACTCGGGCCAAACTCTCCTGCAAAGGCAGTCCTGGGCACCTTGCTATGCAGATGGAGAGGCAGAGCAGCCAGGAAGGGCAGAACATCATTTTAATTCAAGATATCCTTATTCTAGTCCAGTTAACAAAGTATCTCAGGAGCATGAGGTAGTAAATGAAAACAGACTCTTGAGTCAGGCAGAGTTGCTGGGATTTTCCCCCCTCCTCTCCTGTACTATGACTGTAATTTTCCAACCCAATTAAAGATTGGAAACATAAGCAAGGAATCATAATTGCAGCAAAGGAGGAAAAGCATAACAGGCAAATTCCTGTCCTTCCTCCTTTGGGGAGGTAAGGATGTGGGGATGATAGAACTGGACCCACCTTCTGCTACAGCTCTGGACCCCTACAGGGACCAGACCCACTGGGGCTCAGCCTGACCAGACCCAGCTCAGTGGTTCCTCTGAGCTGTTTAACCTCTCGGTACCCAAAGCTGTAAGATGGGACTAGTATGAGGCTAAATTTGTTCTGCTCAGGAAGTGTTTTAAGATGCTCATTAGAAAGGTGTGATCACAGGCATAGACAGCAGAGGCCTGGGCTGAGCAGATGTCTTTCCCCAGTTGCCAGAATACTCGTCTGTATGGCAGTGAATCCAAACCCACCTTTTCCTGGACTTATTAACTGAGTAATTAACAATGCAACACTTGACTCAGTTGTTCCTCCCAAGCTTGTTTCCCTCTGCATGACTTTATGTGCTATGCTTGGTGCTGATAAGATTGCCATTTTAAACCAGTAGAAATATAATAGTGCTGCTGGAAATCCATTGATGACCTGAGATGTCAAGTGATCTCCTTCCTGGCCTTTGTGATTAATGCTCATCTCTTCCTACCCGAAGGCCCTGGCTGTCTGGCAGTGCTGGTCCCCAAGGGTGGAGGCAGAGGTTGACCATTTCCTTTGCCTAGCAGCATCCATGAGCCTGAATATGCACTCCACCTTTTATTTCTTAATGATGACAGGGAAGAAGGATGAAGGAAGTCAGGTGTATCGTTCTGTGATGTCCCTTCCCAAAGAAAATGTCTTTGTCGATCAATTAAAGCAAGTTTTGGTGTGTCCAAAACTAATTCATGTCCCTTCCTTCACTTCTAAGAGGTACCACTGCTCATGGGACTGTGTAATCACAGCGTTCCCTGTTAGTTACCTACATGTGCCAAGACAGAAAAACTCCATGAGATTCTTATTTGCTTCCTAACTTTTTTTGCCAGCAGAGGTTTGTTTTTCAGATAAATGGTTGCTATACAGCTCATTCTCACAAATTACAACTCCTGACTTCCTAGTTGGCTGAAAATGGGTGGAGGAGACTAACTAAACTGATAATAAGATGCCAGTGGGTGGATGTGGAGGCAACATCTGTATGGCTGATCTCATGTGCTGATCTCGTGTACTGGCAGGGACGTGCATGACACTTTGTTATGCCAGAAGTATCTCAAGGACATAAAATTCCGACAGCTGGAACCTGGTCTGGAGCGTCTGCGTTGTAAAAGTACTCTCTCCTGCAGCTATGCTGGGGCTTTCTGGCATTAAGAGAACAGGAAAAAAAATGTCCTTATTTTTTCTTCACTTAACTTAGTGAGCAGCACGAGTGTGTGTAATGCATCAGAAAGATGTAAGCATGTATGTATGCATGCATACCATGTCTATATATGTACATATATGTTCCATATTCTACTGCAGCTGGATGGTTGTAGACCATTACCTGAGAGCAAGACAAACAAGAGTTTCCTTATGTGGATGAAAGACTATTCCACCTGGAAAAAAAAATTACTGCCAAAAAGGAAAACACACTATTGGCCATATGAGTGAGATGGCCTCCATCCATGAGCATGGTTCAATTGCTTTGCACTCTTCCAGCACCTGGAAAAGCAGCTTGCTAGTCTTCCTCGAGCCTCCTCCTGCCTAATAGGAAGAAAAAAAAACCTTCAAGTCCATGGGCAGTAAACAGCCTGGATGTCTAAAACAGAAATCTTGACAAAAGTTCCTAGTATTTATGTAAAGTGTGGAGTGAAAATGCAATAGCTGTAATACATTTGTATTTTAGTAATGTTTTTTGTGCCTCATTGCTCAATATTTACTTCAAAAATCACTTTAGTTGAAAGCTAAGAGATCGACTGTGCACACAAAAGTAACAGTACAGGGGAGTGTGTGAACAGGAATGATGATAGGAAAGTTCATACAGGGATCTGAGGTAGGTCTGGTGGTATTTGAGGTTTTAATTATCTGGACATTGCTGCAGTGACATTAAAAAAACAAACAAACAAACAAAAAAAAACCAAATCCAAGTACATAAAGGAATTAGTGAAGTAAGGAAGACACTCTCAAAGAACATCTTTTGCTTCTGATATCCTTTAAAACCCTCACTGCCTTCAGCTCTTTCTCTTCAGGTTTCCTAACCAGCCTTCTGCACTTTGTAATTTGGAAAACAATGATGTCATTGGAAGCATGAACAGCAATAGTCATAGTGCTGCAGTTCACGCAAGCTGTTATGCTTCTTGTACAAGTAGAGGCTTTAACCAGGAATTTCCTTTTTTTTTCTCTTTTTTTTCTTTTTTTTTTCCTCTTTTTTTTCCCTCCAACCCCATATTGTGGAGCAATGGCTTCACAGAGTCTCTTGGAAATTAAGCCTTACCAAGGTCCCCTTCTCCCCACCGCCACCCCGGAGAGCCAGGATAACAAGTGTTGGGTGAGAAGGAGCTCGAAAATTGGCCTCCTGGGGATAAAGGTGGGAGTACTGTTGCATCTCACTGAAAAAAAAAGGATTTTTCCAAGTTGCCTGGGGGATGGACAACCAGTCCTATGGCCGAAGCAGCTGGGAGGGATGCTTTTGGGCTTGCAACATGGGAATCAGAAAGCTGCCCTGATCTGAGACCCCTGGTATCTTCCAATGTGAGAGGAAAGAGGTTATTAATAGGAAAATACTGAGCTCTCTGCAAATACTTTGCTCCTCTGAGGTGCCAGTGACAGATACTATGTGGGATTTTGTGCGTGAGATGATGGTTTTGTGATGGGAAAAAAACAAACCAAAACAAAAAAAAACCCAAACTGGAGAGTTATTTAAATATAGGTCACGCTGTGAAAAAAGTTTGTGAGAGGCTGGAGCTGAATCAGTTTTCCAAAGCCTTGCTATCCCAACTAACTTGTTTTTTTTTTTTTGTGATAAATTCTCCTATCCCAGTTTGGAAGAGGCACCTAAATGGGTGGCTCCTTTGTTGGTATCTTCCACATTGCAGAAGAGACTGATCTGCAGAGCTAATCAGATGCTAGCAACTGGGAGCTGCTGGTGCCAAGGGTTAAACCGGCAGAGAAGCTGACCCCATTGTTTCTAAATAGGCAATTATGTTTGAAAATATACTTGCCCTTAATACCCCAAGAGCCCAAAAGTCTTTGTTCTTAATTTACTGGGAATTTAACTTGAATAAAAAGCCCAATGCTAACACAGAGACATTTTAGGGTGGGGCAAGCTATTTAGGGTTTTTTTTTTTAGCGCTCTTGGGTGCTAACATTCTCTTTCCATCTGATGAATCATGGATGCTTTTTCTGCAACAACCTCATTTACCTCTATTCCTTGTTCCTTCTTTATTTCTTTCAAATGTCAACAAAACTATATCCATTATAATCATAATCAACTGTGATCCTATGCACCAAATCAAAGAATAAAGTCTGGCTCTGTACACAAAGTAAAGGTCTAAGACCACATCGTGCTTTAGTTGCACAATCTATGTTCTCATAAAATGCTTTAATGTCCTTTTTGTCTTTTTTTTCTCATGTTGCTTTTTTCTTTCATTTTTTTCCACTTTTTTTCCCCCCCTTTCATATAATTAACATCGAAGTGACTGTTTTGTTTGAATACTATTTGGCTTTTAGCAGAAAAAAATGGATATACTAGCCTGCTGTGACAGAAAAGAGTTGAATTGGTATTTAAACGAGGACAATTTCTGCAGATCTTTTTGACTATTAGATGAGATGTAGTTTAATTTTCATTGCTCTAAATTAGTCCTGTAGGAGAAGGTTCTCCTTTAAAGGAAAGGCTGATAATGAAACTGGGGACAGATTCTGGGTTGGTATTAATGTACACTAATTCTGTCACATAGAGGTACCTCGAAGCTGAGGAGCTGCTCCCCTGGTTTTTTGAAAGAGACTCATTTGGTTCTTTAAGCTATAATAGAAAAAGCAGAAAACCTCATAAGCCAGGAGTGAGTCCAAAGAAATTATATAAATCATTAAGAGTGGAATGAATTGTTTCCTGTGATCTGGAGACAGCCAAGAGGCTGTTTCTGCCGGCACAGCACTGGGGTTCTGCCATCTCGGTGACGTCCCCATGCTTGACAGGTACCTGCTGTCCACGCAGAAGATGCGTGGGGGAGCAGAGGCAAAGCAAGGGAAAACCCAGAAAGGAGGAGACACAGATATCTGGTATTTATCTTACTTTGAAGCAAAATTAGCCTCCTTGATTAAATTGTGGCATGAGCGGTTATTCCGTCTGTGCACGAACGCAAGGTGGTCTGTGCTGCCTGCAATGGCTGGTCTCTCTTGTCTGAGGCAGGGAGAAGGGAACCAAACCCGTTTCATGGTGACATTATATTTCCTGAAAGGCACTGGGAAGGATTAGGATCTGGAAGTGGCCCACATTTGCAGCTCTACTATTGTGATGTGCATTTATAGGTTCCTGCCGCCTTATGTATTCGTACGTTTTATCACAGTGAACCAGCTTTTCCATTCCAGGTAGTAGATAACAAATAACTCCTACATCAAATAGTACAGGGAAATATTGAGTAGAAACAGCAAAAGAGTATCAGTTAAATCACAGAATCAAAGTTTTTAGATGTCAACAAACAACCAGAAAGTCTACATTATGTAGTGGTCAGAAAAAAATTGCTGTGAGGAATGTATCAGTTCCTCTTGAGCTGTCCATCTACATCAGATCAATAGCCCTTCCAAGCATGGGACATTCAGGCTTTCAGCTTGAGAAATTGAAGTTCTCAAAATAAGTCAGGGTTGTAACACAAGTCCATCATTGTGTGTCACAGAAATGAAATGAGTTGTCTCCTGTTCGATTGATGACTGACATAAAGCTGGGAGGAAGAAAGGGGAAAATAAACGAGGCATGTTTGGTTGGTTTTTTTTTGGTTTTTTTTGAAAAGTTGTTACGAATACTTCTGTCAAAAAGTTTACACTAAGGGATCTGCTTTCATTTTCATGGACATGCCCAGTTCCCATTACCAATAATAGGAGTTAGATGGTGAGGGGTGGGAGGAGGGATGTGCTGGGCACTGTGGTACAGCCGCCACTCAGAGAGAGCACATGATATAAGGAAAAAAATGTAGATCAAGCATTTCTTACAAGAAAAAAGAAAAAGATGGCCAGGGAATATATAACTAGTAGCTCATGATACTTTTAATTTAGCACTTGCCAATGACAAATGAGGAAATAGGCAGATTTTTGGCCCGTTGAAATACATAGATTGAGTATAGCAGGAAGAAGCCCACATCTGAATCCAGTTGCATGTTCAAGGCGTTAGTACGGGATCTAAGCTACAAGTCTGGGAAGTGAATGCACATTTACAGTCCCAATAGGAACCAGGTATAAAATTTGGCTGGAGATGCAAGTTCAGGCTTCAATCTATCTTAAAACAGGGAGCTGCAATTGACAGATCCAGGGCTGGTTCTACAGATGTTCTGCTGACATTCAAAATAGCAATGCTGAAATTAATATAGCTCCTCCTGTCAGCCCTACTCTATGAAATAATGCACATGAAGAATGATCTGCAAATATTTTTTTGTTGTTTTGTCGGTTAAAAAGGCCCCTACAGTGCCTACAAACAGGCTAACAAAATCAATGCCTGATGCAGTTACTAGCTGAGCAGCTTGTTGATGTTAAAGGAAATAACTTTGTTATCCAAAGTACAAGCGCTCCTCTATTATCTGGGCTTTCAAAGTGATTGAGCCTGAAATGTATTCTACTAGTGTATATAGATACCCCAAGCTGCTACCTTGGAGACCAGGCAGTTTCAATACATTAAATATAGAAACTACAGTTTCCATTGCCTAGAGTGATGAAAATGGAGAGAGAAACAATGGTTGTGCTTAGGTACACGCTGGGAAATACTGAAACGGTGTTTCTAAACTTCTCAAAAAGTGATGATTCCTTGGTTTGTTTGGATTTTTGTTTTGTTTTGTTTTTTTTTATGGAAACAATGGGTTTGGGTTCTTGTAGGGTAGTATCAGCAAGACATTGAAAGGGAAAGGCTGTGTTGATTGGATTCTCTGTACTGGAACTGTCAGAGATGTTGTCTAACTTTGAGTCTCAGTAGACTGATCTGTAGGATGAACCTTAGCAATCAGACCTGATAAGGTGAGCTGTAGCAGACCTGTCTGTGAAGCTTTCTAATGCATCTGAATCGAAACAGTTAGGTTTGAACCAGATGGTATATAAAGTTCATATCAGTAGATGTGTAGGCAATAGCTGTCATCATTAGGGATGCATAAAAAGGGTACAGATTTTTTTTTTTGCATGAGGAAAGTGTGTTTGCAAAATGTGAAGTGCACCTGGAATTCATAATGTTCGAAACAAATTTTTAAAAATCAATATAATAATAAAAAATATTTAAAAAATAACATTTTAAGTTTGATAATATCAATTTAGATTAGATGGAACTTGTACATCAAAACATGACTACATAGAAATGAAATAATAACTTTACACATCTCTTTAAGAAATATATTGTATATGATACTGCTGTCAGAGAGGGTGAAGTAGACAGTTTACTACATTCACTTAATTAAATAAAATTAAAATAAAACAGATTGAAATGGAGTTAGATGAAAAGTTGCTCATTTTTTAGTCTGTATTGTGAAAAAGAATTAGAACTTTGAACCAAGTAATTATGAGTTATTCTGGAAACATTTTCATGAAATAAAGCCCTGTTTCATATTGAATTAGTTTTTCACCACATACTTCACTCTTGAATATTTTTTTCACATTATTTTTTACAAATGTATTTGAATGACATTTTAGGTTTAAAATATTTCAAATGAAGAAATCAAAAGGATTTATTATGGAAGTATAATAATTTATTATGCTCATATATTATGCTTATATTTTTTCAAATACTTTTCCTCTTGCTACCTCTCTTCCCCCTCCAGAACAAAAATTATGAACTGTAGGGTGGCAAAGAATTATATTGTTATCAAATCTGTGGTTTTACTGGTATAATTTGGAAGAGAACTACATATAATGGGCTAGACAAACTTCTTGGGAGGAGTAGGCAGTTCCATGCCTTGGGAAAAATGGCTTTTCTAGGTCCTTTCAATCCCATTTTGTCGATGATTCTACTTTAAATTTCTAAACACATTGCACATGCCTGCAAAATTTCTTTTATCATGTGAGTGCATTTCTATCATATATTAAATGACTTTTTAACTGAGAAAAAGTGCATTGTAGATATACTATCCACTGTCACTGGAAAGTCTTTTTTTTGTTTGGTTGCTTGGTTTTTCACATGTGAAGTCATACAAGAAATAATGCCTTCTGGGGCATTACAAAGAAAAAGATAAACAATTGGAATGGTCTTCAATCTTGTCATTCCCTTGTGTAACAGAGTGATAGTTGTTTGCTGTGGGGGAAAGCTCAATGCTCCCAGGGCAGTTAACTCCTCCTACCTAGGTCTAGCCTAAATTATACCTGGGAGATTCTCACAGCTTTGCATGTGGATATAAGTAACAATAAAATAAAATAAGTTTTTGTGTTGGAAACCTTGCACTTTTTGCAGTCCTTAGGTGGGATACTCAAGGTCTTATTATCCCCTGGTTGGTACCTTGCAGAGTTATTTCTGTGAAGGATGGGTACAAATACTACACATTGTGCCCCCAGCATGCAACAGAGAATCACACAATTATTTGCAAAGAGAAAGATATATTCATGGTTTTCTCATGCTTGCCATGATCAGCTGCTTATTTCTGAGTTGTTCAGCTACAGATTTTCTGCGTTTGACTTCAGACACCGCAGAAGAACAGCTGGGAAATCAGTGAAGCAGCAGAGCAGAGTGGTTACAATAGGAAAAAAAAAACAACAAAAAAACAAACACAACAAAACAAAACACAACACAAAACAACACAAAAAACAAAACCCAAACGTTATTGAAAGAAAACTGTCCAAGGCAGCCCCATGGTGCCCTTTCACACTGAGCCACTGTCCCAGGGAGCCCCCTGGGAAATTGCAAGACATATTTTTCCCTGATAACAATGTAAAAAAGCACAAAAGTACACACGGCATCTCACTGCGTCGCGTTGCTTTAGGAAAGTGATACGGTGAGACTGTGCGCTTGGCCATAGCTTTAATAACACTCTGTTCATTTCTAGATGTACCAAAATAAATAAAAATAAATAACAGCCTCAGTACAAAAAAAAAAATGCCTAGTGTCTCATAGAGGACTTTTTTGTTAACTACTGATGAGATGCTGTGTACAGTCATGCTGCCCTGAGGAGTTTATAATACCAGAGCCTGAGCCTACAACGTTTCCTAAGTAGTGCTGTGAATAGCCTTGTGGGACCACGGTAATTGAGGTAACTGTGTTACTTCTGGACTAGATCATGCAACTCTTACATCAGGAGTTAAGCACTTACAAGAGTAGCCCCATTCACTTTACCAATGGCTTTTAGGCTGAAAAAATGTATTGTAATCACAAAGTTTCTTACCCTTGAAAACTCAGGATACTCAGGACAGAGTGGAAAAATGCAAAGAGGTTGGCATAGACAGTAAACAAAAAATGAATGATATATAAAGTTAATCTCTCTTCTTCTGGTAATTTTGCTCCCTCTTCCAGACAATCAAGCCCAGTTTTGCAAGTGACGGCCAAAAGACAGTGCTATATGTGTGTGAGTAGGTTTAGCTCCAATAAATAGTTATGGGTTCCAGATAAATCCAGCCCCCTGTAATGTTACACTCTGTTGTGGACATGTCTTCTAAATACCTCCTGCTTTGACAAAAAACTTGTGCTGATGCTTGGACCCCTGAGGTTGACCAGGACTGCTCCATCCTGAGCAGGGGTTTATTTCCCATATTAAAAGTCAGCTTCTTGGCAGAGGAGTGCTGAGCGTGGAAATCCATTAGACTTGCCTATATACTGATGAAATCCTAGCCCCATGTAATGTGCTATCTTGTACACTCTCTTTTGGAAGAAGAAGAAGGAAAAAAAATAATCACAGCAACAGTGCCACCACTCTCATAGCCTTGCACACTCTTGAGTAAGCAATTAATTTAATTTATAAGTTTTTTGGTTTTGTTTTTGTTTTTTTTTAAAGCACTGAGAATATATTGTAGGCAGAATTCAGCTCTGAATGTGGTTGTGTTTCTGTTTAATCAAACTTCACAATGCTATTCCAGATGTGTGTCTGGACAATGCCTCAAGGAAGGTGTGCTAATGTACAGAGAAAAAGGCAGTGCCTACATGCTTGCAGGGAAACTCAGCAGAAGAGCATTGAGCTATTTAGCTTTGAGAAGAGCCCTGAGATGAAATCATCTTCTTAGTGCCTTCAGTGTTTGTTCAGTATAGAATAACCTTTGGAAAGAGAGGGCAAATATTTGCAAACAGTTTCAAGACATTTTTACAAATATATTAATCACATTCCTAATTTGGAAATAATAATTTATATTTTTGAACTATATTTCTTTTTATTTGCCCTACAAGGTAATCACTTACTGAAAAAACAGTTCTCTGTGTGTTTGGGTCTCTGTATCTCTGTGTTGTGATGTTGAAGAGACACCTTTGGGGTTTTTGTGGAGCCATTTGTATTTATTCACATTGATCTCCTGATACAATCTGTTTTAAAATGATTTGTTGCAACTGTTAGACAATGTCATCTTTATTGGTAATTGTAACTCTGTGTTCTCCCCAAGTATTTTACTGATTAAAAGAATTACGCACATAATGGTCACATTTTTCAGGAGCCAAAACATTATTATCTAGATCACCTGTAAGGTCAACAGGGAGAGAGAGGAGAGGTTTCACAAAGTCATTTATTTGATCACCTTTTTCAAGAATTTAGTACTTTCCTTAGGAAACCTGAGAGCTGTTTTTGACGCACTGCTTTGGTTTCACATCCAAGGTTCTGCTTGTTGTGTATGGAGTTACCACTATTGAGGGTAGACTTGTTGATCTGGATGTCCTTTCACCTTTGCTAGTTGTGCTGTCTTCATCCTTGGAGATTTGCAGGACCTGAATGGATCAAGTCCTGGGCAACCAGGTCAGACCTCAGCGCTGACCCTGCTGGGACAGGAGGTCTGACCAGAGACCTCCTGTGTCTCCTTCCCAAGTGAATTACTCTGCAATCTTATGATTTTTCCACTTGCTTAAGTGAGAATTGTTGCTCAGTTGAGCAGCTAAATTTTATTGCTTTGCTTATTGGACAGAATACCAGTTGGCATCCACAGGAACATGCATACTTATGCACCCTTAAATCTTGCAGTGCACTGCAAATTATTCATGAGAAGACCAAGTATGGGCTATCCTGGTGGTACATCTCTGGCTGTTGTGTTTAAGGGTTCTTTGTATATATGTCAGTATAAAATACTTAATTCTTTTGTAGCAACCTCTTTTTCTGGAAGACCTATCGTTCTCCAGTGGATCAATTTGTCTAAAGGAATGTAATCTATATTTACTTTGCAGTAGGTACTGTAGCTCTCCACTCTGCTTTTAGCTGATTCAGCTCCTATTCAGCTTGCTTTGACCTCAGAAATATTCCCTGCTAACTGTCCTCCTGTTCACTCCAATTTGTACTGCCTAAATGCTTACTGCTGAGTGTCCCTCTGGCCATTTTGAAAGGTGTTTCATCACACTACAATAAATGTGAAATACTGATGCACTCAAAACAGCAAAAAAAAAAAAGAGGGAAAAAAAAGCAGCTGTATATCGACATGGGACTGGACAGGAGCATTTATTACACTTTACTTTCACACTATTGTCTACCTTTGGCAAAGGAAGACTCAAAGGGTCCCTGGTGAGCCAAGCCGATCAATACTACACAGGAGTTAAATTAGACCTCAAGTCAAGCACATATCTACCTTGGCTGGGATACCTCCAACCTAAAGTCCCTGGAAAATTTACATTTTTCCACTAAGTTAACCAATAACAGAGTGAAATGAGTGAGAAAAAAGCAGCTGTCTAGCCTGCATCTTGCTTCATTCTCAAATGGATGTTGTCCAAACAGCAGCTAAGGTGCCTTATAAGAAATAAAAACAGGCTGATGTATAAGCAGGCCAGTAGTTATCAGGCACATTAAGTTTAAACAATTAAAAAAAAAAAGTTAGTAGGCATGTAATAACGTTTTTGAAATATATTTTTTGTGCCTCTTGTTATTCTGAAGATGGTTTCCCTCCCATCCCCCCTTCCTGTTCTCACAGCATTAAAACTGGCTTTATTGTTTGCACACGCACACAAAGTTCTTACTAATAAGGTGAGTTATATTTATTTGTTAATGTAGAACATACTCATCTGATTTGGATCCCAAATTCAGAGACCCAAAATAAGCAGACCCCAGGTTGTCTTAGTGTCTTTACATTCAAACTTAAACTCTCAGGACTTCAAGAGCATGGGAAACTGTAGGTGTAGCCTTATGGAATCAGAACAAGCACTTTCAAAATGACATCTTTGGTTGGAGGACAGATTAAGGTGATTTAGGTCCTTGATGTCTGGAGAGAGAGGTCATATGAAGCTCCTGGGTGGACAACCCCCCCAAAAAATACTCAGAAAAAAAAAATATATATATATTTTACACTACAAGCCCCAGTAAGTGATCTGTGTTTGTTAGATTACAGGTTAAGTATGCTGGCCTATATAAAACAAAATAAAAAATGTAACCATGAGGTAATAAACTAGTAACTTAATTGGCCATAATAGCCTTGAATTGGGAAAAAAAAACCCAAGTAACTAAACAAACAAACAAAAAAAATCCATCAACAAACACCCCCCACCTCTAAAAAAAATGAAGTTTTTCATGCAAATGAGAACTATACCTTTTGCTAGTTTATTATATTATTTTATCCAGTGAGTCAGGTATTTCATTCAGCAGGAGTGAAGTTATGGTGCTTAATCTGTGCAAATTTTGTTGCTTTATTATTTTAATAATTTGAAATGTATTCCTCAAAAGTCAACTCTATTTAAAGCTCAGGCATTGTGAACAAGCATATCTATATCTTAAAAAAAAATTAAATAATCATGTGGTTTATTTCCAAAAGAGCTCTTTCCTACCTATTTACTGGTAGAGAAAATTATTTTGAAATATGAAACAGGTAAACCTTAACCTGCCAGATGTCTTCTTCATGTAGGCAATTTAAATTCAATTTGTGGCAGAAAATGCAGGCAACTTCTGGATCAATGGGCTGCATTCAGCAGAGCTGACATACAACACCTGATACATGGCCAACCTGGCTGAGCTTTTATTGCTCATACCTGAGGGACTTTCCCTGGCTTTTATCATGAGGTAAAATCTCCTAGGATTACAGGTACTTAAAGCTAATTAGATCTGCTTTGTTACCCTCCATTTGAATGCCCTCTGTTTCCCCTAGAACCAGTTTACTTTTCTGCTTTGGGGGAGATAATTGTGGTGGCACACGCCATTGAGGTAAAATGATAGCCTTGC
This sequence comes from Caprimulgus europaeus, assembly GCA_907165065.1. The sequence goes on from OU015533.1 coordinate 3,821,804, forward strand.
ACAAACACACACCCCGGCACACCATTGCCTGTGTCTCTCTCAGAAGAAGAGGAGTGATGAGATAATAGCTGGAACAATAGCTGTTGCAGCTTTACCTTGTTCACTTTCTGTGCTTTTGTCAGATGTCTGCCTTCAAAGATGTAATTATGTGATTAGAAAGAAGAGGTTGTAAACAAACATGGCTTTGCTCCTCCCCTGATGTGTGAAGGGAGGCAAGTCAAGCCCCAAGTCCCTTCCAAGAATACCTTCACCTCGCTGGCACAGGCAAAGCTATCTGAGATGCGTGATGTGCATGCAAGTCAATCCTTCTCTGAATGCTAACAGCACACAAGTTATTAACACAAAAATCTTTTTCCACACACCTATGTTAAACTAGGGTTCAGAATGAAGTTTAATCATTGCTCAGATTGGTAATAATTATTATTACATGTAGGGTTAAATGCTTGAAAATCTGAGTTTTTTATTTGCCATTTAACAATCCCCCCTTCTATCTGTGAGCTCTGATTCTGCCATTATTGTGTTTCCTACAAATATCCCAGATACTTATAAATATTCTATTGCAATGAATTTTATATGACCCTTCAGTTCTAACAGCGGAAGCTGCATTTTGAACTTAACCTAAAATCCAGTACACTAAAGCCAATTTTTAAATGTAACCTTTCTACCAAGTGGTAAAGACAGTTATGAAGTCACTTATTATTGCTCAAGTCCCTCTTTACATATAATTAATCCATCTCAAACACCCATCCAAAAATCCAGAGGCAGCAAATTTGCCCTTCCTGCATGCGCTATGCATAGAGACAGAGCGTTACCCAGCACTCCCCGACCGGGTGCAAACATGGAATTATGCTTTGCAGGAAAGGGAGCACAGATGGAAATTTGGGAGACACTCATCTCTCACTGTACATCAACACGAGGGGCAAAATAACAAATTAATGACTGGGACAGAATCTCAGATACAGGCAGGCAGTCTTATTTTTTTGCATCATTATGAGAACTCCCGATTTTCCAGGCTTCCCACACATCACAGAGAGGTTGGTTGGATGGACCTCTGGAGTTTGTCTCTTTCAGTCTTGCTCTTGAAGCAAGAGAGCTTTACCTGTCTGAATCTGGAGAACCTCCACATATAATATTCTTGGAACTCTAGGAAATAAACCTGTATGTCCTTTTCGAGATTACAGTATTTTCCAATAAATGATGCCATCATTCTGAGGAAATGTAAAGTTACTACTTTGAGGACAAAGGAGATGTCAAAATGGGCTAAAATAAAGTTATAAGCAAGATATAGTATTTAACCTGAGCTTTGACCTTGTTTGCACTCAGAAGGAAATAGACAATCTCTCCAAAAACTAGAGCTCATGCTGCTGTAGGCAGGTTCATTGGAGACCTAAATGCAGCCCTCTAAATTTGTGCTCTGTCTTCCAGCATCAACCAAAAATTGTGAATTGTCATATTTTTACTCTGCTAGTACAAACCACAACCGTGAATTTCCCAAAGCAAAGGAGTTATGATTCTAAGAAAGACTAAGGAAGAGAGTAAGGATTAGAAATCTATAATATTTAAAAATAACCCAGCAAATAACTTTCCAATATTACAACCACATTTCCAGCCTCTGAAAATATAGTCATTACCTGTCCCTCTATATATCTTTAGAAGCTACCAACCATTGTAGGAGCTAGATATTGATATTATATGAAAATATACTTGAATAGACTGTAAGTTGGATATATTGAGAATAATATAGTCCTCCCATGTGTTTCCTTTCACAATAATCCTTCAATATATGGCACTATTCAAACCCATTATTGGATATAAAATTATTAAGTGTGCCACTGTTGTTTCCACAAAGTTACGAATCTGCTGTGCAATATTCTTGTGATGAAACATCACTTCTCTTGTTTTATTGACCAGAAATGCTGAAGTATAGAAAGATTAAGACCAAAACTCACATAAATCTAAGTGCCCAAATCAAGACATTTTCAGTGGAGCTGGGATTTTTGAGATCTCTATCAAAGTGAGGGGTACTCAGCATCTTGGCACAGGAAGGTCCTTGGGAACAAGGATACACACCATTTTCTCACAGACATTGGCCTGAACCATAGAATCAGAATCAGAGAATGTTCTGAGTTGGAAGGGACCCATCAAGTCCAGCTCTTGTCCTAGCATAGAACGATCCCAACATTCAGACCATGTGTCTGAGGGCCTTGGCCAAATGCTTCTGGAATCTTGTCAGGCTTGGTACCATGACCACCTCCCTGGGGAGCCTGTTCCAGTGTTCCACCACCTTCTGGGTTAAGAACCAGACTTACCAGTCTTCACTTACACACTCTGCATGGATAGAAACTAGTTTTTCAGGGTGTCATTCAGTCTCCTAAGTGGTGGAAAACCATTATTCCTCTTGTGGTTCCTTGATACATCGACTGCACACCTTCCAAGCTCTGTAGTAGGTGAGGCAGGGGCTCTTTACATAGAAGCTGTGTTAATTACATAGACTTGAAAGCCCTGTGGAAATTAATTAGTGATTTTGTAATGATTTGCCGTATCATGGCAACACATATGGTCTGATAGAGCAAATCAGTTAAGAAAGTGCTTAAGTTCAGCCTATCATTTTAAATCAAGCTTCAAGATCAACCTTCACCCTGGAATGACATGAGTGAATTAGCCGGGAGCCTTAATGTAGTCTTCTTTGTATGATTTCCTTTAATTTTTACTAAATAAACAGGAGGTAAGAATAATTTCAGAAGTTGTGTTATGTGGTACTGAACTGGTCACAGGTCTTGGGCAGAACTGCAAAATTTAGAGCCATGACAGAGCTGAGTTAATGAGGAAGCTGCAGTTACTGTCTGTGTGGACCTGTCACTGATGGGACTGAGACACACACTTCACCAGTGGTACTTTAAGAGATTTGCAATAGGAGGTGCACAGACACTGTGTTTGTGAGCATTGCTGCAAAAATAGCATTACTATCGCCTCTTTTTTTCCCCATTCTTCCCTGAGCAGGGCAGTTTATCCCATAAGAACAGCTCAGTCTCTGAAGCCAGAGCATGAGGTTGTTCCAAAGGCCCCGGGCAGTGGCCCTGACTGTGGCAGCGTGTACAGCCCAGAGGTGAAAGAACCACGCTCCCTACTTGTGAAACCTTTTGTGAATCTCATTGCAAATTCTGAGCGTGTTCAGAAGCCTGTGACCTGGCCAAGTTTGGGGGAATTTTCAGGGGAACAGTAAAACAGTGCTAGTCTTCGGTGTTATAAATGTTGTCCCTGCAGGATTCAACATCTCAAGTTGAAGTATGGGGGGACCGGGGCTTTTAAAAAAAAAGAATTAAAAGCATTCTCTGGTGTAAGCAAAGATTTTAGGAAAAGGAATTCTTAGTGCAATGGAAATGAATAATAAAATAAAGAAACAGGCTTTGGGAGTCCTTCATAATTTTTCAGCTTCTGTCTGTGTTGTATATCTGACACAGTAACAGCCCTATCACTTCTTTAATGTTCTGGTGTGCAAAATAATTTACCTTATTTTCCCTATCATCAATCTGAAAAATAGCTAAATTTTTCATGCTGAATTCTTCCTAAAATTAACCCTCTCACAAGCACTCAGGATTCAGCCAGAGCAATTACAAGTCTGCAGAATCATAAGTGACAGAACCCAGGGTTTTATACTGGAAGGCGTTAGACATCCCTACGTACACATGCAGGGAGAGAGAGAAAAAAAAAAAAAGAAAACAAGAGGTAGAGGGAACATATGTTGTAGACAATCCTGCCTCCCGTAAAACTGCTGTTGAGTCAAGTAACCTGTTTAAAAACAATGTATTCCTCTAACTACAGCCACCTGGCTTGTAATTATAGTCCTCATTAGAAACCGCTACAGGTCTTGAGTGATTAGTTATTGTTTATAAACTGTTCAACTGGAGACCACCTGTTTTCATATACTACTGCACCTTCTTCTTGCCTTGCTGCATCATATCTATTAATAGAAAAGCACCTGTTTCCTGACAGTGCAAAACCAGAGATAAATATGTATACATAAGCAGCTGGGGGAAAGGTCTTTGTGAAGGACAACCAAATAATATTTGTTGCTATTAAGCTTTCTTTAGTTGCAGTTAGAGCATTTGATAAAGTTGCCCTGCCTTGTGTCTCTCATGTACATGTAGACTCCCCAGCAACTGACGTGGTGCTCTTGGAGAACATTTATAATTAGCCCTCAAGAGATTGGGAAACCCAGCAAAATAAAACATGAGATTTGAATCCTGGCACTAATTGCTAAAGAGTTAAATGCTCCTACATGCAAAGCACCCAAGATGAAAAGGAAGGTGAGTGGCATGACGTGCAGATGTGGGAGGTGAGGCATGAACGCCACTTGCCTCAAAGAAACGCAAGGATCACTGCGGCCCCACTGGCAAAGGCAAAGAGGAGGCACTGATTTTCTCAAGGCAATTCAGTCATGTAGACAAGAAACTCATGCTACGGTTAAAACATTTAGAGACACATTCTGCTCTGAGTCACACTGACTTCAGCTGGTTTATGCTCAAGCCTAAACAGTGTAACTGAGAGGAGGATTTGGTCCCTAGACCGCTAAACTATAAATAGTTATCCCATCATTAGATTTCATACAGATCCATTAGTAGTATATGAGATTTCTAATTTTTTTTTTTAAAGGATTAAGTTGTCTACCTGGTTTTGAGCTAAACAGGAGCTCTGTCTCCAAGACTGTCCATCAGGAGAGTGGACAGATGAGTGGAGAGGCAGAGCTGGAGGCACAGAGCTGGAGTGAGCAGCAGCTTTGTGCGGAGGAGCTGGCTGTGTGCTCAAGGCGGGAGGCAGCAGGCTGTGAGATGTGAGGGGTACACCGAAACCGGGACACCTTCAGCCCTGCTGAGGCAAGGGGAAATGGGACTCTTTTGCAAAGGAATGAAGTCTGCAAACTTCTTAGGCACTCCATCGGGTGTTTACAGCTCTTTAGATCCCAGGTGATGCAGAGGGCGGGGGGGGCTGCCATTCTCTAATGTTATGGTGGTAGATGCAACCTTCCTAGAAGCCTTTTCCCTGCTCTGGTTTCAGTACTTGTGGCCATTCTGTAACCTTTATCCAGTGTCATATTTGCTGTGGTGCAATATGCCTGCTGCAGTGGGCCTCCTCCATCAGCCAGCATTGTGTTCAGGAACACCCAAGCTCCCCATGTGCTGGCTTTCTTCTCCCTGTGAACCAGACCAAAAGCTGCCTGTGCATGTGACTTATACCTGTTCCCCAGAAACATGATCATTAGCCTTCTGATGAGAGTTTTGGGGATTTGCTGATTATCCCTAAGGACACATTATTACTCATAGGCAGTTGGTTTTGCTTACTCATTTATTGGGTAAAGGATAGTTTCCAATACGAGATAGCACATCATGAAAAATTAAGGGATAATACAGTCTCAATAGAAAGCCAGGAAAGTTTTCTGTATTAAGACACAGTGGCGTGATGAACAACCTAGTCATCACCCTATGTTCCCACACAGCAAATGTTAGGCACCTGTGCATAGCAGTGAATCATCTTATCAGTTGTTTATTCATGACTGAATATGTTCCCAGACCTGTTTCTCAGTATTTGACCATCTCCAATGCTCCTTTGCTCACTGCTCTTCCTCAGAAATAAAATTAAACTTTCACTTTATGTGAAAAAAGCATCACTAAAGCCATCAGAATCATGCAACTAAAATGAGAAGAACATATTTCTCTGCTCAATATTTAAATGATAGGAACATTCACATGCTTGTTGCAAAGATCCTCTAAAACCCAAACTCCAGCAGAGCCTCAGGATGTGCAGCATTAAACCTTTCCACCTTAAGTACACTGAGCCACCAAAGGATTTACATACATTTAGCAGAATGAATGGCAAATAATTTGGTATCTTAGAAATTCACCAGTGAGACTGAGATTTTTGTGGGTATGGAATCATCACAATCTATCATTTTGGTGTTTTTTCAGCTGTGACTGTGTTGAAACCTGTAGCCTATGAAAAGTTGTTGGTGGGGTTACTCAGCCTTTTGCAGGCAGATGTTAATGAGGCACTTTCTGAGGTTATATATATATATATATATATATATATATAAAATATATAAATTTGGGCTAACCACTGCTGTCTCTACTCACAGCTTTGTGACTACGGGATCACCCATTAAGCAGAGTGGTTTGATATTCATTGCAAAATACCATGTGGGTACACTAAATAGTTCATGGTGGCAGCAGTCTTAGGTTTTACTTTTAAATATGCTTACATGGAGAAAAATATCAAGTGAAAAGAGCACCGTTTGATAAAAAAGTGAAACAATAGTGCAAAAGGAAGATGTTTCAGCTGGGTTCAGCCTAGCATCATATCACAGCACTGTACAGTAGCTCTAGAGTAGCCCAGTGGCCTGATGGCTCCCATCAAACACCAAACTTTGCTCATCTATTGCCCTTACAGGGTTACCAGTGCATCCCATTGATTGCACATGAGTGGCTCAGGTATCTCAGTTGGATATGGGCTTCTTGCATTCAGCAGCTGTGATCTTTGGGGAGTGGCTCTGGTGTAGCAGCAGCAAGGAGGTCTTGGCTGGGTGAGGAGATATCAGGTTCTGCAATTAAGCACTGTGGTAAAGGAGAAGCCATGTGAACCAGCAAGCAGGACATGCCAAGAGCTTTGCAAGGTTGAGCTATGTACCACCAGTCTGTAGGCTGACTCTACCTTGAAGGGGATTTCACTGGCAAAAGCCTAAACACTTTTGTGGTTCCTATTTCTGAAGTGAATGGCTAGGTTAGTCTATGCTGAAAAAGAGAAAGGCAGGTCATCTGCCTTTTTCAGAGCAGTACTTTTAGCCCTATGTAAAAATAATCTCATTCCAACCCTTGCTTAAAAAACCCCCATCCAAAAAACCCTCTGAACATAGTTCCTAAGTACGAATGCATTTTAGATTCTTAGGGGTTTTATCTATTTCCTCTTCCAAATAACTGTTGCAATGCCAACATTATTGCCCTGAAACAGTAGTAAAAAATTAAATAAATATAAATAGTTACCTTTTGATTGTCCTACTGTAGCTTTTCTCCTAGCATTTGCATAGATATTTATACAATTCGGTATTTAACAATAAGAGTGTGTAAAAAACAAAACCCAACAAAAGACTGAAAGGTTACAGAGCAGCATAAAGGGTTCTCTTTTTAAAGTGACTAACCCAGTTGATTTCAATACAAGTTTGGAAAATAATCAAAAGTTCTCAGTTGTGAAGAACTGGCAAGAGGGTCTGCAGGAAGCACAGATCTTCCTTGCCCAGTGGGTTACCGCATGTTTGGAGAAATCAGAACTTTTCTGAGCTGGTGCAACCTCTCTCTTTGAAATCTTTTGCTTGCTGTTTCTTTTTTAAAGGTGTTAAAGAAATATGACTGTAATTAACAACTGACAAAAATATCTGGGCTTGAACTGAAGTGGGAAATCACAGAGGTTACTTATTTCCTCGTGCTTTTACCATTTGTTCTCTTTTCTCGAGGAAGTTGAAAGACCTGAGGTTCAAACTTAATAAGGCCCCATGCCGTTTCTAAGAGTATTTACAACGTGCAAAAAATAAGCCAGCACATTTCTTATATTTAAATTTGTTTTCAGTCATCTAAGCTATTACACAGTATGCCATCCCTAAACCTTTTGTAACAAGCAGTAAATGTTTCTCAGACAAGGGAAAGAATGATGTGTTCAACTACTCTAGCTGCTTGAGCCCGGGAAAGTGACAAAACATTGGTGTGTGTGTGTGCAATCCCCACATCCCAGGCTGTTTCAACATCACGAAAATGGAGCTGCCTCCAGTTTGTGGCTTGTTCTTCAGATGTGTACACTGGGAGGTAGCTCATGGTACCCCATGGGTGGGTGGCAGCAGCTTCCTTGGACAGCTGAAGCTTTGTGGTGCTGTGGAATGGACAATGACGTGGGGTTTATTAACTACCACTACTTAAAATTTACTTGAGTCTGCCCTGAGCCCCTTTGGTTTGATGGGAAGCTTTCCATTTCTAACAGTGGGGAATGTGATTAACTTCTCCCGGTACTAGTTGTATAACACCTGCTCTAGAAAACCCTCAGGAATTCACTTTTAGCACAATTAAATTCTGATCTGTGTCTAATAGCTTAGTGTGTTGTGGAACAAACCAAACCAGCTCTGATGCTGGAAACCCTCTGAATAACCAAGCAAGCTGAAATGAGCTCTTGTATCATGTCCTTAGACATCCTAAATAAACAGTGTTACAGAAGCCTTCCCGGTTAATCTGTCTTTTGGATCCCTTCTAATTTTGGAGAGACTTTATCTTTTTAAGCAATTCCACATGGAAGGAATGCCTGAAGGTCTCAGTGATGCTCATAAGTGTTCTTTGGATGGGATATTGGGGAAAACTAGTTTAGTTTTGTTTAAATTCCTTTTGCAAACAAACGTTAGCACCTACAAACATCAGATACGCCCATGTCCATCACAGAGCTGCTGGAACGCAGATGAGACATTTCGTCCACTGCTCTACTGAGTCACTGTAAAAATAACCCCACCAAGAGCAGCTGACCAACACTCGCTTTCATGTCAATCTTCTCTCCTATTTCTATTTTTTTTTTTGAAAAAAAATAACTGAATAATACATTTTAATAGAAATGCAGAGATTAAGAAGGGTTCAGAGATGGAAGATCCAAGTCATCATTAGAAATCCAAAAGGGTTACGTGGACACATATTTGCCATGGAAACCTTGAAAACAACATAAACATGAATCATGATTAAATTGAGTGGGCACAGAGTGGTGCAAAGGGTCCCGTTTGATGGCCTGAGCTGAATGAGAGTGGCTCACCATCCACGCAGGATGCTCAACAGGGAACATGCTGCAGGACTCACCATGGCCAAAGACGCATTACCGTAGACACAGCATCTGGTTAATGCGCAATAGGGTGTGATGAAGCAAAATATGCTTGTCCTCAGCTCCAGTGTTGCCAACAGTGACTATTTTTTTTCATAATACCATGTTTTCTAATTGACCAAGTGAACCTCTAGCCACTGGGCAGTTGTGCAGCTGCAACTGGACAGTGTGTAAGTTAATTCCTTTGAGAAGCATAAAGAAAATAATCCCAAAACAGTTTCTAACAGGCATGTTTAACATCTGCCTACGTTTCCCACTTTTTTTCTGGGTTTTTCTCTACTCTTCCCAGTATATTGGCTAAGACTGGTTCTGAACAATTTTAACTACTTAGCTTTCATGGGCTGTCCTGATGAACAGAGTTGAAAACCATTTGTAAAAATTTGTTTAGTAACTGTTTGCATGTTGTTTAGACAGCAAGACTATTTAATTTCTCATTTTTGTTTTTTTAGAAAAAAAAAAAAAGAGCAAAAAACCTCTTCACATTCTTGTTACATCTTCCTTCAGTCAACAACTTTTATTCTTTTCCTCTTTGAATATTCATTCAACTTAATATCTGAGAGAGAGCCATTCAGCTTGAGACTGCTATCCTGAAAGCCACCTGGCAAGATTTTCAGATCAAAGAGCTGTAGATTCAGATAAGCATCCAAAATATTGTATCTTCTGTCACTCATATGACTACTTGTGGATACAGATTCTCCAGCCACGGTGTGATTCTAGACTGGAAACTAATTTTTAAAGTGGCTCAATATGCTTTGATATTTATCATCTCAGTTATTTCCAGTAATACACAGTAGTGGCCAGAGCAACATGTGCATAGGGATCTGTGGAGCCATAGGTATTAGGCACTCAGAAGAAACAGTCTCTGCATGGGCTTCAGAATACAACTACCAGGTTATTTATTATTTAAAATGTCCAACTCTGCTTGCAGATTTTCTACCATTTCCTCAGTAAAAAACAAGGGGTTATAGAGAGACAAAAAAGTTGTCCCCAAATCCAAGCATAGGTCAAAAATAAGAAGTCCCAAATCCCAACACTTAGACTAAATTACTGTCCTTGCTCACTCTGTGTTTCCAAATGACCTGTGACTGTGCCTAAACACCAGAAATTCTGAAGCAGGTTAAATGTCCTCTACATCATCAGTGCTAATTTTCGCACAAAGCTATATTCTATTTAATTTACTCACTGAAATCACAAATACTTTTTGGATGTAAAGCATATTTGGTATTTTTCTAATTTTAATTCTAATCCTCCACGTCTGTAAGACATGTTCTTCAGTTTAGAGTTCAGGGAGTGAACAAACTATTTCTTTTGAAAGATTAATGTTAAAGTTTAAAAAATGAAAATTATGAGACAATATTTTTGGGTTTTTTTTTAAAGCTATGGCAAATATTTTATTTAGATGTTCTGTAAGTGTTGAAAACATTCAGAAAACCAAATGTACTGTCCTTTGTGTGCTGGGACATCTGTCATTGAATGCAATGGGAAGTGAGGTAGTTGATTAAAAGGAAACTTGGACCATTCCAAGAGTGAAGAACAAGTAATTCTCTGGGTTGTGGAACCAATACTTTTTCTATGGGTTTGTTACCTGAGTTTGTGTTCCCAGTTCTTTACTATGGTGCTTATCAGGATTATGCTCTATCTGCAGCTTTTCCCTCTGTTGGGACATAATGTCTCCTCTGTTGTTGGCCTATTTTTATTAAATATAATAGTGTAGATTTTTTTTTTTCCCTGTTGTGATTTGGCTAAAATTAACCAAAGAGTGAAGCTCTTTTTTTAAAGAAAAGGAAAGGGAAGAAATAATGACCAGTTTCCCTCTGCTTAAGAAAATAGACTATACAATTAAAATGAGAAGAAAGAAGAAGCGTTGTGAGGTTTCAGAAGAAATTCATAGTCAAAACTGGATAAAAATTAATCATAATTTGTTCCTCACAGAAGTAAGGCCATGCTGGGTCAGACCATTTAGCTTTGTCTCCTGCCTCTACCTGTGGCAAGTGAGAGATGCTTGCAGGGAAGGTCTGACTTTGGGCAAGGCATCAGGGGACATTTCCCAGAGGACTCCTTCCATACCCTTGAGCTAGAGGATCTGTTCATATCATTATGTTTAATAGTGTCTGATGGACTGTTCTTCACTGATTTTTCCAAGTTATTTTTTTAAACTGTAAACCTCTGGCTTCTACTACATCTTAATGACTCCACAGTTTAAATACACACCATTAAAAAAAAAAAAAAAAAACAAAAACCACCAACAACAACAAAAAAACTTTTTTAGTAGCTTATACTGTGGGAATGCAAGTGGAAACAGCATGAAAACAAGGGCATTCTTATTCTCCATTTACACTGTGCCTGTTAGAGAAACTCCTGAAGGCAGGGAGCTGAACTGACAAAGACCTGTACTTCCCATACATTCACTCTCATGATAAGTCTCACAAACAGCTCAGGAGTTTTTATCTTTGTATTTTTCAGAAATCTAGATTTTAACTATATGTAAGAAGTACATTCTCTGTTTTTCAGCTTCTCTAAATTTCAGACTGAACTATGGCATGGTGGTCTTCCCACCACTGAAGGACATTCAGTTAAATAACAATTTTAAAAGACATTTTAGAGAGAAAGAATAACCCCCACCATCAAACTTGGACCTGAAAAACCCTCAGGTTATGAGGATAAGGCATGATATTGAATAAAGTAGTAGAAGTTCTGAATTACTATAAGCTTCTCTACATGTGAGTAATTTACTTTGAAGTTCCTTTAAGCATATCCTAATAGGCATTAAAACTGGAAACATCTGAATTTCAGCATTAATAGGTAAAGTCAGTATTAATTTAGAAGGCATAAACACAGTAAAATAAACATAAATCAGTTTTGGATATGTGCTTTACCGCATCAGCTACTTCAGACTCTCTAATGGTTACACCCAGAATATCTAATTTTGCATTTGTTCTGGCAGTTCCTAATGGACAATAACTTGCAAAGCCTTGGTTGGTCACTGTGGTGTGAAACACATCTAAGTTCCCTACAAAAATGTTCTTTATGGCCAAAAAAAAATTATTTGTGTGAGGCAACATTCTCTTACTAAGCATGAAGTAGTCATTGAGGTAGTGTGTTTCAAATGCTATGATATTTTTACATGGAGAAAAACTACTTTAGCTAATTTTTAAAAATATTGCTTTCTACTGTCTCTCTAGAGATGGTTATGAATCCGTCTTTCATATTATCATTTAGAGTATTGCCAGCTGTTGCCAACAAAACATGTTCTTTCCTTTCTGGAAGGGTTTGGAACCCAAAAGTTGCTAAGCTTTTTTGTATAGAATATAATTTCTTACAAATTATATATGCTTTTTTACAGGCTGCAGTCTTTATGGAGACTTTTCCCAGTTATGCCCCAAATTATCTGGTCCATTAAAAAAAAATCACATTAGACATTCCTTACTTATCTCCATGAGATTATATGATCCATGCTGCAATTTTCCTGAAGGTGCTCACATTTCTGATTGGTTTATTAATTTGTGTTTATTGTAGGTACTCTGGTATAATGTTTTATCTTAATTAGTATTTTTATGCCCACTATATTAGGTACGTATGTGGCCAGTTTTATATGCTGCATGTCTTTCTAGTGCAACTAAGGTTTAGTGTTTTACTTCGAGCAGGAAAATTTATAATCAAATTAAAAGTAATTACATACACATTTTACTTCAAAAATAAACTATATTGCATTAGCAGGAGATGATACTTTAGGTTCAAATCCATAAGTTCTTAGCCTGGTAAGCCTCCTGTTAACCTATGTACGATATCAACGAGTCTTAAATTCTTAGGATAAAATCTGAACTTCATTTTTCCTTGCAGAAATAAAGCTTCTTTGTGGTTATTCATTGCACATAGAATTTAATTCACTTCTTTTTAAAAAGAGATGTTTTGTTACTATAAGATAGATAACTGCAAAAATAATACCCATTTCCAGAGTAATTATTTTATGTTTTAGATGTGGGACGAGATTCTCTTACCCATTATCATACTCAAAGAAATATTAAATTTATTGTGCCCCTTAAATTAAGGTCTGATAGGAGTAGTAGAGCACTAGAGCCCTGTTTTCTTGGGGGTTTTTATTTGGTTGTTTTTTTACCTAAGAGAATCAGAATTTGTGCTTGTTGGTTCTCCACGGTGGACACTCATAATTAAATGGTTACTGGCTAATATTATTTTTTGTGACTTTATTCTGGGAATACTTTTTAGCTTCAACATATATTAGATTTTTTTTTATCTAAAATATGTATTTTTTTCCGCATAGAGGTAAGATTTTTTTTTTTTTTAATCCAAAATTTTCAGTCTTAAAAAACTTAGAAATTCATTATGCTTTTCACTATGTATTGTTCATCTACTCTGTAAATGAAGTTGCCAGTTGACCCTGCCTGCTTGAAGCAATACCTTAATCTTGGATAATTCCAAAGAGTTAAATGGAGTTACCTTCAATCAGCCAAAAGAGAACAAGCATTTTAGTGTCTTGCCCTTAGTTTTAAACTTTAGTTCTGCTCGAGCTGGGCATGCTGCATTTGCATTCAGCAAAGGTTAATGCAAAAAGCGCTGTAGTTTGTAAGTGAATAGTTCGGCTGGCAATGAGGAGTGAGTTGTAAATTACCCACCACTGAGTTGCTGAGTCACTTGAATACTTCAGACTTCTCTAAATGCAAGATCCAGTGGGGCTGCTGAATTATCCTAGGCTGTTTTTCAGAAGATCCTTGTGTCACGATCTCATTCTAAATATGATTTTTTTTTTTCTAGATAAGTATTTAATTTGAGATTTCAGTAGTGAAGAGAATTGAGTAGAGACATTTTAAGTGCTTCTTCGTCTATCATTAGAGACACCAAGTGACACAGGAAAAGATAATGAACATAGAAAGAGCCCCCAAAGCACTTTTAGATCGTTTCTTGAGAGTCAGCAGGCGAATATTGACTTTGATTAAGCACTCACTTTGGTCCCATTAGTTTGGCAAACTGTGAAACAAAAGTGAGCGCCCTCTCCAAGTTAGTTTTGCATAAACTCTTTTACAACTTCAGTTTTTCATTTCTTTAGAACATCTTTAGATTGTTTTTTATTTCATTTTATTTTTTTTTTCTGCCCAAGAAATATGTCCTTTTAAGCCTTTTAAAGAATTCATAATATAAAAGCAATATAAACTTTTATAGTATCAAGCAGTGATACTTAACAATCTCGTTTTGTGTCTCAAAACTGCAGAGGAAAGCAAAGATACATATTTCCTTCTCATGAATTTGTGTGTCTGTGGTTTAATTCATAGATTTTAAATCAAAGGATTAAGTTTTGACATTATTTTCTGGGATTGCTGGATATTATAGTTATATACATCTCTGAAATTGTCTGCCACTTGTCAGGAAAATGTTCTTTGCCTTGTACCCCTTTGATATGAGGTTGAGTCCTGTCCATTGGTGTGTAGCTATCACAAAAGGCCATGGGAAACTTGAGAGAGCCTATGAAGATTTTTTATTATAAGACCTACAAATGCATATTTAACCTTTTTTTTTCTTTTTTTTTTTTTTTTCTCCCAACAATGACTTAAGAAAGACAGTGAGTTCTTGTGCCTTTAGACTGTTATTCAGCTGTATGTAGGGTCAGAGAATTATTGTGACAAGCCTTGAGTTTCTGGTGGTTTTCTGGTGTTGATAGAAAAGGAGCTCACTGCAGCTGGGATCACCATTGAGGAGCACTGAAGAAACCCAGTAAACGCAGAGGCTGTTCATAGTCTAAAAGCAGATGCTTTGAGTTGGGGGGGGTGTCATTACAGAGATGAGGGATCTTGAAAATATTTCTTTTGCCCATGTGGGAACTCTTTCCCAGATTCTGCTTTGATTAGACACTCTTCACTAATTTGCTTTGTAAACCCCTTTGGGCCATAAAGTGGTCTATAAGGTAACCAGATAGTTTTCTGCTGTAACTTCTTGTCCTTTATAGTTCCTTCCAGGTTGAGAAAACCATTCTCATTACCTTTTGTTATTTTTATTTCTAGCATACAAGGGGAAAAAAAAAAAATATAAAACATAAATGAACAAAAAGGGTAAATAAGAATTAATTAATTAATTAAGAAATAAGAATTAATTAAATAAATAAGAAATAAGAATTAATTCACTATTTATTAACATCCTTCAAGCCAATTAGCAATAGATCCGAAGAACAGACATCTGATAGATTGGCTATAATTGGCAACATTTTATATGGCAGTTTGCTACCACTCTTCTGCTTCACCTGGAAAGTCTTTGAAGAGGTTACATCTCCAAAGTGCTGTTGCAGCAGTCCAAGATCACATCCATCATAGTTTCTGTTTAAATTAATTCCACTCATGAAGTGCTGTACATATTATTTCACATATGTTTGGTACTATATGCCACCAGAAATATGTATTAGTGCATTGCTAAATATTTTATAATCAAACAATCTATGATCATAAATAAAAGTAGAAAGTAGGTTATTTCTTATCCCAGTATTATAATCAGAAACACTCAGATCATTATAAGGGTGGATTAATTAGCTCAGCCAAGGCGCTGAGTCCAAGGTATTGTCAGATTTTTTTTATCTCAGTATCTTGTTTTCAAGCCTCAAAGGTAATCCACATTAAGGTTTCCATCTCCATTTATCTGCTAATGTAGAGCACATATAAGCACAAACACACGTGCACACACACACACACAGTCACATATGTGCATGCACGCGTGAGTACAGCGACATACACAGAGGGTAAGCACACAGAACGTATAGATTTCTACATGAATTTGACATTGATTTCTGGGGTAAACAAATGGTTTTAAGTCTTTTCTTGCCCAAAGCTAGATCATAATATTCTGCATTTCAAAGTGTCCAAGTACCTTTAAAGTGATGGTTGCAGAGTCCCTCAAGGCATAAAGCAGATAAAACCTTCTTTTAAAAGTATTTTGCTCACCTTTGTAAAAAAAAGGAACTTGGGGTTTATTGAGTGCAGGAAAGTCTCATTCCCATAGTAACCAATGCACGGCTGATATTGATCAGCAGAGTCAAAGGCAAAACCCACTGTCAGGAATAAAGAGCGACTATTTCTTACCCTCATATATATTCTTCTTTGAGTTCCTGAAGGTAACCGATACCACAGGCTTGGAGCGCTCTCTGGGAGCATCCGTGTTTTCGGTTGTGTCATTAACACACAACAGGGCTCCTTATCCAGAAGAAATGCTTTGAGTGCCCCTGATTTTTTACTGGATCCCACAGTCTTTTCTCTGACAAAACTCCCTGTGATTTTAGAAGGACTTTCCTTGAGCAAGGTGTGTGCAGAATTGGTCTCTTTGTCTTGAAGGAACACGGCCAGCATTAGAAATCTCTTCATTGTTATATTTTCTACCTCAATTAATGGAACCCTATAGGTTTTTTAAGTTCCCCCTCTTTGCTCACCATACTTGTGGCACGTGTGGATCTGCTAAATTTACATTTGCAATCATGCCTGATCTCTCTTTAATGATTTCATTAGGTGTTAAATATAAGGCTTAGCATCCTTTTTATGTTAAGGCATTCCTTTTTGAACTGCAAAGCTTCACAGAGAAGACCTTTGAAACCAAGAGCTCATGAATTATTAGCATTCAGTACAATGCATATACATACCTTAAATCCTCATCATGATTAGATCATTCCCCGAATTGACAAGTCTATAAAAATGAAGAAAGGGGACCTGTGAGAGCTGTGCAAGGAAAGATATTTTGTAGAACATGATATCACATAATAAAGGATAAATTCTCTCAAGTCTGATAGTTTTACAAGGTTTTACATACTCCTAGGCAGGTAATAATCTTCCTTAGTTTTTTCTGGACTTGCAAGGAGCTTTAACATTTTTTTTCCTGACAAAACTGTTAGATAACAACTGAGCCAAAATTAAATAACCCCAAAAGTCTTCCTCTCTAATCCCTTCTGTGCATGCTTAATGTTTCATTCTCCCACTTCAATTATGCCATCTGCATTATGTCTTTCGCTCCCCGCTCGAAAAGTTGTTAAAATGAAAAGCCTCTTTCAGAGTGTCACAGCTCCATTATGCAGGCCTATACCTGTGCTGGCAGCATGCTCTTCTTCTCACCTCATATTGCCTTTTGCCTGGGAAGGAGATCCCCGCGGTGCATATCAAACTGGAAACTGAAATGAAATTAAGCTGGTATGCAGGAGGTGGAGTAGGTTATGATAAATGAGCAGAGAAGATTCCGGGAAGACTTTTTTAACTTAGTTCTTTGGGCCAAAAAACATCAAACTTGAACAGTTAGTCATGTAGACTGAAATCCTAGCCCTGTGAAAATCAACAGCAGGATTTGACTCTAAATTCTTAATAACTAAGGTAGCCTGGTTTCCACAGGTGCTCGGAACACACAGCTGTCACTGACTCCAAACACACATTCAGATGTCAAATTACGAGCACTGGTTTTAAACTGTTGGGTTTAGACCTCTTCATTTCCTGTTGTAATCCATCTCTGTACAAGGTGTCATCAAGACTTTTTCTAAGATCTCAGCTGAGAAGCAGATACACTAGACATTTTTGAGAGAACATATTGGATTTCCACTGGAATCAATTCTTCAAACTGATAATGAGTAACACTCACCAGGCTTTTATAAATTCTGGGAAAATTCCTGACTTTCAGAGGATCAGCTCAAAAAGATTCATTCTGATGAATTTATGATTACTTGAAGAAGGTATAACAAAGTATTTTAATTCAGAAATAGTTTAAGGACAAGTTTTGGAAAGATGTTTTAAACTTGCACCTTTTAAAGCCACTGATGTAGGCAGTTGTTTGGTCCTCTGTTTCATATCTTTTCATTTAAACCTGTTTTCAGTTTATTTCTAGCTTACAGCTGTAACACTTAATATCTCAGCCTGACACCCCGTATGATTTAAAAATTTTAGGGAAAAAAAAACAACCCATGCATAATATATATTTATAAATATATATATACTTCAGGTTAAATCGTGTTCCGAAATGCAGAACTGTTTTTCTCTGACTGACTTAGAGAGCTGTACTCTCGAGATGATTTTATGTTTAATTTAAAATGGCTGCAATATTCAACATAGAAAACTGCCTTTTGTAGCATTTGCAATCACCATCTTTCCAACAAAAAAATATCACCAGGAGTTTAGCTTTCAGTATTTCTGAATGTTTTTGAAACCTTGGCTGGACATTTCCTTTCCACCACATTATCAAGATAGACCTGTTACCCACTGAGCAGTGATCTGTGCTTAACAGGACCATCCTGAGCACTTGCATGACAATCAGAAAAGTTCTGGAGAAGGATGTGCTGACACAAAATACTGTCCTGGGGACCTTCAGTGCCGTTATGTTTCAATGATCCATAGTCATTAAGAAGGTCTCCTGGTACTACTAGGATGAGTTTCTTAGATGAAAAGAAGTCTCCTATGTAATCCAATGCTATCATTTAAAGCTTACTTTCACTTTTGGAGCCCTGAGTAATTTTAAGTTAGCGTGGCTTCCTTTGAAGCATCTTGCTGTAGTAGCTGTCAACTCCCCTCTCTTTTTTCAGAATGGTTTGAAAAACCAACAAAGGGGTTCTTGCAATTTTAAGAAGTGTTAACTGAGTTAGTATTTTACCTCAGCTCAGGTAATAGACAGCTCAGAAGTAAAATTAGAGTAAACTGAGAATATTACTTTACTGTTATGAACAATTTAAACATTTTCCATCATATTCTGTCAAAAGCTGTTTCAACACAGATTAAAAAAAAAAAAAAAAAAAGAAAAGCTGAATATCCAGAGGAATGTCCAGAAGAACACCAAGAGCACAGTTGTTAGAGCATTGGTACTATTGGTACTTAGTATAAAATAGAAATCTAGTGGCCTCTAATTTCCCAGTAGACTCTAAAGGCCTTCCAGCACTCTCAGAGATGCAGCCAACGAAGCACAAATACCACAGATACATCCATCAGTTGTGGATGGCAGAGGCCCTTATTGCAGACAAAGATGGATTTGCAGAGCCATGCTGGAAATTCTCCAGGGGGACAAGAAAGGCAGTAGGGCACTATAAGGACTACTGCTTCCCAGCTCCCAAACTGATCACATTTGGTGGCATAGCATTGGGAATTGGAGCAGGGGGCACCTTACAAGAGGTGGTAGATGCCCCATCCCTGGAAACATTCAAGGTCAGGTTGGACTGGGCCCTGAGCAACTTGATCTAGTTGAAGATGTCTCTGCTCACTGGAGGGGGGTTGGACTAGATGACCTCTAGAGTTCCAACCCAAACCATTCTGTGATTCTATGATAAGAGATATTGTGGGAATTGGACCAAGCACGTTCAGGCTACCAACATTAAGCGGGAGGGAAGCATCCTTAACCACCAGCAAGGAAATAAGGCCATAGTGAGAAATGGTATAATGACCATTTATGGCTCAAATGTTTTGCTTGTTGGGAGAAACTTATTTCTCCCAACATCCGTGGTGATTAGACCACGTGTGACCTCCTTTTTCTTTGTGTTCTTCAAAGGTCTTTAGTGTCATACAGCAATTTATCAGCTAGTGGGTTCAACTGGGTTTTTGGGAAACCTCATAGGAAATAGATTATACAAGATCACGGCAAAGGAAGGCAAATTATTTTCTCTTCTCTCGTACACTCTGCTTGAAAGCTAATTTTCAAGTCCATCCTTTCATGTGCTTTACAGGAGATTAAAATGAAATTAGTTCAGGAAGGGTACTGCTCAAGATAATTTTAAGATTTTCCAAAGCTCACCAGATTGCTGACCTGTAAGCCACCTTTAGCTGGACAGATGGCAAGTAACAAATTGATCTCAGCCAATAAAAATCTGTCAGAACAATCTGCTGTTGGCAGGTGTCAGATAATTATCTCAATGAATAGATAAGCAAAGTAATAAGCAAATTAGAAGCTTCCATTGTAAATAACAGGACTTTTATTTATTTATTGCAGCCAGGCCCTTGATTATTTGCTGGGAGTGGTGGGGGGAAGCCTACCTAATATGATAGGAAACTCACTGAAAAGTTGTACGGGCTGTGGGTGGTACCAACACTAAAGTTTTTGCTTTTCAGCACTGTAATTCCTCTATACTGTTTCAAGTTTCTGAAAAAAACTTAGCTGAGATGTGGCAGAAGTCCATGTCTGAACAGTTGTATGATATATTGTTGTAGTTGCAGTTATTTTTTAGATGACAAGCTGTCAGAAGCCTATTTGCAAACGTGGACCTCACTGCCCTGGACACATGAATAAAAAGATGGTCTCTGTCCCAAAACTCTCACCCTGAAATACAAGACAACAAAATATAAATTGGGTGTTGATAGGCCAAAGAGAAAAGTGCTGTGCTTAGAAAGTCAGTCTTGAAGAACATTGCAGTAGGATTGTGGATAGACACAAGCAAGACCACCAGCAAGGCTAGAGTACATGGGGTCTTGAAAAGGTTTGGTAGGAGCTGGTGAGTTCAGTTTGCTTTGGACTGGTTTTCCACCTGAGGTGCGTGGTGTAGGTTAAGCCATCTAGCTAGGTGGGACCAGTGTCATGTAGAGACCACAGAGGAGAAATTTGGGAATATTTGCCTTGGAATTTGGGAATATTTGGCATCTCTGTAGGGTGTTTAGTTGTTTGATCATTGGCATCACTGTGGATGTATCTGTAGTACAAGGAATCAGATAGAAAAGAGCATAATTTCTTTCTTGCCTTTGTAAATGTCCCTGTGTTACCTCCTGGGGCTGAGTGTGACAGTCTTAGACACAGAATTTCTCCAAGGAGAGCTGTAAATATTCGCTCCAGCAGGCAAGAGATATGTTACAAGTTAAGCACTCCCCAACCTGCACATGTTGGGATTATTTCCTATTTTGTTAAACTTGCTTAAAAGATATTTTCAAAGCTGAGTGGATTTCTCTTAAGTCCTCCCACTACCAGATCCAGTGAGTAGATGGGCAGGAGGGGCAGTGGTCACAAGCACTGAGTCTGTGAGCTTAAACTTTTGCTGGCATGTGTGCTGCATTCAGCTGTATAAATCCTGCTGGAATGAATGATTGTCTTGGTGCTTGGGAAAAAAATTAGGGCTGGGTTTCAAAAATCCATCCATTAAAAAAAACCTCAAGAAACCTCAAACTCCTGGATGGTCTCTCTGAGACCTGGAGGCCAGTGCAGGAGGAATATGGCTCCTCTGTGGCTCCTACCATGTGGATCATGTGCAGGTTTAGGGTGTAGTGGAGGTAAATAATGACCTTAAATGCCTGCTTCCCACATCCAGAGCCATATACACACCTTGTGCAGTCTGTACACATCTCAACACTACGTTGTAAGAGGTCTCAAGTAACCTGTGATATCCTAATGCTAATTTCTGTTGCCCTATAGATATCAAGAGGAGACTAGAAATTCCAGGCTGAGAGAGTTTGGGCTGTTCAGCCTGGAGAAGAGAGGGTTCCAGGGAGACCTTCTAGTGGCCTTCCAGTACCTGAAGGGGCTCAAGGAAGGCTGGGACGGACTTTTGGCAAGGGTAAGGAGTGACAGGTTGAGGGGTTTGAACTGGAAGAGGGGAGACTGTGATGAGATATGAGGAAGGAATTCTTTGCTGTGAGGGTGGTGAGACACTGTCACAGGTTGCCCAGAGAAGCTGTGGTTGCTCCTCCCTGGAAGTGTCGAAGGCCAGGTTGGATGAGGCTTTGAGCAACCTGGTCTAGTGGAAGGTGTCCCTGCTGCTGGCAGGGTGGTTGGATCTGGATAGCTTTAAGGTCCCTTCCAACCCAAACCATTATATGGTTCTATGATAAATCTTTGTCATAATTACACTCATTAATGAAGTAAATTTCTTGTACACACTCCTTTAGGAGAATTTTGATGGTAGCATAACTTGCATTACTGAGTTCTGCCAAGAGAAAAGACCAGATTCATTCCTCTTCTCTTTGTTTTTCACTGGAGTTACACCACCCATAAACACAGAGCATTAAATCTTTACTTCTACAGCACCAACTCCCAAGGACTACTGGGTTTCAGGGTGGGAGAGGCCCTTCAGCAAAGGGAGATGAGGTTGTCTACCCGGTGATAACACGCTGCACATCGTGAGCAGCAGCCAGCAGGGAATGGCTTCCAGAGGCATCAGCAGTCTCTGTTACCATAATTTATCCTGGCAGGTAACTTTCTAGAACAATATAGGACACTAGACTTTCATGTAGAACTTATTGCTGAGCAAGAGATGAAAGTCTCAGAAATCAAAGCTGCAAAGAGTATTTCAGATCAAACCCAGCTTACACGGTGCTGTGGGTTTACCTCTCAGTTCTGTGTTTTATCTGACTTCGCAAGCCTGTACTCACCCAGTACTGCTCTGTGCCTGTGGCTCAGGTTTTGCCTGCTCCTTGGTGTTCCCTGGGGGTTTGGTTTGCTTTCTCAAGGTTGGTCAGGACCAGAAATGCATCTTTTTTGTGAGCAAGTAGAGGCTAAATCAGGATGAGCCCCTTCTGCAGGTACCCCAGCCTCAGCAGGGACAGAGTGATCAACAGCACGGATGTTGTGTTGTCCATACCCAACAGACATTTCAATAAGAAGCATGTAGGGCAGATTATGGCTCTTCCCAGCACTTTGTAAAAGAGCAGTGAAAGAGGAGGCTTCCCCGTCAGCTTTTACAACCCCAGGGAGAGGATTTGCTGTTGCCTGTTAATATGAGCCCAGGAAGACGTGACCAAGTATATGATACCTATACACGAGGGAAAGTATGTTTGCTGTGTGCAATGCAGAGATTGACTACCCATTCCAGTCTCTCCCTGCTCACCATGGAGAATCTCCTTCCACACCAATCAGACTTCAGCTGGAGGTTTTAACTGCATGAGAATTATCCTACATAAATGAGAATTAATTACTCTATTAGCTCAGGCATTTAGTTCTTATTACTCATGGTCCTACAAGGCAAGATCGTAAGGACTGACATTTCAGCTTGAGCCCAAGTGACCAGGGTTCATGTGGCCATGGGAAATTTAGGTTTGAAGGTTCTGGTTTTCTGTGAGTTAACCTCTGAAAGTGAATGCTAAATTTAACACACTGGTTTTTTTACTCTAACAAATACAAGCCTATATCCACTTAGATATCTAATTTCTCCTAGCTTGAAGGAGGGTTAGAAGCTATCCTACCTCAATATTTTTGAATATCCTACTACTGGCTGGGGTTTTCAAGGGGATCAGGTGTCTTAATGTCTTCTTTAGAGTGAGATCCCAGGGCTAGACTTTACAAAAGTATCAGCAATGAGAGTCATCACGTATTGGCATTTTTCATGCTGGTGAGATATTTTTCAAGGCACTGTTTTCTGGATAAATGGTGGAAAGAACATTTTGTGGCTCCTGCTTTGTAAAAAAATTTTAAAAAGGGAGCTCAGAAGACTTGCTTACAAATAATAAATGGAGAATCATAACTGGGAATAGGCACTTTTTTTTTTCAATATTGAGCCTGTTTCTTCTTTCTCAAAAGACAAGAAGAAGAAGAATAATTCAGAAATAAGTACTTTATACAGCCTAGTTTTAAAATGTGGATCTTGCCCATGCTATGTAGTAAAAATACTTTATTTGGAAGAGCTGGACCATTCTATCCCCATAATTTTTAGTCTCAAAGAACAAGCATTTTCACAGCTCCTAACTGACAACCTTTTGTAAACAAAAATCAAATTGTAACTTATTTTACTGACTATCCCTTTAGTGTTTGGAATAATCTGCCAGTGACCCTCTTTTTTTTTTTTTCCTGAACTGAGCTCTTAGTTAAGGTTACTTCAATAAAAATGATAACAAAAATTGAACCACAAAATAAAAATATTCCTTTACATGCTTCTGTTTAGTCAGGGCAATGGCATCTCACAGGCAATTCCAAAATAATGTTTAAACAAAAAGTTCAAAGCTCCTTTCAACTTGCTGCAGATTTTACTACATATTCTTAATAAACCCTCTTCATCTGCTCCTGTTGAAATGTAAGCTTTCAAGCAATGTAAACCTAGCAAAAGCTTTTATTTTATTTTTTTTTGCTTCCTTCTTTCCTTACCAGCACTGCTATTATCACATGGTGTGTTCCACATGATAAGCCATTCATTAAAGCATCACCTACTGTTTTTTTCCTCCTCAGTACCAGCTAGAACATGATCTGTCTCTGCAGGAAGACATTGGACCTCTGACCTCTTTTGTAGCTATTCCAGGCAAATATAATAAACAGGGTTCACTGAGTTTGTGTAAATCTCTGATTATGTTTACTCTGAAATCCAAGTGTTCATCTCAGGCAGAAGAATTAAGGCTGATTTTCAAATATTATGTACAAACTCTAGCTACTAAGCATTCCATAATGAGCACTTTGGCAATTTAAAGCAAATTAGGGTTCCCACTAGGCAGAGAAGATATACAGTACAGTCAAGTAAAGATTGTATGTTGTTTGATGAAAAATAGACATGCAGAAAAACATGATACAGTCTTCTGGCTCCAGATGAATTAAGAGATCATGTGTTAGCGTACTTCATTACTGGAACTTTGCATCGTTCCTCACTTCTGAAAGCTCAGTTTCAGTTTGCTAATGATTTCTGCTGTAGTTTGAGTAAATATCAAGCCAGGGAACCACCTGTTGTGGGTGTACATACTCTTCTGCTATGATAATAGATGGAAAATTTAGGATATTTCAGTGTAAAAAGACAACAGAGATATTGATTAATCCTCCTTACGTAATGAAATTCAACTCTGGTTGATCTGGCAACTGTCATCTGAAGAGACCTGGTGGAAAATATTGAAAAAGCCAAATTTCACTCAGTAGGAACTGCTGTGTGATGGATATTCAGACCAGAACATATCTCACTTCAAAGCAGTGTATTACAACCTTTCAGGTGACAATGTTTCATAGAGACATCATCTGGGGGAATGAGGGAAAATATCTGTGCCATTAATCTCAGCAGCAAGTAGGTGTTCAGCTCAGCCCAGTCAAACATGTGGGGTCTGAATTTGTCTTTTGAAGAGGAAAAGGGATTGCATTTGTGCCTAGGAATCCAGAAATGGGATGGAAATGGATAGTGTTTCTGACAAGGTTGGCACCTGACCTGTATTCTGCAACTAAAACCTACACAGGTGGAGAATTTATCCATTCCATTTTACAGTTTCTGGATTTACTGGCTTAAACTCACCTCATTTTGAATCTAATTCTTTGCAGGTTGGGTAGTAGGCTTATATCTACTGACTATGAGGGAATTATATACAGGAAGAAAAATTCTGATATACCAGAACTGTTCTTTATGTAAAGTGGAAGAAAAAAAAAAAAACAACAAACCAAAAGGAAGTAAAAAGAGCCCAAATGAATTGGATGTCCAAAAGGCAACAATAAACCTCATTATGCATTCTTTAAGAAGACTGAAATTAGACATCATCTGGCTTCTCTTAGTTATTATTTTTACCTAAGAAAATGTGTTTTCTCCTGAAATTCAGTGAAGCAGAAAAAATTTGTAAAAAAAAATATATGTGTTTTTAAAAAATGAAAACACCAAAAAAACCCCAAACTTTTTTGCTTAAGAAAAAGAAATTTGGAACATTATGAAAATGCTGTTGGAGTGATAATCTTTACATGCAGATTTTAACTTTTGCATTGTTATTTTATTTGAATAAGACTCACAGAACAGTTAGGATTTGCTATTATCTTACATGGTGTGAGAACAAGATTTTTAACATCTTACCTCTCTTTTTACCCTGGCTAAAAACTGATCCTCACTGGTAAGTAAAATTGAAATTTAGCAGGTTGTTCCCTAAATTCTGAAATTTCCATTTAGTTTGATTTAATTTCACCAGTCCTCTTCCTTCAAGGGTGACTAAATGAGCAGAATACTTAAATTAATGCAATTCATTCTTTTCACTTCCCAATGGGATCACTATAGGGTATTACTGATTTAAAGTTTTACGTGGCTTTATAAAACTTATTTTAGAAAAGCTGATCATTAAAATGTGAGCTTAGAACCTGAGCAAAAGAACTTGATGACATTATCTGATTTAATTTCCTTGAATTTTGACAAGAAATATTGGTCAAAATTTTGTTAGGATTGAAGTTCTTTGTGCTGCAGAAGGCCAGAGAAAAAGGTGAAAAATGGGATTTGAGCAGTTTTTTGTTGCATGTAGAGGAACTATCAGATTTTTCTAGAATACTATGGTAAAGGAAATGAGTTATCATTACCTCATGAAGTCATTTCAACAGGTCTAGACTTTTTTTTGGGGTTGTTTTTGTATAGCTCAGCTAAAGCTTTTTGAAATTTCCACAATGCATGCTTAGAAAAGAAGATGAATCAATTATTTGCTGCAGAGACAGGACCAGAGTTGCTTCTATCCCTTTTAAGGAGTTTATTTAGTAGAGGGGTAAGCCCTGCAATAGTGATATTTTGTGTGAGTATGGGTGGGAGAAGCTGA
Organism: Caprimulgus europaeus; assembly: GCA_907165065.1. The sequence goes on from OU015533.1 coordinate 3,848,077, forward strand.
ATCATTATTAATTGCAAATTGATCAGTTGCTTTTTTAAAATGAATTATTCATGAACAGATCCAAACTTCTGTGAATATATTCAGTATTCACCTAACAGTTGGGATGAACAACTTTCAGAAACTAATGATTGACAGTGAACCTTCTGGTACACTATTTAAACAATATTGATTCATGGGCATGCTAATATATTTGTCTTTATCATAAAACTCGACCAGACCCTATTAGTTGGCAAAGACACATAAATAACTGGTTGTGTGACCTCCTCACCATGGATAAAACACATTGTACTTCATCTTCCTCTAACATCTGCCCTTAAAAATTATACTAAAGTACACAAAGGTAGGATGATAATGCTTGACCAAGTTAGCACCTCACATACAACTTATACCTAGGCTTTGCCATATAGTGGTTGGCAAATTGGCCATCTTTTTGTCTTGCTGCAAAGCAGAAGCATTAAACACTAAATTACTCAGGTTCTGCTTTTTAGACTTTTCAAATCTTTGTGTGCTTTACAAACACGTGTCCCTTAACAGGAAATACCAATTCAGTCAGCAAAGAAAACTCACTGACCCACTCCAGGAATAAAACACTGACTCAAATTGTCATCTACTGTGGTGGCTAGCTGTAAGCCAATTTTTTTGCTAACTCTAATTTTGCAGAACTTTATACAGGTCTTCAGGGCTGGGTTTTGTTTTCAGCCCACCACCTTTCAGATCTTAATACTGATTCAGAAACAAAAAGTGAAAGAGTGAATCGTAGTCCCTACACTCAGGCAAAACCTTCACCCTTTGGTGTTGTCTCAAGCCACGCTGGAATTGATGTTGGAGTTAGGGACAGAAAATGCACACAGAAAATGTGAATGTCAACACAAAACGAGAGTTATAACAGGCAGATTGCCACTTTTCCCTAAAAAAGGGGTAAATAAAAAGCCCAGAAACTGGACTGTATCTCTAAACAAAGCTCATAACTAGCCCAATAGCTATTTACTATATGGAAAGATTATATATAAGTAAGAATATAGAGAACGGCTCTGAGGACATGGTCAAGTGCTCCAGAGAGGACTGAGGTGCCACATGCTACTGCAACATGGTGGGAAATCTGCTCCCACCATGCTTGCTGGAATTACTTGTTGCATATACAGCTTTAAACCTGCCTTTTGCTTCCTAGATAATTACAAAAATAATGAGTAGTGTTTAATAGTGTTGATTGAATAGGATGTTCTACCTACATCTTACAAATTAGGAAGATATTAGAGAGAAAACAGCCTGATGGTTTGAGGTGATTTGCTTATGAATATATGACTTCTCCTTTGGCTTATGAATATCACAGTGCTCTTCAGCCTTTTGACCCTGTGAGATCATTAATTTGCTGTCTGTCACAAAATTGACATCTGATGGAGGGAGGTGTGTGGGAAGCTTTGCTAGAGCACTGGAAGCCTATAAAAAAAGAATGGATCTAATTCAGAAAGTGGACTTGTCACCAGCATGGTCACTGTCCTGGAGGAGCCCTCTGCCCAAAAGCTTCAGGTGGATGTACAGAGAGAGAGCAGCAGCAGAGACTGTTTGCAGAGAAATAGCCTGTAATAAAAGCATTTACTGTTACAAGTCCAGAGACAAGACAACTGAGAAGGTTACAAGATAAAAGCGCTGCTTGGCTAACATGCAGAGCAAGGTTAGCCTTAGAAAGATGGTGAGGACACAGAAGGGCACTGTGTTCAGAAATTTATTTTCTATAAATTCAACAAACACTCTTTTGCATTTTTGAAAGGAAAAGAAATATATAAAAGCCTCAGGTTCGATGAAGCTTTGAGTAACCTGGTCTAGTGGAAGGTGTCCCTGCTCATGGCAGGGGGGTTGGAACTAGATGATCTTTAAGTTCCCTTCCAACCCTAATCATTCTAAGTCTGTATTTCCTCACTTTACTTTTAAAATTTAGTTGAAAAGTTTAACCTTTCTCCTCTGAAAAAATTTAAGGCTTTTCCAGTGTGGTGGATCCTGTGGAAGACCACACTTAAGCAACTGGAAACCAGAGATGCTGCAAGTTTTCCTGCAGGATTCCTGGATTGTGCAGTGCCAAGGAGGCTGTTAGTCACTGGGCATGCACAGCTGATGCAGATTTAAGCTTTTTTTTAAAAAAAAAAAGTTACTATTTTCCATTTCTCTCTGCAATTATTGCTTCATAGTAATAGAGAAGGTAACCTGCTTTCTATGAGTAACTAATTTTGATGCACTGTGTTTTTTGCTCTAATAAATACAGGCAGTTTCTACTAAGTGCAGATGGGGTGGGTTTGCCAGGTGAACTAGGAACCGATGTTGCAGAGCCTTGGAAAACACTGTGCTCCACAAAACCACGTAGAACTTAACCAACATTTTGTAATGTGGAGAGACAGAAAAGGTGAAATCTTATAAAACCTTGTAACTACCTTGGGATTCCCAGCTTTGCAATTTTGGAGAGGCAACAAGCTTCAGCCAAGGGCTGTTGAGGAGACATCAGCAGGATCACGGAAAAACCTGATCAGCACATGGCCATGCCATTGGCAGTGACCAAGAAAGCAGCAGGAATAACTCAATCTTAAGATAGGGGAATTCTCTGATGCTGGAGACATAAAGGAGAATCCAAAATAATATAGGAAAAGACATTGAACATGTCAAGGGAGGTAGACCTAGAGGCCAGCATTAGAAAAACATCTACTTCTGTGAAAAAAAGACAAAATCCAGGAAAAAACCAAGTCAGTACATAGAAAATGGGTAAAACAGTAACAGTTTTCATCACGTTACAAGTGCTGGTGAATATGGACACATCCTGCATAACACTGTAATTTCTGATCCCCCCACCCTGCCTTTGGCCATGCTTGACTCAAAGTCTGAGATTTTGATCTCTACAAGGTAAGTCTTGAAAACATGCAACTTTCTGCATCAAATCCCATTTTAACAAAGATCAGGACAAGTTTTGATGGGAAGTTTCATCTGATTGAAACATCAGATTTGATGAATCTCCCAGTTTCAACGGGTGATATTTTCTTATCTGAACCACTCAAGCTGAATCTTTGGCCAAAAGACCAATCTTCCAAGAGCTCACCTTTCTGGAAGCATCATTGTCCTCTCCCTCTTCTTGTACCTCCACATGCACGAATATGCAACACTCTTCTATCAAGACATAAAGATAGGGACTTGATTATGATCATGTATGGAAAAATAATCAGAAGGTGAAATACAGCAAAGGACAAACCACAGGGCTCCCAATAGAACTGATTTGGCAATGAAAGAGCCAGATTTTGGTTGCATGAGTGAAATCAGGGACAGCTATCTCTTCTCTTTGTACAAAAATTAGAAACGTAGGATAATTTTCTAGAGGAGAAAGCAGGAGTTCCATAAACCCTTGTGTCTATGCAGTGGTTGCTATTTACCTGCTATCTACTGATTCTTTTGGACTTATTTTATTAGAATTAAAATAACCAATATTTTCTCATTTCATCAAATCCCATTTTCGGTGTTCCGCTAATGTCATACGCTAAAGCCGTAGCACCTTTGATCTCATTCTAAGCCTTGAAAGAACTAGGAGACATCAGTCAGCCTGGCTTTGGTTTAAAAGCCATGGCATAAAGTACCTGTGCTTGGTGTCATAATGCTAACAAAATATGAATGAAAATAATTTACCTCTTCCCTATTATTACGTGTCAAAAGATTGCACGCATAGTAAAGCTTTAGGAAAATATCATTAATTGTATTTTGCACTGAGCACTTCTTATTTTGAACCTCTGTTTTTTTTTAAGTTCTCATTCACTATATATTATAATAATCATAATCATAATAAATACAAATGGAAAATATCTTTGAATAGTAAATTTTAACCTACTGGGACTGTCAATTGTGGATGGGCTCTTGATTGATCAGAATATTACACAATGGCATGGTGTAATTCTTTAGTGTGATGTTGTAAAATGGAGTATTGCTTCTGTTATTTTATCCAGTTTGCTTTTATATGACAGGGTTTATTGTGCGTTATGTTGTAGCTCATTCCTCTGTTCACAATGCCTACTGATGTGTAATTATGACTTGTCTGAACTGTAAGAAGGAGCAGTAAGTGAAAGAAAATCTGCAAGCACACTTGATTTATGAGCCCTGATACTATATTACAGTCCTAATCTGCCTGCTTAACTTAGCTTCAGGCAAACTTACTGTATAACATGCTTACGATTAGCACTGCAGCAAGTTGTAGAAGATTTACTCTGTTGGAGCTAAGAGACTTTTTTAAAAATGATTTAGTCATTATTTCAGTTACAGGTACGGCAATAAATTATTTCACATATAAAGACTCTGTGTCAAGGAACAGCCATTGCAAAAAGGCTTTTTATACAGTAACAAAGAACAGTGCTTGGAGTGTTTTCCTCATACAAAACATCTTAATGTTATTGGTCATTTTTTTATGATGAAACTCCTTACACATTCTTCTCACATTCGTACAATTTGTTTTATTATACTGCAGCTTTTGTAGCTCAGTACAATCTGCTTATTATAAGAATGTCTATTTGGATCCAGTGAATCTCATATTTTCAATAGTGTCCCAAAATAGAAATTACTATGGATGTGCAAATGAAAAGAAGGCCATAAAGCAATGACCTAATGTCAGGAAGAAAAGATGTAAGATGATTTGCATTTTTTTTTTAATCACCATTCATGAAGACAGATGCATTCGTTCAGTCTTCTTAAAACTATAGCATATTCAGAGCAGCTACTTTTAGTAAACTAGAGTAAGTACATCATTACCATCAAATAATAAAGATCAGTGTTGACCAGTCAAGGACTAGTTTTGGTCTCACTGGGATCACTGTGTGGCTTGCCATTTGACTTCACTGGAATCTCTATTATACAGTATTCACTCTGGCAAATAAGCAAGGGATCTAAAGCTTGATCCAGGGAAAGACTCCTGTCAATGAAATGGGTGGTAATCATTAATTTTTTTCTGAACAGGACTGCTTGTCTGAGCAAAGATAGACATTCATATCAAGATTTTGTAGTTGGGCCTTAGGATGATATTTTTTTCCTGGGTTTATTATTAGCAGGTTTGGTAGGGGTTTTTTTTTAAAAAAAAAGGAAAATCAGTTGTAATTCACATAATAGTAAGTGAGAACCATATGAACAAATGCAAAAAAAATATATATTTACAGTACATTAAATACTAATAAAAAAAACTCTATAGAAACAATTTCTAAGCAGACTTTCCTTTGGTTTTATTTTATTTTTTTTCATTTATTTCTTCATTAACACTGACATTGTGAATTATAAATATTCTTTTTCTCCTTTAAAAATAGCTACTTACACCTATCTAAAAGACAATTACAATTACCAGTGAAACAAGGACTTTAAAAGAGAGATTACACGTAAGTTATTTGTTGATTTGTCCACTGCATTAGCAAAGCAAAAACGTTTCTGAAGGGTGCAATGGAAGTGAAATCATATATCAACAGTGGACAATAGCATCCTTTAATTATGAACAACTGGATTTTCAAGCTTATACTGCTTCAGTAAAGTTACCATAAACAATGAGCTTTTTATAGTGTAACAATAAGGCCTTTTAATTTCTTGTTTTCTATCTTTATATTAAAAAGAAAAATGCTTCTGCTACACATTATAGAGTCCCCTTCTTCCAAGGAGTTGGCTTTCCTACAGCTGGGCTCACAAATGTAATCCTGAGCATAAACACAAAGCTGCCTGTGGAGATCTGTGGTGTCCACCCACCCACTTCCATCATTTACCATAATACCACTTGGTAACATATGCCATTTGCAAGGGCAAAATGCACAGTCCGGGTTTTCAAGTAGTGGTCATCATATTACAAGCATCATCTGCAAGTATTTGTTGATGCTATTGACTGAACAAAAGGTTTATGAGGCAGAAGATATATTTTTCTAAATGCTGCTGTGCTACCTATAACCTAATTAACTTTACTTTAGCCAGCTGGGTATACCTGGAAACCAAATATATCATGTGGCAATTAGCTTTCCTCCTTCTGGCTTAGTACACTTAAGTTGTTTATTGAAAAGGTTAAATATTGATTGAAAATGGATAATAGAACCATATTACAGTTGTATGCTAAATGGCAGAACTTGCCTGTAAAACATTTCCAGTTACCCCACAATAATGCAGTTAGAGAACGGCAATCTGCTGCTAAGCACCCAGGCAAAAAATCAGAAACAAATATAAATCACCCACTATGCAGCCATTCTTATCAGTACACTGAATTCACACAAACATGTTTAGAAGTTCAGTCATTAATTATCATGATGCTGAAATAATATAATAAAAATAATAATTGCTTGTGAAGTGATCTGTTGACTCCCTCCTCTTTCGACGGAGGCTCCTCTCTGTCTCTCTCTCTCTCTTACCATGGGAAGCCACATGGTATCAAGTGATCACATAGCATGAACTGCAGCCCGAGGCAAAGCTTGTTATTTTACTTGAAACGGTGATGCATTTAGGACCCAGAAACTGTCAATAATTTTTTCTGACTTCCAGGGGATAAAAATCCCAATTACAGTAACTTTCCTGTGAAGCTGTATAGTCTAGTGCCGCGTATTAATATCACAATACATCCTTAACACCTATCAGCTTGGTTTCATCTGTAGTTCAGACCAAAACTGTGTGGATCTGTGAGATTAAGCTGATTTAGTCTAATTGTTCCTTGTTTTGAAAAGTGGAAAGTATATTTTCAAAAAAGGTTGGTTGAAGTAGGGTCTGTGGATAATAACACAATTTAACTCGGCATCCTTCAGCCAGTTGGCTTCAGTAAAACTGTTAATGTAGATTTAAGGGCCTTTGGCCATTTTTCTCCCAATATTTTTTCTATAAAACATGGGCTTAGTTTCCCAAGACGTCACAGCAGAGACCTTTTCCAAAGGAATGGGTTGAGGAAAGTGGTTTTTTTAGGCTTGACCCCTTTGTTTTAGCCACTTCTGGGATGTGGGAGATGAATCCAACGCCGTAGGGAGCTGTACTGAAAAAACTATCTGTTCTTATGCTCTGTCCGTGGGGGAATCACACTGGAGATCAAAAAATACACAGAGGAAGCATGAAAAAAACCACCAAAAACCTTGCAGAATATGTCTCCATGTGGGGCCATGGAGGGGCTCAGTGGTAGGGTGGTGTCTTGGGATTGTCCTGTGCAGGGACAAGACTTGGACTCGATTCTTGTGGGTCCCTCCCAACTCACAACATGCTATGATTTAATAATTCTAGAGGAAACCACACAGCCACCATGAAAATCCTTGAGAAAAGGTGGTTGAAGGAACTCCTTTCCATCCCTTCAGTGTTTTTCTCTGTTGTGCTCACCTGCAAGAATCTCGGTCCTCTTTCCTCACCTCACACCAGCAATGCTTGCCAACATTATTCCTAGTGCACTCCCACCATGCTTTCCCATCTGTCCCTCTCTTGGGTAGTGAGAAAGTGATGATATAACTAGATTTAATACCACAATAATATAACCACACTAGAAAGAGTGCCACCCACTCTACACTTCTTCACTTTCTCCTCCTTCAACTGGTAAATACATTTCTGACTTTCATCTCTATATGTGTAAAGTCTGGTCTTTTTTTTTTTTTTTTCTTTCTTTCTTTTCTTTTTTTCCCCTCCTTTTATAAGAATACTGGGATCATGTAGAATTATTGGTCATTAATAACCCAGTGCCAATATATCTTTTAGGAATGGATAGATACATATATAAGACTGCACAAGGCAAAGCTAACAAATGTGTTTATTATTGACAGAATAAGAACTGCCACGCTAGAAGATTAAAAGTTGAATGCCTGAGGTTTCCCCCTCTGGTTAACAGTTCATAGCTTTATTATTTCAGGTCAGAGACAAACTAAATATAAAGATGTAAAACAGAGTCAGAGTGGCCACAGAGGTGAGTCTGAAGCAGTGGTAATACAGGATTAATTCTGCTCATTGTGTTGCTCTTTTTGTAAAGACACCTCGAGATAAAATTTTTATTAAAAATATTTTTCACAATATAGTATTTTCTGAAAATCTTGTTGTTACTCAGTGGTTTCCAGGCATAAATATTAAATACAAAATTGTAAAGTGTTTCCTTCCTTTTAGTAAATGTATTTTTAGAGCTGTGTAGGTCTAAGCGTGTACAAGAGACAGAGTTTATAGGGCTAAACAGTACCTATATTAACCTTGCATCTTTATTTTAGCATGAGGTGGTTTTGTTTATGTATTTGATTATTTTTTTTGTTGGTTCCTTAATTTGTCTTTGGATTCGATTTACCTGATGCTTTAGGATTATATACAAATAACTCCATATGATTTGTGCAACATCATCTGTTCCTTTGGCTCACTGAGAATATTGTGTATTTACAAAAGGTTACCAAATTGGACACTCTAATTAACTTTGGAGGCAAGATTAAAGTGGCTTGTCTTATTTAATATTTCTTTTTCCTGCACTTCCAAATCAAAGTTTAATAGAAATAATCATCAGACACCTCTGCTAGTGTTACAAAAACTAATAAAAATCTTTGTAATGTGAGATATGCACAAAAAAATGTGCTGGTTGTACAGTCAGGTGCTGAAATCCTAATAGAAATAAGAAGAGACAAGAGAACATGTAAGATGTACGAGCTTTGATACACAGGTTGAGCTTTTTGTTTGTTCAGCAAATGATTTGAGCAATTTCTTGTACCTGTTTTGAAAGCTTGGCATTTGGGGAGGTACTTAGTTCTATGCATTTTAATGTTTCTCAAGAAGTAAAAGAGCTTCAGAAATATTAGAATTGTTGTGTATTTTATATTTCATATGACTGGAAAAAAAAAGGTGTCTTCACTGTGGTTAATTATTAATCTTTCCTTGAGTATAACGGCATTATCTTTAAAAAAAGAGAAGAAAAGGGAATGGCATGTTTTTCTATGTTATCTCTTTGGTTGGTTGGTTTTGGTAATGAGGATCCAAAATGAACCTTTGCAATTTATATATTATTGTGCCTAAAACCTCTACATTGTACAAAATATTTTGAAAGCTTTCCTTGATCAGACTATAATGCTGTTTAAATATGTTGGGCAACACGTACCCTACCTACTTGCATTATGTCAAATGAACTGCATCATTCCAATATGGTGCCACATGTGCATGGAAGCCCGTAGCGCTTGTAACAGGTGCTGCCGAAACGCGCTTGACGGAGACATCGACATAAGGTCATCTCTGAAAACCAATATCCAAAATATCAATGGAAGGTTACCTTAGCATGTCTAGTGTGCTACAGCTGCTGAAAAGGTGCTCTATGATTTTTTCCTGGGATAAATCAGGGAAAAAAAATATGTTGGGAATAAGGTTTAAGATGAAGTCGGTGAAGATGTGCTAAGGAGTTCTCGAAAAGCTAAAATGTGATGAAGGAGATTAGAACCCTTTCAGAAGGGCATCTCTTTAACATAATGTACATAGAATTAGCTGCTCCCTTGCATCTTCTTGCATGAAAATTCCTTCCAAGATAGAGTTAGAAACGTAAAATACAGATCAGAGCCTAACAATAAAGAGTAGTGGAGCTTAGGCTTTTTCATGAGTGCAAAGGTATTTTGTATGATTATTATTGTATTTTACTACAATATTTTCAGGGGAAAAAACCAAAATTAAACAAAAACAGAAAAAAATAATCAAAACCCTACAAACACAACCCAACAAACATTCCTTACGTTTAGGCTGGGTCTCAGGCAATCTGTCCTCTGCAATGTTCTTGGCCTTTGTCTGACATTTATGGTCCTATGTTTATCATTGTAAGCAGAGACCCAGTTTGCTCCCTCTCCTCTTCCCCTCCCTGCCCCTCCTAAAATGGCATCTGAAGCTGTTAAAATTATAATTAACGGGACTGCATTTATCTGAGATTGATTCCCATGAAGGGGCTTTAGCAGATTTTTCTACAAACTGCTAAGGTGCAGCACAACAATGCATGGCAACAATTTATATCTTATTTGTATTTAAAAGTCAGATATTTTGTTCTGGATAAACTTCAGAAATGCTCTTCAATTCTCAGTGAGGCAAGCATTTCAATTTTCTGCAATATTAGCAGGGGTAACTAATGATGGCTAATTTTTGCCTGTAGTATTTCCCTCAATCTGCTTGTGCACTTTCAGTTACTCTGGCAGCAGCAGCATTTGTACATTTTCTGGTCACTAAACACTCAAGTACAATTGTAAGTGATCAGTTTACAGTTGGCCAACAAAAGAGCTGCAGGAATGTCTAAAAAAAAAAAGAAATTTGAATAAATATGCATGTTTATAGCTCATATTCTGTGGGCAAACACACATCTCCTGCAAGAGAGAAGGACAGAGGGCAACTGAAATATATTTTAGCTCTCAGAATATATTTTGAAAAAATAGGATCAATATATTTCTCCATACCATAAAAAGGTCTGATATAAATCCAAATAACACAGATTTTTAAAAATACATTATTATGTTTCCTCATGTTGAAGTTAAATCCTTCGCTTCACCCTTTTTTGTCTTTGATTATTATTTTCTTAATATATTCTTTAAAATATGTTCAATCTATAGGTTTGAGACAGAGGCTGACTTGAGTTATACTTCAAAATAGCACCATCTTATTAACAAATCTGAAAGCTATCTAGTTCAAAGAGAATATTTTAGATAGGAAGATAACATGTTCATAATGCATTTTAAAAATACACATTTGTAAAACTGTGTGAGTCCTTTCACTGATAATACCTCTAAAGTAGGAAACTTCAATATAATTTGTTAATCTTCCCAACTCATAGGCTATTCAGATGAAACAAACATAAATGGCAAAGAAATATTTTTTAAATGAAGAGGCAGCTCACTTGTGCCCTTATTAATTATTATTTCCCAGTGAAAATTAATTATTTCCTAGCATTTTGGATGGTGGTGTTTATGATGGAGTGGCAAGAACAGTTCAAATTAAATCACAACTCTACGGAGACAGTTCAACAGCTCATGTCACAGGGAAGATTTCTGTAGAAATCTCACATCCTGCAAAAGATATTTCTCTGTTTTTTCGGTGAAGAGGTGTCATCGTTTGTGACACTGTTCTGCAGACATAATGCCAAAGAAACAGGGGGATGCACTGTGGGATTTGCATGTTTTATACTAAAATCATTCTGAAATGCAGGAAACCTGCACAGCTTCATGCCTCGATCTGAGCAAATCAATGTGCACTAAAAGGGAAATCCGTCACATTAAGTATCAAAATATTAAAGGCTAAATTATGGCTGTTGCAGCGACAGCCTCCCGGGGCAAGGAGGGAGACGGCGAGGAGAGGTGCAATGCTCGAGCGGCTGTTGCTGAAGGCACTGCAAAGTGCAGAGGTAGTCAGATATCCTCCAGGGACACTGGCAAATGCACTTAGGAGCAGCATCTCTCTAACACGGAGATGCTGAAAAAAAGATAGTCCTGCTGAGCACCACCTTCCTGGTACTGGATACCACTGGCAGAATTTGACCCCTGAGTATTTCATCATATGCTTATTGCCAGGGGGAGTGATTTATATGTCAGTTGTTATTATGCCTTTTGCACAGAATTGTAGTGATTGGAAAAGACCTTTAAGATCACTGAGTCCAACCATAAACCCAACACTACCAAACACTAACCATAAACCTAACACTAACCTTTTCATAAGGGTACAGAATATTCTTCTGTTATCCCCTCCTATTCCTGTCTCTGAACATGAGGAGACACAAAACCTAAGCTCCTGCCTCTGCTCTTGCCAACCATGATCCCATGAGTTGTGAAATGGTTCTGTGCTCCCTCTCTGCCACCTCCTATAGCTCCTGAGTGCAGGACAGACATCCTGACTGCATGGATTTGTAAATAATATTTTTCTTTTATCATCTATCATTTTGGAAAAAAAGCCACCATATCTGGTCTGTAGTATCAAGGCCATAACCTCAACTGGTAAATCTGTGTAGGTTCACTGAATTAGGACTGCAGCCATGATGGGTAGGTGGTTCTTTAGTTCCTTTGGACACTGGTCACTTGCTTGTACGCATTCAAGGGATGCAAAAAATGAAACATAATTAGTTTCAACCTACTTGTAAAGCAGTGCAATATTACAGATGACATTAAAAGTGTCAATAAGATTTGGAGACAAATTTTCATCCAAGCTTACAAAACAAGTTGCTCTGAGAACTTTGAGAAGTCTTGCCTACCATGACACAAAAACTGGCAAAGCTGAGAGGTCAACCCAGACCTCCCGACTCCCGGCCCACTGCCTTCACCCGCGACATCAGGGTTCTTGCTAAAGCTCAGCTTCACAAATGAACTGTTCATTTTGGTTATAATGTAGCATCTATCTTTGGGTATATTTACATGCATTGTTCAAAGGCTTTCAGTCCAGTCAGCATGTTTCCAGTGAAACAAAATGTTGTTCCTAATCTGATGACAGAACTTCTCTGCTGAAGTCCAGGCCAGAGACTTCAGTGAGTCACCAGAAAGATAATGCTTCTCTCAGCAACAATAATTCACCCTTAACTATTGTGTTGGAACACATGGCACTACAAGAGAATGAGAACCATCATTTTACCAGAAATTAATATATTTTTACTGAGTCAAATTCTGTTACATGTTTTCAGTCACGCATCTTAGAAACGTGTCTAAGTGCTGTGTTGGTGCCAGTTCTGTGTAATCTACACAATTCTGTGTAATCATAACCCATGTCTCAGCCAGCCTAGAACTATGATGCTATGATTTTGCTCTTCTGGAAAAAAACAAAAACAAACCCAAAACTGAACATGTCTGTGAAACTCTAAGATCAGAGTTCATATTTATTTTGGAGAAACAGTCAGAAATCTGTGTGTGTATCTCTTGAATCTGAAAGCCCATCTGAGTAGGCTTTCTTCTGACTTTTTCAGCATTTCACTACTGTTTAGAGGAGGAGAATAGATTAATGTATTTTATCATGTTGTATTCTTGGATTTAGTTGGCAGAAAAAAATTGTCAAAAAAAAAAAATAAAAGCACAAAAATGTTAGAACCTCAATCTAGCTAGACTTTAAAAATAGCTGAAGTTTAAGAGGTTGCCTGTGTTTTATAGCTCAGTTGACAGTTTTAAGTCATTTGACAAAAATGAGAATATTTGCAGATGAATTTGTGGTTGTGATGAACTCAGGAATTCCTTGTCTGAAAAGCTGGAGCAACTTCCCGAGAGAAAACCTAAGGGAAGGGAAGCCCTATGCTGATCCAAGCTCAGATTTCCTTCTCTGCTTCCAGCCCAAGATAGAAAAAGATCTTCTTTCCTTTCTCATAGCAGATCACAGAATCTCTCCCCCCCAATTTCCACTTGACCCAATGGATAGAAACAGGTCAGATCCATGAAAAGCTTGTGTCACCAACAAAGGTATGGTACACCACACTGGGACCTGGATCAATTATCAGATGAAATTGTGACAGAGGAAAGATCCACAGCTGACAACTTATAAATTTGACTTGTCTTACTGATACATCTTCTAGTGTTTGTAAGAAGTAAATGATAGGTAATGAAATAGTAATGATATAATGGTATTATTGGAAGTTGACTAAAAAATTTCCCCAGTGTTTTCACTGTCCCTGGACTAGGAGAATACCACAACACATATAATATTCACTTCTTAAGGAAACAAAATTAATTACAAACAGACATTTAACATTAGAACAAATATTTTAAAAGACATAAAAATCTCCTTTTATCTGTTTCCTGATTATAGGTCAGCACTTTCAAATCAGTTAAATATCACTGTACATTGAATATAGAATAATATGTGTAAATAGATTGACAATTAAAATAAAGACAGATGCTAATATTTGATGATCTGACAAATGAGGTCATGGCTATTTTTTATGGTTTCTCCTAATAGAAGTGCAGTACACTGGCTTTTTAAAAATTTTAGGAAAAGGACCATAGGAAAAGATATATAGATAGCTCTTTATTACATCTTTCTCATAGTATTTGGGGATTTTTGAAACCTAATAATTGAAAATTGTTTTGTTTTGTTTTGTTTTTTTCTCTTGTCTCTATTGTTGTTTTATGCTTGATGGTTGATTTGCACATAAATTCTTTCTGCAATGTTGAAAGTCACACAGGATCTGGCCCTTAAGGGAAATAGTCACAAGGTATTTGGTAAAATGTTGTTTTATATTTCACTGATTTTTGCACAGCAGAAACAATATTATGTTGTTGTGGTCGTTTTAGTTCTCCCCATTATATAACTGATAAATGTGGAAGGAAAAGAGAGATCTTTAAATATAACTCATCTTAATTGATAAATATTTTTTAAAATACTGGAAGACATGAAATGCATTTTATATGTATATATAAATCTAGTCAAAACAGCATTCTGAAATTAAAAAAAAACAACAAAAAACTAAAAAAACAAACACATGAGTTAATATCCAACCAGATGCACTTTGTGCTCTCTGAATCTGAATATTTTTTCTTTCATCGACAGAGCACAACTCAATTGCTGGTGGAAAGCAAAACAAGGTAAATAAGACCAACACTAAAATTTCCTTTTATAGAATGTCGGTGGCCCTATACTTTGCTTTGGGCTTGCATGTGAACATAGTATAAAACATAAAAGTATTATTTAAATATACACAAAATATATTTTTTTTTGTGATTATTGCTCTGAAATTAAGGATTCAGATGACTATCAGAAAATAAGAAGTATTAAATAGGTAGTTCAGCTGACCAAAGATTTCAGCCAAACAGACTAGAATTTTTCTGAAGCTGAAGGCTTATTCAGAAGGACAGATAGGGGCTTTCCAAATGTTTCATAACCAAATGAACTTTAAAATCCACACATTTAGTAGAAATTAAATCCTTCTTTCACAATGGTATCTTTTTTTTTTTTTTGGAGGAGAGGAAGCAATGAAGATTTAGGGAAAAAAAAACAAAACAAATGAACAAACAACCCACAAAAATCTGGACTCCCAATTAAATTCAGGCTGCAAACATTTTTGCATTGACTTTTAGTTTCAAAGTAATCTGACATATAGAAACCAATAAATGCTAGGTTTCCAGTGGCTTCCACCTGTTAAGGAGTTACAAGACAGCAGTACCCTTTTCAAAGCCATTAATAATGCAGAAGGTCAATATCTAAACAGATATATTGAATTACACACTGTATCATTATAATAGCCAGAGTCTTTGTATTGCAGGTGATTTTTTTCCTGCCATTTGACCCTTTTAAGCTAATTACAATATATGGTTTATTTTTTTTTATAATGTTAAGAGTAATATTGTGCTGTATATCCAGGATTAGGCTCTTCAGAACAGGTAAAAGGGATACTACCCACTGCAGCAAAGTGTATATTGATTTTTGTTAACTTTGCATCTCCAGTTTCTCAGCTGAAAGTCCCCAAACACCAGAAAACCAAAAAAGTAAAGACAAAGTCTATCTCAACCAGAACAATATTATTTTTTTTTTTCAGATAATTATCAATTTATGTGGTTTTAGGGGTGTACAATGTATAGCAACATTAGGAATTCAGTGTTTGTACTCTGCAGTGATCTGCAATATTTCAATATTACAGTCATAACAAGATGCAGTTACTGAAAAGGTAAAAAAAAAAAAAAAAAAAGTAGTGCATTCATTTGATGTTTTGCATTTTTCTCTTGTGTTTTAAAAAACACAGTAATATCAAATTCCAAAGCTATGAAAGCCACTGTTGGTGTTTCCCATTGACATTTTATGTTTTTGTAAAGTAAAACCAGGTCAAACCAAGCCACTAGCAGTATCTCAGCCTTGTTTCTGCAAAATGTTTTGTCACTACAGAATGTGGTGATTTCATTGCATGTGTGCTAGTTTTCTGAAATTAGTGGTTGATCTCAGAGTGTTATACAGCTGAGTCTTTCTTGTCAGAGACTTTAAAAAACTGACTATAAAGGTTTGATCCAAACCTCATTGCCTTCAATGGTAATTGAATAAGATCCTAAGTGCAGATCACATAAAGTTGTCTTACTTATACCAACAGGGACTGATTCCCTAATAGTCTTCAAAATAATAGAGATGCATAAAACCTGAAATTTAAGAAAAAATAAAATTAGATTAAATTCTCTTTTCTTCTTATACTCAAAAACTGCATGAAGGTCCTTCAAAATTAACTCATTTTCCTCTTCAGCTAACTTATCTGCTTTAATTAGCAGCAAACACACTGTTGATTCTTGTCCAACAAAGGAAAATTCCATAGTTCACATCTCTCTGAAGGAAAATCCCATTTGTTTAAATATAGGAATTACGATTGCAAAACGAAGCAATTTTCCTTAGTCATCTCTGAGCCAAGAAGTCCTTATTTGAAGTTAAACTACCTTTGAGTGGAAGATTATTTTTCCCAAACTGGTATGCCTGCTAGCCAGGAACAGACATAGAAATTTCCTTTGGAAAATAACCTCTAAAGGGGTAGCAAAAAATCCATTCTGATGATTATTATTATTCATAATATTAATAGTAATAATAAGAAGAAGCAGCAATTCTGATCTTGTTGAAGAGGAAAAAATATTGGATATAAAAAATATACAAGGACATTGCGTCTCTGTTTTTGAAAGGCAGGGAGAACTGGCAATAGAGAGGTGAAGTGAGATACTGCAACTGTAAACTCCTGTAATTCAGCTCATGGATCAAAGTAAATACTAAAGGCAGATTCCTTGTGCAAAAGGCTGAATGCAAGAAATTTTCCTGTTTCCCTTGATCTGCTCAGCTCAGCCCATCACATATGTGACGTGTGAATTCAAACCCATGGCTTTCACCAAACGGCCAGCTCGAGTACAGTATGTGACACTTCCTCAGATTCCTACTGACATTCAGATATTGCCAAAAATATCATGTCCAACTTTGCACAAAGCTCCATGGGCACAAAAATATTTATTATAAAACATTTGTCTTCAGAGAAGAATACTGAGCTCCAGGAGAGAGGGGTTTTTATGTTCCAGATTTCACTGTCAAAGATTATGCAGTCTCACAAAACGTGTGCTGAGCCTTTTTGGCAAAATCTTTTTCCTTAATATTTGATGTTTGCTTAGTTTTGTTTGTTTGCTCGGTTTTATTGCTGTCAGTGTTATTTCTGGTGACTACATGACTCAGAGGGACTAGAAATAAAATTAGAGACTTTCACCTCTAGGTCAACAGTTTCATTCTGGCCCAGAACACAGGGACCTACGTAAAATAACTCATTGATCTCACTCCAGTTCCCAGTTGGCAAGCATGCATATCACAAACTGTATCATTAAAACGGGCAATAAATTGTCATCCTTTGCAGCAGGCCCAGAAGTGAGCTCAGTGTTTGAATTGGCGTCGTTGCTGAATCACCCTTTCGCCAGGAGATGCGTTTCTCCTGGGCTGAAGAACGTTAGGAGGTGGGGGGTCCTGGAGATGGTTTTTCCTTTCCTCTTCCTGCGTTCTCTGTTTGAAGGCTAAACAGAGGACTACACGTTGCAGTGCAGTCTGTCTAACACCTCCCCAAATCAATAAGAAATCCTTTAGCCAGGTAATCAGATATAATTTCATAAGCATACATTGCTCTGCTAGCCAGGGCTTTGTTCTCCAAAGGATGCAGTCTTGGTCACCTGTGAGTTCTTTCTTGCCCCAATAAACACCATTTGCATTTCTCCATAGTTGTTGGGTTCAAAATAAATCACCTAATTCATAGAGATAGAGGTGCAGAAGCACAAAGAATTGAGTAGGTCCATCTTTAAAATTACCTGTTTGACCTGCTGCTTCCAGTCCTCAGCTCTGAGATAACAGCTTGCTCCCCCACCGAGATCAGAGCCTGGATCTCTTCTCCCAAATGAAACACAGACAAAAAATTACATTGCTGTGATCTATAGCAGTAACAAACACTCCTGTTTCTATAGAAAGAGGAGGGGAGGTGGGGGGGGGGAAGCTATTATATTTCATTTTGGCATTATTATTGATCATAACAGGTGTTTTGAACTGAAGACCCCCATGGCTTACAGGCGCCTGTACAAACCATCAGTTTAAACTGCAACGGAGACGTCATTGGTGTTCACTAAAAAGCTATCTAACCTTTTTGTAGATCCCCAGATACTTGTAATCCTCCATTCTTCAGCCCATTGCAAAAGCAGGAGCATTTAGCCTCAGATTTTAGCAGCACAACTCATTGCTGGATTAATGTATTTCTCGTCCCTATCAATTCTGTAGGTTTATAACCAGTTTCTCTTTGTATTTGGAGCCGGTGAGCGTTGCTGTGCCATCGCACAGGTATAACTAAGTACCCTCTGCTCCCGTTGAATATGGTATCATTTGTCTTACGTGATACAGGCTGGCTGCACTACACGACAGCACACGGTGACAGTAATTTGCACTGATCTGCCCCCACTGCTAGTCCTGCTGCTACAAATAGCAATTGATTATAATGCTGTAGTGTTATTGACTGTCACTATGAACACAAGCTTTATTTCATTTTTAAAGTAACACGCCGCAGATTTACTTAGCAGACACGGAGCAATAAGGACAACGAAAAAGAACAGAACCAAAATAATTTGAGGCTGGGAGAAGGCGGAGGCAGCATTGCATAAAACACAGAAAAAATTAATTAACATCCTTAAATTATTACAATACTGCAGATGAGCAGAAAATCTGTAGAGGGTGGGAAGGGATGAATTTGTCCATATTTCAGAGAAGCAATCCTGATTTACATAACTTGAGGATCGTGCCTGAAGCATTCTGGTCACGGAAATCTCTCAAATCCATCAGAATGTAAGAAAAAAAAAAAAGTCAGCCTTCAAAAATCACCATTATTGTCAAAATCTGAATCTGCCGAGGCAGCAAAATGCGTTAATGCTGCACTGGATTTGCCCCTTTCTCTGATTCTCCCTCCCCTCAGTTCAGGTTTTGATCCATGTTGTTAAAAGAGATCCTATTTCATACATCCCTACGTTCTCTTTCTGAATCTTATGTTCTTAGAGCATTAATCTGCAGGATTGTCCCTAGAGTCCATTTGAGATGGGCGCAGAAATTTAGTTCAGGTAATTATCCTTTCTTTCCAAGTGAATTAAGAAACGAAGAATTCCTGCTTATCTGACAGAAGTGTAGATTTTCCTCCTTAATGCTTGTCACCTGCGAGACAAGTCACCCAGGTAAATCTCAAACTGTGCCTTTGTGCCCCATCTAAAGTGGATTTTGGATGTCTCTGCAGAGTAATACTCCGAGGACGTTATAGTTCAGAGAAAATGGTAATGTCTATGTATAAAACGTGAATTACTTTAATAGGCTTTGGCAGCACAACTCTCAACAAGACAATCCCCCCTCGCTAATCTCGTGCATACCATTTCTCTCTCTCCCTCTCTTTTAAAAAAAAAAAAAAAGTCTGAATATAATTTCTTTAAGCTGCAATTTATAATGCTAACGTTTTACCTTCGTTAAGGAGGGGAAGAAACCTTCTAACCGACTGTATTGAGCTGTTGAAGAACGTCTTACATTGAAATTCTGATTTAGAGATAGTTACAATACATCTGCTTTGCATCTCTTTGCCCTTTAAAATGATATTTGTGATATAATGCAGTACACAGCTTGCAGAGTAGCTGGTAAGTTGTCTGCCCATGGTTTTTTGTTGTTTTGTTGGGGTTTTTTTTTCATGTATGTACAAAGTCAGATTTATTTCCCCCACTCCTTTAGGCAAGTCAGCTTCTGTATCTCCACAAACTATCTTTATGGGAAATCACTAGTGGGGTGGTAGTGATGTTGCTTATAACAGAGCTGAATGTGAAGATTTATCATTTTTTGTATTTTAAGTTCCACTTTTAACTTTTATGGGTCATTATTTAAGACAAACTGCCTAAAGGTTGTCTGTCTTATTGAAAAATGGGAGAGTAGGGCTGGACTGGCACCTCAAACTTTTCACAAATCCTGCTTTCACTGACTTTGGGTTTTATTTTGTAGTATTTTTATTGTTGGGTTTTTTGGGTTGTGTTTCTTTTTACTTTACAATGCTTTGAATCTGATTAAGATGACATAGGAATTTTGTGCTGTATTATCGTGAACAGAAAATCCAGTCTTCATGCCTTGAATGTCTCTTGATTCCTGTGGCCCATGGGGTCAGATAAGCAGATCACAGGATCCTACAGAAGATTTATTGGCTCCTGGGGTGCAAATCTTCAGGTAGCTGTAGACTAGCCAAGACCATAAAAAATTTCTGGTCCTGCTTTTTCAAGTATTGCTTATTGTGAGCTATTATTATCCAATGGCAAGTGGTAAAAATGGGAGGAAGGGTGCAGAAAAGATGCATTTGAGGGCTTTTCTTTATATATGCATTTCAAACAGAGTCATCTCTTTAAGAAGGAAATTACAGGTATCACTTGTTTTACAACTATTCCACAGCTCAAATTAAAGCTTAAGCAGCTATGTATTTATCAATTAGCATTATTTCTCTATCCCTGTCTGACTCTCTGTATTGTTGTAACTCCATCAAATAGTCATTTGCTTTTTTATGGTAATAATCCCTTCAAATTCACTCCTTTCATCTGGATCCCTGTATGTTATTTGTTGTTCTGCTAAATCCCTATTACAGAGGCATAGGAGTTCCAACAGCCTGATGAATAATTAGAAATGTTTTATCCCTAAGCTTCAAAAGGGTGCTAGAAATAATTATAAGCAAACATTTTATGTAGCATTCCATATCAATCCAATCCCAGCTTTATGTTGTTTGTACTTTAGATAGTGAGGGAGAGAGGGAGATCTTAGTTACCAGCTCCATCAACGTAAAGAGGACAGATGTTGAAGCAGCTGTAGCTTTTGTCTTTCCTCTCCCCTTTCGTCTTCTCTCTCCCCCTCTGCTCCTGGTGGTGGGATGTTCAGTATGTCCCAGGGCTTATGACACCTCTCATTTCATAATTAGTTAATTACTGATCAATCAAATGAACTTCATCATCCTATCAGCAACTTTTACCACACTCTCTTGCCTGCGAAGTAACCTACAAGCCTGCACTATGTGTAAATAATGCCACATCAAACCAGACAAGAAAGCTTAGGTTTTGCAAAGTGAAAGTTGCTTATTTAGTCGAGACTAGATATGTCAGCTCAGTCTTATTCCCTAGAAAATTTTGGGAGCAGCAGTAGCAGCTATAGCTGTCCTTCAGCAGAATAAACTCACAACACAAAGTTTTACACATAAGGCAAGGAGAGAGAGCTGTATCTTGAAAGCCTACAAAACTAATTGGAACACACCCAATGTCATTACATTTGACAGCATTTTGAGAAATACCCAATCACTTTGTCATCAATTTTCAATTTTGTCAAGAGAAAGTAGCTTTTCATTGGCAAACAACCTGCTGTCCCCACACTATTTGTGAAAGTGTCCTGGCAGAGAGTAGTGTCATCTTCAAGAACATTTTTCAGGCTCACTTTCTCTATAAAACTTTTATTGAGGAGTTTTTTTTTAAAAAAAGAGTCCTAGAAAATTGTATTAAGATGAAGCTTTTTCATCCTGAAGATACCAAATATTTATGGCCCAGTACAACAAAGGACATAAATATATAATTAACTTTAAACTTGTGAGCAGTCATACTAGATTTCCACTAAAATCATTGCAAGTTTTGGTGATAAGGAATTTTATCTATTAGCTTCAAAGAGACTATGAAAGTTTAATGTTGAAAAAGAATGAATTAATGTTAAAAAAGGGAGAAAAAAAGACATATTTACCAATCAATATGATGAGGATTCATGTGAGAAAAGCAAGGAACAACATGGAGCTAAGGTGTAGCACAGCAGCGCCTTTCTACCAATCTGCTGCTGTTTTTGTCTGCCCTCCCTCTGAAGTGGATTCATTTGTCCTTTCTCTTACTTTTCAAGAACAAAAGGCAGTGAGGTATCAGTGCACATTTTGCTGGAGATATGTATTTTTAAACTATTTCTATATTTTTATCAGTTTGTTGCTTTTGAATTTAGATGTCTAAGTTTCTCTGGGTTTCCCACTTTCATGTCATGAAGTCATGATATAGAGAAAAATGTCAGAAGGAAAGCAGACTTATTAGATGTGATTTTCAGTGGTTGCTATATGTGGACTCTGTAAGAAGTGATGAAAGAAATTTGAGTGCTATAGCAGAGAGGTAGTAGAATGTTTGCCTGAGAGTATTGCTCTTAGCTGATGGACTCAGGTGGTGGACTCTCCCAAGCCTAGGGAGAGCACCTCAGTGCAACTCTGAAGGCAAGCTCAGGAGGGAATTCAGCAAAGGAAAATCTTCCTTTGCTGGGCCCTCTGGCAACCCTAACAGCCCCTGGGAGATCTGAAAATGGCAAATGTCACATGTCTTTGGCATCTGCTTGGTACAGTCACTGCCCTTGATGGGAGTGACTTGTTGGAAGTTACTTGTTGGAAGTCAGGTTTTATTTTCTCTAAGTTCTTTGTTTCATAGCAGTAATCACCTTTACATTCCTATCTTCTTCTGATCAGTTTTATAACAGAAAGGATAACATCAGGAACAGCACAGGTGGTGAACATTGTATTCACTCTACTTAGCATAAAAATAAAGGTGGTTGCCAGTGGCTGTGAAGCTGGTGCATTCAAGTTAAGCAGAGCTTGCTCAGCCACTGCATCCCTCAGCTTTGGAAGTGCCCACTCACATCCAGCCAAGGCTATACCAACCTGGAGCTGAGAGTTTAGAGGTCCTGCCAAGGACTGTGACTGTTCCCTATTTGGACCCACGCTGTCAGTCCTGCATGGCACAGTGCTGCACCATGCCAGGTGGACTTGCTGCTCTGGCTCTTGGCTAGCTTGTGCTGCCTTTCAGCCTGGATGTACCTAAGTGTTTGTATAAGTGAACAAAACCATCTCCACATTGCATCTTTGTTCACGGTGGGACATTGCAGTGCTTCCTGGAGGCCTCTTCCTCACCTTTGAAGGTAAAAGTTGCAATGAATTACTGCAAAACTTATATTTCACTGCATAGGCAAAAGAGAAATGATTTGGACTTTTGAATAAACTCTGTAAGAACCAGAAGACTTGTTAAAGTCACAGATTGTAGAATCTATAATTTGACAAGTTGGAGTCAACTCCCTTCTGACTTTGTCCTTCCAAAAAAAAATAGCTTAAAAATTTATTGTTTAGAAACATTGCAAACCCACCAAATTATATTTTATGTGCCTTGAAAAGCTGATTTGCTTTTTTGATTAATATGCAAATGATATGTGCTCTTAGCTTTCACTACTGCTTAAATACTGTACAGGCACTGTAAATAACCTGCCTATTCAAGTTTTATCTTGTCCACTTTACATTGCACTGCTCTTGTACAGGAAATGGACTGTATTTAATATTGATGGCTCTGTATGTGTCATTTAATCGTCCCTATTGATTGGACTTCATCAGAGTGTGGAGCTTGGACAGAAGCTTTGATTATAGTATAAGGAGTCTTCGCAGTTTTCTGTTACTCAGCGCCATATCAATGCACCTTCTGGTGTGATATCACTTTCACAATCAATACCTGGAAAGAAAATAAAAAAGAGGCCTCCAGGAAAGGAAAGCAAAAAAACCCTGAATCGGCCTCTAATTCCCTTTCTGCACACAGATTAAACCACTTCAACTCACAGAACATCTATTTTGTGGTTTAACGTAAGAAATGGGGAGAAAGAAAAAAACCTGAAAGAGTCTCCATGGGTTGTTTGTTTAATTTCTACATAATTTTTTATTTATAAGCAGCAACTCTTCCTTTCAGTGTCCCTAGCTGATGTTTGATAGCAGATAATTTTTAACAGTTGCATGTCATGTTTCAGTTAACTGTTTCTCTTGATCTAATAATAGGGCCATAAACATATTATTTGACCAAATTGATGTCATAAGGGGACTCTCTCCTTATCAAAATTCTTTCTGCTCAAAATGGGCCATCTCAGAGCTTTCAAAGAACATCCCTAATTTGACACTGTCCCACAGTGGCTCAACCTAATCCTCATTCCAGACCCACACTGGTATGCACGCCTATATCCCAACCTCAGAAAGCCATCCGTAACAGCCAGGCAGCATGGAACAATAATGCCTTGAAGGGTATTAATATGCAGCAGATGGGTATTTCATACTGCTGGTGAGAGGTTTTCCCCATCTGGGCATCCTTCATTTTAAATGTATGCGCTGATGTGCTCATAAATTCAGATCCTCAGTGGATGACAGAAAACATCACTCGGGAGTTGTATCAAAGTATAGAGAACATACATAGTTCCTCCAAATGGTTGTTGGTACTCTGGTTCTTCACATTCATTGTCTTGCAATGAAAAGAATTTCATGGGCAATTTATGCCCTCTGCCAGTGCTTCTCATCTTTTCCAGGCTGGTAATACTTTTTCAGAGATACTACCAATACTTAAGAATAATGATAATGTTAATACCTTCATTTTCTAGGAAAGTGGTGTTAAAACATGTTTTGGAGTAACAAGGGTGTAAACAATAAAGTCTCTATGGGAAAATATAGGCTAGACTTTGACAGAGAGAATGGTGCATGGAGAAATTTATTAATATTGGTCCAGGTTGCAGTGACAATTTAAAACTCTGGCACAGACCTCGACTAGGTTTCCTTGGTTCTTCCAGATTAGTGACCAATCGTTGCTTAAGAATATCTGCTTTGTAAAATATATTTCCCTGGAGAGATCGATACATTTCTGTTGACACAGGGTTAATCTGAAGCTCTAGTTTTGTGTAAAAGTACTTGTTGTTTGATCTCTTAAAATATAGTAAATCTACTGTTCAGAAGAAAGAACTGTAACAAACTCAAAGCTGTATAACGCTTATATTTCCTTAACTGGAGTGAAGAATAAGGTCTTGGGTTGGTGGCACTTGACCATGTGCCGGAGGAGAGAAAGCAGTGTGTTAGTGGGGCAACCTGAATCTCGCTGTGGTGGAGATTATCAAAGAAGACTGCCTGAAGTGACAGGTATTTACCCAAAAGGGTACAGACGGATGCAAGCATCTGAGCTGCTAGACTTGAAGGATCTTCAGTATAAAAAACTAAAAGTATAGTGTTATCAAAGTACAGTGTTTGAACAGATGTAACTTACTCATAAAAAGAAGTGCCTGTAGGCTTTCTTCCTACCAAAGCCAGAAGTCACTTCTAGCCCTGAACAAATCTCCGCTGTGACTATTGGAATTTGTAAATGAATTTTCTCTGCCTCTCTTTTGCATTTCTGTGTTTGAATAGCTGCATAAAAATATATCTGATAAAATCTGTATAGAAACAATAGTTGTTGACAAACATTAATGGAACCTTAATTTCCTTGTTTTCATATAGGTGGATATTTGAATGAAAAGAGAGATGTGAAAAGTTACACCAATTAAGGAATGGGAACATATCAAGTCTGCCCTGTCCAGTAATGTCTGGTTGAGGTAGCTTGAGTTGTCGGTGTTGAAATTTGCAACAAACTTTCCTGGGAACAAACCTCGGTAATTTATTGAAAGTAAAATAACAAATAAACATATCTGGTCCAATAAACAGATATTCAGCAGTTATTCACCTGGATTTACCTCTTCCTACCCAGACCTCTAGAAAAAAAGTAGGAATGTTTGAGTCCTTTCTCTAGTGTTTATTCCTAATGGGCTCAGAGGAGATCCACAAACTCTCAGAGGAGATCCATAATCTCCTGAACAAACCATTATGGTTCCTCTGATATTGAGGACCAGTGCTCAAGTAAACATGACTTACTGGGGCCAAAATGTGCTGTGATGGAAGTTGTACACAAATCTGAATGGATTTAGAGCTCTCCAAAGAAATTAGTTCAGAGAATATATTACTACACTTCCTGATATATAAATACAATGCAAAAATATGTGAGGGTGAAAACTCTCCTTTGTTTCCTTAGAGGCTTGTGAAAAGTATTAACCTGTATGGATAAATTTAGCTTTCATGATCTTCTCATTGTGATACCACAATCTTGATGAACCAGAGCTTCCTTGTCACTTGGAATGGAGTGTGACATGTTGCATCAAATACAAGCAATCAGAAATATATCATTGAAGTAGAGCTATATTTTTTAAAAAATTTGGTCATAATATTGGAAGATTCCTGATAAAGTTAAAGTAACAGTTGTATCATGAAGACCCAAAGGTCTTTGTGACAGTGGGAAGCAGGAGTATGATGTTTATGTATGCTTTATGATATTTAGTATACAGGGTAATTCTCTAACTTAATTTTCAGAGTTAATTTAATGATTATGACAATTATAGAGACTGGATCAGTCCAGTCAAAGACTAGCTATTAACCAACTAGAGTAACAAAAGTTTATTGCATCTCTTTGTCAATGTGCATGGTTCTTGACAGAAGAAAGACACTATCATGAAGGACAATGCATTAATAATACTCTGTCCACCATAATAAAAGTAGAAACTGATATTTTGGAAATAATTAATTTGATAATTTTAAACAATAACTTCATAAGTGTATTTAATACTACTTGGAAGTGGTAGAGAGCACTGAAAGTCTTACTGAAGTAAGAGCTGTGATTTGCCCATACTTTTGGTTTTTGTTGGATCAGACCTCAGTCTATGGCACCATTTTGTCCAGCATTGCCCACTGCAGTTGAGGCATGTGTTCATGTTGGATTCTTCAAGTACCTCTCCTTTGGGGTTACTTAGAGCATAAACTTATGTCAAGACAGCCTCATCAGCAATTACCAGATGGTAATGACGTTCAGTCAGAACCAACCTGTGCTGCCTTCAAATTGATGACCTAAAGGTGAAAAGCTTTGATTCCCATTAACAACACTTTGAGCCTCTCTGACCTCCAGGATGTGATTAAAAGCTTGTTAAATTCACTCAGTAGCTTTGGATCATATTGTTTGCATTTCACATTATTGTTGTGTATTGTTTGCTAATCTAATTATATTATTTGATTAATTTTAAGCCTAAGTAGGTGGTTTTTTTTGTTTTTTGGGGTTTTTTTTTTGTTCAAGAATGCATCGTATTAAGAGCTCTTCACCTAGGAAATATTTTTTCTCTCTCTCTTTTCCTGTGTGGGTGAATGAACTGCTTTCCTTTGGCTAGTTGCTTGAAATAACAAATGTCAAAGCTTGGAAACTGGTAATTTGGCAATTTTAGACAATCGCCTCATAACCACTTTTCAGTACACCTTTGAAGCGGTAGAAGTTCAAAGGCTTTGAAAAGACGACTATTGCTTTGCCTGTTGCTATGAGTCATTTGAAGTAATTGGTCCTGTCTGATGTATGTTTTGAACTGAGGAAGTAGTGCTTTATTACCACAATCAGATACAGGTTTTTAGCTAAGGAAGTGGAGTTTTCCTCACAGATGTAGATGGCTGCTTGATAAGGCAGAAAACAGACAGATGTGCCTCTCTGCACTGGGGAAGAAGTGTAGAGAAGGAGCAAACACAAGAGCTGAGAAAATTCCATGAAGCTACATGAGAGGGGTTTTGGAAACTTTCCCAGTAAGAAAATTTCTCACAAGCAAGGAAACTCATGTTTCTCAGATAAATACTTAAATTCTTATATATCATACAGATATGCTTATCATAGATTTTTTTTTTTTTTAAGTGCTTAGCCTGTAGCTAAAAATCAAATTAAGGACTCTGAAGGTATTTTAAAACAATGTCACTTATTTTAAAGTAATCAACAGGATGAGTCTGATCACCTGTTTCCCATAAACATATGCTCACTAACAATTCTAAAAGCTGAGGTTTTAAAGTTTGATATTATTAAAAGTATCATTCTCATTGCATGTTAAGTTGGTTTCAGAGTAATATGATGTAAAGTTAAAAACCAGAATTTATGTTTACCTCTTATGAGAAGATAATGCATGATGTATGGTAAGGAAGTACCTCTCTTTTCTGAATATTTTACTAAAATTAGAAAAAGATAAGTGCTGTAAGAACCACATCTATGCTCTCAGATACGCATAAGAGCATCCCACAAAGCTGGATGGTTTCTCTGCTCCTCTCTGACAGAGAGGAGTTGAATTGTTACCCCAGCCTGGAGCTCACCAGCTCTTGAAGGCAGAAGCCTTGTACTCAGATGTGCTGGAGCTCAGTCCATCCATGTGTGCCACAGATATGAGTTTGAGAGTAATTTTTGGCACTGAGAGGTCTTTTCTTTTTCAATCCCCTTTTGAATTACTCCCACCAGCTATGGTGGATCTGCATTTTTCTTGCCAGGGCATCCTCATAACTTAAAATCTGTCTCCATACCAAGGGGACAATTCAGTACTGGTCTCCTTCCTTTGGTCTTCCAAGAAGCAGTGATGGTGCTGATGGTGTACACATCCATGCTTATGCATGACTTGGAAAGATTCTATTTTCCCTAGGGAGAGGAATCCTGAGAAGGAATCTGCTTCCACTGCTTCATAGCAGAGGTCAGAGAAAAACAGTATAACTCTGAAATTTAATGGTAATGTAGAATATCCATTTCAATATGTAAGTGGTGTCCAGAGCTGATTAAGGAAAAAAAGACTCATATTTGAAAGGCAAAGGAGATTCTGGATATGCTGGTGTGTGCCCTTGAGGGGAAAATGAGTACATCAAGACTAGTAGATTCAGGTATTTTGTAGCACCTTTATTTTCTCTTGCAGGTGGGGATGGAGTACAGAAGTGGCCTGAGTCCAGCCAGCTTCAGTAGATCAACTCCTTTTATCAGCTTTATGATATTGAGTTTACTTAATATTACATGAAACAAAATAAATGCCTGATAGAAAAGGCTGGGTAATGCTGAGCTAATGAAAGTGCTGCCTGGGTATTTACTCTGCTGTGGGTACTTATCCATACGTCCTCATCAAGCAGCGTTTTTCTCTTTTCCTTCTTGATTTCAGTTACCTTGACCAAAGGACACTTTCACAAATCAAATGGCTGCACATGCAAACTTTCCTGGTGATAGGAGCAACAAACAACAGGAAAATGTACAGGATGAAAATGTGTGTGGGCACAGATCTGGAAAGAGGACTCAAAATCTTGGCTGAATCTAATGTCCACTGCATTCAGTGCAAGGTTGTCTTTTTAATCTTTATGAGGTTTGGCCCAGGCTCTAGGTTTAATGTTCTTCTGGGCTATCGTAATAAGCTGTTGGCTGTCAGTCTGCATCTTCCTACACATATATTCAGATATAAACATTTGAAGATCTTTCCTCCTTTAAATTAATTTTCAGTTTTGTAGTAGATCAATGGTAAAGGGAACAAAATGATCATAGTAGAGATTGTGAGGAGATGGGCACTGATAGCTTTGATGATGTCTTCAGAGTTTTTTGAGTGTTGAAAACATCACATATCCGTTAAGTCTAATGGAACTGGGTCTGATCTCATCCCCCATTTGTGCCCATCACAAAGCTGCCACACACTTTGATACAATAAGAATATTTTATGATCACTGAGATTGCAAAATCAAATTATGACCATAGTAGATTAACCCAGCATCTTGTCCTCTATTATAGTTACTGCCATATACAAGCAGAGAAACCTCCTGGCTATAGAGCAATAGTGACTGTTTCTGTATATACTTTGTATATTGTGAAGAGTTAATATACATAGAAGAGTTTAATATTAAAACTAAAATAATTTAAATTCACTAAAGCACTTTGGCTCAGTAATATTTTGGGTACAAAAGCAGATAAGTTAATTTTTTTACCTAGGAGAGGACTGTGAACATGGTTAAACAGGCAGAAGTGAAGCAGTTTGGCAGAGCTTTTTCAGAAGCTCCAGATACAGTTTACCCACATTTCGCCTGGCAAGGCCTGAGTATCCTTTGAAAAGGAAAACCTCACCAATAAGTTATGAAGTAAGGTGGTGAAAAAAGAAAAACCCTTGGCCCCTGCCAACCCCAACAAACTGGAATATTAATAAAACTGGAATTTTACCCTTTTTACAGAATAAACTCAACATCCAGCTCTGGACAGGGTACCTACCAGCTCTCCCCTAAACCAGCAGGAATCCTTGTATTATAAAAATAGAATCACATTTCAGGCTTGAGTATGTTACACAGCAACAGTTCCTGTTGAGAGCATCTCCCAGCATCCAGCTCAATTATTTAAAAAGAAAAAAGCCTATATGCTGATTAATGGAAAAGGCTGGATAGACTGGTGGTTCTGGAAAGCATCTTGTAATGTTTGACAGACAAGATGTTTCTTATTCTGATGGGATTTGATCATTGTTTATGAAATTATGTGAGTGACATAGCATCACTTCAAATGCACTGTTATTTTTGTACTAGCATTACAGCTGGTCTAATAATTTAGATAATAAACTTACTTGTTTTGGCAATAACTCATCAAATTCATCCAGAGTCCTTATCAACATTTTCATTTATTAATATTACTTGTCAGAATTCTTATCAATATTTTTCCACATTTGTTTTTCTTTTACAAATCCTCTGAATTATACTTGTATTAAATTTGTATCAAAGCAAAATGATTTATTTGAAATGGTGACATCATTTTACTCCAATCTGTAAGGGTTTGCACTTTGCTTAAATTTAAATGTCCTCACTGACTTCAAGAAGAATATTTTTAGCTTAGCATGTGCCTATTTAATATATATATAGCCTATGAAATATTTCATTTCATCTCCACATGTACATATACCTGTCCTTGGGCAAGTGTGAACATTGTGTGTAATCCTCATTTTCCCATGCTTCTTTCTACCTCTGTCTTTTTCATCTCCACAGTAGGTACTAGTTAGCTAATGTAATTAAAGCTTTCTAAACACATTTGAGGGAAATATTTATGACAGCTTTCTTATTAATAAAAAATGTGATATAAGGAAAGCATATAGAGAGCAATACAAGGAAATGAAAATTATGAAGAATTGTAATAACTTATCTCAAAATATCTGCAAAAAAGAAAAAAAAACAAAACAAAACAAAAAAGACAAGTATAACAATTGGATGGATGAGTAACATATTTTTGTTGTGAAGGAAGAGCGCAAATCTGTCCTGAAACAGAACAAGAGGTGGGTTTCAAACACCAACATTTGCTCTACCATAGATCAAGACCAGCCACCTACTAGCAGTAGTAACTTAAACTGTAAGGAAAGCTGAGGGCCCACCTGGAGAAAGCAGGGAAAGACCTGTCCTTCCTGAAAGAATTATCAGCACAGGCAAATGAAGATCCTATGTGGATGAACAGATTATTGCAGGCTGAGCGTGGTCGATTCTATGTGGCAAGTGAATAATTTATCATTAAGGAATAAAATTAAAAGGAATTCATACCATCAATTCATGCAGTGGGAATAAAAGGAGGAGATATTTGTTTAGTCCTGTTTTCACAACAGTAAAATTTGGATTAATTTACAGCAGCAGTTCAGTGGAGATGCCTGATCCATAAAGGGAGGTAAGGTAAAGAGGGAACCGTGGAGCAAAGATAATTGTCTTTGAAACTGTGGTTTAATAGGAAAAAGCCTGGAAGAATTTCCTCATCTGCCTTCCTTGAGCCACTCTGTTAAGCTCAGCCTCTGCTTCTATCACTGTATAAAATTCTCACCAGAGCTCACTCAGAGAGAACTAGATGTAAATATACATCTTCAGCTGAAATATAGCAGAAGTTGTACAAACCCCAGCATGCTAACATCTGTCACAGCTACTTTACATTAAGATTTTCAGAAACTTGTGTTACAGCTCAGCCATCAGATTTGATTTTCCTGTCACCTTGAACACCTAAAAAGATTTTGGAGGCATATATATATATATATATATATATATATATATATATATATATATATATATATATATAAAACCATGTATTTAAATTTAAAGTGATATAAGTGCTATTCGTTCAGCTCCGATCTAGTTCATACTTAAGCATGTGCTAACCTTCACTCATATAAACAACCCCAGAATTGACAGCAGGGCTTCAGAATGCCATTTTGTACCTCTGAATATTGAAAAATGCAGCTGGTTTAAAAATATCCATCAGTCTAACCAGCACAGCACAATGCAAAGTATGTCAGTCCACTGACAGAAAGCCAAATGCAAGAAAAATATATGTAGGGCATCATTTTCAGTGAGCAAGGATGACACTTCAAAGGACTAATGTCATACCTAGCATTGCTCACATATAAAAACATTTGTATTAGCTCTCACTCCTGCCACTGCTCTCGGTGACGATGCTTGTGACACACAGCTCTTCCTTGGTGATTCGATAGATGAGACAGCAGGGGACAGAGCTGAAATATAGGAAGAAACTATAAGTGATACCCATAGGTAAAAATTATGAAAACATATTCAGCAGTTAACAGTTGCTTCAGTCTATCGGCTACATAAAAGGCATTTCAAAAAGAAGCCTAAATACATATTTAACCAATTGACCAGAATGGCACTGAAAGAGTTTTAACATATTTTGAAAAATTGCCTAAATACATATTTACCCAATAGACTGGAACAGCTCCTTCAGAGTCTCTCTGGTCTCTTGGGTATGTAATACGTGTTTTTAAAAACTGCCTGACTATATATTTACCCAATAGACCAGAACAGCTATTAAGTAAATAATACCCATTATAAAACTGTCAATGATTTTTTTTTTTTCATTCTTTTAAAAAAAAAAGTATTATTAAAAACAAATGTAAAGAAGATAAAAAAATAAACATCAAGTATTTATTAAGATTGTGAAAGGTCTGGAGTCTGTAGTTGGTTTATGTATTTCACACTGTAGAAAAGATCTCAGATCACTAGTGTGCTTTTGTGTGTGTGTGTGTTTAAAGTACAGGGCATTGTCAAGTGCATCAGAGCCTGGGGTGCTTAATATAGAAGATAGAACAGCAGTTGGGAGTTGGAAAGGTCTGGTAGAAGAGAGGGGGGGGGGAAAAAAAGGGTAGATATGAATCATAAATTCCCAGGAAGGATGGGTAAATCAAGCAGTTAATTTTGACAAAGCCTAAAGATAGTGCATGAAACACTGCAAAAAAAAAAAAAGAAAAAGTGTTGGCATCATGGCATCTGAGACCTGCGTATCAATTTGTCAATATACTCTACAGTAGGACTGTGAAGCTGACTACAAATTGTGCTCTCCCCTCCATCCTTACTCTAAAAGAAAATCATCAGCCCTGTTTGTTGAAGTATTAAGGACTAATCTTTTTTATCATGTAAAGAGTCATAGAATGACATAGCAACCAGGATGATTTTTCATTAAAACTTCATATATGTTTTAAACCATTAAATTAATTACAATTGATAATATAGTCTGATAGGGATCCTTTTCTCCCATAAAATAATTAACTTAAGAAATCAAATTAATGAACACTGATTGATTTATTTCTGATTTGAACATGTTTCAAACTGTTAGGAAATCACAGGGGAGTGAATCTGTCTTGCTCTCACTCTTCCTCCGTCCTGCAACAGAGTGAAGGAAAAGCAACAGAAAGTCTGAGAGAGAAATAACATTCATCTTTCAGAGCAAGGCTGTCACTTCTGTATTTACTTTTTCAGTTCAAAAGCTCTCAGTGGGTGAGAAAGCAAGGAAGACTTCTTAAGCTTTGCACAGATCTCCATGTTGGCAAAGGATGAAAAATGGCCAGGAAGTGATGGAAAGCGGTGAATGGAAAATTTACTACAGGCAGATTTTTTTTTTTCCCATAGACAACATTTATATTTCCTGGCCAGACC
Organism: Caprimulgus europaeus; assembly: GCA_907165065.1. The sequence continues at coordinate 3,881,591 of OU015533.1, forward strand.
TCATTTTTTGGTGAAATTTTTCTGCTGCCCATACAGATTGTAAATTCTTTGTTATCTCATTGGTCAGCAGACACAGACGTCTTGGCAGAAGGTATGTACCAGATAGAAGAGGTCTCACAAACCTGTTGGACCTATGCTCTCCCTGGGCTAATCCCTTCAGGTGAGAAGCTGAACAAATTTGCCTGGGTGACTCACCCTCCTGCACTCCTTTCACAGCTTCCAGGATGTTGCTACAAGAGCTGTTGTGTGCAACAGAGGGAGCAACGGTGAGGGAAATATGATAGTGAAAGAGGAGCTTCAGGACATTTCATCTTTCCTTTGTTTATAGAATCATAGAATGCTGTGAGCTGGAAGGGACCCACAAGGATCATGGAGTCCAACTTCTGTCCCTGCACAGGACAATCCCAAGGTTCAGACCATGTCCCTGAGGGCCTTAGCCAAATGCTTCTGGAATCTTGTCAGGCTTGGTGCCATGACCACGTCCCTGGGGAGCCTGTTCCAGTGTTCCACCACCCTCTGGGTGAAGAACCTTTTCCTCATGGCCAACCTCACCCTCCCCTGCCACATCTTCCTGCCATTTCCTCTGCTCCTGGCATTGGTGGCCAGAGAGAAGAGATCAGCGCCTGCCCCTCCTCTTCCCCTTAGGAGAAAGTTCTAGACTGTGTTGAGATTTCCTCTCAGTCTCTTCTCCAGGCCAAAAAAATCAAGTGTCTTCAGCCTCTCCTCACACAGCTTCTCCTCTAAGCCCTTCACCAATTTTGTGTCCTTCCCCCAGACACTCTCTAGTAGCTCTAGATCCTTTTAATACTGTGGCACCCAAAACTACACCCAGTACTCAAGGTGAGGCTGCAGCAATGCAAAGCAGAGTTTTCACTTCAGCTTTAAGAGCTGAGCCCATAAAAGATGTGCATAACAACTGCCGCTCATCAGTTCAGTGCCACTGGTGATGCAGTAAGCAAGAGGCTTTTGGCCATTCTGCTATTTTACCTCATTAAACACTTAACTATATCAGCCAAAGCTCACCTCTTCATTTATTTAATGAGTTACTGAATGTCAGGAGTGACATAACTCTGGATAGCGTGTGTCTGCTCTCAGCCAGGAGCCCACTGTCAATACTGATACCATGGCTGGACCTTCAGCCAAGAGCTGACTGGCTGTGCTGACAACATGGCTGGGCAGGCATGGTTTTCCTGATAGACCAAGGATCTTCACATGCCACGTATCACCAATGCAAGTTGCCTGCCCACGGTCCCTCCCAGCGGATCCTGCCACATCCTGGCTCAGTCTGGGGCTGTTTCCTCACTACATGTGACTGTTTTGTTTGGAAGGGGTAAACCAAGGATATTGCAGTATGAGAATTCTGGAAAATGATCCAAACCCCACCTTCTGTTGTCCAGAGAGCCCATTCTCTTCATATGTACTACTAAACAATTATCAGCTATTATTTGAGTTGCTACCATCTGGACTTTGACTTGGTAGCTGATGGGTGAAAGCATCTCTATACCGTTATTATCCCTATATTCTACAGCTCCCATTTCCTGAGCTTTGTGAGAGAAACACTGTGTTAGAAACACTAAATTGAAGGTAGAATTAATCAGTGTGTCGATATCTGTAAAGTTTAGGATGAACATATATTTATAACTATATCTAGCTATCTATTTGTTAAAGTAGGACATCACTTTTGTTGTATCATTTCCAAACTCGCTATTCACTATTTAGCAGCCTTCCTGCAAGACACAAAATCCATTGTGTAATAATTTCTAGCAGACTGCAGGAGTGTAAAAGTAGACAGTGTTTCCTTCAAAAATGGAATCATCTTTCACAGATGTAGATGTGTACTTGTTATGCCAAGATGAGACAGATGTGGCTCTATTCACTCAGGGACAGGTGCGGAGGAAGAAGAGATAAAACATTTGTAGAAAGTGTAAGCAACTGCATCACTGTTGTTAAATAAATAAACATTCTGCCAAAAAAAAAAAGAAAGTTTATTTGCTTATTTTTTCCAGAATGTTTATTTTAAGCTTCAGCTTAGCTGTGATTTATTCAGATTTCTGTTCCTGTATCACTTTAAATTTATAATACACGTTCTATATATAAACATCTGTTTGTATCTAATCAGGGGAAGGTACATTGGCACACATGAAGAGCACGTATGAGTGTATGTACAGACGCACACGTAGTAGCTACAAAATAGACTCAAAGGCACATGCACACCCAGTAATTAGGTGAAGAATAGGAAAATATTAACATAATGAGACTTTGTGCACATGTGTAAAAGGGGTGAGAAGGAGAAGAGAAGCAGATGCTCATTTTGCCTATCAAGGATTAAGCCGGTTCAAGCTTTGCATTGGAGGTCCGAAGCTGGTGACCATAGAAGAGCCTGACTGCCCTTTGACTGCTAGGACATGAACAGGAAATTATCCTACAGAGGTGTCCACAGATATCCTTTGGGAAAAGGCTAAAAATCGGTTGGATTGTATGAAAGAGCTTTAAACTGGATGAAAGTTGGCTCCTGAAATAAGAGGCCAGGAACAGCTGAGGAAGAGGGTCTGCAGTGAAGCAGACTGATGCTGAGGGTCACCACAGAGAGAGAGCACAGAGCAGAATGGGATCAGGAGGTGATTCAGGTGCTGAGAGATTTATAATATTTATTACTGCTTCCTACCTGTTTGTTTTATTGTGTTTAGTTTTATTCTGTTAGTGTTCAGTCCAAGCTCCCTATGAATTTGTCACAGAAAGGGTCAAATGTGGATAAACCTGGTAGCACTGTCACTTGCTCAGCCAAATAAGGTAGGAATGCACCGCAGGACCATGCCCAGAGAAAAGCAAAAGCCTCCTCAATGAAAAGATGATGGGCAGATCACAGCAGCAGCTTGTTCTATAACCACAAGAAACTGCCATGCATGGGCTGTAGACACCAAAAAATACCATGTTTCCCTCAGAGACTACTGTATTTTCATCATCCTTAAACTTGGGAGCCATCAATGAGAATTTTATGATGAAAGGAAGAACATTGGGTCATTCAGTGAGTATGTAGTTCTCCTGATAACTACTGTAGACTTGAGAGGCTGGGGCCAATTTTCCTGGTCCATGAAGAGAATTCATAGTAGTCATAAACTGTGAAAAAATGGCCAAGGGAGGCTTTATCCGGCAAGGCAAAGCAGCTAACCCTGTCCTGACCTCTCCTCCTCTGGAGCACGGACCTGTTGCTCACTTGCCAACTCCTCCTTGCCAGGAAGGTCCCTCTGGACCACTGACTTTTTTCATTAACCAGATTTCAGGCACTCTGCATGAGGTCATCAAGCAGGCGGAGACCAGGCAGAGGGAGCCTGGAGATGTTTATCTTGGGCTTTCGCTGTGTCACTTTGGAGAGCCCATGTGTTCCCTACAAAATTGCTCTTCAATGGAGGGTCCTCAAATCCCTCTTCTAGGATTTGCTGAGGTCCATATTGCTGATTTGGTGCCTAATGTGATGCTCGTTTGCAATTCAGTTTGTTAAAGAGGCGGGTTCCAGCGTGCTGAGGGCCTCGTTCTTCCCAGAGGCAGCAAGTGAGGATAAGTGCAGACAAGAGGAGATGCAGTGCCATAAAGCCTGGATGAAGCTGAATTGCTTCTCTCTGAAATATTTAAGTGAGTCGAGGGAGGGAGGAGAGAGGGGATGACAGCGATGGCGACTGGAAGGAGGAGTGAGGATCCACAGCTGTGAGGAGGATCGGAAAGAGGAGGGGGAGGAGTGGCAGGGACAGAGAGAGAAGGATGATGTGATTTAAAAAAAAAAAGAAAAAAAAAAGTATTAATCACAGGTCCAGAAGAGGAATCAGGGTGGGAATCAACAGCTGGGAGAGGGAAAGAAAATGGAAAAGATTATTTTTCATTTGAAATACATTTCTTCAATCATAACTCTGCATGAAAGTGGGAGTTTGCAGCTGGGCACAGAGGAGTGATCTGTGGTTAGAGAAGGAACGTTTTATCCAGAACTAGCTCTGCAGTCAGCTGGGGCTCCAAGCAGAGGTCAGGGCAGGTGGGGGACTCTGTGGCCAAAATAAGGTGTCATTGCTCAGGGCTGTCAGTGTGGAACATGCCTGTGTCCCACTTCTCTGCAGCACAACTACAGAAGTACTTTATTTCTGTGTTGGGACATAAAGCAAAAGGCACATCTGAAAGGAAAGTCAAGTGACTTTTATATTTCTACAAGCTTGTCAGCTTAAAGCTTTCTTTAAAGATTTTTTTTTTTCCTTCCTCTAATTCTTAAGGGACAGGTGAGGGAGTAAAAGCAGCAAGTTTGTTCACTATATAAAGGTTGGTTCTTGGGGATTTTTTTTGTTTTGTTTTGGGTTTTTTTATCCTAACTTTTATATCTTGACCAGTGATTTCAGCTTCACTAAAACATTTCCCTTTTTAGGCTGAAGACTTCACTCATTTAAGTCCAAATGTCAGATGCTACTTTGTGTGAATGCTAGGAATCATACAAAATAATTCACTTATCAGGTTCATAATATTAATTCTCACTAAGTCTTGAGGAGCAATGGCCATACCCTGTTTAGTGAGAGTGAAATTTCTCTTCTTACACATCTCTGGCATGTTATATATGAGACTTACCATGTGTGTCAATAGGAGTAGGAGAAAGTAGGCCATGATTTTGCTCCTCAGTGAAGCTGAGAGTGCAAAGTATGTCACAACAATATTGTTACTTCCTTTACATTTATATTTTCTACATCCAAGCACTGATTTGCTCCTTATTTAAGCAACATTTTCTTGATAAATTAAAAAAGCAGCAATAGCCATTACTGCAGGCTATATACAGCCTCTAATATCACTTAAGCATATTACAGAATATAATATCTGGTACTTAACGACTAACTTGCATATGAAAGCTCACATAATGTCTCATAAAACCCTTAAAATGGCTTCAGTTTAAGAGTCTCTTTAAAAAAAAAAAAACACCTTCAGGGAATATTGTAAATGAAGTAGCACTCCAGTCTTAGAAAAAAAATTCACACACTTGCAGAAATTTTTAATATAAATTGAACACATTAAAAATTAATTTTGCATGACCATTTCGCATTGCAGTGCCAATGCATAGTTAAGATAAGGCCCTAACTCTTCTTTGTTTAAAGCAACATGGAAATCTCTCTCTCTCTCTCTCTCTCTTTTATCTGTATATAATTATAAATTTCATTAATCAGAAATTGGAACCCCATCCTCTTATAATGACAACCCCGGCTGGAGATCAGTGAAACCCTACCTGTGTCACTAAGGAAACTTGCTGTAAACTTTTAGGAAACTCATTAAAGAAAGGTGTGACCTTACAATTAGATACGGCTGTGCAGAACAGCGTACGCCTTTATATCATATGCTAGTCAGGGAGAAGAATTTGCTTTGTGGGGAAAATAAATGTTCTTCTTTTTTTTTTTTGTGACAGTTCACTAACAGAAATCTTGTAGATTCTCTAGTGACGTCAGTTGTCAGCTTTGAAGACTCAGCTGACACAAATGCTGGCATTGAAGATGCTAAACCAAGAAGAAATTTGCATTATGATAGTACTCTTCAGTGAGAAATATATATAGAAAAGACCTTTACCTATTTTCTACTTCTTTTGCAGCTTTTTGATTGAAATTATGGCCAGAGCTTTACTGCAAGGAATTTTCCTGGCAGGTGCTGGTTGCAATCAGACATTGACAAGTGTGGGAGTGGCTCTGATGGACACCGTGCCAGTGGCATGCTGTGTTGATGGAAGCTTGTGGAGATTCGTGCTCTGCATCTCTAGTTACCAGCACTTAATGACAGAGAAGTGTCCAAATCTCTCTGACATCACCAGGTCACAACAGGCAACAAAGTCTTTTGTAGTTGGATTTGTGTATAAGATGTTCAACAGATTTTTCTTCATTTAATATCCAAAATCGTAGGATGATAGAATGGTTTGGAATGAAAGGGACCTTAAAGATCATCCAGGTCCAACTCCTCTGCCATGGGCAAGGAGACCTTCCACTAGATCAAGCTGATCCATGCCTCATCAAACCTGGCCTTGATATGTAAAATGTATGATATTTTATCTCTTCATTGTGTTATTTACCTGTAGGACTCAAATCAGGTTTCTTGTCCCATTCTAAAAGTGTATTTGTCCCTTATAAATAATAAATACATTTAATAAATACATTTTCTTATATCAAGAATTAAAATCCTAGGGAACCTTATAATTCATCATTTCCATTAAAGACATTGCAAAACAAAGCAATTTGTGATATGGAATTCATCACTCCTATGACTTTTTGATCACTAGACTCCTGTTTATACCTTTCTTTGCAAATTAAAAGTGTTTAGTTCAAACCAACAAATACTGTCTTCATGCCAGTATGTTTCAGAAATTGTTATGGTTTCTAAAATGGCTAAATGTTCTAAATTGCTGAACTTTTTGGGAAAAAAAAACACCTCCCAGCTCCATAGTCACATGGAGCTACACAGCACTGAAACAGTAAAACTAGTGTGAATGGCAGCTAGAGGATGTGGAAATAAATGCTACAATTTTTAACAGGGTTTTTAATCAAGAAATCCTTGTGGAAAGATTAAAGCTATCCACAAATAGACAGTGAAGCTGTGTTGGGTCTCACGTACTCCTCCTCTGTAGATGAAGAGTAGGAAAAAAGGATGATTATGAAGCAACAGTAATGTCTTTGCATAGTTTTTCTGTCATGCTTGATTTGATTTCTTTGAGTATTTTTCCATACTTGGGGCTTGTTGATGCTTTTATTTTTGGAAAATACCCAGAAACTTCTAAAGGTCTTTCTGGAAATTTATGGACCTGTGCAGGAGATCATGGTGGCTGTACCTTCAGAAGAACATGCACAAGGAAACGAACAGGAGCACTTCCTCCTGCCTCTCCCAATCACATCTTTAATCTCTTTATGTGGTTTATGCCTGTGGCTTTCTGAAGATGCCTCATCACCTTCAGCTACAAACCATAAAAGAGAACCTGCAAGGTAGACTGACAAGGCTGGTAAGCCATCCTCACCACACAAGTAGTGTTTAAGCTGTTTAAAATAACTTATATTTTCTCAATGAACTCTTACTTTTCAGTCTAAGAACTACTTAAGGAAGAAAACTATTGCTTTTGTGCTTAAGGTAGCACAGAGTGGGGATTTCTAGCTACGTGGTTCAGCACCTGAGACACAAAGAGCCAGTTTCACTGTGCTGGGGAACAAACAGAGCTGCAGGGTCTTTGAAGACAGGTGGAGATGCTGAGCACTTGGAGGACTTTAAAGAAGGTTTGGGGTGATGAGCCTGAAGTGAAAGAGGCAGCAGTGCAAATTGGAAGGCAGAGGTGAGTAGGAACACAGAAGAAGACACTTACCACCCTGTCCAGCATGGAGGGTGCTCAGTGCTCACCTCCATCACCTGCATGCTGACCTGCAGGGCTATGCATCAGGCAAGAAGTGGGAGTCAATGCACTACCTCAGGGCAACAGAACAGATTTATTTATATTTTTTCTATGAAAAAAAAAAAAAATAGGTCAAAGTTGGGTTTGACAATGAAACATTATCTTCACACACAAACAATTTTTAGCTTCTGCTATGCTCTTTGCATCGCTAGTCAACCTTTCTGCTTGTAAACTAGACTTTTTAGAATATTTTTCATCTGCCCAAAGGCTTTACTTTCTCCACTAAATCTACTGCTGATCTCTTCAGCATAGTAAACAGACTCATCTTCTCCCAGGGCTGACTTCAGGTTTGATGTGTATGTGTCTGCAGAACAGCAGTCACAGATGTATATGTTAGAGAGTTCAGCCTGAAGAATGTTGTGCTGTTCTTTATGGGATAGATTCTTTCTTCCTTTCTCCCACAAAGCTGTAAGAGGATAAAAAGAAATTACCTTTCATTGCAAGTCAATTTGTGGGATGTAATGGCACAATTTAGGAAGGAATATTGCAGATAGTAAGACCACTTGGATTAGAAGTCTTAAATCAGTTTATAGGACTATATATTTCCATAGTATTGTGTGTTGTTGTGTGGGGATTTTAATAAGAGATGTAAATCTGCAAACAGCAATGGTATCACCATAAAATATAAAAGATTCATGTATTATAAATAGGTATGATAAATAAATTATTTATATGAATGTATATCTGGATATGTGTGTGCGTACATAAGCACATGTTAACTTTTCTTTTTGAAATAATTAGTGGCAAAGTCTTCTACTGTGCATTGCCCTATGACCTGTTCAGCAGCTTTAAGGACTTTTTGTGCAAAGAGGTGAAAGTAGAGCTTGCTCTGTGCTGGACTGGGACAGCTCAGGCTCCTTAAGGTCGGGAACATCACAAGCCATGTACTGAACAAAAAAAATTCAGTCCAGGGGGGTTCAGGGACCCTCTGGAAGTGCCAAGGTACCCCTGAGAGCATTGAACAAGTAGTCTGGAGTAACCACAATGTAAGGGATTGCAAGGGCTCTCTACATCACCATTGAAAATGTTTCTGCAGGTAAATTTGGACCATACCAATCTGCTGCACCTGTCATTGCAGCTTTCAGCAGCTACGGTGACAACCTTACGGATGACTTATTTTCTCTGCTCTGACTGACAACATTAGGGTGTCACCTTCATCAGGAGCATGTATGTTGCTCATTACTATTAAGTCACATGTGGGCACTTACAGCTATAGATTCCTCCTTGGTAACCTGTGTCATCTAAAGATAGCTGGCTACACAACCTCCTATTTTTAAGCTGGGTGGGACACTTCTAAATAAAGACATGAATAAAATAAAATTGTAGGAGAGCTTCAGAACATTAGAGAAAAAAATCCTGTGTAACTTCAGTTATGTTATTAACTTTTCCACTTTTGCTGCAGAAGTTGTTTCTGTCAATATTTTACTTTAACGGTGCTGAACGGGAGGAAGGAGCAGGGTCCAAGCAGATGGCTGTCAGCAAACTGATGACGGCAGTTGAGAATTAGTGTCCAAATACAGTATTTAAAACTTGCTACAGTACATAGTTTCCTGCATATGCATGCCAAAATAAATCTGGTTTGGAGAACCTTTCAAGATCTTTCTTTTATTTTTATTTGGAGCTTATTCTATTAAGAATAACTAAACAGGCAACGTACCTTATCTTAGCAGGAGGGTGGATCCATTGAACAGTAAGAACAAAACTAGATGAACCAGAAAGACCATTCCAACCTTGATTCATTCCAGCTATTGACTTTCTGAACATCGTTAAGTATCAGGGTGAATGATAACTGAGCAATAACATTAATCCATACCCATTTTTTCCCCTATTCATTGTCCATGCACACACAAGGGATTCTTCTTTCTCCTGGCAGCTGTGGATTTTCCCTCTGGATAGTCTTCCCAAAAGAGTTGGTAAGGGATGAGTACTATTGTGAGGGGAATATCTGACGTCAAACTTCCAGGGTACAGAGCAAAAAAGTTCAAGTACTGAATCAGATATATTTTTAGCAGATGAGAATGGCAGCAGGTAGTGGCTATTTCATTACGCACACATCTTTGGGTCTAAGTGTGACTAATCTGTTGGTTTAGATACCTGGCTGCAGCGGGGTCAAAGCAGGGTCAGGCTGTCTCTTCTGCAGTGAATTAGAGACTTACATTCATTATCTTCCAATACCTCATTAAAACAGCTTTAATGTGGTGAACATTTGATGGTAGACAAAAGCTTTAATCTTGTGAATATCAAACACACCTGTGTTACATTTCCTCTTGTGAGCAGTTAGCAGAAACAGGTTAACAAGCTATTTTAACTCCTTAATCTGCTGAATTTGTGTGGAAACCAGACTTTCACCAGTCACCTGAGTTTGAACTCAAAAAACCACCCTGCATACACCCCTAATTTATCAAGATCTTTTTTCAAACTCTGACTGCTCTAGACACTTTTAATCATCTGTTTAATTTTGCACCTTTTTTTTTTATCCTGATATATTATACGCAGGTTATACTTAAGGCCCAGATTTGCCCTATTTTTCTTCCTCATCTGACCTAGATTCAAATTTACACACTGTGAAATAGCTAATAAATCCCCATTAAGGTTGTAAAAGGTGAAGGTTCAACCAATGTGCAAGTCATCAAGTTCTAATGTAAAACTGAATGAGCCTTGATATTAGCAGCAGTCTCAAAAAGTGAGGCTGAAAGGCTCTACAGGTTTCCAGCATTTTTATGGCAGGCTGTGCTTAAATCACCTAATTCGAAACAACACAGTTTAACCCATACAACAACAGTGACAACAACAGGCCTTAAGAAGAGTAAGAAAAAACATACTGCCTTCTCCAAAAATGAAATGTCAGTGTTTTTCCCTTTGTGCCACCAAAACATGTTTTGTGCTCCACAAGTTCTGGATCTTTTAATTTTATTTATTTTCACAATAAATACTACAACCTTTAAATACAAATATTCATATAAAGCCCATGTAAAATACATTTCTTCTGTGTATCTTTCCATCTCAGCGTTACCATCCTGAAACAGGGAAGTTTTGCTTTGCTATCAAAGTTTTGGAAAAGTAGTTTCTCAGTCCATCTTGAGAGTGTTCCTTTTTTTTTTTTCTTTTTTTCACTAACCATAGAAAGTATTACAATGATTTACAGAGACACGCCAAAAGTAAATTATGTTGTAAACGCCTGTCCCTTGGGTCGACAAAGAATCACGGGGGAAAAATGCAAAAAGTTTGAAATTCCCAACAGCAAAGGTTGACAGGAAAATATGGTGTTGTTTTTCTATGAGTAAAAGTAACTTTTATGTTGTGTTTTCCCATGAGAAATTATAAACTTTCAAAGGAATTTTAGGCTCTTGTATGCACACATAAGAGCAATTTATCTGGTACTGCCCCAGTGAAAACACTGTTAAGACTTTAAAGCTGTTAGAACTATGGCTGAACTTCATCTAGGCTGCTACTACTTATTTGTTCTTGCTGCCTCGTCTTGTCAAAACATTTACTCAGACTTCGAAGAGTTGCAAGTTGGCAACGTGTTAATAATATTAGAATGCATTTGTGTCGGCCATGTGGCTGCAATATTTGAGTAAATTCATCACTTATTTAATGAATAATGAATTCACAAGAGTAGCTATGGAGACGTGGAACCATATGTAGTAAATTAAATGGGAACTTGTCAACGTACAGTAAGAGTGAATGTCACCAAAGTAGTTGTGTCTGGTTTATAGCAGCGGTGATGCACTTACGTTGTGGCTGGTATGTGAGTATTTCTTACTGGGTATAGTGCAGCCACATTTTTTCACACCTAAGTTGTAGCAGTGATTTCTAACAGGTGTGGTAACAAAGTGAGAATTTACACAAGTTTCTCTCCAGTATATGCAGCAAAAGTGGAAGAATCTCAAGATATTCAGTTTGTAAATTACTTAACATTTTTAAAAGAGATGTAGAGAACTGTGAGGGTTTTTTCTGGAGGGAAAATGTCACCAAAGGAAGGGTGATGGGTGTTAATCAGCTCAGTTCTCAGCTGCTCTAGTGCATAATGGAAAATACAGACACAAAGGATTCCTTCCAAGACAATTAATGGGGAGAATCAGGCCTAAATAACAGTAGAGGGTAGGCAAGAAGCTTGTCAACATGGAATTCTGAAAAGAGGGTGGTGCATAAGCACAGAAAACTAAGTCCATCTTTCTGTTTGGCTTCAGAGCCATAAGCAGTCTTTTGGACAGCATATCAGGATTCACTAATAAGAGTGTCATCCTGGTGGCCTCATTTATAATGTCCAGAAGTTAGAAGTGTGTCTAAATCGTGGATGAAGTCCGTAAGCCTCCTTACACCTTTCTTACATGCAGGAAAGCCCTAATTCCCCAACCTGTGCCTGGGGATGCTCTGATACAGCTTCTCCTACTGAAGCTTTATCATATTCGCTAAGGTATAATTTCCAATAAATGTTTCAAAGAATTGAAAAAGTCTTGAAAAATGCTCTAAAGGATTTAAAAGCTATAGAGTACCTTCTCAGGAATTATCTTAGGTAATGGGAGACATAAATTCAGGTCAATAATATCAGTCAGGTAAGTAAAGAAGGATTTCAGTATTGGGACTCTTCAGCTTCCATCTCTGATTTTGCAGTATCCAGAGTTTTCAGATAAGCTGTGTAAATAGGCTCCACTGGCAAAAAGGTGTAAGAAACCTCACAATAAATGAGCCTCTGATTAGCCAAGTGTAGCTGTGGAAGTGCATAACATTAGCAAGCAAATGATATTTGTTTATGTGCAATACGAAAGAATTTTAAACTACCTGAAAATCATCTAAGGTGTAATTCTGGTATCTAAGGAATTTGGGATCTTCCAGTGAAAGCTTCAGCTGATCAGGGAACTTCATATTTTGGGCTTAGGTGCTGCCTTTAAATGGAGATAATTCAGTTTGCTGGTCCAGCCGAAGGTGGTTTGTGTGTGTAAATATGCATACAGCTTCACTGCAGTCAATAAGAATAACATCATATACAACAAAAACATTGTACTCCAGATAGTTAAAAGGTAGAAAAGGAGATAATATTCAGGAAAAAAGAGCAGAGCTCATAAAGACTGAAGCCAGCTTGATTTTAAATATGCTAGAACACCACATCCAGAAAAAGCCTGGCTTCTTGTAATAGTTTCTGCTTAGGACATCTCCTGAGGTTTCCGAAATTTTAAATAAACACCTACAAACATACAGCCTTTCAGGTCTGAGACAATTTCAGTCATGTTTCAGGCATAAGTCTCATCTTTTCAGTCAGTTTTTTCTTGAGGAATTCACTTTGATCACCAAGCTTAATGACAGACTCTTAGCATGATTACAGGATCTACTCACTGCCTCTCTACATGATGTAACTCAGTGCCCATCTTCCTAAAGACACATCAGTCAACTGACCCATTTTGAAAACTTAACTCCCAGGATCTTTCTAGGATTCATTACAATGTAATTTCCAGAATCCATGTCACACCTACAAAACTTTCCTTTTTCAGCTGTTGAATTGCGTTATATCTCATCATGTCACGCCATGTTGAATAGCATCATTGCCTTCAGAAATGATGGGATAGAGCATGACTTAATGTGTTTTGAATGATGTGACACAATGTGACATATGTCATAAAATCATTGTTACCCATCAAAAAAGTGATAGATCAAATTCAAACAAAGCTTACTATATACTTTTAGTGGCTACCCAATCAACTAAAAATGAATATTTCAAATGGTGAGCCAAATGTGTGGGAGGGTGACTCATCTTTGGTCAGTCCTAACTTGGTGTTTTACATTTCTTCTGCATTTCTTCACACTGTATTATCCATTTGGTGGGTCGGAAACCTGTTTAGTTCATTTATATTGTGTGGTCTGCACATTTGTCAGTCCATTACTTCTAAATATGTTCTTCTGGTCCTTTTCATGAATCCTCCTCATTTACCTTCTCTTTCTGGATGCATTTGAGTTATTATCATGTTATGAAAGTAACAACCTACAGAAAAGGTTGAATTTGTCATCTTGCAATGTTGTACAACAAGCCAAACTATCAAGAACAAGGAAATAATTTTCTGTAATTCTACATCTGAAAATAGCTATCTATTCAAAAACATCATACCATTTTATTTCCACTCTACATGTCTGCTCATTAAACATTTCTAATAAAGAATGTAAGATAGGAGGGAGAAAATAAAAAATACTTTTGCCTTGTAAATGAATTGCTGCATCTTCTGACTAAACCAACATCAGTGTGGGAATGAGCCCAAACAGCTTTTTGAGGCTGGAGTTGGGACAACTGGCAATATTCAGTCTGTGGTACCAAAGCATTACGATTGCACTATTTGTAGAGTCAAAGATTGAAGCAGTTTCCAAAGGGGAAAGCCAGCATCACTCAGTGAAGGGATGTGAAAGATGATGTGGGTGCAATCCATCGTTGCAATCACATAAGGGAACCCTGAAATGTCATAAAATCCCACTCTGATCTGTTGTCACTACTGTTGGTTGTATGGAAAATTAACACATTTAATTAACTGCCTGACCAAAGCAGCTGTTACCTTATATAAAACCTTGAACGTTGATGCCCGGCATATCCCACTAGGTGTTCGAATGTGCCAGTGGTATAAGACTGATTGTAGTTTTATACCAAATGGCACAGCATGACTCCTCTTGCAACATGCTCAAGTCAAGATCTTCCCTAAATTCTTCATGGAGCATAATAATAATCCAGCCCAAATTGCTTAATAATGTTGTTATTCAGGACAGCCAACAAGAAACACCACACACAGCAAAACATGTCCTGGCCAAACCAACTCCTTTCTCTGCTTTTGTTCCTGACATCTGAAAGTGTTCCTGCTGCCTAGACCATGAATATGTTTGGCATACGATTTCCTTTGGAATACTACAAGTACTATTTTATTTATACTCCATTTCTATCATTTATGGGAGATGGTTACTTGCCTTAAATTTTTAAAAAATATCTTGGCTGCAGAATTTCAAATTAAAAGTAAACTATTCAAGTCAGAGGCAACTTTAAGTTCAGTTATTTTTACCAAAGTTGGTTGAGTTGTTTTGTAATGCTCAGCTCATGCAAGTTTGCGTGCATGTAAGTATCCATATTTATATACAGTTTTCTGATGCTTGGAAATACTTTTCTCCTTTATATCTATGTGTATATAGATTTCTATACTTACACATTTAAAAAGTAAACATTTTCTATATAGCTGAAATAGCTACAAATTATTGCATTATTGAGGAGCATATCTTCTACATAGCTGAACATTTTCTAAATGTAATTCAAGTTATAAATCAAGAGTTGGAATAAAGCAACCTCTAGACACAGAGAATTTCTGTTCTTAGTATTTTTACTACTAATTAACTTTTCATTCCCCTTTCTATACTGAGATAGCCACAATTGTGTTGCATCTAGAGAGTGTATACTCTACACAGAAGAGGCCAGTTTCTCAGCCATTACAAACTGGCACAACCCCACTGATTTCAGCAGAAATATTCAGGCTTAATGTGTGGCCATTAAATAATATCCAACTTGCATATAGTATTTTCTTCCATAGGTTTCAAATCATTGCAAGAGAAATAGAACCCAATCCTGCAAACACTTATATGTGTGTAACTACACATATGGGAATAATCCCATTCAATCAATGGGATTACTCGTGTGCATAAAGTTAAGCATGTGTGTAAGTGCTTGCTGGAGCTGGGCCTGAGGGAGAAGACAGGATTTTTGAACCATTTGTACAGTGGGTGTGAATGTTCATATTCCAGTTGTGTGGCTACAAATGCTCCTTTTGAAGTCAAATGTTATTTGTGAAGGAAGAATTTCGCCTCTTTTCCATCAAGTCAGGACATTTGAAGAATCTGGAAAAAAAAATCTATTGTCATAGCACAAGAACCACTTACAAGGAGGTCTCCATAAAGCTGAGCAAACTTTTACCATATAAATTACTTGACAATTTTGGTGCACACTCTACCTGTAAGATCTTCTCACATATCCTTTCATATTTGCAAATTTATGTAAACAAATTTGAATCTACACTTTGTAAACTGCATGTGGTTGTTACTAATGTATTTTTCTTTCTTGATAATCTCAGGTGGAAGGATTCCTGGACTAAATATTTGGAAATGCAAAGAAGCAAATAGAAATAGCAATTATGAACTAAGGAAAAAAAATAATAATAAAAAAATCCATACATAAACTAAAAAAACAATTCAGCTAAGGTAGGGGGTACGAAAGTTCAGTGTGCGGGCAGGAGATGGTTAAACTAGAATTATTTTGGGAAAAGAGGAAAAATATAGATGATATAGTGCTCTGCCTGGAAAGTCCTAATATCTGTTCAGGGAACATCTAAGGGCTCCATCAACTTAATATCAAGTAAGGACAGATCTTCTTGTCTAAAGCTCCTCTTTCCTGCCATGCACTCAGTCTAGTTCCTTGCATACTAAGCTAGAAGGGGTCTAGAAATGAGAAAGAAAAATCTAGAGATATCAAGTGTTTCACAACAATATATCGGAAAAAAAAAGAAAGAAAGAAAGAGGAAAAAAAAAAAAAAAGGAAATCTTTGCAACCAAGTTTCTAACCATCAGAGTGTCAAGGAAATCCCAGATTATGATTTCTATTCAACTTGGCTGCATCTAATCTCGGATACATATTCTCAACTAGGATTTAAACATTTAACTCTTAGAGATGTTAAGAGGTAGAGTTTCACAAACAAGGGAAGATCTGCACATCAAAGTTCCAGTTCTACTACTGGATGATGGTAAGGGCACCTATTTTAGGCCCACCAAATCAAGAACTGGTAACTGAAACTGGAGAAACTCAATTTATCCTTGGACTACTTTGATACCTATTCATTGATTCAACTAAAAATTTATACCAGTTTCCCAGATCCTCATACTCCAGAGTAGCCCCTTGGCAATAATCAGTCTTTAAAATAAATGCAAAAATATTAATATATCAAATATTACTATGAAATATCAAATATGAAGTTGTGTATGTATGCATTCATATATAGCTATTTATAAATGACATTTCAACCCTGATACTTCATGTTCCTAACAAAGCTGTTGAGAGTAACAGAGAAAAGTATGTGACAGTAAAAAGCATAGGGACTATAACAAGCTTGACCCCTATATATTACAGAAATAAAGCTGGAAAATTGTGTGTGGTCTTCCTCTGATGCCATACTCAAGATTTTTATTGCAAATACCTTTCTACAAACATCCATTTAACATGCACCCATCTGTCAAGCGATGTTTTCCACAGCAGTGTTAATGTGCATGTGCCCCCTTCCACTTTGGTAGTTCACACCTTTAACTGGGGCTGGAGCCGGAGTGCAATAAACAGGTTTCCACAGTTTTGAGTATAAAAGGCTCAAAATGTGAGAGACACTTCATCAAAAAAACAAAAGACCAAGACAGGATAGTTTGTAGGTTTGAAAGGCACAGGGAGTGGTGGGCTTTAAAACCTTTCTTGCAAATACCTCTGCTAAAAAGTAAGAATGATGAATAATATCTCAAAAAGGAGGATGGAAAGTAATCTCTGATGGGAAGGACACATTCACAAACTAAAAGAAGAAGCACTTGCCTAGCTCCCTTCCAGGTGTTGTGTCTTAGCTTGTTTAAAAATACTTCTAGTTGTGTTTTAATTAGTTATGACAAAAGATCCTCAAAGAATGTATCTGTTCAAGCTTTATGTTTGCCTACAATATTTCACCTTTGTTCAGAAAAAAATTATCAGTGAGATGTAAAAGCTTGAAAAGATATAGTATAAAAGTTCCTATCCTAATGAAATATTAAAAATGCATCAAGAATACTGTTCTGGCATTAAAAATAAACAATAACATTTCTTCCTAGTTACGGTTCACTTCAATTCTTTAAAAATTAATTATTACCTCTTTAAATATTTGATTAAATTAGATTTGGGTGGGTTATAACTATCCACAAAATACACGTTGTTGTGTATAAATTTGCTTTCTTCAGTTTCTGACATGTACAGGCATGTTATACGGTTGTTTGATTATTAGAAAACTAAATCCAACGACTCTGTTTTGGCAGTTTACAAAATATATACTACTGAATCCTGTCACTTTGAATGAAAATGCAGTATTATGTTAGAAATCTCTAATAAAAGAGGAAAACTAAAGCAGCAAAATTACATTATATGATACTTGGGACTTTCATATCTTATCCTGTTGCTATATCTCACACTCTAGAAAGGCCACATTATTTTTAATAATGGTTAATTAGGATTTGGGGATAATAGCTTAGAAATCATAAGAAATTGCTAGGCATATAAAGTCTATTCTGCTCTCAATGCATCAGGATTTATGAATATAACTACTTAGATAGCAAGGGGAGAATAAACCCTGTAGCATGTCCTAAGAGAGGTAAGACAATTATTTAAGTATTATGATAAAAGTAAATTAGTGTGTCCAATGAGATAAATAAGAAACGTTGTTGGGTGAGTGCAGTGGCTGATACATTTATAAAATATTAATTTAAGTGAAACATATATATTATATAGCTATTCAATATTTTTTTTTTCTTTTACAGTTCTTCCTGTCGTCCCTTTCCACCCACATTTACTCAGAGAATTAGGGCTTTCGGGATGCAAGCTTGGCAGTTTGTTTTTCCATATGACTAAACAACTCAACAATAGCAAATATTTTCTCACTAATTTTCCTTCTCCCTTTCTGGAGCAGAGGGTTTTGGGGTTAAGAGAAAGGTTGTCAGTCCTTGGCCTCTCTACCAGCATTGCTAACAGGAAAATATGGAGGGGAAGAGTTTGTTTTGGCACTGGGGATGAGGACACGTACCAGCTAGGAGTGAGGTTGAGAGTGGCAGTTCAATCTATGTAGACCAGCAAAGAGTCAGCAGGAGCTTGGGGCATTAGAGACCAGAACCAGGTTTAAACATGTGATATAAGAGACTACAAATAAATAAATAGATAAATAAATCTATACTGCAGTTTCTAAATCACAGTCACCTGAATTTTACTTATCAAATTATTTGATTACTCGTGTACCTTTGTCAAGAAAAAACAGACATAGGCCTCATGGTTGAAACAGCTGAAAAGGTGCACATGTATTTTTTGAAAGACCAGCTGAAGTGGAACTTTACCTGAAATCAAATATTCTGAGGTTCGCAGTAAGTTTTCCATTCCATATATCATCCAGAGAGAAATGATTGAGTTTGAGCCAAACAGGAAACAAGAACATTTGAATTTTGGGCATGTAGCTCTCTTCTTTCAACTACTTTGAAAATAGCCTACCTAATCCTCAAAAAGCCAATATTTAAAATAAATAAATAAATAAATTTCAACCTTCCCTTTAGATTACTATCACAATATCACAATGCCAACATCTGGCTCCCGAGCATGTACGATGCCTGCTTTGAAAGAGTAATTGACTTTGTGGTGAGGTGCTCTGTTCATTGTTCAGATATTGTAGATGACGCTTCCCCTCGACTTGCTCCACAACCCACAGCACACTTACACCTCGCACTGCTATGGCACAGAGAGTGCTTTTGTATGGGCTTAGACAAAATACTCACTGTGCAAATTGATCATTCATCAAGGCTATATAAAAAAATTGTGCAAAACTGAATTAATTGTAAAAGTTAAGGGTTTTTTTTGCTTACAGATTTTAAACTGGAAATTTTTAAATGGAAAATATTGCTTTATTTTTAATGATAAAACTTTCAGGGTTTTTCTAATTATATATGCCTCAAAATACTATGTAGAACATTAAAAATAAAGAAATAAAAATGAGGTTTACATTAGAATAAAAAGTATCTTCAGGTAAGTGTTCCTCCACATCCATCATCAGGATCCCATACTTTTCCTCACTGGCTACACAAAGAGTTCAGGCTTCAGACTTCAAAAGCCTGTTTAACTCTTAAAGTGAGTAGGATTTCCTGACTCATTATGCATCCTTTTGTTCATTAAAATGCCCAAGTTAACCTCATCACTTCTCCTTTGAAGAAAAGTTCCTATCAGGATGTATACTTTTTATCACCTAGACCTGACTGCAGGACTCTGCTCCCTGTGCTGCATCATGCAGCTTTAGCTTTTACTTATTTTTCAGTCTGAGATGCCTAACTTCACAAAAAGATTGAGTTATTGGCATGAATTGCTCCCATCTATCGAAGTAACACAGGCTTCTCAAACTAAAATAGAACTAGAGTGGACTGAAGAGGTTGAACGAGGCATTCATCTACCCTTCGCTCTGAAGTGGAGACATCCAAATAATAGTGAAATCCGGAGGAATATCAACTGTCTTGTGGAGAATGAGAAAGAAAGTGTCTGGAAAACCAGCCTGAAGATTGAAGTCTCTTCCTGCTTCAGTGCCATCCTTGGGTGCTTCAGCTCAACAGCTATACACAGCACTGAAGCACTCAGAGCAGTAGGGCAGGAAGCTGGGCACAGGCAATAGTGTAGGAAAAATATTTTCATGATTATATATGTAATAATCTGTGCTCAATTTGCATATTTTGATTTTGCTATTCAGTAAAGTGCCCTGAGGCACTTTGTAAGGTCAGTTGAGGGGCATCGGGAAGTGGTGTGTGAGATGCAATGGGGAGAGCTGGCCCTGGGCCAAGAAACCTGCCCAAAAGTGGAAATAAACTGTTCCTGTTTGGGGAAAAAAAAGGAGAAAAAAAAAAAAAAGAGAGAAAAAAAATCAGTATTGGATGGGAAAACTATTTCCACAGCCAAGAAGAATTATTTAAGTTGGCTAATATAACAAGACCAGTTGATCCTTTGCCTTTCATATTCCTACTTGCCTGCCTCTCTCCTCCTCAGGACTGTCTGAAGAAAAGGAAGGAGCAGACAGATGTTCCTGGCCTGTGCTGGTGGGAGATCAGGGCACAGATGAGCCTCTTGTCTCTCTTCAGAGGCAACCAGCTGGGAATCATGACTCACAGCTGGGTCATGAGGGTCTTGCCGTCAACCTGGGAAGACAATGAATTCTCAAAAAGTTTGCAAAAGGAAAAGAGAGAGAACAAATTTACTTGGAAGGAAGGAAAATTTGTTCATCCTTTCTACCACTTCTGTTGCTTTTCGTTGTCTTTGGAGAGACAGGCTGGTAAGGAGATGATTACCTTGTTCCTAGAGCTCCTACAGCTCCCAGCAGCAGGCCAGCTTCCAGTCATTCAGGAGAAAATCAACTCAGTTGATGCTCAGCAAAACCTAGCTCTTTTACTCAACAATTTTAGCACAAGACCAACATCCCATGCTGCAAACATAACCACAAAAGCTTATGCAGCTCATGCAAGAAGGAATTTGTAGGATCTTGGTGTTGCAATGGCCTAAGGTCACTGGAGGTTTAGGTTAAGGCTACAATAGGTGCTATGATGGCATCAGCTCCCATTGGCCTGCTGAGTCCTCCTGCTTTCAATAGCCCAAGAACTCATAGATCCATTTTGCAATGATGAAGTAAGACCACAGAAGTTTAGATGTTGCTTATTCTTCCAAACCATATACACAGTGCAAGGCAATGCCTAACAGTAGGTACTGGCATTATTCAACTTATCATGGATTTGTCTTCACAGTGAAATTAAAAACTCAGGGCATCCTGCTCCACAGGTGCCAGTACTTAAGGGAAAAGAAATGTGTTCTTTAGTTATGATGATATTAAAACCAGAGGTCATTCACAAAAGGATGGCTTTCCAGTTTATGGGAAAAAATGCAAAGTGGAACGTCCACAACATCATGAGTAACCAGGAACAAGAGGAAAACATAATTAGCAACAAAAAAACAAGGGGCTACAAAACAATAACCTCAAAGCTTTTCTCCAGCAGCAAGGACTGCACAGACTGACTGTATCAAGTGCAAGCTGGACCTGCCATGGTATAACGAAAATGGGAGTGAAAGCAAAGCAAGTATGATTGTAGGTTTGAAGAACACTACAAGATTTGATGAAAAATCTACATTATGCAACAGAAAAATCAGTTATAAGGAAAACTACTATTTGCAGTGTCATATGGATCATAAAGAAGGAAGGGAAAAGAACAAAAAGGACTGGGCAGGAGAATAGTTACCAGGAAAAGGAAGGAGCTGATGAACAAGAATGAGGACAAGAGTGTTATCCCTTCATGTCTAAAGGACACTTTTTCATTTACTTCCTCACAAGACAGTAAATTAATGGCACTGTAGGAAAACTTACTACACGGCTGATGTTAATGACTCAGAAAACAGCAGCTCCCTATTTTTTTTCCCTCCACATTTCCTCTCTAACCGTTGCTGTGTGAAGCACCATCCCAGCCTGAACACATCATGCTAGTCCTCTTTGTCTCTTTCTGCAGCTCATATTTCCTTCATTCTCACACTGTATTTAAAATCACCACGTAATTCATTTTTTTCGTAGGAACACTTTTACTCCACTGTATTTATCCCAGAGAAGGAGAAATGTTTTAAAGTAATTTTTTCTGGCAGTGTTCATTCTCATATCCTTTTCCTTCTGCAGTGACAGACAGGCTTCCTCTGATCCATTCAGAAATAAAGAATGGATGATATCACATCACTGTTAATGGTATATTTCCTTATTATTGATATATTGCCTTTGTTATAGTGTTTTTCCTTGGGATCTCTTTGTTTTCCAACAAAATATTCTGCTATCAACAGGTTAAATTCAGGAATAGAAACATATTAAGATACTAGACCTTAAAGTTAGGTGTCTTTAATAGAAGTGCAGAAAAGGAACTGTGTGTCATGATACATGAGAATTAAGTATTTTTAAAAATACCAAAAAAGGCAAAAAGGACTTAAAAATTTATTTGATACAATAAATCAACATGAGTTACCCACCTCAATACTCAAGACATTTTCTGCCTTACCTGTTCCCAGATGAAGTTGACGTACTCAGTTCTTTCCTCCCATGGTCCCTTCCATCCTTCCCACAGATACTCCTGTTCTGTCTTCGTGTAAACAGAGCTCATTTTATTTACTTCTGTCCTACCTTAGTCAAGCATACAAACCCAAAACCCATCTGCAACCTCAAGTCCCCAAATCGTATGAGAAGTGTGACCAACTTGGAAGAATCGGGATATTTTAGCTTATTTGTTTATTTATTCTTATACATTTGAAGGTGGGAGATCTTCTTGAGATGTCACTCAGTGCTGTAATTAATTACCTGGTTTGCTTTATGCAGAATTTTTCTTTTAGTGGGTAGTAATAAAAAAGAATTGGAAGTAAGCTCAGAGATCTAACTGTGTCTTCTGGAAGTGATCTAACTGTTGGATCAGTGTGTCCCTGGCACATTTGCAGAACAAATTCATATGTCGGCTTCCACAAAGCACTGGTAGTTTCTAAGCTTGCCAGCTCTTCCGTTCTACTGCAAATGAAACAAAATTTGAACTTTAAATCCAGCCTCTGCAGCCTGTTCCAAGATTGAAATTTAAACATGCAGATCAGAGGCCACCTCTCCAGTTTTGGTTCTGGTTAATCAAAAGCTTGAATGGACTCCCTTTTTAGATGTGGGTTGGATACTGTTGAAACCTCATCAAAATTATACTCTTTTGAAAAAAATCTTTTCAATGTGCCAGGGATGTTTCGAGAAGTATTGATACCTTGTGGTTTCCATAATTTAAAACACCTTCTGGATCAGGTAATCTCAACAGACTGGCACACTCACCTGGGCCAAAATTTCATACTTTATGTATATATATTGCATGAAGTGAAACAGCAAAAATGTTCACAACAGATTTGCTTAGCTGGCCCCACACTAATTGCTGCTGTGCCGACAGAAACTTCACCAGAAACTGTCTTAACACTAGTTTTCTTTTAATCAAGCTCCTAATTTGCATCCAGTATAAGGCTTCAATTTTTGACTGATTTGAAAATGCTACCCTCTCCCTAGAGGATTGATATATTATATTTTACAGGGTAAGATAAATAATATTTTAAAAACTCAAATAAACAAGATCTCCAAGTGCTTTTTCCTGGAAAGTTTTACTACAGTTATGACAATTTAAATATGCCTCCTGAGAGCCAAACCATGAAGATAAAGAATACAGCAGGACCAGATAAGAGAGCACTTGCATTCTGAACACAAAGATATGTTAAAAGAAGACAAAACCTGACATTTGCTCCATTTTTGGATGACCAAAAATACATAAATAAATTACTAAATAGGTGTATTACAGACTCATTCTGCTTTTTTATATATCTACAGCAGAAACAAATCATACCTTTATACATGAAAACCAGGTGACAACATATTTGAGTTCTGTATAAAATAATGAACTGTATTTTCATTTGAGATGTGTCAACATAAAATACCACTGGGAGAAAGTGTGTCTTACTGAATCCTTTATAATAGGCAACATAACCAACAATGTGTGAAACCAGAGAAACTCAAAACACCATACTAAGGATCACCTTTAAGAGGTGATGAGAGTGAGTTATCTTTTAATTCTTTCCAGCTCTTCCTATTAGCATAGGTCAAGGAACCCTCAAAAAGATTTTGGGATCTATTAGGGGAACAGTGGCTCTATGGCAAGTATTGGTATTTGGGGTAATGTAGTGGTCACCAGAGTGTACAAACCCAGAGTAGAGCTGCCTGGGGCCTGGGCTGAACACAGGCAGGCAGATCTTGAAACTCAGTCTGATACAATAAACTGTGCTTTGGGGATTTTTTGGTTACTACAAACTCTACTGATTTTGTTTGGGATAAAAAAAGGGTTTCTTGTTCATGAACATATAAACCAAGAATGAATGACACACAAGCATGGCTCACTTCTCGTCCCATGGTAAATGCACGACCACCACATGCCCTATAGAAATAAAAATATTTTTTTTTTTAAAAAGATGACCTTTTTTTTCCCACAGTTAATAGATTGAAACAGAGGTGGATAAAAAAGTGAACTTCAGAAAGGAGCTACTACCTACCTGCAGGAGAAACGTTGGTGAATGCACCCTGTTCCTTGGGAGAGCATCAATAAGAACTTCATCTCCTCTTGATCTGGGTCCATATTTACTGAAAAAAACTACAACCAATAGTTTGGATTTTGCCATGAGCATTCACACATCTGTAGCAGACACTATCTTTAACTCACATTGCACCTGTACTGTAGGTAATAACCGTACCTGCAAAGCATCTGAATATTTGCAACGTACTTGTCCCTGCAACAGCTCTTAGATGAACTCACAGTAAGTGAGAGATTTGGTATCAGGAAAAAATTTCTTCACTGAAAGGGTTCTCAGGAATTTGAACGGGCTGCCCAGGGAGGTGGTTGAGTCCCAATCCCTGGAGGTATTTAAATGGGGTGCTCAGAGATATGGTTTAGTAGTGGACAGGTACAGTTGGACTTGATGATCTCAAAGGTCTTTTCCAACCAGATGATTCCATGATTAAATGATTCTATGATTCTAAGTCAGCATGCATCCAAGCACAAAACCAGTTCACTCAGTGGGAGTGACTTTTATTTTATGCATTTTGGCCCACCCCTGAAAGCTGCACTTTAAAGGCTACCTGTATTCTAAGTGCTCACCTCCCACTTTGAACAGTTTCTTAACTTTGAACACACCAATAACCAAACTGACGTCAGCAAAGAGATCAGAGGACAAATAAGTTTCCTTCAATGTGAAACATCCCTTCCTCTCCCAACTTGGCTCATCTTTTATCCCTCACCGTAGGGTCTCAGCAGACCCTTCCTGACCACCACTGGGCTGCTGTCCCCAGACACTGTCCTACTGCCTTGCACTGCTTCGTCACTCACCGTGCTTCGTCAGTGGCTCGGCACAAGGGAATAACTCATTAGCGATGTTCTTGCACCCTCCTGCACTTCTCAGTGTAACGTGGTCTCTCTCCAAACTCAGATGGGTGACAGATGCTTTTTCTCCCCCACTCCATTTTGTCAGCAGGATAAAAATAAGTGATTTAAATGAGACTCTCTTTAGTACCCAACCAGCTATCCCTGCCTAATATTTGTAGTCTAAATAATCGCCATATGCGGCAGTGGAATACAAGTTTGTGGCCTTTTTTTTTTTTTTTTTAAATAGAAGTTAATCCAGCTTTGGTCTGGATTAATTCCCAATGAGGCTTGGGGACAAGCAGCTGTTTCTCTTCTTTTGCCTGGGAGTATTGGCCTCAAAAATCCACGTATACCAGTCTGCACCTCTGATGTATGCAAGTTATGCTAATTTTTGAATCCTTGCTCACATTCAGGGGCAGTGTTAAACTAGTGTCTGCTTCTTCTTAAAAAAAAAATAAGGTATGCTATTTGGAAATGTTGTGTTGACTGTTTTGCCATGGAATAAGAAAGACTTCAAAGCTCCCATCTTCATTTGGAGAGTTGGGAGGGAGAATATTTGCAAAGGAGACATTTGACAAGAAAATCAGTATTAGCCTGTAGGGTAGTAGTGGAGCCAGATAAATCCTGTGCTGGCTCTTAAGGCTGAAACCTCACAGAAACAGTTTTAAGGAAACAAGCCCTGAAGTGCTTATTTACCCTGTGCCACATGATACACAGTGGTGAAAAAAAAAACCAGCAGGAAAGAAGAGGAGCAAAAGACTAAATCAAATACTATTCCCTACAAATAACTTGCTTTTCTCAACCTGCTCACCTTACAAAAAGATGATGACTGCTCAACCTAGGTGACACATACTTCCTTATTATTCCTTGGCCTAAGTACCCCAAAAACTATATCCACAGACAAGAAAATTACATAGAGATCTTGTTTAGCTGACAGACATAGGAAGTATACAATATCCAATAAGCATTTTTCAGTACAGTAGTCAGGGAATAGTATTTCTAAAGTAAGGCTAAAAAATCACACCTGAGGTTTGAAGCTAAAAGCAGTTACTTGGCAAGTTTTAAATCTCTGTCTCTGCTGGTTTTTTTTTTTTTCTCAAACAGATTATGTAAGCAAGCCAACTCACACCTAAAATGTGTCTCAATTTGTGTTTGTTCGACTTTTTTTATAACCAATATTTATAACCAACATTTGAAAATTAATAATTCAATGCTCTAATATTAGCTGTCATCTTAGCTGTGATAAAATTAATAATTCATCAAACTGATATCAAACAAATGACACCTTTTTATGCTGGATGAGAAATATACTTTGCTACATTGGCTGAGCTAAATTTGGTGGGATTCTCCACTTTATTTCAAATGAAATCATATTTTACCAATTAGTATATCATTTTATCCTCTTCATTCACTTTGAAATTATCTGTAAGGACAGTTTTTGCATAGCCACATAGGTTTTATTTTTACTAGTGTATTTTTTCCAGATGAGCCACAAGACAAGAACAATGTTTTCTGAAAAGGCAAGAAACATTCAATCATTTTTATGCCCTTTTCTTCTGATCATGTGTTTTTTTCCAGGGGAGTATCCACCATACCTGCAGTGCTCTGGCCAAATTCCAATTTGGGTAATTACATTCAGCCTGGATAAACTCTTCCTGGAGTTTCATTTGGAGAAGGTATTCTCCACTCCCTGCCCTGTGTCGTTGTGTAGGGCTGTGTGTGCTGTTAATCAGGTGCTGTGCTCCTCTCGGCAGGAGCTGGCTGGGCTCCAGTGGTAGGTGAAGTGATTTCCAAGCGTGGAGAGCAGCTTGTGCTAAATTTGCAAAGCGTTTGGAGATCCTTTGGGGTGAAAGGCGCTATGTAAATGTAAGGTCACCGCTGTTATCTAGGGTGCAAATGCATCCAGTGCAGTGCTCAGAAGCTAAAGGGGAAAAAGAAAAAAGAAAAAAAAAAAAAGGAAAAGGAGAGAGAGAGAGGGGAAAAAAAAAGGAAAAAAGAAGGAAAAAATAAAAAGGAAGGGAAAAAGAAGGAAAAATGAAGGAAAAGGGAAGGGAAAAAGAAGGGAAAAAGAAGGAAAAATGAAGGAAAAAGGAAGAGAAAAAGAAGAGAAAAAGAAGGAAAAAGGAAGGGAAGAAGAAGGAAAAAAAGAAGGAAAAAAGAAAAAATAAAAAGAAGGGGGGAAAAAAGGAGAGACAAAAGTATCTTAAAAATGTTTCACGTGTATTCTCAAACACATTTGAAATTCGTTTCTCTAGAGCATGTGTCTTCCCCAAAGGGTAGATTCATAGCTTTAAAGATGTTCAGGAAAATGTCCTCCAAAGAGGAAGCACATTGGAAAGATGAAGTGGGGACAGATTGTGGCTGGCCCCAGGCAGGTGAGTAGATCAATGTGTAGAGCAGAGCCCCCTCCTTTGCCACACTCCCTGTCCTGGCATGGGACAGCCATGGTCCTCTGGGTACCAGGACAAGGGGGACAAGGCAGGAACAAGTGCTCACATCACCACTCTGCAACAGGTAGCCCTGAACAAGCCCATCTTCCTAGGACTCCTATAAAGATGACCCTCTTCTCTGTCCTCACTTGTGCTCTGTCCTGATATTACACCTTCAAAACTGGCCTGAGCTCTGGCCAGCACAGCCATGGTGTCATCAAGCACCAGAATACAATCCAGCAGCTCTTGGTACCTAGTGACATGGGGAGAAAAATTTTAACGACAGGCATGAATCCAAACAAGTGATATGGTGACACATGGAAATGCCAGTCAGTATTTTCTAGCCACAGGAATGCCAATGCCACATGTCGCTGGGCTGCATCAGGCTATGGCATTTGAGAATCAAAGGGTCATAACATGCACCACCACCGGATCCCACTTGCAACTCCTGAGCCCTCTTTTAGAGGCTGGTACCACACCTTCCTGTAAGTCCACCTCCACATTCTTCCATCCTTTCTTCATATTTATGTTACAATATTACATTACATTTATCACATTACATATTTGATTTAGTCCCCATATAACCTTCACAACTCATCAGCCCTCTTGCAATACCATAACAGAGCTCCCACGACCAACTTCTTCTCACTCATTTTTCTTACCTTTTTCTTTCTCTGTTTCTCAGCTACTGTACAAAAACCCAATTGGGTGACGTGGGCTCGTGATCACTGTCACTTCAGCATCCTTAAAGGGACAGACTTTCTAACGCAAATTGAATCCGAAAGGTTGGATTCCATAGGGAAATTTCAAATTGACAAATTTTCTGAATGGATCTCTCCTAACCTTGCTGCATATAATATATGCATTTATTGAGCTTAATTTTTTTTGTTAGTAGCAAAATGTATTGATCTGCAAGATAAATATTGACTTGACCTCGCTTTCTCTCAGTCTATATTTACTTCTTGAGTCAATAAGTCTAGAAACTGATCTGACAGGAGTCAATAATAGTTTAAAATTCTCAAAATAGCAGCTTTGCTCTAAGGTTGCAATTCTTTATTTTAAAGTTACTGCCTTAAATACATAAAATGCTTAGAAGAACTTAACACTTTACTGCAAAAAGCCATTGGGGAAACATGCAAATGCCAGGAGACCTTGATGTGACTTCAGGACAACTGTGTCATTTCAGCACTGGCCAAGCTATATGATAAATATTTTAACAGTGACCTACTGCAGTCCATCTTTTGCCCTGTGTATCCTAAAAAATTTGAGCTTATCTCCAGAGGTTATGCCTGCATCTCACTGATTAGATTTGTCAGGGGTAAATTGTCTTCAGCCTTGGGAAAATGAAAAGCTTGCTACTGGGTAAAGGTTGTCATCATGAGAATGCCCCCCCGACTTAATTTCTCTGCTAAGTGGGGTGGTAATTAACCCAACAAGATTTTTAGTGTCAAATGTGATTGTGCTTTTTCCCTTTCCTTCAGAGTGGTGGACAAGTGTCCATTGAATAGTACAGTCTTCATCCTTACATTTCTCATGATGGCCTTACAATAAAGGTCTTCATGATTCAGAAGCTCACTTTCTGAATCTTGGGGTTCCTTGTGGAGTACCTTCATCAGGAGGTAGTTTGATAACTCCTGATCCTTGAGCACGGTGCTGCTTTAATACCTGAGAAAATGCTGTAATGGGATGGAAGGAAAACACTGTCACTGTCAAGTATTGCTCTGTCCTCTAGAGACTGGTCACCCTTCCATAAAATGCAGGTAAAACAATGAAAATTAAGAGAAAACTAAGCAAGAAAAAGACATTGAAGATTGTTCCAATGTAGCTTTTTAAGATGAAACTATCAAATACTAATTTTCTTTCACTGCAAAAAGGAAGGACGGAATGTGCCATGTATTTTAAAGTGTTGTTGAAGGAGGCAGAAAAAGGTGATCTGTCTATATTATCTATGAGAAAGAGTCCAAAATTTAATATAAGTAATTTTCTGTTTGGGTTTTTGTAGCTTTGAGGTTTTTCTAAATTATTTTTTTAATGTAGGTCTCTTTTAGAGAAGATAGTGTACAAGACCATAGGCTTGTAGTAAAATAATCATATGCTGTTACTCATTTATCTGCATATTTTAAATATGGGTGAAACATGAAATGAAGCATGTAATATACTTAAGAGCACATAGGTACAATTAAATGGGAAGGATAACAATTACTTTTCATTCTTGCTGTGTTAATATTACACAGGAAGGACTACCAAATACTGGAAAACAGTTTTTCTAACTGAAGAGGGGAAAAAGGAGGATGAAAAACTCCCACATTCTCATCTCCATGGATGCAAAGATCCATATGAAAGTGGGCAAAACAAAATTCCTAAAGCCAGAAAAAAACCCCCAGCCATTCCAGAATATTTAACAAGCCAGGAATCATTGCACAAATAGTGTGAGGTATTGTTTCCAGTCCCCTTCTACAGGGAACTCGAATGAAGCTTTCCCTTGGTCATCCATCCTGAAGTTGTTCCATCCTGTTATTTGCTTTAATTAAACACAGAGATTCACAGCTCTGATAAGTTCCCTCATCCTTGGGCAAAAGCTTTGGTCTTGGGTTGTGCAAATAGTTAATAGAGTCAACCATGGAGTGAGTCCAACTGGAAAGATGGAAAGGGGAAAAAAAAAAAAGGTAGGGCAAAGCACAGCCATCACTGAGAGCCAAGCAAGGAAGGGCCTGGGTTGGGTCTCCCCTTCCCATGAGGCTGCCCTTGCTGCTGCAGCGGTGGGGCAATCCTCTTGCAAAAGAAAAATGATCTTTTGCAGTTGCTAGCTAAAATGAGGAGTCCTTTCCTAGAACTAAAAAAATAAAAATAAAAAAGTCATTCCTTAACCAAACAGTCAAATTTCTATGAACAGAACTCATGACTTCAGGAATCTGTAGCCTCCCAATGCAAGAATTGCTTTGCTGAAAACTTTCCAGCCAGCCTCTGTGATTTTAATTAAATAGCAAAGATCGTGTGTCGAAATTCACAGTCTCCATCCCCATTTACTTGTGAGTGTTGAAAAATAACCTTTAAAAAAAAAAAAAAGTTTACTCTTTACTCAAGAACTTGAACAGATTTCAACTCATTTTGTAGTTGGGAGGAATGCTCACAAAGACACAGATTTTCTTGACTGAGATCATCAGAGCCCAGAGCTGAAGCAATTGTGCAACTGAGAAATGTATTCAGAATTATTTCATAAGAATTATTTACTCTTTAAACTAGCAATTCACACCTAAGAAGAAAAAAAAAAAAAAGAAAAAAAAAAGGGTTCAGAGAAAATATCTCCCCTGATATCTTCAAGATGATTATCTGAACACAGCCCTGATTTTCTTCAGCAGGATACCACTCGTCTGAGGTCTTTTAATCCAATCGGCCCTCGAATTGTGCCTTTGCATCCTCATAGCCTGATACTTGCAGAAGGGAGAGGCTGATTTTAATTTTCTGTGCTCTAACTTTCTAATAAACAATAAGGAGATCACAGCCTCCCTCTTTTGTGAGAGGGAAAATAACCATTTTTTTATTATTTTTTTTTTAAATATTACAAAAAGGGACAATATGCTAAAAATATGCAGCGAACAAATATCATCTGTACAGACTGGAAGAGAACCTTCATAAATTAACCTTATTAGTGCATTACTGTAAGCGAATGCCAAAAAAGCTCCTAATTTGCATTAAGATAGATTTTTCAGGTTGGCTGCATGATTTAATTAAAGAAAAGATTAAGAATCATTAAACAAGCTGCTCTACCTTGCAATAACAGAATTCATATCTGATTCAGGTTAACGAAAACACAGATGGTGGTTCAGTAACTGTTGAGTTGCTGTAACAGAATGAAAATGATCCCATTAGTTCTCTGGAAATGTGAGGGAATTTGAAAATTAGCATGCAGATACATTGTATGGTGCTAGACAGCTTGGTCTGCTTGGATCATCACTGATTACTCTTTGTTTGGGTTGGCAACACTGAACTTAATAAATGAAAAAATGTTCCAGTATACCACAGTTGGAAACTGTTCAAGGTTGAAATAGGTGTGCAGACTTTCAAGAAGAGAGAGTTAAGTAAACAAATGTCAATCAATTTGGGGCTGGCAACATTATTTTTTTCTTCCAGAATGTCTGTTCTTGAGAAGCAAATGTCATCAAAATTGAAATCCTTTGCTTGATACATATGTTCATGTGGTATTTATTATTACAAAGGTATTTTAAATTTGTATCGTTCATTTACAAAGGAACCTCTAAAATGTTTTGATACTAAAAGTGGTGAAGAGCTCCTAGGAAAATGGATTAAGTTATGTATGTTATTGACAAAGAAATCAAACTCACTGCAAAAAAAAAAAGGTTATAATAGAAGGAGATGTAAAATATAGGTAAAACCCCTTTTAAATATTTCCATGAATTCAATAAGGCACATAAATGATTATTGTCACCCCATCTGGGAAAGCAGAGCCTGGGCAAGTGCAGTAGCAATTTTGTTCAGCATATGAAATTTTCAAGGCACTCTCACAGAGATAACTGCATTATTCGGTTTATAATACCTGAATCACAGCAACCTTACGACTCCGAGCATGAGATTTTTATGATGGATCTTGCTGGGAACAGTGCACACGCTAAAAGATAACACCAAGTTTTCCAAGGTATATAGTGACTCATTTTGTTGCATTAACAATTAAGACAGCAGAACAGGAGGGTGTCTTCTCCTTCTAAGAGGTTATTTTTCCTTTTCTTTTTGACTTCTTAATTTTATTGCAAGTGACTTCAAGGCCAAAAGGTTGTGCATAGGGTGTTACAACAAAAAGGAGGTTGTAACACTCAGACTTTTAGGTTAAAATGTTCTTTGCTTATCACGTGTTAAGATCTTTCAGAAATGATGTAATGCACCAGGGACTATGGTGCTACATTTGCAAACCACCTTTTTTTTAATCATTAATTGACATCATATAATAATGTCCAGCTCACTACTCCCAAAGTGATGGTAATTAATCTTGTGGAAAAAAAAAAATGACATTTTTAGCTTTTAGCATAGAAAGGTCATAAACAGGTTGTCTTTGGTTTGACTAGATTTTAACCATCTGATCAAACTTTTTTTTTTCTAAACGTTTCTTTAACATTACTTTGTTTTTTTTAACACTTACATATTTAAAGCTTGTATATAAGAGAGAGAGCCTCAGCAACTTGGCAACATTTAAAAGCACTCATGTTATTACAAACAAGTGTGTCTTAGTTACAAATCAAACCTTTGCTGTTCTTCCATGACCAGCACTTTTTTATGGCTTTAGAAACTGTTTGGTACATGATGAGTGATGGTACTGCAAAACATTGATTTTTTTTTATTTTATTTTATTTTCCTTGTCTCATTCCTGAGCCATAGTATGTTCTCAAACAAGGTAAACCACAGGCAAAAATATCATTAAACATTTTCTCAGTACTCCAGCTTGTCATATACTGGTCTAATCATCCTGTCTTTGTACTGATCACACTACTCACAGCTTTCATGTAATTGCAATTCCATCTCCCTCCTTGGCTCTTCAAGCAAGGATGTAAAGGACTGTGAATTGTATGCAGAGTCTTCTCTGTGAAATTTGTACAGTCAAGGAAGATGTTAAGGGGTTATGCTGTGCATGCCAACATGGAGTGTTAGTTGGAAAGGATTGGATTACTGACTAAAGAGAATAGATCA
Organism: Caprimulgus europaeus; assembly: GCA_907165065.1. Next base: position 3,914,903 of record OU015533.1, read on the forward strand.
GGATATTAACTGCCAGCTATCAAATGATCACAGGATATTTTGGTAGTTGTTGCTGCAAAACTGAGCAGATATTTTTAATATTCTGCTTTTTTTTTTTTTTTTTTTCTTCCATGAAAGGAGCAACAGAGGATATTTGGTTCAGTATTTGATTTATATTTGTGCATTTTTGTTTGGATGAGAACTGTGAGAACTCTCTTTTTTGGTTCATGGGAGATCTGGCACATTGCATTTTTGGTTTTGATTCAAGCGGGTTCACATCCCCCGAGTTTCATTTTGACTTTTGAGTTTGAACAAATCCAAAAAATTCAAAACAAAACCCTGATCAACCAGCAAACTTTCACATGATTTCCACCCAAAATCATAAACTTTGCCCCCTTCACAAGCAGAAGGCTACAGTCAAAGAGACAAACTTTCCAAATGCCATTAAATTGAGATATTTTTAAGTCAAGAGAGGCACATGACCCAAATTCTTCTGATTGCCCTGGGCTGCAGGGCCCAAACATCCAACCAATCTTCTCAGAAATCTTATTTACCAGAGAGGTATTTCTGCATGTAGGAAAAAATCAGAGCAAGGGTTTGAGTCCTTTGGCATCTTTCTTGAGAAAACACGAATACGTCATTCCTACCTCCACCCTTAAATTCATTTGCACTGGACATTTCAGTGACAGGTTAAGCACACCAGACTTTCTGGACATAACTCTGTCCAGAAGATGCCATTCCCCTCAAAGAAATCTTTCTCACATACTGTGGGGTCATCTAAAATGGAAGCTTTAGCAAAGACTTTTGGATGCTTGACAGGACCTTCTTGTAAACGATGTGTCCTTGGCCAGTTTGAGAATACCTCCCATGTGAATATATCACAGAAAATCATACATGCAGTTCTGGCCCCTGTTCTGAGATAATGAAAAGCAGAGAAAACTCTGAACATTCAGGAATAACTTTCACAAATATCCTCAAAGGGTAAGATTTACATATTCCAAATCAAATACCTCTGAAACCTACTTATTCCAGTAGGTCCCTTCTAAAAAAAGTGTTATTCACCATTTTCAGTTTATACTTCTGCTACATCATCTTTTATCATCATGCTTTTTTTCAGTTGATTGGACTAAGAGTTATATTTGCATTCCTACCCTCCCTTTTTTTTTTTTTTTTTAGACAGAATTTATAGATTTCCTCAAAAATTATTTAGTATTTTTTACAACAAACTTTTGTTACTGACATCAACAAACTTACCTTTTTTTTTGTGTAAATTAACAGTGTTGCATTTACTTTTCTTACAAGGAAATAGAGGTAAAACTGCATTGTAAGCATCAGGGTCAGGAGAAGCAAACTGGACTGCTTGGACACTTTCTCTTGCTCATTTTCCCTTTTTTTTATTTTTTTTTATTTTTTTTTTATTTTTTTGGCAGAATTGTCTTGGTGTCTTCAGGGTGTTTGGTACTCCTGAGTAAGAAATTATAGCATCTGGCAGCTCTATCCAGATTATCACTACACATCTAACACTAGATATATAACTGACATTTCACAGGATGTTGGAATGTGCTCCATTATCTCTATAGAAGCACTTTGTAAACTTGGATGGGATCCAGTTAAGGAGCCAAAAACAATACTGTGGAAATTACCTGACCAGTCAAATTTATTAAAAAGTGAGTTGCAAACAGCATAAGCTAACACTAATAATTCTTACAAATAGTCCTTGAGCATCCCATAAGTTAAAAATGATGTAATTTAGAGTAATGAGGACATTTTAATGTTTTAATGTGAATAAATAACAAACTTATCAGTTATGTTTATCTGAAAAATTGTCAGCTTTTCATACTTGAGCCAGCCTGATTGTCCATGTGTTTGGGATCTTGGATGTAACTTTATGTCATGCATTGAAACAATCTCATGGGAGGATTATGGGACCCCAACAAGCACCAAGCAACACCAAGTAGTGCTACCAGATCAGACCTCAGTTTGTGTTCCTATGACACTTGAAGGAGGCAAAAAAGACCCATTTTCCACAAGTTTATAAACATAAAAAAGCCTCAAGCAAAAGTGGTGACAATTTCTTTTTTCTTTTTTCTCTTTTTTCTTTTTTCTTTTTTCTTTTTTCTTTTTTCTTTTTTCTTTTTTCTTTTTTCTTTTTTCTTTTTTCTTTTTTCTTTTTTTCAGGCATCTACTCTGTGTCACTGGTGGGAACTGGGAAAGTAACAGTGTTGCAATAAAATGGACCATAAGCTTTTACAAAACAGGATGAAATGTTTATATACAGCTATTACGGTGATGGCCGCTAAAAAAAACCCAAACAAAGATAAATAAACATATTAATTATGTGTTAAACCACAGGACATCTCTTAGGACATTATGATGGGAAGGCTCAAATACTAGAGGTAACTACTTCATTTCACTACACTTCTTAATGAGCTTTATTAACCTTTAGGGAAAAAATAAACCCCAGAAACAGTATTTGGTGTTGTGACCTGTATATCCCCCTCTTGCTTAAAGAGACAATGAGGTCCATCCAGCAAAGAATCTAGGTGGGGACAATATATGTGATCCTCATGACTTAAATGCACCCCCGTGCTCAGGTGGGTGCCAGAAACTAGTGTCCCTGTGTCTAAATTGCACTGGAATCTGTTTAGTTATGGAAAGGCAGCATTTCCCCCATTTTTCATTCCTACTGAGAGAATTTTAAATTCACTCAGCTCATTCCTCATAATTTTTCTCAGTAGCCCAATAAAAAGAATCACTTTCTGTTTTTCAAAATCAAAATTCAGGGGGAAAATGCAGCCACATGAGAAGGGCAGAAATAACTTTCAGATTCTTTGCTCCAGTGTATAGAATATGTCCTTTAATTAAAGCAACTCTCTGGTCAATCTGACACTTCTTTTTTAATTGCAGCCTCCTGTAACCCTGTAATTTATTTTATTTTAATTTGTCAGGGTGTGTGAATGTTTCAGAGTGCCCCAAACAAAATTGGGGCTGTCAAAAGATGTGATGCTGCGTCATCACGTAGCTGATGGCCAGGAGCCAGCTCTGTCAACACTTGGCTTTGTACTGTCCGGGGGAGAGAAGCTGATTCTTCAGCAGTGTCTAATCAGTTTAAAACAAATCTGGAAGATGTTACTAGAAGACAAGATGAGATCCAGGCCACAGCAGCCTCTGCATACAAAGAAGTGAAGGATTTTGTTTGAGGAGAAAATTAAAGAGGTGGAAACAACACTTGACAGTTTCAACACTATTATAACTGTGAGTAAGAAGGAGTGCACTACTGGTTTGGGAAATGGGACTACTGGTACCTAGAGAAAATACCTTGTTATGTTCCCTCTGCTGTGGTGACAGAGATATCAAGAAGTTAGATCTTCCAGTCAGGAATGGAAAAATTCCTGCAAGTTCATCAGCTCTTGGTTAATTCTTGAAAGGAAACCAAACACAAACAAGTTGGAGGGTAAAGATGACAGGGAACAGTTACCTAATAAATCACAGGAGATAGGTATTAAAAAAAGTAAATACACACTTTCAATTTATGGAACAACTTCCATCTGAATCTCTTGAAAGTTTTCAGAAGCTAGATGTTTTCATACCCAAAATAGACATCAGAGACCTCCATGTTCAACTTTTCAGTGCCTCATCTGGAAACCTAAAAGTCCTGGATCACACAGGTAAGTTAGCAAAAGGAAACTCTGAAGATTTTCTTAGGGCTATTTTTCTGTAAAGCTCCATTTCCTTCTGACACTATGCAATAAAGATGGGACACAAAGGAATGAAGGTAGAAAGCCAAACCTTCTTTCCTGTCTGCAGGCACCTGACCTGACCCACAGATCAATACCCAACATAATGTGACCAAGGTGCACACTTTACTTTTGAAGGATGCAACTGCAAGAACACGTGTCATCTTCATACCTAGACAGGGATTGGAAGTAGAAAACTGGTACAGGAGCTACTGACTTCTTCTCTCACTGTTACTGAGAAGGCTCTGCAGAGGTAAGAGAAGGATGTGTCACTGCAAGGGTCGTGTACTGGACTTCCTGTAGAAAACAGAAAGTAACCCCTAACATTAATTTAAAACAATCAGATAAGGAGTTTTATAAAGCAGCTATTACTGGGAAGGGGAGAAAAAGAAAAGTTGTAGATCCAAAGCAATTTCTTTCACCAACCTGAACGAAGCCTTCAGTTGCTGTTATGGGCTATGAACTAGTAGAAAGGAGTCAGGAAGGTGCAGAAATATGCTGCCTTTTTCCCAGCTGCTCAGTGGGAACTGAGAGTTTCCATCACCTGCACCAGGACAGATAATCCCTCAGAAGGCTAGGTAGCAGTGTCTCCAAGAGATACCATATCATCTTTTAATTTTTCTCCCCACCCAGAATGCTATAATTAAAAGACTTCATTTATTTTCTGCTTGTGACAGGGAAGAACAACAACTTCCAGTGAAAAGAAAATGCTTTCCTTATTGCAGTGACTCAGAGAACCAGGAAGTATAACTCTTCGTAATCATCTCAGAAAAAACCCCCTCATCTTTTCTCCACACTTTAGACATTTTACAGTGTTTGGTCCTTGCTGTTTGTCTTCCTTCAGAGATCTCTCCCCTTGTTTCCTTCGCTTTGGTTAATACCCATGTTGTGGACAGCATGGGCATTGGCTCCAACGCATTAAAGGGAGCAGAGTTTATCCCTTGGTCTGTGCAGCTGCATCTATTAAACCTCCTCAATTTTATTTGAGTAAAGTGTGGTGAAATATTCTTTCATCTGCCATGGGAATTAACCCAAGATCTGAGTTGAGACAAATTCCCCTACCTTTCTGTAAAATACGGTAATTCATCTTTTTCACTTTACATGAGGATTTTTCTCATGGTCTATGAAGCAGGTCAGATTACCTTAGATACTTTGTCAGTAGCTGAATGGATAACATACCATATATAAAATACTGCAAGATTACAGACCCACTTCAATTAACCCCCTAAAAGTCTACATGCGTAGCCAGGTTTGGTCACAGAGTCATTGTTTTTAAGTTCTGCAGGAACCCTGACATGATGTCTCCTGAGCAGTGTGCAACACAGAATTTGAGCTACCCTTGTTTAGCCAGTAACCCCCGCCTCCAGATTATTTTCAAGAAACCTATTTTGGATTATTGAATTTTCATCCTTCTATTGCCTGACCCCACGCAATATGCCCCACTTCACCAACCTCTGTGGCCACTGGATCCAAACCTTTTTCAGATTATATACCAGCAGCTCTAAATATTGTTGTTCTAGCACTAAGTTGCATTTTTTAATTAGCACAGAGCTCTGCAACATGCTTTAATAATTGCTTTCAGCCTCTTCTCTTTGTTCATTCCTCCTTTCAAATCAGTAATATAATTTCCATTCCCTTTATTTTTTACTTTTTTCTTGCTTCATCTTCTGATCAACAGCAATGGACAGGACATGACCATTTAGAAGATCTCAAAGCTTCTACTCACTCTCACTTTCTCCACTCTCTTCACTCTCACCAATATTTTACTTTGTCCAACACAATATCTTGGCAGGGTTGGCATCCTCTTTGTCTGCTTTTGAACCTTGCCTGTCATGGAAGGTGCAGATCTGGCACATCAGGTATGAAACATCTAACACCACAACTGACACTAATTACAAACCTCGTTACTAAACTAAATTACAGCTCTAGCTGAGGAAGAAAGGAGGGATAAGACATATGCTGTGGTAGGAAAAGCTTTGGCTGTTTAATTTTTCTCACCTCACCCCAAAACTCTCCTAGCTGAAGCCATGAGGCCATGTCAGCTGTGTTGCTTACCTTGGGAAGAAGCAAAGGGAATGCTACAAGCTTAGCTGCATCTTTTAGTTTGGACTACCTCATCTTCCTCATCTTGGGGAGGTAATTCCAAACTGCCACTGAATTCTCCATGATAAGGAGCATGGGCTGATTTATACTGCAGTTCCCAACATGGAAACTGGTCTGCAGATAAAAACCTGAGTCTGCAGCACCTTACACCAGCACAAAGCATACAACTGCGCAATAAACCTTTTCGTAATCATGAGGAAAAAGAGAGAGGAAAAAAAACCAACCCAGATTCTTAAACATATTCAAACTCAGCTGGAATTCGGACCAAGAGATGGACTAGCTCTTACTTATCCCTGAGGAACATTCACCTCTCTATATAATTAAGCTCTTGGGCTGTTTTGTTAGAGTTGAGAAGCAGGCTTTGCCAAAAGTCATCTGGCTTTCTCCCTTAAAACAGTGACAGGTTTTTTCCCCCCTCCTTGCTAAAGAAACCTTTCAATTTCATTGCTTATGTGTTTTAGGTATAATTATTTTTTTTTTTTACCTTTCACAGTGTTATTTCCTACCCATAAAATTACACAAAAATGGTCATCAGTGAGCCTGCTGAAAAGACCAGCCACCATACATTGCAGAGAATAACCTTAATATTTACCAAAAAAAAGAGACCATACTTCTTTTAAAGATCTTGCTCTAAACAAACTGAATTATTCATGCATAGAATTGTACAGCATTAGAACACCTGTTTTCAATCATGCATAATGTAAAATCACTCATTACCTCACAAGAGCCTCTACATCTCCAGCAATCAAATGGCATTGAAACAGCAAAACAGGTGCTTGGCAGGTGGATCCAAACAGATGTTTTGGGCTTGCTTGTCTTTTCTTGTACAGGTGTGGTGATCTTGTTTTCAACGGCATAATTGCTATTTGAATAGGTGATATTTAATTCTTACTTGCTTTAATATTTATTTTTGCTTCTTCAATTCCTTTTTCCACTTTGTGAACTGCACAAGCTCAAAGCAGCCTACAAGATGTACGACAGCTCCCAGCTGAACTATGAGGCAAAGTAATGCGATGGAGAGTATGGTTCCTCTTACTAAGACCTTCATCCCACAAATCCTCACACATGAAACTTTGTCCCTTTTCTAGACAACTTGTGCAAAATCACTGTAGAGGTAGAGATGGGATATCCTTCCTGAAGGATATTTGAACATTGGGTGTATGGAGATAAGATTAATTTTCATGAAAACAATTCAGACCTGGGAATGAAGAAGATCTCTACATATTTTTCCAGGATTCAGTGATGCACAGTCTGAAGGTGTCTGAAAACGCCAGCAGCTCTAGCACCCTGATGTTGTCAAGGAACAATATATTACAAAACTTGCCTGTGCTTCTGCCTAGACTCCTGCTTTTCATGTGGACTCCACAGGAGTGTGACACAAAGCAGCTCAGTCTTTGCTAAACCAGCCTGCAAAAGCTGCAAAAAGCAATGAATCTGCAAGGAAACAAACAAACAAACAACAAAAAAAACCCACTTAAACAAAAAAAAACAATTTACAGAAAATAAATCAACAGTGGCCAAAGAGTACTTTGGTGCTTATAACCTTCAAGCACTGATTACTGGTTGGCCAAAACAGACATATTCCCACTCTTACTTCAGTTTTCAGCAGCAAAGTGGCAAATCAGTAGAAACAGCTTTAAATTTGGCACCCTGTCTAGCATCTCAACGGACCAGCCAAGGACTGACAAACCACAGAGGCAGTTTATTGCTCTGACAAGTCACTTGTGCCCAGACCATGTTTGCTTCTCGTGGTCTGACATCTTGGGGGCAGAGAGATAAACACGGGAAGCAGTGACCCGCACCACTGCTTCACACAGGTGGGTTAATGGCAAAACAATTTTTCGTGGTTAGCATATAGTGCTTGTAAGGTGTAAACAACTGACTTGTTTTGTGCCAAGCTGGTGTGTGTTACACACCAGAGCAGTAAAAGTTTTTTGATCACAATGTGCCACTGTGAGATTCACCCTGATCACATGGACAGAGATGTTCTCCAGCTCAATGCAGGGGAAAATTCGTCTCTGGAGTGAATCCCTCTATCAAAGGGAAAGTGCTCTTCCCAAACAGGTGAAGATTACCCAATAATACTGGAAAATGTTTGATTCAGAATGCTAGTGGACTTCTCTCTTGAGACAAAGAAATTTAAAATCCATTTTTTGGTCTAGGTTAGCCATCTATTTAAAAACAGCCACATGGTAAAGTAAGAAAAACTAGCTTGTATAAGTTACAGTGCCCAGATATCACAAAGATAAGAGTGATATTAAGAAGCAAACCATGTTTTTGCTTAGTTAACAAAATAACATCTTCCTTACATCCATCATAAAGGCTGCCAAACATCTCATGATGTGCAGCTACTCAGTAACATATCAGGGATCTTTCTGACAAAGGATTTTTTTCCTTTTGTTAATTTAGATGCATAAATAAATAGATAGAGAGATTGTTAGTTGAAGCATCCATAGTTCCTTCTTTTCTTCCCACTCTACCTGGCTGTGGAGGAGATCAGTGTGCAGCCTGATATTGCTACTAGAGAGGTCCTCCCCCAAATAGACTGATATACTGGAAGTATTCATGGAGTATGCCCAGCATCAGTTCTTATGCCAAGATATAGAAAATAATTTCAACAAGCATACTAATTCAATTATTCTGCCTCAGTATACCATAATAATTAACTGTAATTTTTTCAGCGACAGATATTTCATTTTTCTTTGAGTGTAAGCATCTCTTATTACTTCCAAGCAGGAATAGTGAAAGAACCTGAGAAATTAAAGGGTTTATTCTGGATTTACCTCAATGAAATTGGTGCTCTGATGCTAAAGTAATAGGAAGAGTTAATGAACCTGTCCTGAACCAATTATGACAGATTTTAGAGAACACAATTATCTTAACAAGAAGGATACCAAGACTGATAACTACACAGAAACTTGTACATATATATCTATATAGCTCACACCTACACAGACAAGAGGTTTACCTAGCATTATTTTTTGTGCTTATTAATGTGTAGCAATTAAAATATGTAGAAATCTAAAAGAAAAAAATATTCTACCAGTACATGATGGCTTACCTGTCCAAACCGAGCACATGCCTCAAAACAGAAACTCTTCCAGAAATGGCAGGTGCTTGCAGTGGCCTCTGTGTATCCTCCTTCATACCGGTCCTCCAGCCCTCTCTTGGGTTCCTTCTGTGGTGAGCACATGGACAGGAGGATCCATTCCCAGTTGAAAAGCTGCAGGAAGGCTTAGGCTCCAGAAAACCTTCCTTCAGCACATTTCCTTAGAGACTGTGGAACTTGTCTTTCTGGGTCAGACATGTGTGATTTCTAATGTAACAGAATTTAAATGAAAGAACAGCATAGAGAAACAAAGGATGAATCAATGGATCTAGGATGAAATTAAAGCCCAGCAAACACTTCCCAAACTCCATTTGGGAATGATTTCTGAACATTTTTTTTTAACAGAAAAGAGAAACTCTTACATTTGACAGAACAGGTCCAGCTTGTCAGCTCTGGCACAGCCTCAGTCTCAGCATCTACAGATGTACCCCAGTGCTCCTCCTTTGACTCCCATCCAGCCTGAGGTGCTGGAGGTCAATCTCACCCCAGGATGAGGTTGGTTTTTTGGGGGGGGATTTTTTTGAACATTTCCACAAAGGGTTGTTTGATCAGGAGTGTTGCCTCCAGGAAACGGAGCTGCTCTCATCCTACTCATAAGAACTTTTGACCACTTTTCACTGCAAGATCTTTTCCCACATCCTTGTCTCCATGACCAGGCTTCAAAGGATGCTGGGTTTCTCTTCCCTTTCACAATCCAGACCAGCCACATCGCTTGGCTTGTGATGGGTCTGTGTGGTTTTTCTCAGCTCTATCTTTCAGTTCATGCCTTGTATTTAGTTTGGGTCTCAGCTGATCGCAGAGATTGGTCTCTCCAGGATGCTTCTGATCAATTTTCTTTTCACATGAAACATGAATTATTAACAACCACCAGGCATTCAAAACCAACTCACTCCCCAAGTCTCCCATAGTTTTTAAAAAATCTAAATAAATTAAGATCTCCAACATTTTCCTCAAAAGATCAGCAAATGCAGGCTGCACAAAAAAAAGGTGGGAGGAGAACTCTTGAGATAAAAAATTTCTAATGAAAAACATCTTCTTTATTTACAGGTCAGTCACAGCTATTTTGTGCCTAAGGCCAAAGAAGTCATTTAATATCACTGCAACTCTGTTTATTCACCAATAAAATGGTCATACTGCTCTTCTCAGAGAGATGTTACAAAGGATTTATGAAGTATGTGGAGAAATTAGAAGGTTTTTGCTCAGGTGAAAAGCACTGTTGGGAACTTTGCTGCTTTCCTACCCCATCCTCCCAAACGTTCTATAGAATACACCAGTTTTGTGGTAAGGTAGACAAAACCTTATGGCTGAGTTTCATATGTTGCAGCACTATTACTATCACCCAAACCTCGTTTGCAACCCCTGAAGTGAAATCTTGTAATCAGTGTAAAAATTCTTTGGCACTATGCATTTTGCTGAAATACAGTTTACTGTTTCCAGAGAGAAAAACTGAAAATTATTAGAATGATAGAATGATTTGGGTTGGAAGGGACCTTAAAAGGTCATCTAGTCCAACTCTCTGCAGTGAGCAGAGACATCTTCAACTGAATCAGGTTGCTCAGAGCCCCGTCTAACCTGACCTTGAATATTTCCAGGGCTGGGGCTTCTACCACCTCTCTGGGCAACCTGCGCCCAGGTTCCACCACCCTCATTGTAAAAACATTCTTCCTTATATGTAGTCATCCAGAGGAAACAAATAGTGTGGGAAAATTTACACAAACTTGTAACATCCTAGGATTATTTATTCCCATTTACATGGATTTTGCACACTCTGACTCCTCCTTTACCCAATTCTCCTCCATGGGGACCAAAACCAAACACTGGAAAGAGTTATTTCAACTCTTTAGATGTGCATAGATATATTTGCACGCACATATGTGCATGGAGGTATAAAATATAGATTTACATACAAGGGAATGAAGCATTAAATAACACACCGGATGCAAACCCCGCAGCCCAAACTCCCTCGGTTTTCACCCGGCAGCAGCGGGGCTGAGGGCGGCTCACGGTGTGGGGCTGCCCCAGCAGCTCCACTTTCAGCCCGACAGCTGCAGATCCCAGGTGGTCTGACATTTGAGATAAGGACTGTGGGTAAGATTGAAGGTGTTTTAGGGGAGAAGGAGGTGGTGAATAATACTGAGCCTTCATCCAGATGGAATCGTTCACAAAACAACCTGAGATGCTCGATTACTGTCCATATGTCTCCCAGGTCTCCTAAGGCCATACTCCATTGATTTATTAGAAATCTGTTTTTTTCAGCCTTGGTTCTTTCCAAAACAGACTATAATGTGAGATTTACTATCATCTGAAATGCTTCTTTTAAAAAAAAAATATCAGTTCTTCGCACAAGCTAGTCTTCAAAAATGCTTCAATAAAGACCAGATTAAAAAGTGAATATTTCAGGGTGGAAGCCCCCTCTTCATGTACCTTTTTAACAAGTTTCTTCCTGTCACAATGAATGATAAAACATTTTGTAGGGCGTTTCTATGATAAATAAATGGCTGGAGGCTTGGTAGTGGTAGAATAAAAGCCACTAGAATTAAGCATGCTAATAGTCTGCCTTACACTTATTCCTTCCTTTGCATATAAGCCTGGAAGAATTATTTTATTGTTTTAGCACTGCAAACAGTTGTTATTAGTGTATCTTATTTATAGTCAGTTCTTTGAGGCACTATAGTAATATAGAAAAATATCAGTTATTTCATCACACTGGTGAATTTAATGAACCTGAAGGTGTGTGTTATTTTAGCACTTGCTGTAGCTCCTGTGAAAACCCAATGGTGCTAAAATCTGTAAACCTGTCACTGCTTAAGTAATAACCTTGTTAAAAGCATCTTCATTTAACTTATTTCAGCTTTTGCAGAATGCAGGTTTTATTTTATCAGTGTAGGGAATAGGTGTTTCTAACCAAACCACTTATTGTAAATATAGTTAATTGTAGTTCATTAATTTATTCTCAGTGTTATTGCTTTTATTTTAACACTTAGTTTAAATTAAGCATTGTCTAGAATTGAGTTCCCATTTTCGATTTTTTTTTAAACAAACTCTTAATTTATATAAAATATATTTCGTTAGAACAGTAAATTTTATTCTGCAATATGGAAAATGCTCTTTGCATTCATTAATATCCCTTTATGTTGCAAGAAATGAGCTTTCTTCTTTAACAGTAGACAGGAAAACAAAATGAGATTTTTTTTTTTTAATCTTACCACTGTGAAATTGGGCTCCTTTCTTTCGTTTAAAAATATAGAGAAAATGAAATATTGATGGCATGTGTTCCAAATTATCAATTGATCTCTGCAAATGTACATCTACAATTATTGAAATTCTGGCAATAAAAAAATGGGAACTCCCTGCTATTTAGCACCATTCAGCAAAAGAGAAGTGTAATTTGCACCATCACTTTTTTATAGCACCAATGATACTTCCTACATTATTACACTGTGGAGTTGTTTGTGACAAATGATAAAAGTATCAAGTTCCTAGTAAATTTTTACAAGGTGGGCAATTATCCATCCATTAATACTTTTTTTTTTTCTTTGAGACCGACTGTGCTACCCGGTGCTGATTGGCTGACACAACGCATCTGAGGGGTAAAGTCCTCCAAACCTGATGCTGAATGCCAATACAGACCCTGGTTCCTGAAGACAGACTGCAGCAGAAACCCAGATGTGTTGGTTGCTTTGAAATAATTATCAGAATTAGCTATCCAGGTTGCCTCCATTAGATTGTCATTTCATTTGGGGTTTACTTATTTTTTCATCTCCCATAATTCAACTCTCTTTCTCAACGTGTTTCTGTTTCAGTGTTTAGTGATTCATGCTTCAGTTCAGGGTGTGACTAATCAGAGCACCATCATCAAAGAGAGTGCACCCACAATTTACACTGGGCACAAAGCTGACCACCCCTATTTAATCACTCTTATTATTAGAAGTTTCTGGCTTAATCAGTCTTGATTTTAGTTTGCAAACAAGTAAAAAATGTTATTAAACTCCATCCCTTCTCCTGGTTTTGTTGCCAAAAGCCCTAAGGAGGATGGTAGTGCTTCATGCATGGTGTTAGTATCTCTGGGTGGGTACTACATAGCAAGCAAGAACAATGCTCTAGGAGTTACTCCTTACCTGAATGTTAGGGAGCAAGGATGGGTCAGTGGTCAGCCTCTGAGATGGGAAGAAGGAATAGAAGTGGGATTACACCAGACACAAGTATCCTCCAATACCTTTATGAGCATCTCAAAGCTAAGATGGGAGCACCAGGTCTGCTCTGGCACTGAGGAAAGCAGCAAAGTAGACCAAAAAGGTGAGAGGGAAGAGGAGGAATGACACACTGCCTACATGCCATGGCTACATCAGGGTTACTTCATTAAAAGTACTTCTTGTCACAAGCCAAAAGAAGGTGAATGTGTCCCAAGAACTACACCTGGAGGAGAAGGTGGAGGGAAGCCAAGCTGACAGCTCTTGCGCCAGACTGTAGGATTAGGATTTAGGGTAGAAGTTAGGATGCTTCAAATCCCAACAGCTGCAGTATGTCTTCAGGATCTGAGAAACTGGACTAAGCAACTGAAAAGGAATCCAGTTGTTTAAGCTTAGACTGGGATTGTGTTTATATTTGTTTTGCTTGTAACCTTTCGTTTCCAGCCTTCCAACTAAAACCCTGACCTTACGTCTTGCTTAATAAACCTTTTGCAAAAGCTTTATTTTATCATTCAGCCTTCCCCGTGCTGTAGGGAAGATGGATGGGAGGGAATGGGTGAAGCTGTGGTGCAGAAGAGCTGAGGCATGTCCTACTGGAGCTGGGTGGGCAACCAGGATGCGAGTCCTGTCCTGCCAACACAGCCTGGCCACCAACGAGAGCTATAGGGAAATGTTATTCCACCCATTCAGAATCACTCTTGTTAGGTATTTGACAGTCAGGAGAGATCCTATGGCCTAAAGCATCTCGCAGCTACTCCTGGCAAAGCATTCAGTTCAAAGAATACAGACATCTGAAAGTTTATGTAAAAATATATCTAGCTGATAATGATCAAATATTATTTAGATATAAAAATTCTCTGCAAACACATGCGTTATTTTGGAGCAGTACATGAGCCTGGAGCCCTGGGAGAGCCCTGGGGAGCTTCACTGCTGTGGAGTTGTGGGTACATGAGCCCAGTTTGGCAAGGGTGAGCATCACAGAATCGTAGTGGTTGGTTGGAAAAGACCTTTAAGATAATCGAGTCCAACTATAAACCCAACACTGCCAATTCCACCTCTAACCCATGTCCCTGAGCACCTCGTCTACCCATCTTTTAAATCCCACCAGGGAAGGTGACTCCACCACCTCCCTGGGCAGCCTCTTCCAATGATTGACTGCCCTTTGGGTGAAGAAGTTTTTCCTCATATCCAATCCAAACTTCCACTGTGCCTCTGGAGCTCCTGCTCAACCCTACTTCGTCTCTCCTTAACCATGTTCGTAAAACTGGATTATGAGCTCCTACCTATCCTGAAGTTAGCTGGATGTGCTCTTAAAAGTAACCTTGAGCCTCTTCTTCCCCAACACAACAAAAACTTCCAGTACCAAACATCTGGCCTGTTTCCAGAAGCCCTACTATTTCTCCTGATAATGTATGTTACTACCATCCACATTAAAAAAAAGGAACACAAACCAAACATACACAACATATACCAACACTGATGAGAGAGCTGTAGCTATTTATCTCAGTGTTGAGAGACAAAATAATTCCAGGTAGGGTTTCACATTAAAGATCTTTTCATAATATAAAGCCAGCACAACCTAGTTCTGTATCTCTTACAGACTGGAGTTAAGTTAATATTATGTTTATGGCTGTAGTGCAAAAAATGTGAGATTAAATTTAAAATTATTGAGCAGAAAATTTGTATTTAATAAGTTTTCTCGTTAAGCCAGCATTCATTTATCCCTCACACTGACACAACTGTAATAGCAATTTGACCCACATAACTTTTTTGTTTCTTAAGTTATACTATTACAGACCAATTACACATTCTTTAAAGAAATGTTATTAATTATTGAAACATTTAAAAGCTGAAGTCATTGTTTTTGTGCACTTAGCATAGCTTTTAAGACAGATTATAGAGAGAGAATCTTTTGGTAGATAGTCTTAAAATATTCAGCAGTGCTAGAACAATTTAATGAAATTCGCATTTATTTCAAGGATTTTTTTAATTAAATCTATTGGTTGTTGGTATCCGTAAACCCTTAAGAATAAACACCTGCAGTGTTTTATTATGTAAAAAGGTAGTTTAATTGCATCATATTTATCACAGACAAATCAAGCCCTATTCAGAAGATAATAATGACACAGTAATTGGACCAGTAATTGGTTCAGGATGATTCAATATTGTACTAATAATCATAAATACTACTGTCTCTTGCTTTGGTACAAGGCTGACACTATATTATACATTGGATTTGGTGCAGTAAATATTCGTGAACTGGGTCCACTATCGTCTAGGTCTTTAGTTCAACTGCGTTAGTAAATAACAGGTATCAAATAATGCATCTTATGTGAAAACTGCTCCTAACAGGCAGTGCAGGGAATATTGTGCCTTTTTCTGCATCTAGAAATGGCTGGAAGAGGCATCCTTATGGCAACAGTTCTTGTGGTTCCTTGTATTAAACATCACCATTTACCTCTGAGATGTTTCCACTCCAAGAAAACCTGATCACACTCAGAGCCAATTTTAAAGTAGACCCATTTGGTTTATATCTTGCTTTCTTTGGCTTTTTACCTATTTATTGCTATTTATTTGTATTCCTGACAATGGGAGAAAAAGGATAATTCAAAGAGGTCCAATTTGCAAAAAATGTAGAACATCTAGTCTCAAAGGCTAGATAAGCTAACCCAAAACAGGCCACCCCAAACTCCACGGTAAATCAGGGAATACATGCAGTGTGGTTTGTCCCCACTGGGTTGTGCCCTGCTAGGAATGGCCACCAAGGAACCCCTGTGGGCCACCAGATCCCAACAAACCCTTGGCATCTCCTGGGCTTACACTCCCCACAGAAATCAACACTACTGTTTCATTGACTGTATCTTTTTCATGTGTTTCCAATATTTTCTCTGGCTGGTCCAGAGAACCACCATCTGAAATGAGAGGGTCACCAGTAAGGTGAACCTCACCTCCTGCCCAGCTCCACAGGGGTCTCATTGCAACCTTTCAAGTCACACTTTCTATTTCAAATCTGAGTGGTTTTCTCTCAGAAAACCCGTGTTTTGGTGGGTTTTTTGCTCATGAAAATAGCTCTTGAAAGTCATGGTGAAAAGCCCTTTGTTTATTCCTTATTCTTACTGAATATGATGTGTCAGCAATTGGGTCTGAGCTTCCCAAACATAGATAGCACTAAATAAAAGTACTTAGATTTATACTTAGAGAGGTAAAAAGGGATGCTAAATTTTCTAAAACAGTACAACTTCACTGGATTTCACTTAAAACTTTGATGAGAGTTTTCCAGATTTTCCTCAGATAATCTGAGCATCTACTTAGTTCTCTGCTATCATGACTTCCTTATCATGTAAATAAAAGCCTTACTTATTCTAATAAGTGAAAAATAAATTGGCCTACTGGTACCCAACTGTAATCTACTTTTTTTGCTCTGTTTTTATTTGTATGTATAATATACCATTTTTTTTTCTTTCTTTACTTGACTTGTGCAGGGAAGGGAGGAAAAAAAAAATCTAATCAAGCAAACACAATAGTCTTATGGCAAAGGGTGGATGGTAGGAGGTTGCAGTCCTGTAGCCAGTTGCTTGTTTATCATGGATTGATACAGTATAACATGGCGCACAAAACCACTCACATGCCGTTTAATGATCACTGTGAAAATCACGCCTGTCACCACGGCATTCAGCAGACACTTGGCGGACCCGCCGCACTGTTTCTTCGCCAGTGCTGTGGTCTTTCAGAGAGAGCCAAAAGGGAGTGGAGCCTCATTATCCCCGAAACAATGATCCTTATTCACTAAGCAGAGAAACTTGCTTTTCATCGGCGCTTTATACAGCGCAGAGCTGGAATAGAGATAACATATCCCCTTTATCACCAGAACAAAAGCTTGAGGTCTATGCTCCTGGCTTGGAATAATACCCTCAGCAGCCTAAACAGATGCATTTGTAAGCATTTACCTCTTTTCCTTTAATTGTGTTGCACTGGAGAGGATGTCCAGCGAGGCCCAGGTACCAACAGAAGATGAATGGTGCCATGCCATGTCGATCCTGTGGAGAAGTGACAGGGATGTTCAGCTCTGGTCCTTCTTGATGCACCATCCCCATTGCTGATGCTTCCACTCCAAAACACAGTACCTGAAGGATGGAAGAAGGGAGGAAGATGAGGAATGCAGACAGCCAAAGAGACAACTCACATTGCAGAAGGTACTTAGGGAAACATTTTAAGACTATATAGCAGAGCAGCCATAGTGTAGGCACTAAGGCTGAAAGCAATCTGTACAAATGAAATGCTGTGGCAGAATAGCACCAGGGGACCAGTTCCCTCATAATGGAGTCAAAATAATGGAGTCCAAACACACCAGTTACCCACTTGTCCTGCAATGGTGGCAGCTATGGGAAGGCATGCAACACCAAACCCCTTTTTATTCTTTTTTTTCCCCTTGATATTCCATCCCTAAGCCAATTTTTTCTTCACTTAGCCTGAGTCTCTCTTACCTTAGCCTCACGCAGGGAGGAGGGAAAGGTGAGAAGACAGGAGAGCTATCGCTGTGCACAGCCAGGCAGGCAGGCAGCAGAGGTAGATGAACAGAATGTGTTGAAAGCATCATGATCCAGCGCCAGGAAATAACAGTTAGCATATCCCTGAATGACATTTACAGGAAACCTATGTTTCCTTTTCAGGGCCATAAGCTTCAACAAACTGGTGTGTTCAGTCAGCCCTTCCCCATGTACAGTATGGATGCCACAATTTTCTCAGCATATGCTCAGCTGCGTCCTTCTGATGGCATCCATGTTGGCGCCTTTCCATCTATAGGCATGGAGGGATGTCTTCATCTTCTGCAGGAGTCTGGGGCTACTGCCAAAGGCAGGGATCCAAGCACCGCAGGCAAGGAAAGTGGATCGTTTTGGTTCCTGAATAAGGATTGGGCTTTGCAACACCTGAGCAGTGAAAATCCTGCGGAGCCTTCATGGCCGGAGCCAGGAAACGCCACGGTTCTGCTGAATATTGCTGAGCAGAGTCCTATTTAACCCAAGGTGAATGTTTGCTGCAGAGCAAATTACAGAGAATTTAGGAAACAAATGGCAAATAGGCAGCCACATGTAATGTCCATATAAAGGCTTCAATGGTTTTGGCTCTGAAGCATTCTCGACATGTAATAGATAACACTTTCGTTATCTTAACTCACCCCCAGCTCTCACCTAAGGAAAAACCAGGCAGCTTGTGCTGTTATTCCAAGAATTGGTTTACTTAGGTGAAGCAGAGATCCCTTTGATCTTTTGTTATATGCTGCTGAGGAGCCCAGTTATACACCATCCAAAGCAACAATACTGGTTAAATCCTTCTATTATTTACTTCTTTATTTTTAATCATAAACAACCAAAAAAATCCTCTTCTTTTTTCTCCTGGAGCTTATCTGTTTCTTGTCTTTTCACAGTGTGGGCCAAAATGTACTCTTCTTCTTGAGAAAGGAGGATTTCACTGAAGCAAACAGGATACCCAGAATTAAGGGCAGGATTTTGTCTACACACTGTTTTATCCAATGTACATTTATCGTATTTAATACACTTAGGAGAGGAGAAAGAAATATATTTAGATATTGAATGGTCTTGGAAATCATTCTCAACAAGGAATAAAACATTCCCTTTACATAAAATCACATTATGGAAGAAACATTTAAGTTAATTTCAGGAGAAAATTTAGAAAACAAAAGCCAAGTCATGGCCATACACAAACTTAAACACTTCTCCTGCTTGAGGAAGAGCAGCTGAAATATTTCCTCTCCACCTTTCTGATCAGCTTGTTTTAGTGAAGTGAGAAGGTAACCACATCGATCAGCAGTGCATAAAAGCCAGGCATACACAAAGCAGCAAGAGGTGATATAGATGTGAATTAAAAGCTATTTTATAGCTCTGCACCTGATCAGGAAAAAAAGATCTTTTTAGCTCAACCACACAAAAGAAGTTGTCTCTTACTTTTGAGTCATTTTTCTTCCCCTTCTTCAAACACGTGCCTTTTTCCAAAGAAATGATGACAACACAAGGCTAATTAACAACAAAGAATAATTGAACTATGGCTATAACTATCTACCTTTAAATCAAAGGAAGAAGGCAACCAATACTAAAATTTAATCTGTCCTCTGGGGCTGGAGGCAGCTTACAGGTTCAAGTCAGATAGCAAATGTAGCTAAATGGCAGTCAGAAAAGATCATGTGACTGGGGGCTAAAAACTAATTAATCTCCATAAAGCTGTAAGTGAGGTAGGTAAGATGACTTGAAATCTGATTACATTATTGCATTTAAGGAGGGAAAATGCAGCATGTATTTTTCATGTTGATTTTAACCACCTGAGCCCTTAATGACATTTTGTACCTTGAAAGAAAACTCATATTTCATTTATATTTAAAAAGATCTACAAAGATGCTATTGTCATCTGCTCAGAATTTACAAATTTAGCCTCAATAATGCTGCTTTGAATCACAGAGAGTGCATTTCTAAACTTTTTTTTTTTCCCCAGTGTAAGTCAGAAGAAGATTCCATATAACTATGAGAAGCTGTAAAGTCAAACATTTAAGAAAAGCTGAAATCAGTCTTAGGGAAAAAATAATTTTACTATATACTCCAATACAGGAGGCAAAAAAAGACCCTGCATTCTAACTGACTGCTGAAGATGCATGTGTTTTACTCCTCTGATTTGTAAACAACCTCTGACACTAAATTTTGAATCACTGGGAACACAGCATTGCTTATGATTTCTATTATTTATAAATGTCTATAAAGCAAAGAACAAACAAACAAACAAATAAACAAAAAATTCCAGGCTGTCTGGAGATCTCAATTCAATGAATCAAGTCAAAATACACACAGAATAAACCCATTTAAACTTTTTTTTTTTTTTTTTTTTGGAGGACAGGTTTTAGAACAGAATGAAAACAGAGTACTGGAACTACATACCAAGCTGAAACATTCATTTTTTTTAGGCTTCAGTCATGGCTATGAGCTGCTGTGCATAACCTCTGCTTCTTGTGTAGCAGCATCCGTGTAAATATGACAGAGGGGAAAATCCACAGACAGCAAAAAAAAAAAAAAAGAAAAGAAAAGAAAAAGAAAAAGGAAAAAAAACACAACCAAAAAAAAACCAGAGGCGTTATCGGAGTCAATTACATGTTGGTGAGATTCGTTATCAGCAGCACCTGCTAACCACGGCGACACTGCAGCCGCCTGCCTGCGCAGGGGGACTGAGACAGGGACAGCTTTATGTGATGAAAAAGGGTACTTTTAAAAATGTTCGTAATATACTTGATATATACTGCTATACAAGTATATAGCAGCAATAAATAAACAGCATTTAAGTTAACAAGCACACGTTTATAGGTATAATAATGGCATTTTGCACTTCTGCAACACCTTTGATCCCAGAATTTCCAAGTCCTTTGCAAGGATTAATTAATTAAGCTTCAACACGCCCCTGCACCAGATGTTATTAAAATACTTTTTTATGGCTTACAAATTCTACGAAAGACATGCTTGTATTTCATGTCTTATTGTGCCTCCTATCCAAAGCAATTACTTTTCTCCTCACTTGGCTGTGCGGTGGACGGGAAATGATGCTGGGAGTTCTCCTGCCAGCTTGGGCTGGGAGATTCCTGTGCAGCTTTTAGCCTCTGATTGCTGATCAGGAAATTTAGGGGTTCATGAAAATTGGGGGTTCATGCTTGCCTGTGCACTCCTTCCCTTGAGCAGCTCCCTTGCTTTAAAACCTCAGACTTTCCTTCCCCACCTCCAGTGTTGCTTTTTGCTATGAGTGATCTTCCTGAAATGCTCAGGGATTTTGCAATTTTGCTATTTAGAGTTGGGATGACATTTTTCCCACATGGTGAAACTGCCATGTGGCTCTAAAGTGCTCCTCCCCACACCCATCCCCTTCTTTTTCCTGTCAGGAACCAAATCATTATACTTTTTACATCTTTATTCCCAGCTTTGCCAGAATCCAAAGTGAATTACAGTTCAAACTCTACTTGCAGGTGATTTAAGGTAGAGCAACTTGGCAGTAAAACTTGCAGGATGAGAGTGTGTGTGTGTAAAGTCTGGCATGTGTGTGTGTGTAAAGTTCCTTGCATGAACCCTTAGCCTCTATGGGAAAAGAGTACATTGGCATTAGTTCTCAAAAACTAATCCTCTCCTTATCACTCTTATCTAGAGCTGGCCATGCATCCTTCACTGGGCTGGGATTAGTAGAAAACTCCCACAATAAAGCCAAGTTTGGTCCTAAAACTTATTAAACACAGATGCTTGAATTAAGGATTTTATTACTGTTGGGCAATATATAACACCTCTTTCTTTTTCCTTCCATTTCCTGAAACAGACTCTCAGGTACTTAATAAGAAGCTCACAATTCTGATGTGTGAGGATGCTAATTCACATATCTCTTCTCTACCTAATTTATTATTTATTGAAAGGGTTTGTGTCTGCTAGCTATTAAATTTGAGCAAAATTTGGCCAATGGGTTCAATTACTGGATCATATAACCATACAAGTCCAGTTTCAACTTCATTTCACACATATCACCTTCTAGAAAACACACCTGAAAATATTTTAATGTCACTAATATATGCCAACAGACATCTTAAATTGATCTTCTCTTGGCCTAACTATATTTTACCCTGAAAAGTAAAATACTTTCTCCAAATCTGTCCACATCACTACATTTCCAGCAGCAATGGCCTCTTAAGGACAGGGACTCAGAAAGGTAGGATGGTTGGGCTCAAAACTCTCCATAAGTTTATCCTCAAGCATCAGTGTCAACAAGCCCTCAGCTGTGCACCATGGGTGCCCAAATTCCTAAAGGCAACAGGAGATGGACCTCTTTGAGACCCACTAGCTACAAACTGGTGGAAAAATACCCCTCTCCAGGGGCATAGGGTCTTTGGGCTATGGCCATGGGTGGTTTGGTGACAGATGTATACAACTATCCAGGATATTTTTATCACACCACTGACAGTCACGGGCTCTCACCAGGCAGGTGGCTTTTGACATTTCCTTATCGATATAATTGTTTTTCTCACGGTGGTCAGCACAGTCTCAGAGTTTACTTTACCCAAACTACGTTTTTGCTGCCGTAAGAATGGCTCACCAGAAACCAATTTTAGGTTTCCTGGATTATCCTCCAGACGTTGAGCACGAACCACGTCACCGCTCATACTTCTAACAGATGTGTTGTTGTGCTCCTTTAGATTCATTATTTCCTCTGTCACCGTACTTGCTCGTTCAGGCCATAAAGAGCAACTGTCTGACCAGCAGACATACATAACTCAGCTTCAAAGCGTGGTTTTGTTTTGCTTTTCTATAGCAATGTGCCATAGTCTTGTGCCAACTACTTTTGAGAAATACACTGCTGGCCAGCATCAAGTGGAGCTTGTTCCTTAAAAAGGTACTTTGTGGATTCCTGGGTTTTTTTTTGTTGGTGGTTTTCTTTTTGAGGAAATAAGTTTGTTCCTTTTACGGTGGAAGAAAAGGGAATCCCCAGGCCAAACTTCAGATTCCTGACATAATTCTCCACCTACTCAACTGCAGTTGTGCCCTAGCACAAGCACGTTCCCACACAGCTTGAGGACGTTGCAGCTCCCATGTGCCTACAGAGAGCAACACCTCCCCGGAGAGTGGGAAAGGCAGAATCTACCACCAAAGTGTATTTTCTTTAGATGAAGATAATCTATTAAAAATAAACTATGATCTTACCTTTTTCAGGTCACTTAGATAAGGTAGCTGAGTCCAATTGGGGTGAAAAAGTATTTGTACCATAGGAACATTGATACCACAGCAGCCCAGTGTGCTTAAATATTTAATTATACTACAATAATGTACAACCAAAATACCTTGACTTAATTTAAGTTGCATCTAGAAAGATGTCATTTAAGATACCAAGAGGTAGCTTTCTAACTTTTTTCCTCCTCTCTTCTCATACATTTACAATTTCTGCTCTTAAGTTTGAAAGCATGTAAAAATTCCTTTTTTTTTTTTTTTTAATAATATTGTAATCAAAGGATTGGCTCTTGGACTTCATAGTCCTTGGTTTTATATACGTGAGGCAAAACATTAGATACAAATCTATCTGAAGGCTCTTTAATAAGAAAGATGGCATGTAAATTCTGGTTTAATATAAAAGCCAATTCAACTATTAATCATGATTACAGATAATTCCCAATGTGGCATGATATCATTTAATTTCCCAAAAAAACAGAGGAAGTGACAGCACACATTTTTTTTGAAGCCATGCCATGTAATAATATCACTCAAAGCCTTTGTAACCTATTCTGTGCATAGGTCATAAATTACCAATCAGACACGTAGATGCCATTTAATATTTTAAAGTCTCGTTTTATATATTCTTTTTCCTTGTTCAATGCTTTGTCTTAACAAATACACTTGGCCATAATGAAAATAAACCTACTGAAGTCTCTGTGGCCTGAGACAAGCTATAACACATTTCTGCACCACGGGGTGGGCTCATGGGATACCTACTGAGAAAATGCATCTCCTCTGCGCATGCCCAGACTATTAAAATGAATTGACATGTTAATGCTGACAGGAAAAGAGCACAAGAGAGCTTGCTAAATTACTGCTCAGTCAGGCACTAGGAATTCCTGAGTGGCTAACTCCTGAGCAAAACCTGCAGCAAAGAGACGAGGTGGGGAAAAAAACAGGAAGAAAAGAGACTGAAGGAGGGGCGGAAAAAGAAAAAAAAAAGAAAGAAAAAAGAAAAAAAGGAGAAGTGGGTGAAAAAAGAAACTTTATTGTCAAATGTAACAAAACAAACACTAAGGGGTTGTCACGTTAGTAATGCACCTACTCATAAATCATATGGATTTTAATCATACCTGCCACCTCAGCCTGCTTCTCCCCTGAGAAATTGTTTTTCTTTTTGCTCCCTCCTTCACTCGCTTTCAATTATCTGGAAGCTGTTTCTCGTGTTTATTTATTTATCTAAAGTTCACATACAGTATGCATGCACAAATTTCCTCTGGGGGACTGAGACTAGGCAGATCATACAAGGATGCGGTGGAGCGTAGCAGCTAACAGCTCAGATGAATGTACTCAGTCTCAGAAAACCTGCTTTGGACCACGGTGACAAGAGAAGGGGAGGACAGAAAGTAATTAGTGTGTGTACAATGATGGATTATGGCTTAATATTCAGGCATTTCACCTTTTGACTGTTATAGGTAGGCCCACAAAGATGGCAAACAAAGTCCACATTCTTGCCAATGAGGAAAAAAAAGGAATAAAAGGAAAAAAAAACCTAAAAAGAAGCCAACCTAAGGTTTTAATTTCTTTAACCATATCTTCTGTTCAGTGAGTAAATTGCCATTAGTTTTTTAGTTGTGTTTCAGACCTTTTATAGTTTGGAAAACACCATATATATATATATATATATACACACATATACAAAAAACCTGAGGGACAGCTGTGTGACAAATTTCTGACAAGCTGGCATAATATTGTTTTTATGTCTCACAGCTTCTATATGTAACTTTAGTACTAAAGTGCAACTCAGTCTTTCAGATTTTAAGGAGAGGGTGAACTGCCAGTGACCTTTTCTCAGCTCTGGGAGGTGAGCATGCAGATCCATCACGACATGAAGATCTTATAGACAACTTAAAAAAAAAGTCATCATTTTTGTAAGTCAGATTGGAGGAAAAATAGATGGGGAGAGTTTAATGAGTTAAAACTACAGGTTAAATAGAGTTTTAACTCCAAAAATGAGTTTAAAGCAGAGTTTGAACTGAAGCTCTGCATGTGTGGATTAGGTCTACGGTAGGTTTTTTAAGGACATTTGAATCTATATTTGCTATGCAGGGTATTGCTCAATTAAAGGAACATCTAGACAGCTCTCCCGTTTGGAACACTTGTAGAAATTAAATGGATCACATGCAGTTTGACATTTTGCAAAATAAAAGAATAATTGGGGCACCGTATTGTTTTTGCCTTTTAAAGAGAATATTCAAACTCACCCTGTGAAGCCTAGCTGGAACCAGAATTTGGAATTTGGGTCCAGATTTCTTTCCCCCATGGCTTTCTCAGAAAATTAATGATGCTACAGTTAACTCTTTCACCACCACGCATTTCTCACTGGATGCTTGATGCACCTCTAGCCTGAGGTTTAGGTGTACTGAGAACTTATTTAGTTAAATTTATATGAGAGGGAAATTATTATCTGGTATGATGGACTCTTCAGTTCAAATTTTTACTCTGAAGGTCATGAGCTGGGTATGAAATAACTCCTGTGCTTTATGGTCTTTGAATAAACACTATTTGGAGGAGTTCAGCTACCTGCCAAGGTAAGGTAGAAGGTGAGGGTGGATTTCTCAACACCTCTAGCCCCATCTCCAAAAGCCAAGGAGCCCACAGATTCTCTCACCACCTCTCTTTCTGTGCAAACTGACAAAACCAAATGGACCAAAACCTTGAGATGAAGGGGTTTCCAGCATCCTGCAAGACTCCAGTCTCTTCATGTAAAGCAAGTGCATGCCACGCTCAGAGCAGATCATTCATCAGACGAGGAGTCACAAACGCTTATATATGTGCCATCTTTTAGACATTTTAACAGCCCCATTAAATATTGTGGCACAAGCTAAAAATTAACTGTGAAGATATACTTTTTCTCACTTTCACTACAGAAGAGCCTGAAACAAAATCCCAGATGTTCCCAATCTAAGTTCAAAAAGCCATCTTGAATCGCTACTTTCCAGAAAAGTATTTCAAAAGAAATCCAAGGAGATGTCCCTTGTCCTGATTTTATGGACCCTGCCAGAGACTGCAGTGGCATTGAGGGACCTTCAGTCCAACCCACCACAGACCTTTAATCCAACTCAGGACAGCCACTCTTCTATGCCTATACATGTGTGGAGGGTTCAAATAGTCCACAGGATCCACTGAAGACTCCAAAAATCAAACAAAATACATCCCAAAGACACAGAGCTCCATTAATAATAAAACCATAGAATCATTTTTGTTAAAAAAGACCTTTAAGATCATTGAGCATAACCACAATCCTAACACTGTCAAGTCCACCTCTAAACCATGTCCCTAAGCATGACATTTACACATCTTTTAAATACTTCCTAATAGTGCCATGGAAGCATCATTACCTGACCTGGATGACACTCACAGCCTGACAAAGAGCCTATTTTCCTCCATCTCTGTGTTATTTGAGCCAGAACATAACACAGGTATGTTGCTGTGACCACAATTAAAAAAAAAAAAAAAAAAGTGTATTTTCTGCCTGCAGTTTCTTCCACCTGAAGATCAAAGCCCTAAATTCCGTACAGTTTGCTCCTCTGAAATGCCAGCTTCCTTGCTATAAATGACATATTGCAGATTTGGTATAACTTTCATTTCATTTCATATTTTAATTTGCAATTTCAGATATCAAAGAAAGTCAAAGTGACAAAAGCCAGCTTGTAAACCCATTCAAGAGGAGCTTTCAATGGTTTACATAAATCAACCCATAATCTACTTTATTTAAATCTCTGAGTGTGTTAAAGGCTGCAATTTGTCAGAGTAAGATAAAAAGCATGTATTAATGAGAACAGAAGAGTAACATGAAGCAACATTAAACAGTACACAGCAGTAGGATGTAAACAGACTTGTGTCTCTGTGAGTTGCCATCAGTTGTAGTGAACCCTCTTGGTCTAGCTGTCCACTGTAGGGGTGGATAGTTGGTCTGGAGGACTTATTTCATCACAGCAATCACCCACAAACAAGAGCACAGAATTAATTAGGACATACCTTCACAGGACACGTGTTTCTCCAATGTGGTCATTATTTTCTATATGCTCTTCTACAAGCTGGTACTCCAAACTGGAAACATCACAATTTTTTGACTGCTTTATCCTTAGGGATCTATAAGGGATTGTGAGTTATCAGTCACCCAATCTTTCCAAAAAGAGCATCTCTAGGAAATACTTCAGGTAAATAAACTGACATGACTAGCAATAAAGTTATATTATATGGAACTTGCATGAGTTAAATGGATCTAGATATAATATAAATACCTTGCTCTTGGTTTCACATTACTCAGATGGCAGGAATTAGAGCCAAAGTTTTGACAGACCTAAAATTAAAACAAAAAAACAAACAGACAAACAAAACAAACAGGGAAAAAAAAAATCAAACAAAATCCCTAAGCTCTTTAGTTAGCTTCAGTTTCTCCCAACTTTGCAGTAATGCAAGATTTCTTTATGCAATTGGGGGGAAAACGAATAGTTACCATGGAAATTGCCACAAATCTTTTTATTTCAGCCTCCTCCAAGCTACAGAGCACATTTATGAAGACACACATAGAATCTACTCATCATTAAAGCTCGCAATGAGAACTTAGGCAGCAATATAACTATAATGTTTTCCCAAGTTTTATAGCATATTTCACAATAATTTGCTCTGCTCTCGTTCTCATTACAAAGGCAATATTAGGATGATAATGACTTACATGCTCTGTCATACTATACTACTCTGACCTTTTCAGTATGCTGCCTTTTGAAAGCTTGACAAGGCCACCTCTTCTGCACACGTTAACATGGCAGAAAACTGGGAGCAGGGAAAGGGAAGGAAGAAGTGGATGACAGCAATAGAAACTCTGCCAAATTCTTTTAAGCTTTAAATAACCTTACTCTAACTCATCATTTTTGCGTGTGTGTGTGTATTTAAACAGATTTCCTGCCTTTCCTCCAGCACTTTGTATCCCTGGATTTGCACTGGTCATCCAGTGCAATGCTTTATCTGCAGTAGGTACATTGCAAATCTAGAGGTCTACACCCACACACTGCTGCTTGGATATCAGATTGGCCCTCTGAATTATTCATCAGCTCAGGAACAAAGTCAGAATTTGGTCCCAGATGACCAGACATCTCTTTTCTCAGCATGTACAACTTTTTTTAGTGTGCACTGTAGACACTAGGCCTGTCTCCTTAGACAGATGCAGCATTTACTTTAGGAAATGTTCTTCAGCTGCACTCCCTGCTGAAAATTCCCCCATGAATGATCAGGAGAGCAAAGGAAGGTCCATGTCGTGGGATCAGTGCACAACCTGTTGTACAAGCATGGAGTCATGAGGGACATACTTGCATCAAGTGCATTCTTCACACTCCCTCATTTGCTGGAACATAAAGAGTCAGAGAAAAGCCCAGAAGAGCCATTGCCAGCTCTCCTTCCCCTTGTGTACCTTTTTTTAGTGGCACATGGCCATATCATTTCTTGAAATGACTACAGAAAAGGACAGGAGCCTCCTAAACCATTGGAAACCTTGTGATGGAGGAACAGTTGCAGGGATGGTAAGATGTGCAAAGTAGATGGGCCTCCTTGTTTCCTTGGCTGGTCATTCTCCATCCCAGCCTTTTGATGTACAGTGCTGGAAGCAACCCAAGGAACAACCAGACTGGCACTAATCTCTGGTTTTAGTGATTCAAAGGGAGCCCTCAGCCTCCTTTTGCTTATCAGCATTCAGCCTGACCTCCCTCAGACACTGCCCTGATACTGCAATGCTTCCCACCTTCCTACAGCTGAGATGGGGACTGAGAGGTTTTCATATCTCTGTCTTACATCTGGCCTCTCCAATATAACTTGCAGGTGTGCTGAGAAGACTCATACACACTCAAGATCACTTTTTTTAAATTTTTCCTTCAATTTATCTGAAATAGACTGCCACATATATTAGATCTGCAACGTTGTGCTCCTCCACTACATCACTTCAATAAGAAAGAGCTTCCACCGCTTTCCACTGCTAGGTATGTGCTTTGCGAAATACACTAATACGGTGACTGAAGAGTTAATTATCTCTGAGCCTGCTGCTTGAGGATTATTTAACACACCAGGTGCTTGCTGCACTCTCACTGGCAAGGAGAGCATGGGAACAGGGATGAATCATGGCTGCAGCTGCACGAGAGTGGGGTCTGGAAGCTGGTGAGGGAGCTGGTGAGATAACCGTGATCTCCCTGGGACCGTCTTCTATTTACACAAATACTGAACAAGTGCTGAGCAAACCCAAGTGGACCCCTGGTCCTCCCAGTATCCACCTTCTGATTGCACAGACAAATATCAGTCGGCACCAAGGGTCTCATCTTCCTGGGGAAAGCCAAGATCCTCGCAATCTAATGGTCCTCAGGTACATGCAGATGCTTATCACTGTCTTTTACACACTGCTTATAAAGCAGCTCTGCTCAAGTACAACGACTTTCTGAGGCTGTAGGGGAGTATAACATTTCACTACAGCTTTCAGTTCCTCTAGTCTTCATAGAATCATAAAACGGTTTAGGTTGGAAGGAACCTTAAAGATGATCTGGTTCCAACCCCCCTGCCATCAGCAGGGACACCTTCCACTAGACCAGGTTGCTCAAAGCCTCATCCAACCTGGCCTTCAACACTTCCAGGGAGGAGCAGCCACAGCTTCTCTGGGCAACCTGGACCAGTGTCTCACCACCCTCACAGTGAAGAATTTCTTCCTGATATCTAATCTAAAGCAACTCTTGTCCAGTTCATGAGCCACCACTGAACTGTCCCAGAACAGTAAAACTTTACATCATTCTTTAATCAGGACAAGCTATTTCAAAGTCAGCTAAAAGCTATCCTCAGGTCCAATCCAGTATGGTTTTATTTATGTAATTCATAATGTAAATGACAAAAATCTGCAAATTCAGTCAACTTGTCAAAAAAAAAAAAAAAAAGTTAAAGGAAGTATTAGAAGGGAACTGATATGGAAAACACATTGTACCACTCACAGGGAGGCAAGTTTTTGACCCATCTGAGAACTTTTCCTGTGCTTACCTATATCAGAGAAAACTATAGTGATAACCCTTCTCCCTCTATAAAAAGTTGGTTCTGAATAAGACAAATATGTTTTCTCTGGTACATTACCTCCCTTGTCCCACAGAGGCTAAAAATGTTACATTCAGTGAAGGCAATGCATATCAGTGGTCTCATAAAAAAACATCTCTACCTACAGATCCCTTATTCTGGAGGTAAGAAAAATTATTTCATGTCAGTGCATCAGGTGTGTAAGAGGGAATCACAGAATCACAGAATGTGAATCACAGAATCTTGGGGATTGGAAGGGACCTCGAAAGATCATCTAGTCCAATCCCCCTGCCAGAGCAGGAACACCTAAATGAGATTACACAGGAAGGTGTTGAGGTGGGTTTTGAATGTCTCCAGAGAAGGAGACTCCACAACCTCTCTGAAACTACAACGCTTCACCTCCTCCCTTTTCTGTTCCTTCCCAGACTTATGAAACAAATGAACAAAAATTAATAATAATAATAATAATAATAATAATAATAATAATAATAATAATAATAATAATAATAATAATAATAATAATAATAAAACCCCACTTACTCCACTCCAGAGGCTGAAAGTGTAGAACAGAAGGTAGCAGAAGGTAGCAGCGTGATGGCACAAGTCCCCTGGGACTACCAGTCCATGCAAAAGACGATACACATTCTTCTCAAGCACAACCGAATGGCATTTGTAGACAACCTTCTTTTCCATATCTGATACCTTAGAAAAGTGTTAATGCCTCCCCACCACCCCCACAATGAGGGCTGCTGTATCATCAGCTGGTTTCCCCATTCACAGGAATGAGGTTCTCCCTACAGCATGCTGGTCCAGCTGCTGCTGGGCATGATGTAAGCATTCCTGGTACATCCTGAAATGATCCCTAAGTGACTCTTACTACCACATATCCCATATCCAACTCTTTCCCTTTGCTGTTCTCTGCTTCATGAGTTTTCTTTTCACTTTCCTCAGTGTTTACTGTACTTTGAACAGTTACGTGGCTACCATCCATAGGAGAACCATGGGAACTGGCAGGCAATGAATGACTGGCATGCAAAAAGGGGTTTTAGATTTTTTTTTTTCCCCTCCTTCTTCTCCTACTTCTCCTTCTTGAAAACAACCTTGGCGAGCCATCAGATGAAAAAATCTATTCTTCTGCCAGCTCCTACCCAGTGCCGGTGTCAAGCTATTTAAAACTCTCAGAGAAGTGATTTGAGGGAAGGTAGCATCAACATATCAAGCTACAACTTTTCCCTCTATGTCAAAAAAACACCCCCAAAAAACCCCCAAAAAACCAAACACACACACAAAAAGAACCAAACTGCCAAGCTCTCTTTTCTACCTGGACTTAAGTTAAACATCCCAGCACCTGACATAAATGTACACTGTAGGAATCCATAATAAGTCACCACAGTTAAAACTAGCAACTGCATTTTTGATGTGAGAGCTTAATCCTCATTGTTACTGGGGAGTCTGGATTTTGCCACAACAGAGGGTTTTTTTTTTGTTATATTACATGCCTACCAACCAAGTCTTTTTCTTTTATAGCTCCCTATGGTAAAGAAAGGAAAAAGAGTGGATTTAAGTTTCCAGGGAGCTGTCGGCCTTTGTAATAAGGTACATGGCTCACTGCTAGTTCACAAAGGGGGTTAGCACTAGAACCGCGGTGAACTATTCATCCTCCCAGCGAGCTCAGGTGAACACAGTGCTCAGAGCCAAACGGGAACGCTCAGTCCCATTCACCCAGTAGCTATATAATGTACCACAAGCTGAAAACTGTTCATTGAGCCAGCAGGAAATTCAGACATTTAGCAAGAGCTGGAACCAGAGCTCCTGTGATGGATGGTAATATCCAGATCCTGGGAACTGCATAGTGATGCTGAGCCAGGAGTGGGGTGGGTGGGCTGCCATGGCAAGGGAGAGCATCGCTTTCAAGATCAGTGAGCAAGGCTGGGAGTCATAGGAGAATGGGCTGAGGTGTTCCTCCTCTCCTCCTCCCTGGGAAACTGCAGGCAAAAAGAGATGAATTTGATTTATTTCCCATTGTCAGCTACAGGGAAAGGAGCAAAACTAAGAGCAGGATACACAAACAAAACAAAAGACTTAACTCTAGGAGAAAAAATATCTATTCCCAGGAGAGAAATGTGATACTCCCCAGCTCGCCCACTATCAGCACTCTGAGACCCACTCCCAGCTGCTCCACATTCTTCAGTTTCATCACTCAAATCTAAATTATAGGAGAATGTTAACACTGGCCATGCTGCTTCTGGTGCTGCCCATCAGTGCAATGCTCAGCCAATGCCAGAGCGATGCAATCTTGAGAGGTCAGCATCTACTATGGCAGCAGCAGACAGAGAGGCATGGAAGCTGCCCAGAGAGGTTGTAGAGTCTTCATCTCTGGACATGTTCAAAACTTACCTGGACCCCATCTCATGTAACCTGCTATAGGGAACCTGCTTTGGCAGAGGGGTTGGACCAGATGACCTCCAGAGGTCCCTTTCAACCCCCACCATTCTGTGATTCTGTGACACCCAGCGAGGCCACCAAATGAAGTGCAAAACATGAGGGTCACAGAGGACACAAAACAGAATTTAATTTTTTGCCAGGTGAAATTGCATCCAAAAATGGCCAAACAGGAAATTTTAGCATATTTTCCCCCTTGAGGTGTTGGGTGTGGGTGGTGAGCAGGTCTCTGATCCACCTCAGGAGCCCTGAAGGGACAGGGATGAGAATTTGGCTAATCCACTTCAACCCATCCAAACCTATCATGTTGAGGTCCCTTAGATACTCTTGACACCTCTGCTTCATTTGACAGCTCTGAATGGATCATTAAAAATATAAAGGCTTATACATGTTAGTAGTTTACAGGAAATATAGCCCCCTGCCCTGTATTTCTATAACATTTGTCCTTTAATGAAATCAAATACGTTGTTAGTTGGGGAAACTGAGGCATAGTTACATTAACTGGCTTACAAAAGAAAAAGGGCAAACCACTGGCTATCCATAGAGGTAATTTGGTAGGAAGTGGTGATATTGCCAGTTTCAATTCAAATGCACTCTACCCCAGCCTTGCCCAAAGCCACCATGTTGCTCAGTACAGTCAAGGCAGGCATGAGCTCTAAATGCAGGAACAAGTACTGTTCATACAAGCACAACAAGCTGCTGAAGATCTGCCTGAGCTTTCTCCACACCTGCTAATCCTAAGATTTTTCTCCCAAGACTGTGAAAAGCAAGCCCATAGCTTCAGCATCACCTCTTCAGTGACTTGACATGGCCATCTTTATCTTCTCAGTGATGCCGTGCTGGCTGAGAGGAGCGGCGATCACCTTGGCTGCCACTGCCTCTCATCACCACTTGACCTTCCTGCCTCTTTGCTATCACGTTGTCCATCCTCTGCCAGCTCACACACAGTCCTTAATGAAAAGGGTAGAGCAAGGAAATCAGAGAGTGACCCAGAGCTGGCAGGGAATGGGGGGAGACGTGGTTCTGATTCCAAGGCTTGGAGCCTTGGCTGTGGAGTGGGATTTACATAATAATTAACTCCGGTACTCTTGGACAACTCACTTTCTGTGTAACAACTGCAGATGATTCCCCCGTACACCCTTAAAAATCTGTCTAGCTAACGAATCCAAAACCCAAACACCTGTGTGTCAGCACGAACAGCTGTACACTTGCCTCTGCTCCTCTAGCTGCAGAAGATGCCACATGCCAGTTGCTTTACTTAGAGCGTGTGGGGAGGCCAATCCATTAGAGAGAGAACACAGCATAATTAAGAAGCAACATGCTTTCTTGTTCCTGCTGCCCTAATTTATTATTTTTTTTTTCCCCCCTACTTACTTTTTTTTAAACAACTCCATCAACTTTATTATGCAGGGCTAGTGAATTTGGGAGGCAGGGTCTGTTTTCCCAAGTTCTCACAGCACTCATCAGCTGGCGTATTAGGGTAGAGAAGCTTCCAGTTGAACTACATTTTTGTCTTTTTTTTTTTTCTCTTTTTTTTTTCCTTTTTTGTTTTTTGTTTCCCTGAGAAATATCCTCAATAAGAAAGATCTTCTTGGAATAAATAACGGGAGACGCGAAGAGGGCAGTATCTAAACACACGCATTCCACACAATGTACGACGGCAACAAATGATTACATCCACCCCGAAACATCCACAGACGGTCATGTTTGTTTTCATTGCATTCCAGATATCAGTTGCAATCAGTCTCTCTATATATTTCTTTCTCTCTCTTTCTGTGTGTGTGTCTCTGTTCCCTTTATACACGGAACAAAAGAAACATTTTGCTAAACTGAGCTTTATCTTCCAAACCTGTGCTCTGTGCGATGCACGCTGTGTATAAACATGCAAGTTAAAAAAAAAAAAGGGATTTTAAAAATCAAGCTAAATGTCTTGGGATCTGTTTGGAGCCATAATGTGAATTTATCTTCATATGAATAATTTGCACTAGTATTCCTAATTTGGCAAGCAAAGAGTGCAGCGTAGCTTCACAAGCCATAGTACCTTTGTGCTCTTAATCCTCCTGGGGCTACCTATACTTGTCTTTCTGTACATTGGATCACTGCTCGTGGAGGTCTGAAAAGCATCTCCAGCAATCTTTAATTCATGTGATTAAAAATTCAAAAGAAGCCCTTGTACCAGCTGTTAAACTATGTTAGTAAGCTGTAATTCAGAGTTCAAATCCCAGCAAATTGAAGGTTAGGTTAACAGGATCATTCAGTGGAACTGCATTATATCGTAGCAACTAGAACAGTAGGTGGACTGTTTTATACGTGCTCATTTGCAGAAGATAAACTAAGGATGAGCAAACTCATAGCACTGCAAACCTTGCCTTGGATTTATTTTCCCTCTCTCTTTCTGTTCTGTTGTTGGTTGTTTTTTTTTTTTTTTTTTCAAGCCTGGCAGATGAAACCAACTGTGGGTTTTGTTTAATCTTTGCACAGATAGAAGCAGAATAAAATCAGCATGAAGTGTTTTGTTTAAGATTATCTGGAATCTGAGAAATGTATTTTTCATCTCTGAGACTAATTAGTTTAACTATAACAAAGGTGAAATGAGTTTGATGGTCTTAAGTCTGCTGTTCATTCTCCTTCAGTAAATAGAGAGAAAATATATGAGAAAAGAAATCCACCTTATTTAGCACAGTTTGATATAATTATTCTTTGCTCAGGCTGGTCCCAAGATAAACTTCCAGGAAGTCTGGAAGAATCAACCTTAAGTGCAAGTAAGGCTAAAAGTATTATGTACGATTACAACTATTATTTATTATTAGCACTACAATAGTCATTAGTCTTCAGCTGGGAGTGAAGCACTATTGTGGAAAGTGCTGCATATAAAAGTGACAGTATTTGCTCTACAGTGCTTCCAGCCTCTGCAGCTTTACAGAGCTTGCAGAGAGAAGGTGAGAAACAGGATGTAATATCATCTTTAGTTTGCAGATGGGGAATTATGGCACAAAGTGTCTTTCCCAAAACCACACAGGAAACATGCAGAGCTAGAAGCTGAATCCTGATCTCCTGAAGGCTTTAACCAAAATACCATCCTTCCTGTCTATTGAAAGACTCCCACTTACTATATTATAGGCTGTAAAGCAGGCCTTTAATGAGTCCAGGTTCAGAAACTAGATGTGGTCCTATGTCTATGGTGCCCACAAAACAACAAAAAGCTAGACAAACAAAAAATTAACCCATTTAAAATATACTGGTAAAGTCTTTACATTTGTTTTTCTGATGACTTTGATAAGGTAGGCTTTATGCAACAGAGGGAAACTGAAAAAGGAAAACAAGCTGCTAAGAAAGACGAGGAAAGATTGATGGCTTGCTCAAGATGGTAATAGAGATAGGGGAAAATGACCTGTTGGATTGGCTGGTAAGATAATATTGGGCGATAATACTGCTCAATAAAAGCAGCTAGAAAAACTTTGTCTTTCAAATTCAGAAGAAAAGATGTCAAAGAGAAAAGATGCTGAGGGTCAGTGTGTCAGGGATGATGGAAGAAGGAAACTGAGCTGAAGAAACAGGTGAAGAAAAGCTTGAGGGAGGAAAGGAGAGGAGTTTCAGGGCTACAAACCTCCTACCAAAGCACAGGAGTTTTTGCATAAGTAGCAAAGGAATGCAAATTAAAAGAGGACTTTGGAATTTTGCCACCTTGCTGTTGGTAAGATACCAGCTAGTGGAAGCCCCAACATACTTTGCATGCTGTCCTTCCAGTGATGTACTCACAGGTTTGAAGACAGAAGACATCTGTTTATGAATCTTTTGGCTATGATGCCTGCAAACTTCTTTCATGAAGTAGTTCCTTCTCATTTCCCACCTGAGACAGCTTTTCTCCTGAAATAACTAAAAGTGAGTCATGATTCCCAATTAAGGATTTTTTAAATAAACTTTAAAAAAAAACCAAAACAAAGAAACCCATATTGTTTGTGACCAGCACATTTGACATGTATGTGACTGAAGTGTGGTTGGTTCCTTCCATTAAAACCCTCCATTGACAAATCACTCCCACACAGGGTCGGATGTCATGTCTATACACATGGCACTCCCAAAACACTTTTAATGCTACATCAAATACAGTGTTTAAAAATAACTTCGTTTAACCAAGGACTGAGTAAAACTTGTGAAGGACTTGGCCTCGTAATTTAGAGTCATCATCATCAACAGGCTTTCACTTGGATAGCACCTTTCATTCAAAGATCTCGGAACACTTAATTTAATTAAGCCTTTCAACAATGCCATAATGCAGCCAAATGTTATAATAACTGCTTGTAGAGGTTTGAATCTGAGACAAAGAGAGGTTAAATGAGTCTCCCAAGGTCCCAGAACGAATTAATAATATCGCCAAGAAGAAGCTGCAAAGCCAAACCCGCAGCTCTCTCCCGCACCGCAAGCCATGCTCCTTCCCTCCTCTCCCACCCTGACACACAGACATGGGTGGGTTTCTGTGCATGCTGGGCTGTGCTGGGGATGCTGCTGGATCTCTCTCAGCTTTCCAGGGAGGCTGGGAGCAGTCTGTGTGAAAAAAAAAGCAGCGATTTCTCAGCAGGGTTAGCTGCACCCTGTATAGAACAGTGGTAATGGAAACATCCTCCCCTCCAAAATAAGATGAGAAAAGGTCTCATGGTGCTGTCCTCCAGACCACCACTTCCTCCGGGTTACCTTGGGAAACAGGATTGTTTGCTGTTTTCTCATGGCTAAGATCTGCAAGGTCTTTTACGGTGCATTAGTGGTCTCTTTTATAATCCATGTCATCCAGAAGGCTAACCCTGGGAGAACACACAGTCACCTTAGCTCCACGTGGGGAATTGCTTCAGCCCGGAGGGAGGAACATCTTGTCCTCGTACCGGCACAATACGCTGTACTCTGACTTTTTCTAGGAGGTCCCTCGCATTCAAATACTGACTCGTCCCGTTTCCCTTAGCCTGGGAGATCTGAGGAGCATACAGGCTGCAGTGGTATGGCTCCAGGCCATACAGCACGAACTAAGCATTACCATATGTCACAGAGGCAGCTAGACAAAATCTGCCCTGAAATGTGAAGAGAAGTGCTGGATACACACGAAACTTCC
The DNA here is from genome assembly GCA_907165065.1 of Caprimulgus europaeus. Next base: position 3,952,396 of record OU015533.1, read on the forward strand.
CTAGTTTAAGACCAAACAGCAAAGGTTTTGTAAAACAAAACCAGTTTACTGCTGAGCATCAGCAGCTGCTTTCAAATTTACAAATACATTTATGTTCTACAGAACATAAATGAGAAGCAATTGATTTCCTAGCTGGCTGCCAAGACCTGAGATGGGGATTTGTTTTTTCCCAGGCGTTGCTGTAGGGTTTCAAGCACCACGACCCGCAGGTGGAATGACTGCCGGAGCACTGGGGTCTGTGGTTCTCACCTCGCTGCCGAAGCAGAGCTGGATCTCATTGACATGAATTGCCACAGGCTCTATGGGAAGGATTTGGTCATTATTACATCCAGGATTTCCCTAGCATGGAGGAGCTCCAAGATTAAATATTTGGCCTTTTTGTTCTGGAGACTGGCACAAGGGAGGATGCATTGGGACCGACTGCAGGAGATGCATCATGAGCAGGGCACGTGGGGTCTCATCAGAAAGGCCACATCGCATATTCTTCCAACTCTATAATCTCATGAACACAAATATTTAACGTCCATCTCGGCCCCAGATTTATAAAAGACCATCTGTTAAACTGCTTTCACTGGTTCCCAATTAAGCTATCTCCACAGCGGTATTGATGCCACTCACGACTGACATGATACCTTCAATTTGAGGATAAGATAGTTATTTGGACTAATTTCCTTATGGAAAATCCCTGTGTAATTGAACAGTGTTGAAAATAAGTGAGGTTGGGCAGAATTACAAACAGGGTCTGTGTTGCTGATGGTACCCATTTCACTACTACCACCATCTAACTAAAGCACAAGCTCTGGAAATCATACGTTACTTAAAACATCAGCTTTTGCTTTTAAAACCCAGCCCCTCGTCCTTATTATTGAGAAGTTCAAAATGTGAAGTTTAAGGCTGAAAAATACAAAGAACAATTCCAATTGTATTTTTTTAAAAATCTAATTATTTTAAGCATGATTTTGGAACTCTGGAAGCTGAATGCAGCAGTGTAAATTACACACAAATTCCTACAAAAAGGTAATTATGTGGGTTTAAGCTACCTTGTAATGGCTTATCTATATTAATTAAACATATTAAAATAAATGTGACTGTTAATACATAAAACAACTTTAAAACAGAGTAACTCTTTTCTTTTAAAAGTTAAATGGGCTCGATTCTTTGCAAGTGCAAATGAGCGTTATTGCATTGCATTAATTGCCATCATCCTGCTTGCCCACGTTTCTTGAAATCTCAAGTCTGGGCACTTTTAGGACATTAATTTAGCTTTAAACTCTATGCCATGAAAGACCTTGGTTGAGACATGACCCATGCAGGTAGAGTAGAGCCTGCAGCTGGACCTTTGGTATTACATACCGCCTGGCTGAGCTCTGAGCTCTGCAGATATTTTCCTCCAGCAATTGTTCATAGTCTTTACAGCACATAATGAAACTTGCATTTGAAATTTATTTTAATGAGCTGAAATCTGTGGTCCTAATTGGTGTACACATAGCGTGTTTTTTAGTTACAAGATAAACAATTTACTCCAGTATCAAGGAAACATCGGTTAAGATTTTATTAAACTCCCAAATATGTATGATAAAACCACCCTCTGTTTGTTGCAACAGCTATGGTAAAATAAACTCCCAGCACATGCTGCAATGACCAAGCCGAGCTCTTTGTCTCAGCACGTGGAAACACATCCCGTTCCCACCCACCGCCCACCAGCCCCACTGCCGCTTCGCACCCAACCACCGCGCAGAACTTGGCGAAAATATTGTCTGTGCTCTTCTTACAGGTGTTACATTTTTTTCTCCCCCCCAGTGACCAGTAACAGTGCTATTGGACTAAAATAATACATCTAAAAACAATGTGCTGGCATGGCTGAGAACATACATATAAGGCCACTGAGGTCCACACAGCAAGGATTGCACAATAACCCATTAAAATAAACATTTGCAACCACAGATAGCTGGACTGAAATCCCTGCTCTGATACAAACAACATCTGGACAACTTTTGTATGCATCTTCCAGCATAAAACACCCTTGAGAAAAAATAGAAGGCAAGCTAAAAGACAAAGGACCACTAAAGATTTTATTATGCTATGGGTGTGGTGCCATAAATTTGAGGGGATTCAGGCAAGAGTTGCCAAGCTTGAATTTAAACAGCATGTTGTTTTTAAAAGTTGTAACATTAGTGACGAACAAGTCAGTATTCTTACATAATTAATCCAGTGTGAAATAGAGTGACTGGAAGACATCCAGTGGTTTAAAAATAACTCAATCATTTATAAGATCCACAGTACTATAGGATTTAACATTAAGGCACAGGAAGTGAAGGCATCTTGGTACGGAGCATGCTGTTTTAATTCCACAAAAGCTTTACGAATTCAGCTTAACTGAGTTCCCTGTACAACGAGCCCTGCTCCATGCAAAGTGAGGGAGGTTCCTCTAGAGTAGATCCCAGGTTTAATGACCGGGGTTTTGTGACTATGGGGTTTTTTTGTTGTTTGTTTGTTTGTTTGTTTCTCTTCACCATGTAGAGTTGTCTCTAGCTGAAGATGCCATTAAAGAGACAAAAAAATAGTGCTTTTTTTTCAAAATAGTAATACTTAACTGGAAAGACTGGGAGAAAGACTAGGAGAAAGATAAAGTTTTGCGGGGAAGTTAATGAGCATCTTCAGAAGGCATATAATCATGGTAGGAATTTGAATGGACTTTAACATCCAGTGTTATTCGTTAGTGGTATTTCCAGCTGGCAAAAAACACGAGTAACTGCAAACTGGAGACACAGCATGAGTGGGGCTCAACGTAATGATAAAGAAAAACAGCCAAACAAAACCCTTATTCACGGCACTGACCTGAAGTCACCACTTACATTTCTAAACCGAGGGCCTGATTCTGTAAGTTATTCTGATACAAATCTCTAGCAAAGCTGCCTGTAAAAGTAAGACATGATTATAGTCACTGTTCCTGGATCTGGAAGCAAGCAACAGGCAGAGATATGTTTGAGCCTTCCTCTTGTGTGTTCAAAACTGGGGGAGAAGGTCCAAGTAAAGCTATCTCTAGCTACACTTATTTTCCAGTTACCAAGTGGAATCAGTGCACCTTTCAGCACTTAATTTTGGTGCAGACTCCCAGGCTGTATCCAGCTGTCCTCATTTCTCACCCAAGTGCCCAGTAGCACTGCAGGACAAGCTGCTGCTCCAAGGTAGATATCTGGAGCAGGGTTTGGTGAATTGGCAAACTCTATAAATCTAATTCAGAAGGCACATGGACATGCAGAACATCATACCCATGCCAAAAATGGGGGATGTCTCCCTTGCTGCATGTATTGCCCTTTTGCCTGGTCCAACTAGGAGAAGTGCTCAACACCATGTGTTCACTCCGAAATCACAGTGGGCATCAAACACTTGTTGGGCTCAGGTCCCAAGTGAATTTCTATATCTGAAATGTCACAAACCTGTAAAACCCCCAGTCTGCACAAGAATATCATGTTTCTTGCAGCACAGAAATTAGTGGGGATCCAGAAGAAGCTAAACCATTTATTTGAAACCAGACTCAAAAAAAATGCTGGTTCAGGTGCAGTGAGATACAAATTTGAACCACTTTTAACAAGCAATTGTGCTGAGCCAGATTTTGGGTCCACTCACCTCTGTTCATGTCTTATTACAGTGTGAATGGAGAAAACATATCACCTACAGCCACCAACCCAGCATGATGGCAATGTCACTCTGGATACAGGCAATTCCAAGTCTAACAGGACATCTCGATATCATGTCATCATCTCACTCTGTGAAAGTCCACCAGCCTGAGAACTGTGTTTGCCTCAAACAATATGAGAATTCCTGAAAAAGGGAAGTAAAGAATAAAACTAATAGTTAGAAGGTGACTCTTCTTTAGCAGCGCGTTTCCTCTTTGCCTGGCTTGACATATATGATGAGAGCAAATACATCAAAATTGTAATCTTGAATGATCAAAATAAATCACATACAATTGATTTTGACTAATGTAAAACTAACTGAATACATTTCTGGAAACAGTACTTATGAATTAATAATAGTGATTAAGATGAATTAAACACACAGACTAAATTCTGCCCTACAACACGCTGACTTCCATGGAAACTGTGCGTGCATTTAGGGTCTGAGTCTAGCAAGTTAATTTTAAATTATTTTTATCTGTTGAATCAAAGTAATATGTTAAAAAGAATTCATGTGACTAAATAACATGCTACACTTACCAATGTTTATTGAGCTTTGAATATTATTTCCTCAAATTAACAGTGTATTTGCTTAACAATGCAAAAAGTGGCTTTGTAAAACCCAGTACTGCTGGACTGCAGCAAGTCTTAACAAAGGGACAAGAAGAGTGACTCAAAACAGTATTTTTATTTCAGTGGATAAGGATAAATTCCAAGAATCATTAACCTTATATCTCATTTTGTGCTTGTTCCCATTCACCGATAATGAGAAACTCAATCCATGGATTCCCCCCTCCACTATCAGAGTATTATGTCCCAAGTTTGACCCAGCAACATCATGACAATTTTTACCTTGAAACATCCACCTTTATTTTTTGTTATCTATTTCTCTTTCTACAAACTTGCCCTTTTCATAAATCTATATATTTATGCATACACACATATTTTGACATGTGTAAGACTTATTTTATTCCTATGTGTATATACATGTGTATTTTCTTATATGTATTTGCCTATTTCTCTCCATAACAGACTAATTCTTTAGGACAAGCTTGTTCTTGGAATTGTGTGAATTTTAGAGTAAGAGAAATGCAGTAAAATAAAATGTGCCATGTGGCATTTCCTATGAGGATCTAGAGGTATATTTATGAAAAAGACTGATTCAGGCAAGTTCAAACCAATTAGGTGGATAAACGGTGTTTAAGATCAGGCATAAGAAGTGAAAGAAGGAATAAATATGGATGTGGAAGTAAATACAAAATGATCTGCATTGCCATGTGGATTTCTTAAAGGTAGCGTGTCAGGTTAACCTTTCTTCACCTGGTATCAATTCAGATTAATTCAGATGAGTACATCTGCAAAGAAGGACTTGTAGGTGAGCAGAGAAGAAGAGAGCCTGTATTATCAAAGGAGATTAAAATAGCAAAGCACTCTAAGCCTAATAAAATGAAGGCTGAGATGCCATTTCTGCTTATAAATAAACCAATGGGGTTAAAAGAAGTGGGGAGAAGATTTGCTAATAACACAAGTATGAATGGATATCTTCTGGCAGTTAACAAGCTTCGGGAGAAGCTTGATGAAGAGACCCGACAGTGTGAGCTATCCAGAAGTGAGGACATGGGGACAGGGGAAGAAAAAAAAACAACAGTCCCAGAGACCATTTAAGATGGAGCTTGATCAATTTATATATGGATTGTGAGATGTGGGCATGAAACCCATGGTTCAAAGGATCCTTACCAGTCCCATGTCACTAAAATAAAATAAAATTCTAATGTTTTTAAAAGTACATATCTGTAAATATGTAAAAAAAACTTAGAAATAAAACAAAACAAGTTTACTGAGAGTAAGGAAATAAAAACTCTCCCAATGAAACATTCCCCCAAACATTTTGATTGCTACAAGATATTTTTTCAGTAGAAAACTCTCTTGCATTTGTTTCTAGCTGCTCAAGGCAGCAGGCAGGATGTCTGGAAAGGACTTAGACATTTATGCCTCATTGCCACCAGTTGACCTCCTCCAGAGAACTCATGGCATGCTTGGGTTGGTCTTCACATTTCTGGTGGTTACACAGCTCTTAGTCTCACCTCTTGCTAAATCCTAACGATACACGATACGGTGTCTCTCTGGTAGATGTTAACAGGAAAATGGGCTGTTTGCTCATCCATAGGCATCTGCCAAAAGGGAGGTCCCAGTCCTCCTTTTAGCCACAGACTGGATAAGGACGTGGTCTGGCTCATGGCAAGGACATTCAGGGCAGGCACTGGAATAGTTTCTTGGAGACACCAATGGCATTTCTACGTATGATCTGAAGTAACGCATTGGGCAAATATCTGCTGTTACATCCTTATAGCTGATCTTACCTTAGGCCAGCTGGGTGCACCAGATGCTCTATTTAGTAGACCATATCAGAACTTTTATGTTGAAATTGCTTTTCTAATAGAAAATATCCTTTCCAGGAAAAGGTTGTTGGGAAAACAAGACTTCATTTGAAAAGCTTTTTTTCTGTGTTGTTAAAATACAGCTTTCTGGTTAATTGGTTAAAAAGTTTTAATCAATTTCATTTTTATCAGCAACTTGAAAAGTTATTTTGATTTTCTAAAAATATGATATTTTTTGAAATCCTTTTGCATGAAAAATGTTGTGGTTTTAAATTTTCATCCAAGAGTTGGATTAATTTCTTTTCTAAAAACAGAAAATATGTAATGGGAAGGGATTTCCACTTTCTAGACAGCCATGGCATTTAGTGGTATTATTATAATTAGGTTTTTTCAGTCCTTTTATATTGAACCATTCATAAATATTCTAAATTGCAGCAAGAACTACGCACAAGTTTCTTTTTACAGAATAGGGCAATCAAAAGCAGAATCCTACTTTTTTAAAGAAAAATGATTAAAATGAAAACTTTGGTTTGGGATCAGAACTTGTATGGAAATACAATCACTAGCCAGGACAAAACAGTTAAGCTTCAGTAGTGAAATAACCAACCTGAAAATAATTAAATGCTTTTAAATGTCCCCAACCTTTGGAAGTTGCTGTCAGGTAGCATAAAGTAAGTGATACACTCAAAACTTAGTCCTTGTTCTTCAAGATGCTGAAGACCCTCCAGTGCAATCAGTAGAAGGATACAGGCTGTATTGGACACAGGATCTTACTGCTAATTGGTAGAGGTCAATGACAAATTAGAGAGAAACAACTGACATCTTGATAAAATAATCTTAAGTTTTCAAGACTCTGATTTTGATTATTCCTTGGAAAACTATAAGGAGAAAAGAATCTATAATAACCGTGACCTGGACCTTGCAGGCAAACAGCACAAAGGAACTGCTTGGAAATGGAATTCTTAACACTGACCTGGAATTCAGATGCCATGATTTGAAATTCCTATGTCAACAAGTAAAAGCAATCAAGGACAAAGTTCCCAAATGCAAAAGGCATGACATATTCAGAATGACACACGTCTGAAGGAAGGTGACAACAGCTGGAGTTCAACAAAGCTACATGGCCTACACATACATTAAGAGTATCTCAGATGTTAATCCAAGAACTTGCCATGGGAGTCAGTGATAACCCAGGTGGTGATGCTGCATCTGTATTCCACTCAGCAGAATATCTGTCCTACAAGTGCTTTAATATACAGTAGATGATGCTATACATACTAGCTATAGAACTGCATAGGCTGATAGTTGGCATGAATACATGTAATTTTTATAATTTATTTTTTCCATGATCCTGTAAGTCCATAGAGTAAATGGATATTGACAAAATAGGTGTGTTTTAAACAGAAATAATAGCACGAAAGGGTCTTAGGCTTGTAAACAACCTTTCTTTCCCATTACCTGTGGTGTTCTTAACAGAGACAACTTCCCCTTCCCCTCCTTCACCAAAATTTCTAGGCCACAAACGTTATCTGCAGCATAATAAAATCCATCTGCTATCACCTTATGCATAGCAGCTCAGTTGGCAACCTATGTCTTGCATTAACATAAAAAGGAAATATTTCTCTTCCTGATGAAAGCAGCATACATCTATGGTATCACTGAATTAGCGTGGCTGATACAACTTAGAGGATGGACGTTCTGGTGTTGACACTGGTTTTGGTGTATAAATTATTCACAACATCTAGTATGCATGAGGAGCTGGTGCTACTGGGGTTTGTGCCTAGCAAAAAGGAGTCTGAGAAGACTGTAGAAGACCAAACAGCTTTAGAGTACCAGACAAATTTCTGGAGTCATGGGTGAAAGGGAAAAATAAAAATGATAATAGTTCCCAGGATACAGAGGAAAGATTTTTTTCAGATACTCTACTGCCTCCAACTTTTGCAGCAGGAAGGCATGCCAAATATTTCAAGTTGTAGCATCCCCATACACATTTTAAATGTTCTGCTCCTAACCCTTGTTAAAAGCTGAAGGAAGGAAGGAAAAAGATTCAGTCCAATCATTTACAGGTCATTAATGGGAAAAGTGGTTATTTGCCTTTGGAGAAGATACCTACTGAAAAATGATGACATGATATGCTCTCTCTAAGAGGATGCTGCAGCTTTTATAGATGCTCTTGGTGCAATTCATTTCTGTGAACTGCATGTCAGAAGGTTTTACCACTGTTGTTAGAGATAAGTGTTATGGCTGGGCTGGGAACCCCCTGTGGTGTTGCAGCATCTTTTGGGTGCATTCCCTAAAAGCAACTGAAGAACAGCTGAAGTTAAGCTGAAAGTTTGGTGGTAAGAAGGAACGATAGGATTGCTTCTGCCTGGCTGAAAGTGAAAATCTGAGAGCTCTGAGCACTGCAGGTACACAAAGGGAAATGAACTTGGCCTGTGAATTGGGCCCTGGGGCTTGCAGTTCAATCCAGCCACTGCGACTGCATCAAAAATTTCAGCAATGTGGCAGACCTACTCCTTGTGCCTCTGCAATCCAATGCTCTATTTCTCTGAAATAATGCAAGCACCCTGTGTTTGTGTGTTCTCTAACTCCAAGCTATAAAATTATGTATTTGGCTCATATTTAAAAATTGCCCAGGAGAGCCATGCTACTCTTTCTAAAAGCAGTAACATAGTAACATTTAAAAAAAAAAAAAACATAATTACATTATTATCCTTTAACTTACTCATATTTAATAATCAGAATAGAGTTTTTTCACCTCCAACAGTGACATTTTTTACACTCTCAGTTTCCACTTATAGTAAAGTCTAGACTAGCTCAACACAGCTGAGATAAAATATTTCATGTGATATCAGCTTTTTGGCAGCCATTGGATTTGTGTACCCATCAAAACTGCATCTTCTGAGAAGAGAAAGAATTAAGAAAAAGTAATTTACCCAGTTAATTCTATAACTATCGATTTCAGTGTAAACCCCTTCCTCTTTATAAGATTAATTTTGTTCTTCCCATGCCCCACAGAAAAAGCTTGTGCCCAGAGAAAAGCTGCTATGAAAGGGATACAAATGAATCTACTTAGATAATTGTAATTCCAGTCAGACACTGGCACCATGTAGTTCATGTTTTATCATAAGGGACCAATTTCTAACATTTAGCCATCAGTCTAAAGAGAGCAACAGAGAATTTCACCCCTAATACTGCAAAGAAGGCAGAGTTGACTAGTCAAGGAGAGCTTACCTGGGACTTGACTCAAGACCTTCAAAAACAGGAGGAGTTTTTGCACTGTGACAATAACAGCACCTGCATCAGCCTCATGGTGCTAGTGTTCAACATATATTTATCTATAAAATGAGGACCTCTCGCCCCTTTGGTCCATCAGCAGTGGGTTTGGAGGGGTAACCAAGACAGTGACCATGCAATCCTGAACGCCGCATTACAAAGGCCTGCTCTATATTTGAGAAACAACATCAAATAAAAACCCCACCATTTTCATGTATTTTGTAGAGGAATCACAGCAGAAGGATTTCCCCCTCCTCTTTTTTCTAATCAAAGACTGATTAATTAATTCTCATTATCTCCATCTCTGTCACAAAGATAGCATGGTGACACTGTCAGAAAGCTGTTGTAATTTGCCTCAGGCATGGCTGTAATTTGGTAGTGGTTGAAGTGATCGCTCGCTATTTTAGTAGGTCCCATCACCCCCACGCCCACAGAAATATGCTGACAGACGAGAGCTGTGTAGCCCAGCATGACGGAAATAGGTGGTAAAACCAGTACAAGCCTTAGTCTGTGCAACCTTCGACCAAGCAGAGCTCAAGAGAACAAATTATAACCTCAGATACTTTCACAGCAGAACCAAAGGCAGTTTCAAACCAAGTCAGGACAGAAACCAGCCTGAAAATCAACTACAACAACAAACAACAAAAAGCCTTTTTCCACAACAAAATATATTCAGGGAAAATTTCTATGCAGTAGCTATCACTGGGGCAGAAGGAAGAGCGAATAAAAATCCCTCTCCTAACAGACTTGCAGAGCAGCAGCCTGTCAAAAGTGACCACATCAGGAAACAGTCCTCACCACAGCTTCATCAGGGTGAGCTGAGACAACACCATGAATGTGGGAGACCAGTAGGACTGATCGTTACTGGCAGCGTGCAGTACAAACCGAAAGCATCCATAGACAATTGAAACCACATTGCATGAATCCCCCTCAAATCACAAGGTTAATGCAGATCCAGCTTTCAACTCAGTGAGCTACATAAACCAGACGAGGTACAGGGAACAATGGCTCATGCGGGTGTCCCAGTTTCCACCAACAATGTTAGCCACATTGGTGGTGACTCAATTTGTTTCCATCATATGCTCCTTAGAGTCGCCTCTGGCAGCTTTAATTTTCATGCTCCTTTTCCAAATGAACAGGATCCAACTACAGCAAGATGAGTTGGCACCCAGCAAAAAGCATATGAAGCTCTGTTTTCAGATCATACCTAATGATTCCAGGTTGAGGGATGCTCCTCTTCCACTTGACCTTTCTGGCTTAGTTTCAGAGTACAGCTCATAGCATGGTATCTTCCTGTACTGCTCTTCAGTAAAGCAAAACGAATCAGCATTAGCCATATATAACGTTAAAAAAAAATGGTTAAAAATTGACATTTATCCTGCGTATACCTGTACCTGCCTTTTATATAGACCTGTACTACATCATCTTTAGTACAGAAGAAACAAAGTACTTCAAAGAAAAAACATAAATATACATCTGACGTCAGTGAAAAGATCTTTCTCAATGTAACATACCATAACTTGAAGTTTGCTCTCCCAGCATTATTTGTTTAATAGAAATATTTTCCGTACCACCTGGTTCTGGCAGAAAGTCAGAATTTGCATTTATATGAGGTAGTTTATCAAATATAACATACAGAAGTCTGTTAAGTACACATTGCATTTTGTTTGTGAGAAAATCTGTTTGTATTTAATGTAGTTTTTAAATTAACCTTAATGAAAGCTTCTGAAAATTGTTGTTCTAAGCATTTGAAATATGCAACAAGAACTAGTGGAAGACATAAACATGTTTTCCATTATATGTTATCAGATAGTCCAAAATTACTACAAAAAGAATGTGGGACTATGTTAAATTAGAAAGATAAGCAAGCATTTAGTTAAAAGGCAAAGGTCTTTAGAAGAGTAAAGCATCTGACAGTTAACCCCAACATCTTGTGATCTCCTACCAAGAAGTAGTACAGCACTCGCAGAATACAGTAGGCTGTTTTAACTGCAACCATGGCTAAGATGAAAACCAAGGCATGTTTCACAGAAATCCCATGGTGGATGTTTGTTTAGTCCAATATTTAGAGAGCGATTGTGTTCCCACAGCTATTTTTTTTTAAGATATCATTAAACCAGTATCAAATATGATTTGCCCAATTTTACCTTTTGAAAAGAACAAACCTAAAAATGTGACTTTTACAAATGGCCTTATAAGAGAAAACTTATACATAATCCATTCAGTTATCAAAATAGTATTTTCTGTTGTCCTCTGCTGTTTGCTGATTTAATTTTGTCCTTTAGCATAAGACGGGCTGTTTTCTGTTGATAGTTACACTACTGGTGACTTCATAAAGAACATAGCAGAGGGAGCAAAAAAACAGTGGTGTTATGACTTTCTTTCCATCTTCTCCCCATATATCCAATTAAATTTATTATAAAGAATAAAAGGGTAGTGTGGAAAAATTGCCAAACAAGGACAGGCATCAACAGGACATTCAACATATCATGTGAGAAGTGAGACGAGGGGAAAGCGGTACCTAAGTAGCTCACTGATGAGTTGTTGTAACAATAATCATTCAAATAACAGCAATAAAAGCATCACTGGTAATGATCAAGTAAGGGAAGGAAAATCTGACTAATGACTTTGTCTTACTATTCTGGTAACCCTTTGCATAAAGAAAACTAAGTAAAATCAGGTTTTAATCAGGGTGATATTTTTCTGGAAACTCTTTCTTCCCGACACATTCTGGCACTTAACCAGTGCTTGAATAACATTCCCACAGCAAGTCTTGAGTCAAACTTCTTTTTCATAAGCAACTGTTCTGGAAAACAGGAAAATCAAAGAGTTTTTCTCAGAACACCATTGACTTTCCTGAGATACAAAAAAGGGGTGATACACAGTTGGTTATACAGTCACAGTTTTTAAGGTGAAAAATTATAAGTGCTAAATGCTGGGATTAGGTAAGAATTTATCCAACATAAGATCCTACCCTTGTTGTGAAGGTGACCAGGATGTACAATCTTCACAGGCCTCCCTGCACAGACTTGAATTTCAGACCAAGCTGAACAAGTCTGCATCTATCTAAGCACACCACCTCCACTGAGCATCTGAAACTTCTCTCTGACTCCATTTAACTTAAATCCTTTCACTAACACATTGGAAAATCAGGTTATTTTCATTTTTATTTTGCAGTATAATATAGGCAGGGCAATCTAGCTGTCATCTAAGTCATGGAATACTGGAAATCCTGTTTTGGATCACGTCCTTAGTATCTTGTTTAAAGGGGTTTTGGGTTTAAAGGGTAAAATGATTTCCTACAACTGAGTTACAGATCGCTGTGCTCATAGGGTGGTCACAGAATGCTGTCTCTGCTTTGCATTAAAAGGGGAAATTTTAATAGCTGGAAAAGAATAAAGAGAAAGAATTGAAAAGTTGCAATATGAAAATTTTGCAGTAGAGCAGAGACCAATCCTAAACATCATGTAAGCTTGTTGTCTGTGATGTTCAGGGTTCCTGGGGTCCTTTTCAGCTATATCAGACTAAAGGAAGGTTGGAAACAGAAAGTTTGGGAGAGCCAGTCTCCCAAAGATCTTCATCCTTTGACTTTCCTGAGATTTCTTGGAGTTAAACAGACACCTACAGCCATGAGAAGCCATACAAGCTCTAATCCCCTCATGCTGCAACTTGCAACTCTAACTTAAAGAGCTCTGAAACCCTAAAAGCTCCTAAGATTAATGATTTTGACTTCATGGAGCCTGGAAGGTTTAAAAGCTTGACTCAGTTTTCCATGTTTGCAGGCTCCAGACCATAGATGGGATAGGGGATGCAGATTTCTCGGGTGTCAAAAGGAACAGAGTTGTTGTAGGAATGCCGAGAAGCCAGCCTGGGCTAGGGGAAGACCTCAGAACAATAGCAAAGGGCTTGAGGACATCTTCCATGAATAAGAAAGTTCTTGGCATACATAACAGCCACACTTAAGAAAGCTTTCTGGGCCTTTCTTAAATAGCTAAAGGAGATTCTTTTCAGGCTTTTTATTTCGAGAGCTGGAATGAAGAGAATTTGCATATTCTTTGGACACTATGGGGAGAAAGATGGAACTACACTTTTGTGGATAGGCCAAAAAATACTTAAGACTATTTTATACTGTAAAGGAATATATACTGCAGTTCCTAAAGGAAGACTCTTGGCCAGAGAGAACCAATGACAAATATTTATTTTTTTCTTTATGCATTAATAATCCTAGTAGAAGGCATTAGAAGCACTTAGTAGTATTTATATGTGGTATTTAGGGTGCCATTTTGATTATGTTTAGCACAGAAGTTATTCACATGTTAATATAATACACATTTGTTTTAAGAAGATAGTAAAGCCTGACTAATGACAGACTGTGGAGAATAAGATGAACAGAGGTTTGGGGTAACTGTGGAAAGATGCAGTGTTGCATCACTAAAGCCAAACCACGTAAATTGAAAATAATGGGAAAAATATACCTGGGAAAAATGTTGGAGGTGCACAGTTATGGCCCAAGACATAGAAAGGATACAGAGATCTTCGAGCAGGCCTTTCTGCCTTAGGTGGCTGAGAGCAGTGAGGAGCTAATTTACTCAGTGGGTAGGAGAGGCAGCTCTCGGTAAAGAGTTGAGAAACCAGAGGCAGTCCCAGTGAACTATCAAGAAAAGTTGTTTCAAAGTTATTATGTAACTGAAGGGTCAAATGGAAGATAAGAGGCTGATGCATGGCAGCGTTAGCAAAGAGTCAGTGCTAATATGTTTGCATAGATAAGGAAGATTTGGCGTCGTATACGGGCATAAAAATGAGGAGCCAACATGAGCTGAAACTGAGCTCAGAGCACCAGTGCCAAGAGATGTAATTCTTGTCTTCATCTCCTTTGAATATCAAGGTTTATTTAGTTTACAAACATATGGGTTTTCAAAGCTATTACAACTGTGACATCGATTTAGAAGCTCCAGACATGCAAGAAGTTAAGATTAGAGCTGGCCAGAAATTTTCTTACAAAACAGAATTTTGCATTTTAGCCAGGATTAGTTAAGACAACTGAGTCTTACAACATCATACTGCCAGGTGAAAAAATGACTCACTTGACAAGCACGGTACTGCTGGGATGAGTACTTTTGAATTGTGTATTTACATAAACAGTTATGGAGTGTTATTAAGAAAAAAATGTGAGAGAGAAAATTGTGCCTTTCAGTTGCTCAGGCAAGGGGAGGGCACAGTGGAAGCCACTACTTTATCAAAGTGGTGAGGAATCTCTTGCTTCTCTGTACAACAGTGTAGTTCATGCTTTCAATGTCATGGCCTACACTCACTATAACCTGTGAGTTGTTGTAATAATAAGTTCAAAAAGTTCATCAAAACTGGAAGATAATTTTTTTATATCTGAACTTAATTAAAATTTGCTTTAAAAAAAGAAAAAAAGAAAGAATTCCCTGCTGGATATGAAACTGATGCCCAAATATAATAATCATAATAAACATAATAATAATAAACCATGTCTGTAGACCTTTTTGCACAATAAAAATCCTACCACAAAAAGTAAAAAGTCACACAGATAAGCAGTGCAATCCTCTGCGTGGTCACTATGACATGCTTAATCAAAGAATTTTGAACTTCAGCTGAATTCACTTAGATGCTGAGGATTATACGGGCAGAAACCTAGATTACAAATCAAAGAGCAGTGAATAGCACATGTATATGTTCCAGTTATGAAAGCTGCTTAGTGATTAAAGTCATCTATGCTCTAAAAAAAAAAAAGCAAAAAAAAAAAAAAAAAGCTAAACTGATGTTGATATCTGAAAGTATGTCTCTGGATTGACAGGTCATAGGTTAAATCCAGATGAGGGTCACTCAAGCCTGGTGTTAGTCTAAATGAGTACAGTATTAATGCTGAAAAATCCTCGCAATGAGCTCACCACCTGTCTGCTGCAGAAATCCTCCCGGCATAGGTTCAGTTTAAACTTGATGTTTACTTGTATTTATAATACTTACATGCTGCTAACTAGGGAGAATGAAATAGGTAATCTGGCTTTTGATTTCAATCAATATTACTATCCTTAAATTATTTTTGTCTGTTGCTTTTTACAAATATTTAATTGACAAACATGTTTCATTATAAATATGAGAGAGAGCAGTTGCAAAATAGCACGATTTTAATGTTGAATAATGTTCATAGTGCTTCTTTACAAGAGAGGCCTGAAAAAAAAACCCAACAAACTAGGGAGAATTTGTGGGAACTATAAATTGACAATCATAGCAATGTTGACAATACTAACATTTAGGTCCACATCTCAAATAGCAAAAAGTCTTTTTGATTGAGAACTGAGCTTTGTATAACATCAAAGGGTTAAAATAACCAACACTTAAAGGAAAGAGGAATAGATCACTTACTACACATATTCTATTATTTGCTTAAAACTCTTTAAGGTTGATGTAAGCTTGCTGTCATTCACTAAAAGATAAAATTTGCTGCAGAAGGTACACACTTTGCAAGTGTATAACAGCTAATCTCAGACCACTAATAGATTTAACCTTGTATATTCACAGATATTTAGAAGTGTTATGGTTTGAAGGTCAACTCCTCTGTCTTACAGTAAAAGGAAAGCAAAGAAAGGAATAAAATTAGAAAGAATTAATTCTTCAAAAAGTTTTTACAAATCAAAACCCTGCAGTTTCACACTGAGAACAAAAGAAGCATATTAAACACCAAAGTTTATCAAGACAAATTAGGTCCCAGTTTCAAATTTTCTTTAATCTTTTGCATCTGAACGTTTTTTTGCCTCATGCTGTTTTCCCTAGTTAAATGTTAAAATGAATTCTAGCCAATACCATTGACTTCCTCCCTTAAAAATATTGAGACACATAATAAAAAATTAATTACTTCCCCTAATTTCCGTGTGATTCTTTAAAAAGATGTAAAATTCATTTAAAGTAAGTGGTGACTTTGTCTTTGAAGATCACGACAATTAACATGGATCAAAGCTTAGGTTCTGTAACGATGATAGCTTATTAGCATAATGAAATTAACTTAGAGACAAGAATCTTTAATAGGTACAACAAAAACGCTTTAATAATACTTGAAGAAAATTATGTATTTGCTAGAAGTACAACAGTTTCAGACTTTCTATCTAATTAATAAGTTGTTAATTAACTCCTTTTCCAAACAATGTGCACTTTAAGTTAACATCTGCCCATTGGATAACACTTTCCTATGGTATTTTTTTTTTTAATATATTGTAGAACTGTGACACTGTTTTACTTGGAATTTCTTGTAGGACTATTCTTATACTAGGGAAGCAGGATCCAAATATAGCAATATGCTTTCTATATCCAACCAATTAAAAAAAAAGAAAAGGCTTATTTCAAAGATGAGGAGGACTCTAGTAATTCCTTAATTATGGCTACATAGTTTGTGGCAGTGCGTTGCTTCAGCTTTCTTTGTGTTTTCAATAGAAATAATTTTCTGCAGTTCATATGCCTCTGCAAAATGGCTCTCTGCTGACTAGCGCCATATATGGACTTGACTTGGGAGCAATTTTCACTGTTTTTTAAAATATCTATATATAGTTCCGTGGTACAAGATTTTACAGTCTTATTTATAAGATTGTAAATCAATAACTATTGTTTTTGAAGATATAGAGGAGGAAGGTTGTTCACAAAAATCTAAACCAGAACCGTATGTATCAAAATAGTATTTTAATGCTCTTTGCTTTGTAGTGCAGAATAATAAGGGCTTTCAGCACTTTAATTTTTAATTCCAATGACACATTTTTGTTTTAGGGGCTTCTGCCTGTGTAGTGGTTTGAGGATCAAAAAATTCACAGAGCATTTTGCAAGTGGATTTGGAGAATACACGTTACCATGCTCTGCAGTGATAGGCCTCAAAGCCTCAGCACAGATTGCTTAGGCCAGTGGTGGAACAATTAAATAGGTCTTATTTGGAACAAATGAGTTATATTCTATTGGGTCAAGGATTCATGTTTTAATAAACCTCTAATTACAGTAACTTTTCATTTAATCTGGCGAATTCTAAGCAAGTTAAGAATTTATGAGAGTTGGAATCATTACTGAAAAATATGCCTGTCTGCCATTCTGCTCAAGGCCACACAGGTTGAACTCATTTTGGGTAGTGTGCAAGCCAGGAACGTATCTCCTGAACAGACCACTGTGATATGATTACATCTATGTATGTGTAAAAAAAAAAGTTTATATTAAATAATATAATGTATTAAATTATATGTAAGTTTGTACATGATTATTAAATTATAATTATTATTAATAATAATCTGGAAAATTTATTTCCTTTTTTTTAATAAATAACAAAGAAACAACACCAACAAACAAAAAAAACCTTGAAAAGCTAGCATAAGCTAGCACTTTCTAGTTTTGGGTTGGGTTTTTTTGTTGTTGTTGGGTTTTTTTGCCTTGACAAGCTTTTCTACCACTAACCCATGAGTACACGTACCTTCCTGTGCAACGTCCAGCCCAAACTCTTCCAGTCACTTCTGGCTAAGATCAGGACTTCTATTTCTGATCATGTACAGCTCTGGCCAGACTCTTCTCAGCTCATGGTATGTGGCTGTCAGAGTACAGACACCTCCAAAAATAGATAAAATGAGTCCTGGTGCATGCCTTCATGTGACATTATTAGCATTAGAATTTGCTGGATCATCACCACCTTGAGTACATCTCTGCTAGCAACAGCCAAGCCTTGTCTCGTCTGGAACAACATCCTCATGAGTAACAACTAGTTAATACTCAGCACTTGCACATAACACAGGCTTTACTGTCCCCTGAAACATCATTCTCTTTGAGATGGAAACAAGATGCAACTAATAACTCGCATGGAAACTGCAGGATAGTATCATGAAACTGAGGAAACTACTGGTTTCTGCACACAAATAGGCAATCTCTACTTTGCTGAAGGTTGTTGTCTCTTTACTGAGCATAAATATGCAAGGTCCTGGCAATTACACCTGTAGCTGGTTGAAATTATTATTATTTTTTTTTGTTTAATTTGTCTTTGGAAAGTTGTTGGATTTTTTTTTTTATTATTAATATTGCAAATCAGAATTGATAATTTTTCAAAATTTCTCCCAAAATATCAAAGGCAAAAAATTCTTATTTGGAAGCTACAAAGACCAAGACCTGTTGGGGCCTGGCAACAGCTGCCTGCAAGCTCATCACAGCCCATGCACAAGCCATGACTAACAAATGGGCAATGGGGACAGCACAAGGGATGTCTGATGTGGTACCTATTTTGCTCAACATTTTCTAGGTCTACCTTGTTCTCTAGTTTTGGAGCAGATCTGTCACCAAAATTGCTTTTGGCATTAGTAATATTAGGAGCTAACCTAACCAGGAGGTCCTTCTTGGAGAAGGCTAACCCAGATGCTGGCACTATCTGGGGCCATGCCCTGGGGAAGTCTCCATTAGCAACAAGCATGGGTGGCTGAACTCTCCAGAAACTGAGTCCACCTACTTACAGCAGAATCTTTCTAAAAACAAAGACATTTCCTTTCAACTACTTGCTTTTGGCACATCAGGATTTTTGAGGTAAAACATTTCCAAATTGTAAATCCATCAGATAATTCCTCAGTTCCAAGTTCCTCAGTATCCAAGAAATATGATACAACCTTGGCTGGGAAGTGCAGTCAAAAGAACATCGTCACCTATTGCCTTTCCTGCATACTTCCATGGCATACCTATTTTTCCCTGGATGACCTCCAAGCTAAGAAAAGTCTCTCTCCTTGCTTAGTAAAATCCACTGTCTTAGCTGTACAAGGTACTATGAGTACAGGCCAGAAACATTACAGAGTCTTCGTAGTAAGATGCTATTATTCTTTACAAGAGGAAAAGAAAGATCAGGCTCATCTCTGAAGCTAAGAAATGTACCTATTGTTCCAAATTTTGAGGTAATTACCAGAGTTAGGTTATATGTAAGGTTCTTCTGGAGTTTTCCTGGAGATTGATATAATGCCAGAAGATACTAAATTCTCATTTTTAAGTGAATGACTGCTGCACAGAGCTGCCAACCGAGAGTTTCCTGTACGGTAATAAAGAGCTTGCCAGGATAACCTCAGTAAAAATGATGCTGATAAATACCTCAGTTTAAAGGTAATCAGTACCTCACTTTCAGAGTTCACACATGGTTTTATTTTTTTGGTCAGAAGAATATATTTTCCTTGCCCAATTTTTCCTTCCAGTGAGGTGCTCCAGTCCTTTCCTTGCTTTGGAAACAGAATATTTTATGACTAAATCACGCTTACAGATTCAATGCTCTCTGTTGACATGATACACTGGATACACACAAGGGCAGGATTTGGCTGTTGAGAAATGGCAGCACAACGTGTTTTTCAAATTGTATAATAGCTTTCTTCATCCATCCTATTCCAAATTATCTCTATAGAATAAAAATAAATGTGAAGGTTCATTTTTCATTGATTATTCCCTTTGAAATAACACTCTTCTCCATTGCTGTGGTGGTGTTAGTCTCAGTTTTTTGTGATTTCTCTCAGTTGTGCCCTGGATTTGGATTTCCCTTGATGAATCTGTTCTTTCAATGATTCTGTTTCTGCCTGTTTTCAGAATAATTTATGTTTCACACTTGATTTGCTTGTTTTCCTCATTGCATGGGAAAAAAAAACAAGCACAAGTGTCCTTGTCTCCAACTTCACTGAGCAAAAAATATTTTCCCCTTTCTCCCATTCTCCTTACCCTGTTTCAGAGATGGAAACATTGCTATAGACATTCGTGTTCAGCATTGTAGAAAAGCACAAACAGAATCTCCAGCTCTGAAGCTGGAAAGTATGAGAAGGTAGAAGAGCAACAGGTGTTCTCTCTATGATACTCCAGCTCTGGGAGTGCTGTTGGTCCTTTTTTGTTGTTGTTGTTCTTTTAGACTAACACATGACATAGAGGTAGGAAAAGACATAGCATTTGAACCACAACAGATGATGACCTGAGGGTCATCTACTGCTAGAAGGACACAGGAGGCACACAGGCTTGAGGCAAAGGTAGAATTTAACTTTCTTCAATTCATGTTGGTTTAAAAACTTAAAATTTTACTTGTAGATTTGGATAAGTAGTTACTAAACTCTACCTCTTTAAACAGATAGTTTTCACCACTACTTTTGCCTACATTAACAAGTCAAGAACTTCTTCAAGTTCAAGTGCAGACACTACAGACAAACTGACCTAAAGGATGAGCACTGTGGTGTGGTCACACCTCCAGTTATATTGGTTTTACTCACCACTTGCAATTCCACACTCTTTCCATATGCTGCAGCACACACTGACAACACCAAGTCAAAGATCATACTTCAGAAAAATTGCATCATGTGTAAAAAACCCCCAAACAATCTAGAGCCTAATGTACAATGGAGGCATTTCCTGCCTGCAGTCAGAATTGTGTTGTGCCTCTGTCAGTGGTACATTGTCCATTGCTCATTTAAAAAAATGCTGAAAAATGAGAGAAGAACATAAATATGAAAACAAGATTCAGATGCTGAAGCAAAGCCACAGATATCTCTACAAACATTGCTTGATTCCTCCTCTCACTTATAAACCTTAAGTCTGAGCAGAGAATAATTTCACTAGTTGGAGTTTCAGGGTCCTACTCGACAGTTATTAGTTGTTACTTGCATTAGATCATCAACAAAAGGCAGGCTAGAGCCTGCTCCATGTAACACCCGTTGCTCCTGAATTACAACCCAGTAACACAACCCATAGCACTATACTACTCCTCTTGGCCCTCATTACTGAGCACTTAGCATTCACGCCCCAGTTGTCTGGTCTTTAATAAGAAATAAAGTTGTTTGTTTATTTTATACCTATTTAACTTGTCGTTTAAGATTTGCAGAAGGCCATCAATCTTTGCCTCGGTACTTTGACCTCACTCTAATTGTGGGGACTCTAAATTCTGCACAGATGTTATTCCTATGAATTTAACTTTATATAGGAAGAAATTCAGTACTGCCATATGCCGTCTTTTATGAGCTTGCAGTTTGCAATGAATATCCATGACTAATGTTTTTGACCCAGGTAAGCCCATGATTATGGAAGGTAAAAAGTTTACTAAACTTTATTACACCACTTCCAGTAATTTTACCAACAACTAATGTACACAACTCCCCTGTCTGTGTGTTGATATAAAAAAATTGCTTAGCTGTTCTTACTATATCTGTCCACATCTAGTGTCATTTGGGGACTCTGCAGAGTCAGATAAAAATTTCTAGATTCATAGATTACATATCAGAAGGGATAAGATTATTTTCTCTGATATCCAGTACAAGTCAGATATTTTTATATTTTATTAGTGGTTTGTTATTGCTGTTGTGTTTTGGGGCAATTTTTTTTTTTTCTTTTGGTAAATAAACTGAGACAAATCTTTCTGAAGCTTAGTAGGAATTACCCAGGTGCTAGAATTCAAATACAACTATTAAGTCTGTGGTTTCAAATATTTTAAACAATTGCTATATAACAGTAGGGAATACCTATTTGTAAGTAACTCAATCTATATTAATCCTCAAGGATATGAACCAGATATTAGTTACTGCCCAAATTAATTTTCAGAACTACAATCAGCCTTATCAGATAGCAAATTTAAAACTGAAAAATTAACCTCCAGAAAGGGAGAAATGAATCAGTTGTGCAGTCCAATTAGCTACTACCCAAAAGATGGAGACAACCCCTCCCTGCAGAAAGGCATTGAGCTGTGGCCCCCATACTGACTGCATGGTCTAGCAGGGCTGGTAACGGTCACAGGAACATGAGAGCCAGGGAAATGTAAGGTGGCAAAGATTGCAAGGGTTGTTGCAAGGTCCCGTTAAGGTTTAAGAGAGGGTGACCTGTCTTGAGCAGTCTACTGATGTACTGAAATCCAAGACTGGACGGGGGGGGAGAAGATGAGATACTACTATCCCCAAAATTAATTTAATTAATATTAAATAATGCATCTTTCATCATTCTAGGTGCCTCCTTTCTAAAGTATGGATTTGCATCCTGCTCTGTATGGGGAAAGTCCACTGCCACAGAAGGTAGGACTCAAAGTGACATCAGAAGGTCTGCCCTTGCCCTGGAATTATTTATTAGGCCAGTGGTGACCAGCCAACTTTTTCCAAGGGTGTTTAAAGTAACTCAAAAGGCATTGACTACTTTATTGTTGATCTTTTTAGTAGCTAACTAGAAATGAAAAGCAAAACAGTAAATAGCAAATTATGAGGCCTAAAAGTCAGATTTAACCCACTTGATATTAAACTGCTGACATCTGAGTGTGCTAGAGGTGACTTACCAGGGCAGCTGAGCATCATAGCCCACACTGTAAATATCCTGACTGCCATTACATCCACAAGTAAAATCAACTGTGTCCTGCTAGAAAACCACACTGACAACCAAAAGTATTAAAATTCTTTACCATTAACCATTTTCCATGCAGCAACTCAATATTAACTAATATGGTAAACCAAGAGCAGTGCAAGGTGATATTTTATGTTTTCATTAATCAGTAAGAGACCGAAGGTGAGCTGAGAGTAAATACTTGATAGTGGTAATATGCAAGTCCATTTATTCAGTGCTGAATAACATTGTTCATCTCAAATATCAATTAAAAAGGACCCAAGTGATAGCAAAGGAATACTGGTCCTGCATCATTAATTTTTTGTCTGCATTGCAGGAAGTGTATTGTGCCATTTTTGTGTGCGCTGAATGCGAGGGATGGGATGCTCATCTCGCCGTACCACTAGCTGATCTCAATCCTCAAACACTCAATGAAGCAACGCAAAATGAAACTAGTTCAAGGTAAGAAAGAAGTTTTCTGGGCATGACTCTTCCCTCCTCTTCTTCCAATGTAATCATGTTCACTCTAAAAAGTGAAAGTAATATTTGGCAACTTGATAACAGAGTCTGAGTCCTCACACATAACTGATGAGCAGTCAAGCCCTCTACAGTTCACTTGATCTGAAGGCGTAACCCATAGAGGTTTTTGTATTTATTTTTGTAACAACTTTGAGCCTTTTTCCCTCTGAGTAGGACAAACAGAGCTCAGATTCATATTGACCAGTGGCAAGGTCCTCCTAGAACATCCTTAGGTGGTACCAGTACCAGAGTTTTGGAAAGTCACTGTGCCAGGAAAGAATTATCAATATAACACCAGAGGCATGGCTCCCTTGGAAAGACTTCACTGTAGCTATGAAAAGGTTATCCATGTTATAATCAATAATTTATCAATTAACAGTTAGATCTAGTCTCTTCTTTTCTGCCTGAGATACTCGCTTACTGTAATTTTAATGTCTTTGTTGTTTGACTATAATTTCAACTTTTAGTTTTACTGCTGTTTTGTTTTAACTTAAATATATACATTTATTCTGAATTATTTACATTTATTCTGAATTATTTTATTTTCAGATTTAATGGTCCTAAGTCTTGTGAAGTCAACAAGCAAGCATACCAGAATCAGCTACTGGGATGAGGGATGTTTGTGCCATACATGGGTTAGCATAGTTTGAAGGTAGTACAAAAGGAATTTATGCAGGACTCTACCACCATGACTATGGTTAAAAAGATGTTTTCTGATTTTGGCTGAAGCAAATATTGAAATAGATTTTCATCTGAAGCTCCAGAATGTGGGAAGCATCATAAAAAGAGAAAAATCCCTTATTAAATTCCATTTTCTCTTTTGGGTTTACTGGGCTTATCTTAAACCAAATTCTGCAGTCTCTCTTCAAGGTCCTGTTGTCCTCTTCCATGGCTTCTTCTATCTAAAGAAGAAAAAATTCATAAGTTCTCTTTAACATTTTTACTGGTAGGGGATCAAAAGAGAAATTTCTGTCTCTCTACAGCTGACAGAGCGTTTGGTTTCTAAAACAGAGAAGCCCAAGTCTCAACTTCACTCTTGTCTGGGACATTTTCCTTGGCCTTCATTTCTACATGGGAGGTACACATGGGAGATACCACCACATCAAGAAAGAACAGTGAATTAACCTCAGCTTAGGTAAAGGGAATGTGAGAAGTGCCACACTTGCAGAAGTAGGAGAAATGTCCCCTTCTATGGGAAAGAGCTTTGTGTATTTCCCTGCTCCTAGTAGAAGACACACAAAGAAGAAAACAGTTCTCCATTTTACACATGATATTACAATCATCACTTTTTCATCATTGTAATGTATATAAATATAAATCAATAATGTTGAAACTACTGCTTTACCCTGGCTCCTGGGATGAGGTGGGTGAAGCTGCTACCAATGTCACATGGACAGAGATTCCAGACAATGTCTTAAAAGAAAGGAGAGGAGAGAGCTCTGATGGCTGTTTCCATTTCACGCTAAAGTCCCTTTGATCTGAGTGAACATTTCACCTGAATGAGGGACTCGAAGATTAGACACAGAGGAAAGGAATTTCTGTCCTTAGTTCCAGACAGAAGTAGAAAAGGTAGAGCTATGTGAAAAAATAAGAAAGCTTTAATGAATTATCATTTATCACAAACTTGTCAAATTTCATTCTACCTAACACAAGCAAGAGGCAACAAGGAGAACATACACCTGAGGTTACTAACTGATTACTTTTAGGCATTACTATAACATTGTAAAAAATGCAGCACAATCTCAGCTTGTGTCAGGAGAATCATTTCCAGAACAAAGTGGAAATATCATGGTATAAAGGGCTGGTAGATCTGGCTCTGGTAGAGCTTGCTCTGAAATACAGTGTATAGCGAAGTTTAGCTTCAGTGTAGCTTCAGTTTAGCTGAAGCTCCAAGAAAATGAGATGACTGTTAGTGAACCTATCGGTCTGTAAAAAACAGGGAGAAGAAAACATTATTCCAGCTGAAGAGCAATCTGGAGAGGATAGAGTAGGAAAAAGTAAGTGGGTATAAATTAGTCATATATATATTTGCAATGTAAATTAAGAGAAGGTCTTCAAACAACAGAAAACTGAGGCTGTGGTGCACCCTCACTGCAGGAGTGGAGAAATCGAGAAAACCTAACTTATCTCAGGTTGTAACTACCCACATTTTCTGAAGTGATTAAGTGAAGTGCAGCAGCAGAGGACCTGAAGATCCAGAAGTTCCTTTCCAGACTTATTTCTATGTCCCTACCCAGCCAGTTTCCCTTACCCCTGCTAAATATGTTGCTCAGCTCTTAACAGTCAAACAATAACAAACTCCTCCTCATTAGCACAAATCACATCACAGCCAGAATCACAGAAAAAAAAAATGAAAACGTCAATAAATCTGAAGCACTAAAAAGTCAAAGTTGCTGGTTAATAAGTAGTACTATGTTTGCAGCAGCTCCTGTCTTCCCAGCAGCTCAGTGGACATCTACTGAGGCAGTTAAAGAAACAGAAATTAGAGCTTTTTTCTTATGAGTCACTCTGTTTGGAAGCTTTTACATATTAAAAAAAAAAAAAAAAAAAAGCCATGTGTTAAAAGTGTCTCAGCCAAACATGTTATTTCTCTGAAATATACAAGAAAACACAACTGTCCTCAAGGTAAATATCCTCTATTTTCTTACTTTAGATCACTTTTCAGTGCTGTAATCATGTCATTAGGATTTCAATTCCTGGCTCCCAAAGAAGTGACCATCTAACTATAAACTTCTGGTTTCCCAGTCTATTTTGTCTGTGTCACTTTGAGAGGGACAACCAGAGTTCAGTGGGTCTGAGCCTACCACTGAAACCAATGGCAGTATGCTTAAGACTTCTCATCCATGACATGTCCTTAGAAGGCTAATTTTCTTCTCAGCACTGCAGTTTCTAACAGATATTCAGGCAGCTCAGATCTTTCACCTTAACTGGAGAGCTGTGTCACAAAAAACATGTGAACAGCCTATGTTACTCCCTGAGTTACCAGCAGCATTTCAGCTGGTACCACCAGGTGCTTCTGTATTTTTGGTAATATCTTTTGTACCCCAAAAAACATTGTAGAGGGTATGGGGGAAGTTTTTCCTTTAGTGTATAGGTATAAAGCAATTTGAATAATAAATCACTGAAATGATTCTTCTACAAGTCTTTATAAGGCCATCACAGTAACTCCCAGGATCAGACTGCTTCTTCATTTTTACTCTAAGATTTTGTACCTTACTCTGCAATATCCATGAGGATAAGACCTCAAAAACTTTGGTTTCAGCATATTATAGCTAGAATAGGGTTATGGGTATGGGAATTCCAGTTGTTTTGTTTTCATAACTTTGCAATATGTTATGTTTTATTTTCACTACCTCTGGAGCCAGAAAAGTCGTGTCTGTCATGAGTAACTTCTGCAAAAAATATGATAGTGGAGACCAAAGAATAACAAAACTGCTTTCACACTGAGAGGCCTCTCCCTATAATAACAGCATTCATCAATAATGGTAATAGCAAGTGACAGCAAGACTTAAGTGTCCTTAAACTACCTTTATGCCCCTCTACACAGTTACATTGTCCCATCCTACAGACAAGATTAGGGTCTTTTTCATGGTAAGGCAGCTCTGGGCCAACTATGTACAAGCACTAGGAAGATAACCTCCTAGGTAGTCCAGCTGTGTGTAAAACTTACATTGACAAGTAGCAATTAACATGTTCATAGAGTAAACCAGTGAAGTATAGCCCCAAAAGATGCCCAAAGCTACTTTATACATGAGCACCACAGCTCATGCTTGCCAGCCCTGACCTGCAATGAATGTGCAAGCTAGAGCTCCCATGGCCCCTAAATAATTATTATTTTATTTATTCTTTTTAAGGAATAAGATTAAAGATATAAGATGATAGTTTAAAACTCTTTCTAGGTTATTTTTTAGATCTCTTTTGTATCACTATATTTTCTGTGTTTCCTGAGGTCAAATTGGTGGCAGTTTTAATTGCACTTACAAGGAATGTTGTTAAAATGGGCACAAAGTCCTAAACTCAATGTTTTCTTCATTATTTTGCAACTTTGGGAGCCTGCCAACATTGTTGCGAGATTTGGCATGCGTTTACCTGGAAAGAATGAGAGACTTTATATTTCATTTCAGCTTTGCAAGGTTTTCTCCTCCCTATCTCCCCCCCAAAAAAAAAGAGCAAGCAGAGGAATTAGAAATACAGTCAAAGGGCAAGGCTGGTCTCTCTGATGTTGGTACAGATCAACAGAGCTCACCAAGCTTCTGGGGAGCACTCCATCATAAGTGACTGCACCTTTAGTGGTAGTTTTTTATTCATTCTCTGTGAATTTTGGTGCATAGGAGATATTTTTACCTGTTCTTCTACCTAAGGCCAGTTTGCTTTATGAGAGGTTCATCATGCTTGGACTTGGAAGTGTGCACAGTAAAGGCCAAACTGATAACCTTACCTGCAGCTTAGTGCCTTAAAGACAAATTTAATGAAGGTCTGTGTTTAACTCCTGTTTTAGACCTTTGATACAGAAAATAATCCTCATCTAACTGCTACTTGGTGCATAGAACCATAAAACTGTACAACCCTTTTGGTTGGAAAAGACATTTAAGATCATCGAATACAACTGTAAACCTAACTCTGAGTCCACTGCTAAACCATGTCCCCAAACACCACATCTACACATCTTTTAAACACCTTCAGGGATGGTGGCCTAGATGGCTTTGTTTTGGCAGGTAAGCTTGCCAGGCAACTAACAGAATTTTGTTGAATATATATGTTAACTCTTTTAATGTAAATATTTTAACAACCTCAAAAAAGGATGGAAACGAAAGTTACTACCACCCACATCCTGCCCCACTAACACCATGGCAAGTCACGCTTCTCTTGGAGCTGCTTTTGCTCTGTGCCTGGGGCTGCTTCAGTAAGGACTTAACTACACCCACATGAAGCTAAAGCTTCCCTTTCTCTGGTTTAAAACAAGGCTCTGCAGGGTTGAGTTCCCTCTGGAAAATCACAACATTGAAGCTGGGTTTCTTACCAGTTGGGGTAGTACTCACGCACTGAAGATGCTGCAGGGAAGGAGGGCAGCTCCTACCTTCTGTAAGTCACGAGACCCCAACATCCTGGCTAGGGGTGAACCACAAGGCGAGGGGTACCAAGGAGCAGCTACCTCCTCCATCAGGTTGCTTTAGCTGTTGAATAAAAGCATTTTTCTCATTAGATTCCCAGAACTCTGCTTCCCCTCCTCTGTGAAGTCTAAATTTCTCCATGCACCCTACAAAGACTCGCTAACTCCTATCTCAAGCTACGGTAATCTACCAGGCCTACAATTTAAGCGTAGCTATGTCAAAGCCCTTTTGTGGATCTGCTCTTCCCTCTGCAGCCACCCCACTGAAAGGATTAAGCTATTTGGGAAATGAAGTGCTGTTTGCTGTGAATAAGGATGTCAGACACTGGTCCCAAAGAAACGATGTCTCAGTATATTTTGGTTTAATATTCTTATGTCAGTGACACTGGTAGGAAATGGAAAAAGGTAAAAACTCTGTGAGGCGTGTAAAAAGAGCGTGGAGAAGGCAATAGGAGTGTGACATTCGGAATGGGCTGTTTGTCAACACAGGGACCGGCACGGCTGTCACCAGGGTTGGCAGAAAACTTTCCCTACGGACCTGAAGCGCTTCCAGCGCTCCCAACCCTAAGAGTTAAATTTTACTCTTTGCCTCAGCAGTATAAATCCGTAGCATTTTGACTGAATCCCATAAAAGTAAATCAGTGTAAGTGAGGCCAGACTTTGGCCTAACAATCCTGCAGACCAACGCTGAGAAAAAGAGAGGGTGATACCAGTTAGCAGCAGCTCCCACCACGCTGGTAGCAGAATAGCAGAGAGTCAGCCAGGGAGCAGCTGGGATGGAGCCAGATGGGCAATGAAAGGGGCACTGCGAGCTCCTCAAAAAATAGTTTTTTAATTGTAGGAAATTTTGCAAGACATCCCTGACATAAAGTTGAATTATTTTCATTTTTTTGCTCCAACAGCAAAAATGTAAATGCTGCCGTTTGCACAGAGAGGGTTTGGGGTTTTTTTAAGTTGTTGTTACAAGGCTATGCTTAAAAGGGGGCTGGTATCAATCATCCCTACGTAAAGCAATTTTAAAGGTGCATATCAATGAATTATTTGGAGCAGCTGATGGGCAGTGGTCTATTTTGTTGGCTGGTTTTGGGTTGTTTTTTTTTCAGAGCTGGTATCAACTGGGTCCACGTGGCATGAACAGAACATAGCTCCAGATGGGAGAGCAGTTCCCATCTTTTGCAGAGTAAATCTGCTGTTTGAGACTATATTATATGACTGAAATTTTATACATATGACTTTGTTGGAGCTGGGAATCTCTTCCTTTGAAAATGTGCTACAATAATAATTGCATTTACCAGTTGCCAGTCCTTCTCGCAAAACATTTTTTTTTTTTTTTGAGGGTTAGGATTGTGAAATTAATTGTCTCTAGCTAATATAATTAAAAACAAACACTTCTGATTTCAGCAGAGGGAAAGGGAAAAAAAAATAAAAATAAAAAGCAAACTGCAGCCTTGATTTTCTATTGACAACAAGAAAGCCCTGCCATCCCTGAACTGTTTAATTATTGAAATGAACTGTAACAGTACACTGGATTGTTGCCGAGGTCACCGAGTAGTACTGGATGTCAAGAGGAAAGCAGCACTCCGAGAGCCCTTCAACGCCCCAGGCTCCGTTGAAAAACCCACACACTTTTTCTCAAGCATTCAGCCCCTGATAGGTAGCCTGATAGCACGGCTGATTTGCTGGTAGTACAGAGGTCCAACGGTGCTTGCTTGTTTTAAGAGGAGCCAAACTATGCTCTGGTGACCACCGTGACGCTGTGATTCCCATGCCCTATCGCATTCCTCTTTCTCAGATCCCAGGCATTTTTATTTTTTTTTTCCTCTACGTGCAGTCCAGGATGTAGACAAATGAATTCCAAGTGACCTATGTGGGGGTGGACTCTTTGGAAACAAACAACAAAAATAAGATATCTCCTGTCCTCACTTTTTCATTTGCTTGTTCCCTGGATACAGTTTATTCACGGCAATGAAATACACATTGTGTCTCTGGAGCTAGATCCAGCAGCAACATCTTTACCACCCCCTAACCTTGGCTGGTTTGGGTTTTTTTTTTTTCTTCCCTTCTTCCCTTTTTTTTTTTTTTTCTTTTCTTTTCCTGATTTCCTTTTTCAGACTTTACAAAAGAGATCTTGTTTAATGTTATCTGCTCCTTTGGAAGTCAGTCTGCCCTTTAAAGCCTATCATATCAAGGCTTGCCTATTGATTTAAACAATGGGTTTTTTTCTAGAAAAAGTTTAGGAAACTGGAAGTTTTGAAAAAAAAAAAAGTGTCTGTACATATCTGCACTGGCAGGAGGATCTGCTGCACAAGTAATCACTGTGTTTTCAGGGAAAGGGGAAAAAACTTCTTTTGAAACTTTCTATGCAAAGAAAATCCCGTAGACACAAAAAAAAACTGCTAAAAAGAAATAAAACTGCAGTTGGGGAACAGACAATAAACATTTCAGATTGCTTTATGGCACACTATTACAGGCAACTATCTTGCTTAAGTAGGCATAACATTTTTCACAGTATATATTTAAGGTTTTATTATGGTTTGGATTAACAGCAGGAAACCATTGCTCTTGAAGGGAGGGGAGAAATAATTTCTGACAGTCCAGTGGACTGATAGGTAACAAAAAAAATCATTTAAAAATGGCCTGAGAAACGCACTGTATGGTGAGGCATGAGCAACCTCCAGCCTGCCCTGATGCTCACATTGAGGCCTGCACACACAGCTCATGGAAAGGAAAAGCAAGACGTGACCCTCGGGACCAGTTCTGGCCCTGCAGGCACTGGTGTAGCTGCATTGGTTTCCCAGACTTTTGCTGGGGCACCTGTGGAAGCCACGGCCCTGAGATCTGGCGAGAGCAGCACCTCGTGCAGACGGCGCTGGGAAGATGTTGTTTCTGCTGTCAGACATCTGCGCCTCTCTCACCACCGGAGTGCTGGAAGCGTCAATGAGCCAACTGGCAGCAGCTCCTTGTTCTTGCTATCAGTAGAAGTCTGCCTTCCTCACCGAAGTCACTGCTTGATTTTAGGACCAGACATCAGACCGTCTGGGGCCATCACAGTCTCTCCATGGATCTCAGCCGTTCTCCAGAGTGGCTCTTGAGGACAGCAAGCTATGCGGTGACATCTCCTCCCAGGCTGCCAACTCCTGCGAGCTTAAAACAATGGAACAAAGAATAACGGGAAAAGAACAGCCTGCAATAATGCATCCAGCATTGTCCTGGATCCCCTTTGGCTTCGTTAAAATTAGTGACGTCCTTCAGTCCTGGGTGCACCAGACCTCTCCTGCTTCTGCACAAAGCAGAGCTCAGCGCCGCAGGACCCTGCCCAGCAAAGAGCTCTCAGCACTTTTCCACTGCTATGACTTTGCAACTTCAGGGTCTGAGCCCTGTGTGGGGAAACCACGCTGCAGCCACCCTTGTCCCTCACCCGTTCCCTCTCCTTTTGTCCTGGGGGCTTTGGTCAAGAGTGAGGACCCCATACCTGCAAGCTTGCTGCTCACAGGACATGATGACCTGTAGATACTTGGCTGTTCACAGGAAATGAGAGCAACCTCATTTTGATTATTCCCCATAGTGTGAAAAGTTGTCCTGTTCCCCAAATTACTTTTACTTCCTCAGAAACATACACCATTTATCCCAGATGCTCCCACTAGTGGCCAGGCCCTCATGAGGGTGAGGGCAACAAAATGGTACAAGAGGAAATGGCCTCAAGTTGTGCCCAGGGCAGTTGAGATTGGATGTGAGGAAGAATTTCTTTGCTGAAAGGGTTCTGAGGCACTGAAAGGGGTTGCCCAGGTCAGTGGTGGAGTCCAGATCCCTGGAGGGACTGAGGAGTCGTGTAGACACAGTGTTGAGGGACATGGGTTAGTCGGGGACTGGTCACTGTGAGGTTCATGATTGGACTAGATGATCTTAAAGGGCTTTTGCAATCGAGGCAATTCTGGGTTTCCTTGAAAACCTTCCCTGGAACATGCAAAATTTCTGTGGAGACACAAGAATCTAATCTCTTTGTAAATTATGTGACTTGAAGTAAGTAATTTAACAGCTTATTCCCTCAGGTAGCCAGTGACCACTGTATGTCCCTGTTACCTAATTTGACAGTTCACCTTTCAAAGGTTGGTAGTCATTTTAGATTTACTTTTGTATCTTAAAAATTAGTAAGCATTTTTCTGCTGGTGATTTTTTTTTTTTTTTAATTGTTAGGGTTTTTTACATATTTCCAGTGGTCATCTTGTCTACTAAATTTGTTAATCCTTTTCGATACATCACTTTGTGAGTCAGAGTTGGGAGGGGGAGGAAGAGGAGGAAGGGTTGCTAAGAAATTGGAAAACATTATTTAAGTAGGTAAGATTAAGTATTTGTGCCATAGTTTACAATTATAATAAAATAAATCTAGAAACTATTTCATGTATGAGAGCATGTACATTAGAAAAAAATATTTCTATAACAGATAACCATCTTCTGAACACTAGAACGTTAGTAATTTGTCAGTTTTTCTTTTAATTAAAACTGTGAATATAGTTCATGCTCTGTTTGATTCGATGTCAACATTTTGGATGGGGGATAAAACTGATTTCCTCTTAAATCTGTTGCATTTCTCAGGACAACTGATGAAGTGTGCCTTAACATTAAGCTCTTGAACCCATGAGGTTTGCTTATTTCAAGATCAGTAAATCAACAGATATTAGAGTAATAGCCCTGATAAGACTCAAGACTTCTAAGTCTTCTGTAAATGCTGTCTTTACCAAACTGCATCCATTTTTTCTCTCAGACAACCTGTTTTAATTCATTGCATCATTACCAAGTTGGTCCACTGTAAAATGAATTAAATTATGCTAGTTAGAAGTTTCATTCTAAATATTTTTCACAATGCAACCCATGAAGCATTTAAAGAGTTTAATTTTTTTTTTTTTTAACAACTTAAAAATCTGCCTGGTTTTTCTTTAAATCATTTTTAAAAAAAAAATCATTGTTATTTTCAAGTCTTCCTCTGGAAGAATACGTAAACTTTCATGAGTTAAGAGTATGTCTCCCAAAATAATAGTAGATATTAACCAGGGAAGGGCTCCAGTGTCACCTTTGCCAGGGCAAGTGAAACTGGTTTTGACCCTCCCTCAGTTATGTTAGTGCCTCAAAATATAATCATTGTAAAAAAGGGTTAATTCAAAGAATTGATATACAGGGAGGGGGGAAGGAAGGGGGGTGGGTTTTGAGGGGGTGGGAAGTTTAGATAGAAGATGGACCAGTTAGAATGAGCTGGGGAAGGACTTTTCATAAGGGCAGTTAATGACAGGACAAGGTGAAATGGCTTTAAGTTGAAAGAGGGCAGGTTTAGATTAGATATTAGGAAGAAAGTCTTCACTGTGAGGGTGGTCAGCCACTGGAACAGGTTGCCCAAGGAAGTTGTGGATGCCCCCTCCCTGGAAGTGTTTAAGGTCAGGCTGGATTAAGGTGTCCTTGCTGATGGCAGGGGGGTTGGAACTGGATGATCGTTAAGGTCCCTTCCAAGCCAAACCGTTCTATGATTCCAAGACTGGTTGTTAGAGGAGCGATTGTCTTTGATTTCTAAGAGTCTCTCCAACTCAGCTTGGTCACCAGAAAACACGGTAGAAGTTTGCTAAGGAAGAGCTGAGTGAGTTCGGGTGAACTCAAAAAGCTCATTCCACCCCAGTAACATGTGAAAAAGGAGCTCAAGCTTGGCTTCACCCAGGAAGGACAGGGAAAAGCTCATTTCAGCAGTCATTAGCACTGAGTACACTTACTGCAATGGCTGAAGAAGAGAAGGATGCACCATACAGGCAGCTGCAGTGCTAGAACCAGCTTGGGTGCACTCAATATAAGTGTTGAAGCAAAGGCCAATGTCTTCCTTGTGCATAAATATAAATGCATGAACAAAGACGTTGCTATAAAGAGGATGACCACAGAGTATAGTATGTATTGGGTACTACAGACTGCATCTCCATGTTTTCGTGTCAGGCTCATGTCCAACTCCTATGCCAGAGTGAAGACACATTAAGGCATGCAGAGAGTGGAAATAACCATTACACTTTCTAAAAGCACTCATAACACCATATTTAGCTCCAAGCTTTAGTTCCTTCTACCTTGTCTATTTTTAATAAATACTTATGGCACTCAATAAAATTAAAACATCAATGAGCAAAACAGATCCATATGAAATTTTCCCCAGGGATTAGAAATAGGGGGGAAGCATATCTGGTACAGGAGAGTGATGTTGCTAAGTATGCTCAACTTCGCAACTGATAGGTGAGTACAGTGATAATCTAATTTACCTGTAACGTACTTGAATGTTTCTTGGATCAAAGCCTGGGGCGTGCAAAGGAAAAGACTAAAAAAATTTTTTTTTTTTAAAAAGGTCAAAAAAGATGGTAACTTACAAATATATATTTTAATCACCATGGCAGTGAGAAAGAGCTCTGACTCTATTCCCTGGGAATTACCTCAAGACAAACATGGTGAGAATTACTTTGGAGAGTATGTGAGGAAAAGCACACCATGAGAAAGAGAAGCAGATGCTTCTTTAGAGTTCAAGCCTCTAACTTCACATGCCCTTTACACAGTCTTTTACTAATTTTTCTACACTGATAACATATAGAACCTAATTACAAAAAGTTTTCTAAAAAAAAAATCCTTCTATAAAACTCATAATGCCTGATATCTGAGTCACAAGCACAGTTAATGTAATCTAACACATATTGCGGGAACCTACTGCACACAGATATTACCAATTAGCACATGATTTTAACAATCAACATTCATGCAATTAATAGAACACTTCATATTCCTTCTAATTTTGAGCTCTGCATGAGCATATGTTATCATGACGGAATGTGGGATCATTTATTTATACTGGAAGCAAGGCTCCACATAGAAAGCCGAGATGCTAAAAGTTAGCCTGAAAGTGAAAAAGGCTCAGTTTTACATTGAGAAATGAGTACTTTTAGTCTGATTTCTAAAAGTTGTGCTATGTTCTTACCTTCTTGTTGATCCTTGCTGTTAGTAAACTTCTGGAGAGGAAACTGCCCTGATTAGAGCTGGAGAATATAACCATCAAGTAATCAACAAGCAGGTAAACACTTCTCTCTAGAACTGAAAACTACTACAAAATCAAGAATCATAAAAAAAGAAATAAGCATAATGTCTTACTTGGTTTTTGTTTTTGTTTGGGTTTTTTTTACATTGAGAGATAACAGTAGCTGAGCACCTTCTTTTCCTTAACATGTATATTATTATACTTGACTGTAAGTAGGGAAGAATTATTATACTTACAGGACAAATGAAGACCTAAGGTATAGAGAAATTAAGCCCAGATCCCCACAGTATTTTGTCACCTATTGACACTGAATTCCATAGGATTTAGACATTTAATACCTTTAGGGACCATTCCTGCTTATTTCCCTCACAGCAGAAGAAGTAGGGAGCTGAATACCTGTTTCCCAGAGTCCCAGTAGTTGTCAGCCTATCTTACTTCTTTATCTTCTTGCTCTTTGGTTCTAGCATAAGTAAAATGCAATAAACATTTATTTTAATTACTGATGTCATAGATGTGTTACTAGCTCATTAAGGAGACGAGATGCTTTACTAAGAAGATGTTTTTTACATGTAGGCTGCAAAGAATCACCCTGCACTGCTGGGGTAGCTGGAGCTGCTGTATTTCCTGTCTATTGCCAAGAAGAATAATGTCAATATACAGGGTTTGTGTAAGCCTTTGCCTCAGAACATTCTCACATCTTCAGCTGCCTTGTTAGAGACGTCCCATGTGCTGTTTCCTACTCCTGAAGGTGTTCCAGCAGGCCTTCACAGCCAAGCTCCTCCTCTGGGGTTGAGTACAAAGGTGTGTCATGCCAGCACTCTACCACATTGACCTTCCCTTTGGTTTAGGAAGCTACCTAGTCTAATCTTGCTCTTAATAGATTTTGGAGAATGCAACAAAAGTCACAGTAATCAGGGAGTCCTCTTTCACTTGTAAAGTGGCAGTAGAGTTGATGCAAGATGGGGCATCTGAGAGCAGGAGCAACCACATTCCTTCAAGCTGCATGGTGGCTGTCCCCTCCTTGCCTTTCCAATGGGTTAGTGACAGTTCTGCATTCCCTTGAGCTCCTGTGTCAGGAGCTGTTTGAAGTCCCTGCACCAAGAAGCTGTTGATGCAGAGAATTCTCCTCCAGCAGCAGGGACTGAAGCAGCTGCAAGTGCTGCAGATGTAGACTCTAAATCATTGTGTCTTTTCTTCTTTCAGGACAAGCTCCTGAGAGAATTTGGTTTACCACACGTCTGACGTGTATTTATGTGTTGCAGAACAGGAGTAAAGTAGCGATTCTCTGGGTATAACTGTGTTTCTAAAAAAAAAAAATGACAGAGAAGTATTTATGTCCTCTGTCACTGCCTACCCCCTTGAACAAGCCTTCACAGAAGTGTCACCTTTTGGGCTACTGCTGTTTCAAACAAGAATAGATGACAATAATCTATAGGTGGCTAAAGAAGAGATAGATTTCACCTGTGACTGCAACTCTCATTCATCTCAAGGACTCTTCAACCAAATCCTGGTAAAAAGGGAGGTAAAAGAAAGGAGAGTCAGAGTCTGACTGTGTAATTTTTATGCTTTGAAATAAACATGCAGTTGAGTTAGGCCAGGTTTCCATGATGACCAGGGGAGATGCACAACTATAGACAAGTGAGAGGTAAAAAGAAAGGTATCAAATTCAGTTTGCCTCAGGTAACTTCAGATAAGGTAATAAGAGTGGCACGAGTGTCACTGACAGGGAGTTAAACCAAAGTGTAATATGTTTCTACATTGACTAAATACATTAGCAATGGCCTTCCTGCCAAAAAAATAATCTAGAGATACTTTCTTCTGTCTGCATCAATAGTAAATATGTATTTTTCTTAACCATTATTTTTACTGAAGGCTTTACTGCACAAAGAATCCAGGGGGAACAGAAAATCATATAATTGTGCAGGTTGGGGAATTCTCTAAAAATACGTAACCATGGCACCCTTGTCATTACCAATCAAGTAATCTTGATAAAAAAGTAAAGTAATTAGCCTTTGAGAAGAGCATAAAGCTAATTAAAAATGACAATTTAGTCATCTCAACAAACAACAGCACAGAACCAGTCAGTAGTTCTAACCATAGCACAATGAGATAACCTGACCTGCCAAAATGGCTCACCTTCACACCCGTTAAAAAGAAACGCAGTTCATGGGAGTGAAACTTCAATAACCTTTCCCTTTGCTTTAAAATTCAGATTTGCTTCATCTACAATCCAATATTTCTCTCTGTGTTTATCATCTTTTACTGAGGCTTTGCCCACCTATCAGCAATTTTTATAAATGAAATGACAGAAACTCCTACAGTCTCCTAAAAGTCTATAAAATGCAAAGTATGAACATATGCATTGTCAAAAAGATTTACAAGTTGCAAATAAGTTTAGTCTCATAACAAAGTTACTTGTTCAGAATTTATAAATAATAGCCAGAAACAAAAAGAAACCGCTAGTCTCTCGTTCATATAAATATTTGGGGTTCTGTCCTCCCATAAATGTTAATGGCAAGGTTTTAATTCATATCATTGGGAACAAGAATGAATATTTTTTTTTCTTTTATTGAAATAAAAAAAAAAAATCTTTGAAGAGGTCAAATTTTCTGAAAATTATCACTATTACCAACACTTTTCTTAGCAGATATATTTACCTAGGTTGCATGTACTGAAGAAAACAAATTACTATATTTTCAAATCACAAGAGTCTACTAAATATTTCCTAACAAACATACATGTGTATTATACATATAATTCCATATATTAGTAACATCCACTAGTCCATGGTACTATGTTCCTTAAAGCTAAGAGCTCATTTGCTTTAAGAATAAAAGTGTGCTCATCTAAGTTTTGTGCACACAACTTGGTCTTCATGAAGCCTTGATGCAGCTCCCAAACTCATACTCACAACCTTGGATTTAAAAAGGAGGAATCAGTACTGCCATGGGCCAACAGATCAGATCTTCAACAGATCCAGCTGAGTGATGCTGATGCTTAATCACACCCATGTTCCTTCTTCAAGCACGTAGAGAAAATATAGGTTTGATCCTTAGAATTAGGGTGGACTGGAATAAGAAAAGAAGTAGAAGAGATTGTTAGTAGGTTTTGCTTAGTTTATCCTAATCTTTGACTATAGTTTTGGTTCTTTCTTGCTAGGAAAGAATAGAATATTGATTCAGAGAAGCCCCGAGGCTGTTGAAACGCAATGCATAGGAAGCAACCTGCAAAACAGAATGATTGCAACTCAGTGCAAGAAGTGAAAACTTAAGCTTCTTTGACTTACAGTAGATATGAATACATGAGCTGGTAAAATAGTTACAGATGTGTATCTAGACCAAATAAAAAGACCTTATAACCATGCAGAAAATATGTATCTGCTTGCTCTGCATTACTTTCACTCTCAGGAAAGCTTGAAGCAGAAATAAAATGTTGGCTTATATTTTGAACAAATGTTGGATGAAACTAAATTCTGAGCAACCGTGAACTAGATAAAGACCTTGATCCTGGTCTGTAATGCATGGTAAGACACAGTTCACAAAGGCCAGCTCTGGCTTAGGAAAGCGAGTCTCCCTAAGCTTTCTCCACAGTCGGTGGAGAGAGGGATCATCCATCCTCAGCTAGTGTAAACAGGCATCGTTCCATTTGAATCCATGGAAGCAGACCAACACATACAGGCTGAATATCTTAGGCTGTGATCCCAAATCTACAGATCTGCACTTCTTAATAACTCTTCATAAGCCAAATGTAATGACATTGGACAACCTTTCCCAGCTTTGATTTGCAAGCTTTTCATTGAAAACATTTTTAGCGTGAAATAGTCCTCCAGCTGAATTCGTATCGTGAGTTTGGTACGATTTTGGGTCATTTCAGGGTGTTTTTCCAATTCTTTAAAGGGTTTGCTCAAATGTATTTGTAAAGTTTTGTGTTTGTTTTAAAATAAACTTTCTCCAAAAAAGTTTTTAAAGGTCTTCAAGGAAACATGATCTCTTTTCATAAGCCTACTGGACAAGCAGGTGTTTTGGTCTCAGATTCTTTTTGGTGTTATAGGACATCAGGGAAGATAAGAGAAGTGTTGCTTTTCTCTTCCTTTTTGCTATCCCCAAGCTAAAATTAAATTTTTATGGGGATGAGGTAGTAATCTATAGCACCTGCAAAGAGAAAGCATCTACTTGATCTTTTGACATGCCATTTTTTTTTATGTAGTTAAGGTGAAGATAAAAATTAGGTTTTTGTCTATTAAGGAAAGAAGAAAAGAGTAAAATCTCCACTTGATCTTGTACCTCTCATCAGACCTACAGGCTCTTAAACTTAATTCCAAGTCTAACCTGGACAAAGAAACGGAAAAAATACACTTTAGGGAACAAGACTGCATTGGCAGTGAGGTGGATTCAATGACCTAATAGTTCTTTTTCCACCTCTGATTTCTTTGATACTATTTATAAAAAGGAAACAGAAATGATGGGCTACTCCAAACAAATTGTTACCATAAACCAATAGAAAACATCAAAATTGGCAAATGCTCCTTTAAAGGCTCGCATGGCTCATGGAGGCAGGGAGAAGACCAATAATGTACCTCTCTGAAGGTCCTGGGCTATGTGTATTTCCCATATTTATTTTAAAGAAAATCAAAATACTTTTAAGCACGTTAGCTGGTTCCAAATTTAGGAACAATTGAACAAAGAGGAATCTGCTAATTCCAGATGGAGTGCATATAGTCCCTTGGCACTTATTACTTACCAAATGTTTCAGAAAGCAAACACATGACCTAAAAGATTTTGTGAGAAGGGGGTCTTCAAAAAGCTCTTAACAAGTCATGTATTTCTGACCTTATTTACTTTACCCACACACAAAAACCCACTTTGTTTTCCTTTTTTTTTTTTTTTTAAAGCAGACAATGCTCCCTTTAAAGGCTATTTATGTACGATTCAGTTATCCCATAAGGCTGAGGGCTTTAAAGGTGTCTCCTTTGAAAAGCTTCAGCTGTGGAGCATCTGCTCCCTGTACGAGAGCCACCTTCCTCAGCACCGCGGTGGGCACAGGTGTTTTACTGGCATGGGATCCTCCTGCCCAGCGGTGCAGGAAACAGGCACCCACAGATGGTTTCTCATCTTGGTGCAACATACTTCTCTTTTGTTTGGGGTTTATATATATATATATTTATTATTATTTATTTATTTTTATTTATTTTATTTTATTTTTAATCTAGTCCTTTAAACATACCCAAGTTGTCCACCAACATCCTGCACACAGGTGCCAAGCTACCCTCAAAACACACCTTTAGACAAATTAATATAACATTGCTTGCACTCATTTTGTATTCATTACTGAGATGTTTTCTATTAATTGTAAGGAAAATGAGTCTAATGAATGCAACCAGGAATTTTTTAGTATTATATTTCATTATTATAATTGTTTCCTTCCCAAATTAAATACTTTGGGGGGAGAGTACAGTAAAAAAATCTTGATTTTGAGGCAGTTTGATCAAAATCAGTGATTTTTTCTGTAGCTTTCTAAACCCAAGAGCACAGCTCCCCACAGGAGTGGCAGTGACATTCACTGCTGTGCCTTTCCCAAGCTGCTGTAGCTGGTGCACAGCAGCACACGTAGGTCCATGTAGGTGATAAGCCTGACCTATATGAGAGTGAGTGCTGCTTTAGATCTTCAGTAAACCCCTTCAATCTGAGAAGGTCAAAAGGTTTCAATTCTATCCCACTGCACAAACAGAAATGTCTCAGTAATAATTTTCATGACAAAAACTACAAAATCTTCAAAATTTCTCCCTCTGGTTTTCTTCTGCTGGTGGGACAAGCCCAATTCTGCCAAAAGGGCAGAATCAAAAAGAGCAAGCTTTGTAAAAATGTTTATTAAACATCAGGCTTGATTATCTATTGGGATTTTTTTTTTCTAGTATTACTTTCAACATCCTAATAATATATCTTTTCTTTAAAAAAAAATCCATCCTTCTTTTCTCAAAGGAAAAAAAAAAAAAAAAATTATAAAGACAGTGAGTTGTGACTTAAAGAGACCTAAAAGGGAACAAACTTTTCATGGTAGTACAAACCATAGGTAAGTAAAATAATAATAAAATATATTTGATATAATGAGTATAATTTAGTCTTGAATTTTATGGGACTGATATTTGTTCCTTTTAAGCTTTTTTTTTTCTTTAACTCTGTCCCTTAATTTACAAACCTTGCCTTCAGTTAGGCTGTAATCTTCTCATTTAGACTTGTATGGATTTCATTGTTTCCTAGTCACAGTCTCAGACCAGAAAGAAACTGAGGGCAAATGTTATTATTTCAATTCAAGTATCTACAAAGTGAATTTTATCTGCTGACAAAGACATACACCCACTCTCCTTGTTCAGTAACTCCTCTCCAACTGTCTGTAGTGTGATAGTCCTTCAAGTTTTAGTCCTGCTGGCATTTCTCTGCAAATCAGCTGCACCAGATAACTCAACTGAACACGTTATTTTACATTTTTCACTGAAATGCTTTTTGTTTTTATTTTAATCAATCCCCTAATCCAAGTTTAATTAAACAAATGTTTTTTAATTAATTACCAACAAATGCAAATAAGGCAAACTACACGAGCACGTATTCACCGTTCACCGATAGATATGTGGGGTTTTTTTAATCTTGAAGTGTCAGGATGTAAAAATCTTCAAGTCTTGAGGGTTACAACCCCAGAATTACTTTCAGCTGGGGCTTTATGAGAATATCTTTCTAGTGTATGACAAGGAGCTTAATTGCTTAAAGGAACAGAAAGCAAACTGCAGGTTCTTTAGCTTTACCCAAGTTATTCTAACTAAACAACAGTAAAAATCAGCAGAATTAGGCCTCTGCATATATTATTATGAAAGAAAAATACAAGAATTTAGCAAACAAAGTTATGTTTAACTGCCCAAAATGTTGACAAATATAGATAAGGACTCATTAAATGTTCTTCCTGGTTATTTAAGTTAAGCTACCACAGAAATCCTAAAAAGAATAAATAAGAGTTCACACAACAGCATCCAAAGCTGTGAAACCCAGGAAACTCAAATTTAAGATGTAATACACTCATACTTAACACTTAGAAACTGTCTCCTGATACTTGTGAGTAGTGACCATTGCCAGTGGCTGAGGACAGTACACAGTTGAATTATATTCTTTTCTACATAAGTATTACTCTTTTCAGAAGTAAATATTTCAAAAACTCATCAAATATTACTCCAAAGAGTTGCTCAGAAATCTCTTAGCTTCTCTGATGACTTTTTCAACTTAAAGCACTGTAAAAACAGCCTGTCCTTTTTCCAGAGCTAATACATGAGATTATTTAAAACATTAAAGCAAGGAGCCAGGAATATCTGTTTTTGTTCTCTTCCTAGAGCTGACATGGATGAATTTGGCCATGTCCACACGTCTAGTTCAGCTTGCTCTCAAAGTCCCAGAATGACTTGAATCTACACACTGAGGTCTCGAGCTTGTTTAAAACCTAAGCCCAGTGCTTGAGCTCTGGCCTTCCTGGATCGCTGCCGGGAGCTCAGCCCAACGTCCTGGCCCTTTGCACCGTGGACATGAAGTAAAGCCAGCACTGGAGTTCTCAGCAAGAGAGTTCCCTGGATGTTGTATTTTCCCCTAACGTCAGCAGGTAAGAGCATTTTTTTCCTACAATGGTAAAGAAATTTCTTGTGTGCAGCTGAACTACACACCTATGGAAAACACATTCTGCAAGTGTTACAAGCCTTCACATTTCCACTTCTTTTTATAGTTATTTTTAAATTCTTTTGGGGGCTATATATACATCTCTACATACCTATATGTATATATATTTCTCATAACTTCTGCTTCTCCCTCCCCCAAAATATCAGATAGATTTCTTCACCATTTACCATGAGTGGAAGGA
Organism: Caprimulgus europaeus; assembly: GCA_907165065.1. Next base: position 3,995,626 of record OU015533.1, read on the forward strand.
GTAGGTCAAAGGACTGACACTAAAGTATCTTTTCCTCCATAAAGGGGCTTACTACCCTATAAGATGCAAGATGTGAACACACAAATTTGTGGTGCTTCTTTCCCAAAACAAGAGGGGAAATAAATAACTTAGAGGAGAAATTAATAGCTTAGAGACCTGCCTATGTAGATACAGCTTTTGGGGTAGTGGGAATTTTTCCAGCTCTCTGTCCCTCCATTTCCCCAGATGAAAAATGGGAATAAGTCACTCTTAACAATCTTATGCAAAAATCCAATTATGTTTAGGTTATCTATTAGATGTATTTTGAGGAGGTTGGCTAAAAGATGTCCTATGTGCAAAGTTATTTGTTGTGTTTAAAGATATTTGTGCTCCCATCCTTGGGAAAATTCTTCACGTTCCCTGTCTTGCTGTACTTAGAAATGATCTTATCTTGATTGCGTTCCAGTTACCCAGTGTCAAAAATAATCGAGAATAGCAAAGATAAAGTGCAAGAGTGTACTCTAGAAGGCTGCAATTCCAACAACTCCTTCTTCCTCTACTTGTCCAGCCTAAACATATGCAATCCTTTGGGGAAAAAAAAAAAAAAAAAAAGGCTAAAAAATATAGCAGAGCAGTGTCCACCCCTCTGCTGAGCAGTTCCTGCAGTACGATAGTCTGTAGGCAGCTGCTTAAGATTTATAATCAGAATTTCATGACTTGAGAAAGTCCTTAAAATATCCCACATCCCCCAGCCAAAAAAACAAGGAAACAAAGATATTCCCTCCTTTGCTTTTTCACAGTTTCTTTTCAGCCCATACATTGGCGAGAGGCACGGAGGACACCCGCACGAGGCACCCGGAGTGCGCGGGAACCCGGGCTCCCACCCAGACAACCCCCGTCCAAACGAGTTTTGGCGAGAAGGGGTTTTCCTTCTTTAAGAAATATTGCAAACAGAAGATTCCCATGTTTGAAAGGTCAGAGGAAAAAATATAATGCACTCATGAAGAGACAACCTCATTAATCCTGTTGTTCTTGGCCCAGTCAATAGAAGAAACATAAATGCTGTCAACACTGCGCTGCTAGATAAAGGATAAAAAGTGGGAATGAAATGTTTTACTGCAAGGACTGTTCTTATGGTTTGAGAACATTTCTGGAAATAACCTGAGCTGAGAAAATGTTCCCTAGGAGGAATACATGCTGTGGGAAACTGTGTGGAAGATAAAGTTTGGTCAGTGACCTTCTCACTATCCTCTAATCACGCAGCACACACTGCTCTAAAGAGAAAAAAGAAAAAGGGATACTGTGCAGCCAGAGACACTTTACCTTCCCTACATTTCAGGAACTGAAGTGGAAAACACAACAGTATCATAAATCTCTATTTCATGCTTTCGGATACTGTAGTGAAATAATAATCTACTGTAACTCGTAGGGGGAAAAAAAAAGTGACTTTTGGTTTAGGGCACTTTCATAGCACAAAATGCAATACACCTTCAGTGAGCGTAAAAACAAATGACTGGAAGTTGCTAAGAGGGGAACATGCCTTTTCGTCTGTGTAACATTAGAAACGGGAGAAAGAGCATCACATTTCTCATCCAAAACCAGGAATGACAGAGAGGAAGAAGATGCCACACTACCTTTCCAATGCAGGCAGTTCCCACACTGATACAACACAGGAAAGCTCCGTTTAAATACTCGCAGGTTAATGCATCAGCAGCATTCACATACTGTATCTGTACAGAGAGAGTGAGTAAATATTAGCACGTGTGGTTATTCTTGGGAAGATTAGGGAATCATCAAATATGGGTGTCCCTCGTGCTCTGCACACCTTTAGATATATGCAGGGAATATCACTCTTTTCCTTCTTTTTTTAATTTTTTTTTCTTTAAAATCAGACTTACTGTAATTATTGTCTCTAAAAGGTGGTTATTTGAGGACTGGTGTTACACGCACAGAAATGCCAAAGCTTTTTTGGGTTTCTGTAGCACGAATCTCAGAACTAGAGTGTGATCTTTCTGAAATGGCATTACTGGGGTAATGCCACAACACAGAAATTGGGTAAATATTTTCCTTGTACTCATCAGTTACTACCTGTTGGCAAATACACTACCTAGAGTGGTAATGCAAGGTAATGATGTCATTAATGGGGGATAAACACTGCAGCTGCAGTGCATGTCTATAGTTCTTGCTATAAAATAGAGACTAGGGGTGAATTAGTTTGTATCTCCCAGATCTTTCAACTATTTCACCAATCATCATAAAAATAATTGAGAAGTGACTGGTGAACTAATTCAGACAAAATACAGGCTAAGTTGAACTGCTCAATTTAGATATCCCTTTTTTTTTTTCAGAATCCCTTAGAAATAAAGGGAAAGGACTGGACAGAATGAGATTTCTTTCTGTCTTCTTCACTTGCTGGTTTCAAATCGGACATGAAACAGAAAGGGTGTAATAAACTATTCTCTTATTTTTCTTCCATCCATCTGGAAACAAGAACTACCAGAAGTCTGACAAGAAAGCCTGATCTCCAGCCAGATTTCTAGAAATGTTAATAAGAGTTCCTTATTCAAAAAGCACCTTCAAAACTTCTTAACTATCAGGAAGAGAACCTCAGATGTCTCATCATCTACCACAATTATTCCTGGGAAAAGACCAAGAAGTGCCCTACAGAAGCATCCTGCTACCATATGTAATGAAATCTACATACATAAAAATATAGAGATTTATATCATACATATACACGATAATGCCAGTGACTACAGATGGGGTTAGGAATAAAACCTTTTGAAAAACCTTCAGGAGATGGGCAGTGGGCAACAACATAAGAATTTTTTTTTCTCATGGGCTTTGCTTAAAATAAATTTAAGGCGGGGGGAGAGATTATTCCTTTTGTTTAAGGGTCAGATCTGAGCTTTCCAGGTGTAAACCAGAAACATCCCAGACTTCCTGATGATGGGGGAACATCTCCAGTACTTCAGTTGGGTATACTTCAGCTGCAAAACGAGCTCAGGACCACACAGGATCTACAGAGGTTTTGAGGGGTGGCACACTGCAATAACAGAGAGTCACCTGGAGAATTTCCCTGCTCCATTTTGTGCATTGCAACTTAATGGTGCTATCGACATCTGTGATCTACGTCCTGTGATCAGTGCAATTACTGCATGTCATCACCACTGTAAATTTACCCAGCCTGAAACCATTTTAAACTTAAACTGCATACTTAAGAACTACTATCCACCTCCTCTTTGTAAATTAGCTATATGATTTATCTGTGGGAACCATTTCAAAAAGTATACATTCAGAAATACATATACCACATGATGTCTTTTCCATATGGCATCTCATAATTATTTTGCTGTGTGTGAACATGATGAAAACAGTTTCATAATTCTCTAAGGGTTAGGGTAAATTATTTCAATTAGACATATTTCAGAGCAAACATTACCTTAGGGTTTATTAATAATAGTACCTGAGAAGGAACAGCTGCCTTTTAAGCAGCGAGAGCTGTCAGCTTCTCACTGCCCCCACTGTAGCACCCCTTTTGTGACTCTAAAAAAATGGCAGATTTTCTCATGCTTTACCTAAACAGAGAACTTGGCAGCAGAGACCTGGTTGTAATCCTCAGCAAGGGAGCTGGTGGGTGGATTTTTTTTTTTTTTTTTCTCTATAAACTCTTGTATAAACCACACCAGTCTCCTGGTATTTATTTTGTGTAATGTTGGAAATCATACACAGATCCAACAGGCCATGTAAAGGAGTTTTGTAACTTCCTGAAACCTTTTCAGACAAAATCTTTTCTCCTACAGTGGTCCTAGGTTGTCAGGATTTTATCAATTTTTAAGGGTAAAGTTCCTTGACCATTCAATAGCTGAGCTTTCAAAAGACAACATGAAAATCTAAGTTAGATCAGGTAATTATTAGGAATTGCTATCAGTATTATTAAAAAGAAAATTAACTCCACTGTCAAAGTGCAGGGCCTGTTTTGTAAGCAGAGGGCTAACAAACATCTTGCCTTATAGTTTTATGTTCTGTATTCCTCATCTAGGTGTTTTTATATATTAATATTGTCACATGACATACACTGATTTTGAACTATCAATTCTGTGACCATGTCCCTCTGCGCAACACAGATCTGATGCACCACATCACAAGAGCATCTGCCTCTCTGCAAGGAATACTTATATTTTTTTACACACAAATGCCTAAGAATCACCTAGATTCATGCAAAGCCCTGAAATCTTGAAGTGTCCTGAGAGCCAGTCAGTGAACAGGGATGGAAAATCCCCGCCTCTCCTCACCCTACACAGCTTGCAGAGAGGGGAGTGAATTGACCCTGAATCACTAAAGCTGGGTTGAAAAAAGGGACAGAGTTATGTCTGTTGGCTAATAAATAATGCAGGTACAATAGCTAAGAAGGCTGCTGTGTCTGACTACTTGTTACAGGCTGTGGGCTGGAAGGAAACTTGTGGAGTTGTAGCTCCCAGTCTGAGAGTGGGAGTTGAGGGTCAACCCCCCCATCAATCTTGCTCATGCATGGAGTAGGGCTGAAGACACCCAGAACAGAAAAAAATTAAAATTTAAACTGAGATACATCTAATAGTATCTGTAAAAGTGTTTTAAAATGAGTATGCTGAGAAATCAGCTCTCACCTTGGCTGGTAGCCTTTGAATCAGCAGTCCATGCATGCCTATGAAGAATGGGCTTCTAATTCATTTGGCATATCACTGCCATCATGAATATATAGAAACACACACAAATAGCATAAAAAAGAGAAAAAAGATGTACTTACATGTATGACTGTCGCTACAACACACACGTACAAACCCATGTTTGCTTGAAAGCCAATACCAGGATATCTAAAATGCTTAGTTATCACCTGGCCAAACATGACTGTTCCACTACATTATTATCATACTTTCAACTTTTCATCTAAGCTACAAGAGGGAAAAAAACCTTTCCAGAGAGAAAAATCGATTGGTAAAAGGCATTCAAGCTATAAAATATTTCCTTTTGATTCAGATCCTAGTATTTTTGCCTGGCTCAAGTTCAGGAAGCTCTATAACTTTGCTGAATGATTTCCAAAAGCCCCTTGCCTGTATCTTTGTGAAAGAACATTTGCATCTAGCCTTGAAATTGCCACTTAAAAGACAAGAGAAAACATTTGCTTGTTTGTCTCCTACAGCATAATGAAACGTGGGTTTCTACAGAGCTTTCTTTGTGACTTCTCCAGGAGGAACCTAGCCTGGTCCCAGTCCCAAAAAGACCTTCAGCACTTGGTGCCACAGACCCAAAGGTCCTGGGACAGACTTTCTCTCCTGCTTGCGTGTCCTATTCCAGTGTGTAAAAACTCAAAGGAAGTGAACAAATTAGAAACTTAAGCCTCAGATCTCTTTAATAAATTGAATAAACAAGCTTTTGTCGAATGTTTGGACTTTGAAACTACTGTCTCATTTTGAGAAGGCTATATTCCCAATCATGGAAACTTCTAATCTTTTTCTCCCTGTCATCCAAGGAGAGGACTGACCTCTGACTTTTGCTTTCCTCTCTACTTAATCCCATTATTTATTCTCTTTCTCTCCATAACCAGACAATCTCTGTTACAGTTCATATGCTTTTATGCTTTTCAAAATCCCACATTTTTCTGAGTTCTATTTTTTGGACAACTCTCTTGAAGAAATGAAGTTTACATGTTGGCCCTGCCTGCCAGATCTTTTCTTGCTTAACCATTTGCAAATTCATTGGCTTATTTCAATCCAAATCAATAGAGACACAGACACCCTGAAGATAATTAAATTCCTGTAAGTTCTGCAAACACTGGCAGCTGGAGACAGGTGGGGATTGAAAGAAGTGCCTCTGCTGCAGGAAAGCTGCAACATGAGGCTCTACAGGACCATTTCTGATGGTTTGTTCTTGGTCAAGAGGCATATGCATGGATCTGTAGAGCTCCCAGTAACTTGTGCAAGCAGCTGCTTAAGGGAAACTGAGGCACAGTCTTTTAAGCTGTATTGGGGTGGGGCGGTGACTGGAGGTAGCACCAGAAGGTGAAGACATCAGTACCTGGAGGGGAGAGTAACTAAAAAAAGGACCCAAATCCACAGGAAATAAAGCTTCACTAATTCTGTACCTTACAGTACAGTGTTTATATTCCTGTCCTCATTTCCCCAAGTGCTGATTCTCAAATCCTTGTTTCACCCCATTTCCACGGGTGAGGAATATAAGAACAACAAAACTGATGTAACTGCCTAGTACCAAGGGGAGAATTTTATACCAAATTCTACAATCATGCATAAAAACTTGTCATCCTCCCATAGTTTTTGAACCTGAAAGCTCATGACAGCAATGTAGCAAATGCTTATATCTGTGTTTGCCTTTACACCAATTTCTGGCACACAGCAGGGCTCATGCTACTCTCGTACCTGTTCACAAGAAGGGTGCGTGAGTGACTTGGGTATATACTTGCGCTCAACAATTACGCAATATCCTATGTTGGCAATGAGACTAGGCTGGGAGTCAGGAGACAGACTTCCATCTGTTAGTAAAAGGTTGTGGGACTGTAGAAAGTTTTCTTTTTTTCTCCCCCCTTCTGTCCTTCTTTTTTCCTCTCCCACACTTTGCCTTTTTTATTAGTTCAAGCTAAAAGTCCTTGGGCGGAAAGGCCTTTTTTTCACCAGATGTTTGCATGAGCCTAACACATTGGGAGCCCTTTCTTAGTTGAAGTCCAGATGGCCTATTGCAAAGTAGATAATAACAAGACTCTAGCAAACACTGATGTTCTTATATCAGTATGACAACATCACCTTTAGAATGGGAATACTTGTCTGTATATGTTATAAGAATACATTTTTACTTGTGTATTTAGCAGTAATAGCCCCACTAAAATAAGAACTTAACATCTCAAAAGCATCTCCATCAAAATAAATGGACAGTCTGACAGAGATCAGATTTGTTTTCTACAAAGAGATTAATAATCTTAAGGCATAGGAGATTTTGCCATGCCTGTCTTGTTTCTGTTCCGCTGTGTTATGCTGCGTTGCACACTGTACCCAGTCTGTTAAAACTCCATCTCTTCTCTTGCTCAAAAAAGAAAAGCTGGACTTCTCATGAATGTCGTCTACCGCCCACAAACCTGGCTCAAGACCCATCTATAAATTTCATTTGCCTTTTGAAGAGAAGAAATTTTCCTTGACGAAGGTGATTATCAGGTATTAAAGGCTAATCTTGTAATAAATTTGTGAATTAGTAAGCTTATTTCTTAACTAGTCAAAAGCAAATCCCTCTTGCTCATACCTTGTTATGCTCGCATTGCGTGCTATCCTATCACTGGTATTTAATAGTTTGTCAGGGTAAAAAGAATTCTCAGGCAGAGATGTTCACTCACTGAAACGAGCCAGGGTGGCTAAGTTACTCACCATAATGTGTTTTTCAGATTTTTTTTATTATTATTATTTAATCCCAAAGGTCTTTTATTTTGTGTCAATTTGTACAATAAAGTTCTCTTTTATGAGACTGACTTTGCTCATATGTTGTTAGTGCACTTAATTAAACTCAGAACTGTTTAATTCTTTCTAGGGCCCTAATTCTGTTCTGAAACACAAACAGTGTTATGTGCCCTCAACAAGAGAAAGTCAATGTAATTTGACACAAATTTCAAAGACCTCCCCGAAGTGTTTCTTTCTGTGTTGTGCAAAGAAGGGAGGAGGGAAATGACTGAATGTTGGCTTTTGAATTGTCCCCATTTTGAAGGTGAGGACAACGTGAAACACTTGGACCCGCTTCTAATACCCCTGTAGTCTGGATATGCACAGCTTGATTTGGGTCCATCTGTACCCAAAAGCAGGAATAAATTATGCATGTGAGGGGCTGCAGCAGCCTTCACATTAAATATTGATCTGCTGGTCCTCTGCCACTCTGCAAGAGCGTCCATCTCCAGATCCACCTGTCTGCACCACAGTGATGGCAGCTCCCCAAGGAGAGGCTTTAATGTTGCACACAAAGCCTATCATCCAAAATAGGTGGATCTAGAGCAAATTTCTTGAGCTTACTTTATTCCACACCCTTGCTAGCATAACAAGTGTTCCTGAGCCTCTGTGGATGTGTAGTCAAGAGGGAACTGTCTGTCTACATTTGATTTTACATTTCCTTCAGCTAGTTCAGAGATCCATAAGGAAAATCCAGCACTGGGGACATCCTAGAGGACCGTTAATTCATAAACAATGAATTCACATTGTTTATGAAACAATGAATTCAATACCTAAATGTTTTAATTTCTGGCAGATAGGGTTTGGATAATTGCTTTTAGGTAGCACACCGTGTGTAATACAGGTTTTTTCATCTGCATTGCATATTTCACTTGACCATTTCTGAGTAGAAATATCACATGAGGGTGAAGAAACAAAGAACCACCCCAAAAGATGTCCACATGCTAAATGCAGGCAGAGCTCTCCACCTACGGTCTCCCATCACTGACAGGCAGAGCTATCTTTCAGAGAGATGGAGCACATGCAACACCCTTTCCAAAGGAGCCACTGAGGCATGTTATCCAACGAGAATAAGGAAAAACTCTTTCTAATGGAACCACAACACTTCTCCACCTCAGCCTTCTGCATCAGAGACTACACTTTACAAATGCACTGTGGCTTAAGAGTCAGGTCACGTCAAAGCAAACCTCCTTCCCATCCCTTTCCCCCAAACCCTAACAGCACAAAATGGCCATTTTTTGATCCAGAGGAAATGGTGGAGCCACAGAACACTTCCAATATTTACTGGATTGTACCCATATTGCAAAGACAGCAAAACTGCTGCCCCAAGAGATGGACAAACCCCTATGAGTTCAAGGCTTGACTGTTCCATTTGCCCTCCAATACAACCCAAGTTAAGGGCACAAAAGAATATCCTTTCCGAGATCCCCCTCCCATTCTACAGTGGTTCTACCTCCAGAAGTAGGTCCTCAAGGTACATCAGAAGACTGGAAGCAGATGTCTTCTCCAGCCCATTAGCTTGTCTAATCCACTTGTCAGTGAATTTGTTGGTAGAGGTGCTGATGTTTGAGACATCAAAACTGTAAGATTGAAACAGACCTGTGAAGTATACAAATAACCAGGAGTGTTAAGAAATTTCTCTTACAAGAAATAACTGTAAGCAATTTTCCCAGTATTCTTTCGTTACGTCCAGATTTCCAAGTTACAGTGAGTCATGAAAAACATTTTCAATTATTTTCTTATTAGACACTCCAGACACATTCAAACAAGCATCTGAGTAGACTGGTCATGTAAGAAAGGCTGGAAGGGTGGTATGGTCAGGACTGAGGTCTAATAGCTTGCTTCAGCTAAACATTTCTAGTCAAATATTGAAGTTTTTCCACACCTGAAAACACAGAATTTTTTAAAAAATTACTTAATAAGAGTTCAATGTGGTGTGCTCATTACTTGGTGTTCCAACCAGAATAAAAACTCTTACAAGCTCAGCCTTTACTATTATATTTCCCTTTTGTTTTTGTTTTCCTAATTTCAATAAAGCCAAGAAAGCACAAGGTTGGAGAAGACAATGCAACAAAAACATAGGAGAAATCATTCCCTTTTCTTATTTTCACAAAGCAAGATTTGGTTTTAGCTTTTGGGAGGAGATTCAGCTCAGATGACATTTCAGCATAACCAGTACATCCTCTCCTATCTGCTGCATCGAGCCAAGTTCAAAATAGCTGAATAGAAATAACTAACGGGCCAGTTGTGGATCTGACATTCAGAATTAAGCAGATGGTAAGCACAAAAATACAGTCTGGGTTAAATACTGACCACATTTGCCAGAAACACAGACATAGAAACCCTAGCCACATCCAGATCATAGGCAGAGCACATACAGATCTACCAAAACAGTAAGAGCAAAATTCAGTATAAATTATTCCATGTTAATAGTACATGGGCATCTGACAGTATTTTTCTTTTATATACTTTTTTTTTTTTTTCTTCAAAAGGATGGAATTTCACTCTGTACTGGACACTTTGGCCAAGAGCTTTTTCCCAACTGGATGCAATCCCCTTTCTGATCTGAGTGCCTAACACCAGTCTCCTACCATTTCATCCAGACACGCTGCCCTCGCTGCGCTGATGGGTAGGAGGTGATATTTAAAGCAATGCCAACTGAACACAACAGGGGATAGGCAGAGCAGAAGCAACAGAAGGAGGATTTTGCAAGAGCTCTCTAGGTCATGTTAAACTCCTTCTCTGGCCACATCCAGTGTCCAGCCCGTATGTCTGAAGATCTTGCTGTAAGCCTTTGTTATTTATTTGGAAATTTACTGTGGCTGTGGTTTAACTCTGTATTTTGGAGCTATTCTTTAATTGATATAGTGCACTTCATCCTTCACAAACAATAATCAAAGGTGCTGGTGCCTTGGAGGACAGGAAGGCAGATGATCAATACTAGTGGCTGACCTGGTCTCTATAGGAATGTTACTTATACATCAAAATTTATATTGAAGAAGAGAAAGCAAGTGTAAAAGAGCTGTATTTATTCAGTTAAGAGACTCATACCTTTGGCTAAGCATCAGTAAAAGCCTCACAGACAAACTTCTTTGTTTCTGGCAGAAATAAATATTTATTATTACACTGGGGGAAAAAATACTTTCACAAAGCCTAACTATTTTAATAAAAAATTTAATATGTTTATTTCTTCGAGACAGGAGATAAAAAGCTGTCAGACAAATAACGGTTTAAATTACACTGAGATGTTTTCTTTACCTAATCTTTCTTTTTCTTCTTTCCCAAAATCTGTGTAGCGTGCTCAGAATTTTTATTTTTAGTAAGAAATGTCAAGGAAACATTTTATGGTAAGTGACTGCTCACTATTAATTCTTTTGTTATTAAACGTGGGAACATAAGTTACCATTAATCGTTTTGGCTCTAATATAGATTTCCCACAATAAATTCTTTACACACATACACAGACCCTATAATCTCATCAAGCAATTTTCTCCTACCTACTTGGAAGGGAGAGAAAGAGCAAGATTATTATTGTTATTTCTTTTTTTTTTCTTCTTCTTTTTTCTTTTTTTTTTTTTAGTTCTGAGGAGGAGGAGGTGCAAGAGAAACTGGGACCTGTATAAGAAGAGAAAAATAGTAACTATTCCCACAGCCAGTGTATGTGTTACTCAGTTACTTTATAAAATGGAAAGTACCTTGATAAAAAGAAATTTAGTAAGACAGATAATTCTATGTAGCTCTAACTTATTAGGTAAATATATTGCTCCACAAAAGCATTAATAATAATAAAACCTTGTTTTTCTCAAGAAAAAAAAAAAAAAGGAACATCTAAAAGAGTTCGACAGTAATTAGCACAGTGATTCCGAGTGTAGCTATGATACAGCCCAAATTTCCAGTGCACTAATGAAACTTCACATTTAGAGACATAAATCTAACAAGTTTATCAAGATAAAGAAGAAATTTAAAGTTAAAAATGCTCTTTTTTTGTAGACAAGGTAGACATGGGAGTGTGTGCTGCAATCTCCCACATTTTGCATAGAATAAAACTGGACTTTTTGAAAAAAACCCCTATTTTTAAACAATGCCATCATCAGATTTACTGATTTTTGTATTGACACGTACATTCTTTAAACTGCTGCAGGTAATTTTGCAGAATAAAGTTGTCATTACTCCTCAGATGCCTTAATTTGAATAAACATGATGAATGAATACACTGTGTTTCTCAGAACAAACAAGCTGCAAGCTCCATCCTAAGCATGGAAGCTACAGTTGACTGATTAAGTATGTATGCTGCTTGCCAAATCTCTGCAGATCAACACAGGACTTAAATCTCACTTTCACTTTTAGACGTATAATTATTCTCAGAATGAAGTTTCCATAATGAGCAGTTAAAGCCATTTATTTCAAATATTGATTTACAACTGGAAGCCTTACATTAATACGTGTCTTAGTCACTTTGGGCCTTTACCACTAATGAAGGTCTGCACAGGCAGAGGAGAAAAACTACGTGATGATACCCTTCACTGGTACATGGTCCACAATTGTACTTCAAAGTCATTCATCCAAAATCCAGTAGCAAAAAAATACAGCCCAATTCCAGCAGCTCCTTAAATCCTTTCCTCTCACTTCATGTTAGATTTAATTTATTTAGTCCAATCTTGCAAAGCTTAAATTAGGTTTTAACCTCTCCACTCATGCCTTTTCCATGCCTCCCTACTCCAGATATCTCCCACCGTTCCTGTCTCTCAGCTGCATCTTGTCTGCAGCCTCTGAGCTCCTCCACAAACTTTCTTTTCCTCCCTAGGACTCTGGTGTCTTTTCACTCTTCTTTCAAGACATTCCAGAAATACAATTGTTCAATATAAAATTCAGTCTTCTAAGAAAACATGGTCAAATGCTACTTTTTCTTTTCTCTTTCCCTTCCAGAAAATCACTGAACTGACATAACACTCCACAATTTAATAAACTCCTATATTATATCCTATTTCCTATCCTACATCTAACCAGTGTCTTTACAGATTGCAAACCACTTCTTTCCACATGCAGCTCAACAGTGTTTTTAAGCAACCAGCAGCACAGGTGACTGCTGAGATGTTGCCCAGGTTCTAGACCATCTATATGCAATGATGCACAGAAGAACTTCGATCACATACTTTCCTTAATGAAATCCTTTAAGGGGCAGAAATAATGAGGAATAAGGTCATCACAGGTCATATGAATTCCTTGCTGATATAAATATTTAAAGAAGAATAGTTACTCCAACATTTCAATAGTTCTCATAGATGCACAGGAACTCTATGGAGAACGTCAGCTTAGATGCAGCGTGCAGTCTTTTTTATCTGCTGAAATCATTGCTGGAAGAACCTGACTTCCTATCTGCTCAGTAGATAAAACACACCAAGGTTCCTCCAGTAACCTACTAGAACATAGATCTATAAAGTCAGCAGTAGGAAAACATCCTTTTTAATACATCTAATTTTCTCATCCTGGAGAAAAGAAGGCTGAAGGGAAACTTTCTGGCTGTCTCCAGCTCCCTGAAAGGAAGGTGGAGAGAGGTGGGGGTGGGTCTGTTCAACCAAGGAACAAGGGACAGGACAAGAGGAAATGGCCTCAAGTTGTGCCAAGGGCAGTTGAGATTGGATGTGAGGAAGAATTTCTTTGCTGAAAGGGTTCTGAGGCATTGGAAGGGGTTGCCCAGGGCAGTGGTGGAGTCCCCATCCCTGGAGGGATTGAAGAGTCGTGTAGACACAGTGCTGAGGGACATGGGTTAGTCGGGGACTTGTCAGTGTTGGGTTCATGGTTGGACTGGATGATCTTAAAGGGCTTTTCCAATCAAAGAAACTCTGAGACTCTGTGCTTCCCCTCCATCCAGCAACAGAACTGAGGGTAACCTACTTTCTCTCAAGGAGTCCCAGTGTTTCAAAGGAGCACAATCATACCAGCAGCTCTCCAGCACAATGACACAGAATACACAGTGCTACCTCCCATACATTATTTGATAACATTTTAGCAGCAAACTACTTTTCCTCCCCATCAGCCTATGGTTTTTCCTTCTCCCAGGATGTCATGGAGTTATTGACATTGACAGAACCAGGTTAACAGAGACTAAAGGAACACTACAAATTCCAGCCCCTAGCATGATTGGCTGAATAATTTTTTTTTTTTCCTCTTTTTTTTTTGTTGGTTTGTTTGTTTGTTTTTTGTTTTGGTTTTTTTTTTTCCTGATGTAAAAGTTTTCAAGCTCTGGACAATGATAGATTTCAATACAGGTTATTGCAAACCACTCTGCAAATACACATATTTTTTTGCACACTGGGTCATCTGGACTCATCTTAAAATGACTTCATGAAAAGGTAAATTCTGACAAGTGATTTTCTTCAGCTGCATAAAAATCACTTCTTTTAGAAAAGATAACTTGAGATTACACAACATAGACATATGATAAGAAAAAAAAATATCTAAATTTTGAAAAAAAAAAAGTGGCATTTTCTCAATTTATGCCAGAACTAGCAAAAGCTACCCTTATCCCAATTAGTCAAACATATCCTGAAAAAAACAAGAGACTATAATAATTTCTAGTACTGCATCTGAGTATTTTTGAGTTATTCAAATGTGATTCACTAGTTTATGGTTACCTTCTGGAAACAAACAAACAAACAAACCAACAACAAAGCAACCCAAAAACAAAACCAACAAACACAAAACAAACAAACAACCAAACAAAAAAACTCACCCTCCAAAAAAACATTTTCAGCTTCTATTACAGAAGAGACAAAATGCCTGTGACTTAGAGAACCTGTCACAAGTTATAAGGATAAATACCACAGTTTTATATCTTCGAGAATAACTTCAAATAAGCAGAACAGCCCTTGGTTTTAATCTTATTTTTTCCCTTACTAATTTTACTAATTGACCTACATAAGCAACCAAATCCTTGGTACAATTTAGTGGCATAATTTCAATTTCTCTGATGCTCACTGTAGAGTTGTCACTGAAGTCCCTAACCAATCATTGTAGAAGACTGAGGACTCCAGTGATGCTTTAGTTGCCGCAGTATTTAGGGGGGGGAGGGGGAAAAAGAGTCAAGAAATGAACAACCTGGTGGAGATTTCAATCCATTAGTAGCATTGAGCTTGCCAGTTCTTTCCTGCAGCATTTGACAAGGCTCTGAGCCAGAGATTAAGGCACGTCTCCTGAGGAAGGAAAAGAACAGGAGCTTCCACACTTCATTAAGGATACGTTTTATTTGCAAACTGCCAACCCACAGAGTGGCACTGACTTTTGGGTCATGGAAAAGGTTGCAGTTGTGCACTTGAACCTTGCCAAACTGAGTTGGATAATACTCTTTAAAAAAAAAAACAAAGAAAAATGATAAGAAAAACAGGGAAATCCATGATTTCAAAGCACCTAAAATAGGACTTGAAATGTAGCTTGTGCTCCAGTCAGGTTTTTCCTCCTCAAAAATCGTACTAAAGCAGGACTAGTGCCCAAAACAACAGGGAGCTCTTAGCTACAAAATGCATATTCATGCTGTATTTTTTTCATAATTTAAACATACATTCTCAGATTTATTTCACATTGATTGCTTTAAAAATGTTAATATCCCTATAGAGTCAAGCCTTATCATTACTTGATCCTTTGCCAAAGGCTGTACTAGCATTCCATGACTGTATACATTTTTTACTAAGCTATTGTTGCTTTTCCCTGGCTTGTTTTTTCAAAATCCAAATAGAAATACATAGCTTATATAGTTTAAAGTACAAATCATAAATCACTCATTATAAAGGGCCAACTCTGGGAGTCTTTATTTGGTATTTGCACTGGCAATTTCCCAATCATTTTCAAATTGATTTGTATTTGAGTAAAGATGTGGATGCCAGTAAAGGTAAATTTTCTCTATTCCAGGAAAAAGAGCTTTAACAATAATGTTCCAAGTTAGGTCCCAGATCTTCTTTACACTAACATCATCAGGATAGTTTGCAAAGAAAGGTGTTCAATGGTTAAAGGTAAGAGAAGAAAAAAGTGTCCATGAGACCATCACTGGGAAACTTGCCTAAGAAAAGGTAAATTATACTTTTGCAATATGCATGACTTATTTTCTTGGGTTTGATATGCATAGACACACTAATAGGGATCTTCAACAGATCTTTGAGTTGCTCAGCACCCAGTTGTTACAGCTGGAACTATCATTACAGCTGTTGCTACCCCATGTCATCTTTTGCAAAAATTTTCCATATGGCCAGAAGGTATAAGAAGAAAGAATTTAAAAATTAAAGCTTTGGCAATAAGGATACAGATGGTGGCAAGAGTTAAATCCGGAAGAATCTGGATTTGAGCAGTTTATAAACAAAAACTAATGTAATATCCAGTTCCTGGATATCGTCCCTTATCTCAGTGGCATTGGTGGCAGAGCTGAAGGCCTACAACAGATATTGATGCCAGCCTACAACTCTCCCAGCACAATTCACCCCACCTGTCAGGTCCACCTTACACCCTGGTGCAGAGTTGGGGGTCTCTGGCACAGTCTTTCCATCCAGCAGCCTCTCTGCAGCCCCTTTGCACGGGTTGAGTGCAGGAAGCGATGCAGGCAGATGCAGCTTTGCCAAGATCTAAGTTTATGGCTATAGATCATCTTCAATACCTAAAGAAAAGAAAAGCAATTACAAGGGTTTTTTTGTTTGTTTGTTTGGGTTTTTTTAAGTCTGTAACTGAAATAAAACCATTTATGGACAGAGAATGCTCCTGCTGAGTCCTCTGCTTTTTTTTTCATTACTTAGAAAAATATGAACTCGATAAACTACTGATACACAGAGAAGCAAGAATTTTTAAAGTACTGCAAGCTCAATCACCTCAGTAGAATTTCTCTTTAATTATTTTTTTTTTTTTTAATACACTTACAGTTCTCACAATATTCAGTTTTATTTCACATATCTATGAATGGGTCCATCAGCCAGGGCTGAGTGGTAGTTCTCCCCCTGATGAACTTCCTGATCTTCCTCATTTCACATTCCCTTTTGAGAATTTCAAATAAGACTGGTACTTGCAGTACAACCCAAAATGGCAAGATGTCATGACAACCATAATTGGCAGCAAAAGTGAACACCCCAGCTCAGGCTAGGCAAAGTCTTTGGTAAGTATCTTTAATAAGATCAATGGAAGATTTGCTTTTTTCCTTTCTCAGAATCCCTTCTCTCCTCCCTCTTATAACCATGCAGGGAAGGGGGTCAAGAGCTGTAAAGAATTTGATCTTTTTTGTCTTCTCCATTCAGGTTAACCAAATTTCTGACCTTTGAAGGAACAGGCAAATTATTTGTAAAGCTGAGATGAAGGCTTGGTTACAATTCAAGCTTCATGAATAAAATTATCAGCCAAAATAGAGCATTCATCCAGAGAATTATAGCATCTCCTCTTAGTCTTAAAAGTTGAGAGAAAATTGGTGATTGGGAAAAACACCAAAAACTTACAGGAGAGAACTTTTGAACTGTTGGCCAACTTTTCTTTGCTCCTATAAATTTTCTTCACTTGCCATGTTCCTTTCACAAGGAAAAAAAATAAAACCAACAAACTAACAACAAAAAAAAACAAACCTATAAACGTTAGTTAGCTTTGTGGTGAGGTGTTTGTCTGCCAACCTGAGGTTAGAAGCAGAGCTGGGATCCCATGAGCTAGGCTTTGTGTTACAGTATTGTATTTTTGATGCGGTAGTTGAGTCAATTACTGTTTCCATTATAAACCCTGTTTTCCAAGGGTTTATACCTCAACCATTTTCATTTCCATCATGTCAAAACTTGGCATACAAGCAGTATGGACACACAATTTTTAAATAGACTAAATGAGGTTGGCCCATTTTTAGATACAGAGTAGTTAGAAGCTGTTTGTCAGTTGGTGTTGATTTTTATTCTTTGAATTTCAAAAACTAAACTACAGTTTAACTTTTCAAATTAGATTACTTCAGAGAATTAGTATTGGAGGTTGGGTCTGATACCTCTTATCACTTCTGAGAAAAACTTCACTGCATTTGTTTAAAAATATGAAAAAATGTTGACAAAATCCTCCCTTTAAGACCTTATTTTCTATGTGTAATTTCAGATGCTAAGGCTCCCAAGCCATAAGTCCCAACAGAGAAAGCTACATAGAACTAGGCAGAAGCCCCATCCTTAGGAACATTCAAGGTCAAGGTGTATATGGTTCTGAGCAACCTAATGTGGTTGAAGATGCCACTGCTCACTGCAGGGGGGTTGGACTAGGTGACCTTTAAAGGTCTCTTCCAATCCAAACCATTCTTTGATTCTACATTAAGACACTTACAGCTCAAAAGTGGATTATATCTGAGTAACTTACCTGGTTTTGGAAAACTGGAGGCAATGCATCCATTCAGAGATCAGTGTCTACAGTAATAATCTTTCTGGAGACTTCAGAAAAGCTTTGGACCTGACAGAGGAATTGTCTCAGTGTTTTCCCACCAGTGACTCAAGGTTGACTGCGCAACATGGGGTAGAGGGAGGGCTGTCTCATAGGCCAGGTGAAACCCAGAACAGAGCATACCCTTGATAAAGACCAAAATCCAGATGGCCACTGGCTGTTGGAGCCCTCCATCTGGGGCTGTGTGTCAATTGGTAATTGCACACAGCAGATGCTAATTACTTAAAAAGAAACTTCAGCTTAGAAAACTCACTTTGCCAAGGCCACAACAAATATTTTTCTTTGACTTCAATTTCCATGCATTCCTTCCACCTGAATTTCCTGCATTTTTTGCTATTAATTGAAGATAGCTGGAATCACAGAGCAATGACACAAAAGTTTCACAATTTGACTTGACCACTGTTAAACTGACTCACATTCAGTTCATCCCTGGGAACATCTGTTTCTAGCAAAAAGGTTTGTTCTCTCTGAAGTACAAAGAAATCAAAGTTAATTTTTACTAGGTAGGTTTCCAATATTTTTCCCCAAAATACCTGCTCTATGGTCCAAAAGCAAAGCAGAACCAGCTCCTTACTTTTTAAGATGACCAATAACTTCCTGAACTTCTAAAAACTTGTCTCACTGGCATCTGAATATTTTTTTTCCCCCAAAATCATTAGAGTATCCCAGTAAAATATGCAAGTTTGATCGTACTTATTTTAGTCTTTGGGAAAATAAATCACAGAAAAGCTGTGACTCACCCAAAATTGCACAGAGGATCAGGGTCAGAGATAGGAAGAGAATAAACAACCCCATTCCCTCTACCATATTTCAGGCTTTCAGCAGGTTACTTTCCTAATGCAGAAACTAGGTAGAAATCTATTAGGTTTTAATCCAAACCTTGCTGATGGTGACAGATTTCAATAAGCTTTAGGTCAAAACCTTGTTTTTCATTTCTTCTGGCCTAATGTACATAACATCACCCAACATTGCCACTTGTCCACACATGCCACATGGCAGCAAGGTGAGATAGCAAGCTGGTAGGTGTAACACTAAGCTTCACCACTGCTGTGGAGTCCCCATTGCTGGAGGGATCAAAGAGTCATGTAGACACAGTGCTGAGGGACATGGGTTAGTCAGGGACTTGTCAGTGTTGGGTTAATGAGTGGACTGGATGATCTTAAAGGGCTTTTCCAATTGAGGCAATTCTGTAATTCTGTACTGTTAGGTCAATACATTTTTTCTCATGTGTAATAGATAGGGCATACCACAGGGGTGAAACCCACCATATGAGGTTACCACCTTCCTTTTCACCATCTAGGTACAATCACCATAGGCTGTATGTTCTGAGAGTGCATGCTCAGATCATGTTTTTGTGAACCCTGATGAGAACAACTTTCTTGAAAGCTATCAAAGCCATCCTCATTATCCTTTATGGGCTGTGTAGAAAATGTCTCCACTATTAGACATTTAACTGGAGTGCAGCAGAATGGTTTTGCTGGCCCCCTCCAGTTCTTTGGGTAAAAGCTCTGTTCATAATCAGTTTCTGCTTTTTTTAATGACCCTCAAGAGGTCCCTTCTGGTACACTTCAGTTCCCTTTCTAGTGTCCCATTGATTTTACAGACTTTAGGAACTTGCTCTTAACCTTCTGCTTTTTTCCTGGATCACTGCTGAATGATTAGGCACTATACAGCCTTTTGTTACCCGGTACACTGAGAGAGATATCTGGAGAATTAAAACACCAGTTACAATAACATTTGCTAGAGAAAGAGACTGCTCTTCTCTCAGGGCTATTCACCCTATTTATGTGCATGATTTTCTCTGAGAACAAGAATGACTTCAGACTCACAGAAAAAAAGAAAAAAAAAAAGAAAAAAAAAGGAAAAACGAGAAAAAAAATAAAAAAAGAAAAAAAAGAAAAAAAGAGAACTACCTGTTTGAGTACAAGATTTAAATTCACTCAAAAGCCTACGTTTGTACCATGAGTTTTAGCAGGAGAAGTGGAAGTATTTAGTGTTGGGAAGGGCGGGCTAAAGCCTAGAAGATGGTGGGCAGCATGTAAGAATAAAAAAAGGGAGATTAAAAAAAGGATTTTAAAGGATTTTCCAACTAAAGTGTTTCCAGTTATCTGATTTGATTCACATGGAGTCACATCAGTGCCAAAAATGCTTGCTTGTTGGGGTTTTTTTTGAAGTTAGAGAAGACAGAAATACCTCTTAAGACATGCCAGGTAAATTTAAACAGAAGGATGCTTGGTGCAAGGACATCCTCTTAACCACAGTGTAGCAGTGGCACAGACTGTGATTATATGTGCTGTTCCTCCCAATGACTCTGATCTTTCTCAGATGCTTTCATTTCACCAGGATCCCACTGCAGGAATTACTGATCTTCCCTATGTGATTTTAGGACCATTTCTTTCACTGTGTCCACCCTAAATAACAAAAACTCTTTAAAGGAAAATCAGTTCTTTGAGAATGATAAAGGCCAGAGCTCTGGTATCATTCTGCAAACCTTCCTCCAAATTTTCCCAGGAGGGTGAAGTTCAGGCAACTCCATTTGCATCAACAGGTTTGGACCAGTGTGTAGAGATGGTTGCAGCCCAATTACCACCCGCTCTCTGCTCCTACTGCTTAGCTAAAAGATGCTGAGGGAAAAAAAAAAACACAAACACAAAAGCAAACAACCTTAAAATCAGAAAAAGAAATTGCTTCGTTGTTGTTGTTGTTGAGATGCCAGCTGAAAAGGAATCATTATAAAGAGGTTGATAGTTTTGGGAGGGAGACAGAGGACTCACCCGAGTGATCCTAGTTAAGGGCCTTAACAGAGAGACGGCTTAACATCTCTCAAACTGGTGAGTCTCCCTGCTTGGCTGAGTTTGAATTGTGTGTTACTGCAGTAACATTTCACAAACAGGGATACCCCTCCTTTTAAAAACTGTTCGCTCTCAAAATAGCAACGCAATTTAGCAATATTTTGTATCAAGACAATTACATTGTAGTATTATTGTAGTCATTAAAACAAAAAAAAATGTTAAATCCTTGTTTTGTTGAACACAAGAGATGAATAGTAAATATTGATTTAGAATGAATGCAAACATTTCCCTAGGAGTGGATAATTACAGCCTTTCTATGCAAAACACTTATATTTGAAGAAGCACTTCACTTACTTTGCCATGTGGTATACATTCTTTAGTACATTTTAAATTATACGTTGTCCTGGACAGTGTCTGCTCTATAATTTCTTGTGTCTCTACACCAGAGTCAGTATGTAATTTTAAACTGCAAACTTTCTGCCAACTAGAAGAGGAGAACGGGCTTAACTCTTTCCCTTAGCTGGGCTCAGAAATCAATTCAGACTGCACACAGAGTCACATAGGATCAGGGAGCTGAGTGCTCGAGCAGCAAGGAACGAGTGTGGTCTAGCTGGAATTTCACAAAGATGCTGCTCCCAGCAGTCCTCGTTTTCACACGGCATTTTCTGGTTACGTACGAGGCTTGATGTGTTCTAATTTCTAGCCAGATCACAAGGAGTCCAAAAGTTCTAACAAAACTTCACTTCCAGAGAATTTACAAATGAACTGAACATTTGAAAAAGAGCATCTAGGTTGAGAGCATTAGAATGCATATTCAAAGCAAATAGTTTATTCTACTTATTTTGGCATTGAGATGTGTATTTTATTCGCAAACTGACATGGGACACACTCAGCTCTTTCCAAGGAGGTCAGGCAAGTGTATGGTGCTTCATGAAAGGAGGGGACAGAATTTATGCTCCAAACCTTATAGCCCTTAACAAGCATTTTAAACTCTGTAGGTTTATTAGGTTGCAAGACTGGGACATAAATTCATACATGACTTAATCAGGCTATGTGAACATGAAGTCAGTACGCCCCAGCAGTAACTTGAGAGATTAATCCAAATGACTTGTGAATTTTGTTATCTTATGCAACCACAAGCACCCTTACTGCATGTATTTTATGGGCCAAGTTTTCCAAACTTGAGAACTTGCACCTAAATTACTTGATTTTCATAAATATTCACATCCTCTATCTCTCCATCCCCAAAACAAAGAAAAGCCTAAATGGATATTTAAACTCATCCTAGTTTAAGCAGCATTTAAAGATGTACTTACAGCCCCTTGACACATCATAGAAGGAGAGGCTTATGTGTTTTGCTGGATACAGAAACTTCAGGCCCCACGGAAGATTACTGACTATGGTTAATTCGTTGCATAGTGAGCTTGGTAATGGTACTCAAAGGAAGAACAAAGAGGAGCTGAATGTGATTCCAGACATTGACCACAAATTGCATTGACTAACCCAGCACCAGTACACCAAATAAAAGCTCAGCTCTAGTAGGAAGCTGTTGCACATGCCATATCCTCTGATTATCTTCAATATTATTTTGTAAAACATACAAAGCCATCTGTAGCTACAGGTCTTACACACACACACACACACACACACACACACACACACACACACACACACACACACCAGTACACTCGTGGTTGCTCACAAAGCAGATCCTGGTGTTATTCCTGCTGGATTTTTAGCCTGGGAATCAATTGAGTATCTACTACTGTACACTAGAGTTAAGCTTAGGTTTTAATAAAAGTGTTGTATTAGGGTAGTGGTAGAGGGAAGGAAAGAAACCATATAAATTCGAAAGAAAATAAAATTTACAGTTTCTAAATAATTTCCTGGCCAGGGAAAAGTGGGGGAATGAAAAAGAAAACAAAATATCAAAAACATATAAGAAAATATAGCAAGTGCTAAGCGAATCAGCAAAAGATTACTGGGAGAAGCAACAAAGTGCTGATGCCCCCTATTTTCTCCAAGATATTTCTCAGAAGCCCCACCCTTCACCCACCACTAAAGCCTTTCCTTGCAGAGATTTTATTCAGCAGCTGATTGCATGGAGATATATTTCACTAACACATGTTTCCTAAGATGCAGCTTTGTACTTCCAGAGAAGCTTAGCAGAGCGTTAAGGCAAGAGACTTCAATCCTGTGGGCAAAGTGATGTGTCTACAAGGAAAATATTCAGCCTCCCCACTTGGCATCTACCCCTGTGCTATTTGGAGGTCACCACATCTCTACAGCAGCACCCAGGATAGTCTTGCTCAGAGAAACTGAAGAAAACTTCCACTGGAATTTACTTGCTTTAAAATTAGCTCTTCCCCTTGCCCCCTATTCCAAAGATTTGCATAATCATCGGGGAAAAGACAACACGAGATAAAAATAAATTTGGCCGTTGCAGATCCAAAAATCAAGGGGAAAGTGTCAGGGCAGTGTTTTGCTTTGGGTTTTAGTGGAGACAAAATAACTGAAACTACTAGGAAAGATAATCTATGACTAAGAAAATTCCCTGAGCAATCAGAGGATGTGTTTTCAGCTTTTTTTTTTTTTTTTACATTTTAGTTTTATTTTCTCACAGCAATGTACTAAGATGAGATTGGAGTCCCATGACCAAGCTGGCGCAATTTGTGCACCCTACCTGGATAATCACGGATTGTAAATCATCATTTTATAAGAATTTAACTTTTCCCCTTCCAACATAATCAAATGTAGTGGTGAGGGGGCCACTAATCATGACAAAAAATATACTTCAGATTCTTTCTTGAAGTGCCAACTCCAATAAGTTCCCCGAGTGAAATTAAATGCATGCTCTTATTCCAAACCACAGTTACCCCCTGGGACACACGAATCTCAAGTGGGGGCTGAAAGTTGTAACACAGCCCAGGGTTACACCCATTTTTGCAGGGTTTTTTGGTTGGGTTTTTATTTTTTTATTTTTTTTTATTTTAACTACTGCATGTAGTATAAATTGTATTCCAGCCCACTCAGTGACTGTGCTTTCCAGCATTGGTCATAAAAAAAGATGTCTTCATAGTTTCCACATTCCAGCACTAATGAGTGGGCCAGTCCATATCTTCCCTCAGTTTCTCACAGTTTTCTGTTTGCTTTAAAGGCTTCTCCGTGAAGCTAAGGGCAGAACAGAAAGATCTGATGTGTGACATAAGTGATGGTTGGTGCCGAGTCTGAGAACAGTACCAAAGAGTCATTTTAGAGTAGAAATCAAAGTGGAAAAGACCTATTATTACATGCACTTCACCTCCCTGCCAAGGTGAGGTTGCTCTAGAGAGGGATGGCTTTTCACAGGCTCAGTGCTGAGCTTTCTGCTGCTGCCACCAGCACATTCCCACCCCAAAATCACACCATTTGAGTGCAAAACGCAGCCCTCGACATCCCAATACCATAAATCCTCAAGGAGAACTCTTCACCTCCTGACCTAGTAAAGCCAACCAAGGACCAGGGACCAAGCATCCCCAGTCCATGTGTTGCCAGGTGCCAGCAGGACCACCATCCTCCACCAAAGGAGCCAGTTGTGCCACTGGTGTGCCAGCCACTGCCTCGCCAGCGCACCAGCCAAAGCAAACATCACACCATGCAAATTTATAACAAAAAGCAGAGCTGAGGCCAAACATAATGCCCTCCTGGTGAGATTAAGTGTGGAGACAAAAACCTTTTTTTTTTTTTTCTTTCTTTCTTTTTGTTTTCCTTCCTCCTCCTCCTTCTTGAAAGGGAGAAGAAAGGTTTCTTGGCTCTTCACCATGAAATACAGCATTGACAAGGGAGAGGGAGCAAATCTAAGCACCGGCTTCAGCAGATATCGATCTCTGTGCACATTGAGGTGGATATCAACCTTTGGAAACCTTGCCCCCAGCCAGAAAGCAGGGTCAGGGAAGACTGTATGAGATGGAAAGAGTCATTTTAGTCACTTTTTAACCTTGCAGTCCCTCACAGGGTATGAAATCCTGGAGAACATACACCTTATGGCAACACAGGTGAAAGAGTGAAAGGTGAGGAAGTGCTGCAGCAGGGTGGGCAAACTGGAGGGAAAGGGTGGAGTGGGGTCAAGTTTTCCCATAATGGTTTGCAGATCATCTCCAGAAAATTGATGGTATAGAAAGGAGCTAGAAAGAGTGAAGTTCTTTGCCTGTGGCATGAGTCAGATGTAGAGGCAGAAGAAAACAGAGGAAGTGTAAATGGGCTCACACTATTTAAAAAAGAAAAAAAAAAAAAAAGAAGAAGAAAAAGAGTCATTTCATGCTTTAACAATGCTGGCGCTCAGGAAAGATGCCTTTTTTTGAAAGCTGTCGTGTGTTTAGGACTCCAGTATTCCCCTCCAGACACATCCATCCTCCATTCACAGGACTGATGGCCAACGTATTCACGGCTAACCCAGTGCATTCCTGATCTCTGGGACCCGCTCTGCTTGTGCAGAAGGACTTTTCACAATGCAGGCAGTTGATCTGCACACACTGAGGGCTTTGTCCAGGACTTCTTGATGTCAGGCATCCAAACTGGAGCTGCTGAAGTCCGGAAATAGCCCAGACAAATAGGCAAAACACTATTTCTCTGTATGCAGAATATTTTCAAGCAGAATAAGTGCACATGGATTATCCCAGCTGTGTAGGAGAATGACCTTAAAAGTCCACAATGAGGGTGTAGGGACCCAGCAGACAGGTCAGGTAGGGAGCAAGTCCCTGTATCAAATGATAATGATGGGTAGGAGAAACAAATCTGAATTTCCTAAGTGCAGGGAACACTCACAGGGCTGGTGGAGACTGTACTTCCCATTTGAAAGTGTTAACAAGCAGTGAAAGAACTGAAGCGTATCTAATTAAAAATGCATACCAAGGCATAAAGACAGAGTATAAGAGTAAACAAATGGCAGAGACCAGATTTGTTTGCAATAAATGAAGAGGAAAACACCACACAATACAAACTCATCCAACACGGAGGATACCGAGAGAGGCGAGCAGGAAAAGGCATCGCTCTGCAAAACCTCCTGAAACAAAGTACAAGGCAAGTGAAAAGCACACGGCGTGCCCAAGAACAGATAAGCAGGACAAAGGAGTGGTAGCAATGCAGAGACATGGTCCTTGGTAGGAATATTTGCCTTTTCAAAACAGGTACCACATTGCAATATGGTTAGACCAAAAGATGCTGCCAAGCAGAGCTCCAGCTCAGCATATGAACAGGCCATCATGGGACACAAAACAAAACAAAGCCTTCTGGAAAAAAGTACATTTCAATATTTCTGCTGTAAAATATCTAGGGAAAGGCAGACTAGTTGGACCAGGAGGTTGGGGTTGTCCCACGTGGACATCTCAAAGAACCACCTCTGTTTTACTAGCCAAGGCGTGGAGTTCATGGCCATTACGATGAGCAACACCAACATAATTGCACTGGGTTTTCAGAAGCAAAACAAAGATGTACCATTAGAAGAGCTCTTGCAGCCAGGAAATACTGACACCCACCACCACTAGTGTGTTAATCATTCCTGGTTCTGAACAATGCTGGAAAATAAAGTCCAGCTGTTCTGCTAAGGCTTGTGTGTGTCACACCTTTACCGCAAGAAAACTGTGGGCTCTCTGGAGCTGGCAGGGACTCGGCCATTGGCAGCAGCTTGTCCTCACCCGAGTCGTGAGGCCATCTTCCTTTCTTCAATAATTATCTTTCTTTTTTTTTAGATCCTGCAGCACTGAACAATGGTGATCACACTATTTCTCGGAAGCAGCATTTGCTTGATTACTGCAGAGTACTGTCATCTGTTTGTTTTTTCAACACATGATAGGCCACTGTCTTCATCCTCTTGGGATTCCAGTCAAGCACAGTTCCCATCCAAATGGGGATAAAAGTTCAGTTTTATTTCACGGTTTTGTCTTCCTTACAACAAATCTTTTCTGACAGTGTTTTCTGACTGCTAAACTGATCCGTTTTGAGCGATTGATCTAAAACATCTGCCTGTGAGATTAAAAGGAACGTGGAAAGGATACTACGACTCTACTCCAAAGGTGTGGAAGATTTCGAACACGAAACTAGTAAGCAACAGGAGGAATCTTTTAGGCAAATGTGTGCACCGCACCGCATGGATTTTGAGGCATGCGTCTTTCCCCTGAAAGTTTTGCCAACTGCCACATAATACAGGAAGTCATGCTTCAAAATATTTAAGGTTGCATTTCTCACCATTTCCTTCTTATCTTTCAGAAGACTTACATTTTAAAATGTCAACTTACATATGGGAATGTTTAATCTCAAGGATGCTGATCCATCAGGAAACTTTTAAAATCTTCTCTAAAAGTTGTTGGGTTTTTTTTTCTTCCCCTTTCCCTTCTCTCTTTTTCTAATGGATTGCTTCTGTTTAAGTTGTACCTGCTTTTTCAGCTGACATCACCCCCCAGTCTCTAGCTGTTCCCCTCAGCAAAGGGAGCCATGAAGGGACTTATATACACCATTTGTAATATAACTGGGGAAGGAATATATCTTGACATTTTAGTTTTCTAAGATATATAGGAAGATGATAAACCAGCAAATTTCATTCAGAACAGATTTAAACCACAAAAGTTTATGTATAATGGGTGCAGAGAGTGTTAATTTGGTAATAGGTCTGAATACCATTCCCAATGCTTGGTATTACATTTTTGTTTAAATTCCATTGCTTACTCTTTTGCCATGTGACTATATTTATTTTTAGTATGTGTGTTCCTTACTGCCAATGTAAATTCATTTAATGTTAGGCATACAACTGTTTTTCAATACCTTTCTGTTATTTGGCTGTGTAATTAGCTTCCTAAAATATGATTTATTTTAGTTGAGTTTAGTTTTGGCAAGGGAGCAGGGGGCATGCGGGGGTTCTTCAGTGCAAGCACAAATTTACTACTGGCAACACTGCCATGAATGACATGGAGACCAGCATCAGAAATTCATCTTATTCACAGAAAGGCCAAATCTACTGGGGATTAAGTGTAGCCCCTCTCCACCCTCCCCTTCCCCATCCCCCTTGGCTACCCTCCAACACTTACCAGCTCAGGGATAGAACTGGGACTTACTGCTTAGTTCAGAAAAAGGGGCTATTACAGAGTAACACCAGTTTCAAATGTGCTGGATTATATCCAGGCAAAATGCATTCATTTCTTAATAATAATGTCACATCTTTCTAGATTATTAATAAAGGGTTTTGGAGGAGCGATAAAATGATTTTTCTTTTTTTCTTTACTAAATGAAACTGTTACTACAAAGGCCTTACATAATTTGCAATAACCTGTGGTATCGTAGTAAACTGTGTTTTTTGGCCCCCAGCTCATATAGAGCTTAAGAATATATTTAACTCTGAGAGTGAATAGGACTCCAATTTAAATAAGAAAATATTTCTCTCCCTTTTAGGAGGGACATACATGCCATTTTCCATAGATATTTAGACACCTGTGCACCTTGACTCCTGGAAATAACTACAGTGAGGTCAGTAGCAACAAAACACATCAGATTCTGCATATTTAGAAGTTATTTTTATGCACAGTTATTTTATGCAAAGTTATTTTCTTCAGAAATCTGTTAATCACATCAAGAAGAGACTAGATACGTCTCCCCTCATAATGCCAGCAGACCAAAAGCAGCAGATAGAGTAGCCATCTTTGACAAGTCGAGTGTCCTTCAAGCTAAAGGACACACTTATGTGGGTGTGAGCAGTCTTGGATGCCAAAAAAAAGACCAAAACAAAATAAAAAAAACCCAATCTCTGATTCAATATGACCCTACCAAAGTCCTCCCTGCATTCAGCTAATCAGACCCATCTGAAACAGGTGAGGTTTCACAGTGCTGGGGCTGGTTTCAGCCTCTCCCAGGCTTACCTTTCCCATGGGAAAAATGGGATGTCACACATTGATGGCAGGGGAAACCCCACCTCATGCATTTCCTCACAGTCAGGCTGAGAAATGGGGACACTGCACATCCTCTGACACCACTCAGCTATGAAACTGGTGTGGGGCTTTGAATAATTAAAAGGAACGCCTAGCCTTGCCTGCTTACAGGAGTCATCAAGAGAGATTAGCTAGAAGCAAGTACTGATGCTCTTAAACTTCTTATGTCTACAGCTGGCCTTGTTTTTTTTCACCCTCCCCATTTCACTCAGTGTCAAATCCTCCAGGTGCTCGTGGGGCAGAGCTGACACGATCCGTAACAGGGACTCATCCCTGCTGCCACTGCAGAAACAGGTCATGCTCAGGAGATGCCCTGCTACAGGACTGCTCCCCAGGTCAACAGTAACCTCCATGGTATCAAGCTCAAGTTCCCTTAACTTTGCTTGTGTTGTCATAAAAAGGGCACGTGAGTGGCAGCCCATCGTGCTAAATCATTTTAGCACCTCCGTTACCCTACATGGACTTACAGTGCTGAGAGCACATTTGTATTTTTCTCCTGCTACTTTGGATTCATACAGAAAATGCCCCAATTTCCATTTATTTGTGACAGAATATTGCCTGTCTTCTTGTTTTATCTTTTCAGCTTCAGAAAAATAACATAGGACACGATCGCCACTAACGAGATGGCACATTCTATATAACTTTTCCCGCTGTGTTGTTTTATTTACCAGCTTTCAAATCCCTAACCTTCGTCTCTCCAACCTCCTCTCAAATGAAAGGATCCTCTTGTCTCTGTGAAGTTCCTATCATCTACTCTGGTTTGCATGTTAAAGTTTCAGCATCCATTTAGTCAGCGACGGTTGTTCTGCCTAATGACTCCAATACCCCTGTTAATGCTGTTTTATCTGGCTCTAATATTTTAAGGTCTTGTCTAATATTAATGCTAAATGCTAATATTAAAGATTTGCTACTAATATTTTAAGCTCTAGCTGCTAGTGTACTAATGTTTGGGGAAGTGCTTGGGAGTTCATTGTATTGAAAGGACTGACGGGTAAATTTTAATGTCCTTTATGATAATTGCATAGAAATCTAGGCAAAATGGAATATAGGGACAAATTTGAGCAATTTATTTATGGAATTTCCTATTAACATTGAGCTCAAGATCGTGTTGAATATATATATGTATGTAGGCACATGTGCATGTGTGTCTGCATCTCTCCAATAAAATAATAAAAATAATTAAAAAAATAAAATAATAAAAATAGCCACTGTGAGGCAGAGGTGGGGGACACATGCAGGCTCCCATCCATTGGGTTATAGCAAGTGATGCCACTCTGGATGATACTGCAAGAAGAGGGAAAGTAGGTGGCTGCTGTCCCCCAGCAATCCCAGCCCCAAGTTACAATTCCTCCAGTATATTATTTGACCATTTAGAGTGTATCCCTATAAACAGCCACATTTATTTCATGGCAATATAACATCTAAAAATTAACAGGACAAAAAAAAAAAAACCCTCAAAACCCCCACAAAAAACCCACAAAAAACCCCAATAAATTAAAAAAACCCCACCAACCCCTATCTTAATATCAATTTATTAACATAAACCTCTGCCACATGCAAAGGGAGAATAGAATCCACTCCTCCTCTCAAGAACACTCTCTCCACTAAAAATAAAATACAGCACAATGTTTCTTTCACCACGGTTTAAGAGTTAATGAAAGATTTGCACCTGTACAGCTGTTGCAGGCTTGAAACTAGCTTGTGGAGCGAATGTGTTTTCTGGTTTGAGACAGTTGTAAATGCCTTGAGTAAAAACACTGAGGACTGCTAATGGATAGGTTTATTTTAAAGCATGCCATCTGCTATCAATCATAGAGAAGTATAGGAAGCAAGTTTGGCTGTGCTCCCTCCTTCTGAGCCTGATAAAGATAGGGCTGTGGTACTCTGGAACATTTAGTACTCAAGAGAATAAAACATCAAACCTACTCAGCAGCTCCACTAACAATAATAAAAATGCCTCTGCCTAAAGGTGACATTCTGAATTTACGATTATTTGTGTCTATAAAGTGTATTCTTTGGCTCCTGACTCATTCTGACTGTCTCACTACAAGAACAATACATTAAGCCTGCCTGAAGTAAATGGAAATCCTATCCTTTTATTAAACCAGCAGCCAGTACCTGAGATGTTCTAATGCCCTGTAGGACCCAAAGAAGGTTTTCTGTTCTAAGTGTTAATTCTTTTGGTAGGATTAAAGTCAACTGCAGAGAAAAAAAAATGCTTATTTTGTGCACTCAAAACTAAACCCTTCTTCAAGTAAATGTAGTTTTAAAAGGAGAAGAATAAAAACAAGAAAACCCAAGGCAGATTCTGAATATGTAAATTACTACAAAACGAAGGCTACAAAAATTGCCATTCAACCAATACCTCATATTTTATGCTACTTAGCATTTGATAGAGGAAAAGCTTATGCTGTAAGAACCTGCCCAGGAAAACCATGCACAAAATGTCCAAAAAGGTGTGTGCCAATCTTCCTTCTTAGCAGCACACTTCACATGTGCTGAAATTCTCCAGAAATGAATCCAGGGATTTTTTTTTTTTTTTTCCTTTTCTTTTTCTTTTTTTTTTTTTTTTCCTACTCTGCTTTTTCCTCAGAAAAGGCAGCTGGAAGTTACAGGGCTACTTCTCCACAATACACAAGCATTTGGTTAACTTCAGAGGTATGAATCATTCCCCTGGTTAACACCACGTCTCTCTTCTCTCATTTCCCCTCTGGTACCTCACTGATCAGGGGCTCTTGAGCCTCCCTGCTTAAAAATAACTAAATATATAATGCTTCCCGGCAAATTCACCAGATATAAAAACCAGTTAGCAACGAAGCACTCTGTATCCGATAACATTAGGATCCTGTCTCCTATCTGCAGCTTCACAAAATTCCCTTGCAAGTCTGCTGCTGATGGAAAACATTGCTGTGGAAGCTTGGGGAAAACCCACCTGGTGATCAAGCTCATGAGCCTAATTAAAGTTAATAGAGAAATTAAAAGTGGGCAAGAATTGGAACAGCAGCATGGGAAAAAAAAAATAAAAAAAGAAGTAAGCACTAGAAATAGGAGGAAGATAAAAAGCAATGGGAAAAGTGAGCTTTCCTTTGAAGTCTGCTCTGGAAAGTGACAGTGATATCTTTCAATGCCCCACGCACCCTAAATACTTTACACTTTACTTTCTACTTTACAAGTAGAAAAAATGGAAAGTGGAGGATTAGGCTTACCAGGTTCACAATATTAAACCAAGTCTGCTTCTGTTCTATATTCACTATATCCTGTTCTATATTCATTCATGTGTTTTGGTCCTCATGAACTTGCCTCTAAAGTCTGTGGTCAAACGACCACTGATTTCAAAGTATAAGTTCAGTCCCCTTAACTGGGGAACAAAAGAATGAGAAATAAGTTCCTCAGTAAGGATCAAAACTAGTGGATACTCAAAAAGAGTAAGATAAAAGATTATGAGAAACATTACGAGACTACAGGGACAAAGGTAGAGAAGATTGTTCTAAGAGGAGATAGATCAGCTCGTCAGTGAGATGGGAGCAGTTTGCATGGGCACTTGGGTGCAGAAACACTGAAATACTGGAAACAATGCAGGAATGTATGAAAACAAAGCTTAAGTAACAAGAAAACCTAAACAAAAGCAGTTATCAAGACTTCCATGCTCAGAAGCACCAGGTGAATAGCTCCTTGGACTTACTCCCCACCTCTAGGTGAGGATTTCCAAACAACATCCTTTTGCTCAAGAGCAACACCCCATCTCATAAGGAAAGATACATCAATAGCTAACTCTCATTACTGAGCTCTGCACCAAAACCACTCAGTTACATGCTTCAAGAAGAGAGACAGTAAGTCACATAAGGGCACATCATAACACCGAGGTCTCAGACCAGTCATGACCATCACAACCTCCAGCAAAAAACAGTTCAGCAAAACCCTATTTATCAAAAAAATTATAATAGCATTGAATCTTTCACAAAGAGGCATCTGTTTCTCCAAAAATGTCATTGGCAGGATTTTTTTAATTTTTTTTAAGTCTGAGATGAGGTTTTTGGATAGCAGAAGGAAAGAGAGAGGAAGTCGATCCAGACTCACTCGTAGCCTGATGGTCACATGCCTAGGACTGGCAGGAGGTCCAGGTTCAAATCCTAGCTCTGAACTGCCCACTTTGAAGACAGCGTCCATCAGAGAACATTTTCCGTAGCTTTGCTCCATAACAACTTGTATGTAAAAAATATTTTTCTCTTTCCTGAGAAACAGATATAAATTAAAAATCTCAAACATTTTTCATGGCACAGATTTCTTGTTCGTGTCCAGCCCTAACCACCACACTGCCCAGAGGTTCAAAGGCTTGCTGTTCCTATCAGAGCTGATATTGTGAACTCTCCAAATTTTACATGAACTTAACATGTTCTTTTTTAGACTTATTCTTTAATACACACAGTACATTTTCATACAAAATCTTGCAAGCTCAGAGCAGCTTGCTCACCAGAGTTCAAGTCCCTGGCACACAGTTCATTGCAGCTCTAATGAAAAAGCACAATGATTGGGCCTGTGTCTCTAAGATTAGACATTAGTGGCCGTATCAAGAAGAGAAATACCTGCAGATTAGCACAGCAATTTGCTGCTCTAAATCTGAACCTCCTAATCTCTTTTTTTTTTAAAGTAAGTAGCAGCCCATGAATATGGGAAATGAATTAAAACTACATTTAGTAAGTGATTTCTAAAATACTGCGGCGTGTGTTTTAGAAAACTGACAAGTCATTAAAATGTAGTTAATAAACATTATTCAGAACTCATTACCTTAGATTAACACTGCTTTAAAATCATAGACATTTGTTGGTTCAGTCAATGCACTGCTGCTGCAAGAGGAACTCTGACTAGTTTTCTCGCCCTGTTTAATCAAGTATACGAAGGGTGACTCAGAGTTTATTTTGTATTTGTATTTTCTGACTGCAAAAAATATTTCATCAATATTTGCACGAGGCTTTAAAATTTTGCATCCTGGCAAGTGAAAGCATGCACAGAAATTGTTTTCAGTGGCATATGAGAGGAGGGAGAGCCACTCTTCTACCAGTGGATTCCTAGGAAGTATCTCCTCCCATATGGGGCAGCTTAATAAAACCAGACATAGTATAGCCTATAAAAGTGACACCTGTATTCAGATGTTTTAAACATTCAGAGTCATACAGAATTAGAGAATCATTAGGGTTGGAAAAGGCCTCTAAGATCATCCAGTCTAACCATCAACTCATCACCACCATGCCCACTAAACCACATCCCTGATTGGCGCATCTACATGTTTCTTGAACACCTTCAGGGATAGTGACTCCACCACTTCCCTGGGCAGCCTGTTCCAATGCATTGCAGTTTGGTTGAGTATAAATACCCTCTTAGCAGCAAAGGCAACAGCAGATCCTGCTGAATGGCCAGTTGTTCCCTAGCACTTAACCCTATCTAACAAATGTGGATCCTCTACTGACCGATGCTACCCATCAAAAGCATCCTAAATCTGAGTTAAAATAAGAGTTTGAAATATCAGCCTTCCTGGTAGAATGAACTATATCTTTCAGATGCGTTGGCTTGTACCAAGTTAAGCTGATTGACATGTTATGAAAGGCTGAAGTTAGAAAATAGCAAGAGTAAATGCTGGGGACCACAATCAGAGTGCCCATAGCAGTAGGGCTTCTACTGAGCCAAAACTTCCTCAGTGGAAGATTGGAACCATAGGTAAAAAACATGTAAAGATTCAAGTAAAAGGAAGGGGTAGCAGAAAAAAGAGGGAAAAAAGGAAAAAGCACCTGAAATCACAAGCCGTTTTTAATCAAACCAAGGAGAGAACCATTGTACATGATTTCACTGATGACAACTTTTTAAAACTTATTATGTGACTATCAAGAAATTTCCCTTTTAGAAGCTCTACCCTGAGCCAACTGGAGCTGTTTTTCCTAAACATAACTTAAGTAACCACGCTCAGCTCAGATACTGCAGGTGAAGCAAAGTCATGCAAAGCTCCCAGCTCTGAAAGATTGCTGATGACCAGCAGCCACCAGGTGAGCCTGTCCCTACCAAGCTCCTTTTGCTGCTATTTTGATGCTGAGGAAGGATTTGGTGGGAGTATTGCTGTTTTGAAAAGGAGCTGATTAGACTCTCTTTGTATTATATACCTTCACCCTTCTGTTTTTTTGTTTGTTTGTTGTTTTTTTTTTCCCCCTCTATCCTAGTGTAAACACAGCAGTTCAAAATATGACAGGAGAGGGCTGAAACTGAGAAGGGAGTCAATGTATTTTAAAAATGAAAACATTGTTATTCATAGTTGGCTTGGTAATGTAGTTAAAATTTAAATAAATAAATAAATAAATAAATAAAATCAAGGCCTAAAGGAAATTGCACCCATCTAAGTTAAGCTAAACTAAACATTTTCAATTGCTCTTAATAACCATTTTTAACCACTTACAGGATTTAATAGACAGCTTTCTTTTGTGGGTTTTTTGTTTGTTTGTTTGTTTTTAAATAATAAACTCTTTGATATTCAGAGATGTCTGTAACCTGATGGATGGCTTTGATTTATGACATCTCTCAGACATCAGAATTCTGGATTTGAAAGTCAAACCACAAAGGAGATCCAGATCCTTCAATTAGTTTTATTTTGCAGTCTTTTAAAGTGATTTGGAGTTCAAATTATTTCATTCATTCTCCTTTTATATTGCTGTTTATACAGGAACAAGAATAACACTTTGCACCAAACTAAGATCATATGAATGATACCAGCAAAATTACACTTGAAGGTTCTTATGAGACAGGTATGATTAAACCCATTTTGCCTACTCTGACCTAGGATGCCATATTTTGGTGCCACAGGTGTGATAAGCTCCAAAACCCACCATAAACCTGCCCACAGAATCATTTTAGTTGGAAAAAGCCTCTAAGATCATTGAATCCACCCATAAACCTCACACTGCCAAGTCCACCACTAAACCATGTCCCTAAGCACCACACCTACACATCTTTTAAATACCTCCAGGAATGGTGACTCCACCACTTACCCAGGCTGCCCGTTGCAATGCAGCACAACCCTTTCGGTTGTCTTCTTGTAGGACAGCAGTCACCACCACTGTGACTTGGGCATGTTTGCTCCACAGGGTTGAGCAGAACACAGCAAAGCAAAGCAATGCTGCCCACTCCTGTGCAATGCACCCTGATAAAAATATTCATTGGACAACACTGACATGAGATGAAGCTGTGAGTGAGTGTATGCAATGAGAAAGTACAAAGAGTAGGTTCCCCATTCCTGGGGCAAGCACTGCCAACATCAGCAGAGCAGCTCTGGCAAGGGGAGTAGAGCAGGGGAAGCAGCTGTGAGTAAGGAGCAGCCTCCACACCTCTGCTGCTCAGGTCAGAGATGTTTCAGCAAAAGGAGAGTCTAAAATAGGTGATAGGAACATGAGGATACTGAGGTCAGTCAGGGCCTCCTTGGAACAAGGTAGTTGAGGGGCGAGTACATCAACACATCTTGAAGCAGCAGGGATATTTTGAGACCGTGAACAACTGTCCTGAAGACTTCAAGGAAAATAACCTGTTTAACAAGAAAAAAAAAAAAAAAATACTTAAGAAATATAGAATTGCTGATCAAGATCTTGTTTTCCTTAACCTAGTAGTGAAGGAAAACTGTTGTCAGAAATACAAGTATTTAAACAGTCTATGACAGCAAGGAAGCAAATGACTACTTTTGCCAGTGACCGAGGAAAGCTCAGCTGTTTGCTGCAAGCCAAAGGGATTTGCATCCAGCCCAGAGCTGGAAACACTCTCTGGACCAGAAATTCCTCTCCTCAGCCTCTCCAGGCATGAACCAAATCTCAAAGCTCCTGATCACATGAGTCCATGCCCACTTGAATCTCTGCCACCTGGTCCCACGAGAGTGGGAAGAAAAACTCTTCCCTATGATGGGTGATGGGAGAAGGACCCACTCGGCATGAGGGTGAGGCAGCGTCCTCTGCCTTCTTCTGCACCACCACTTCCAGCATAGAAAAACAAGCCATCAGTGCATAAATATGTGAAAATATTTATCGCCCACTCCTAGCCATGTTGAAAAGAAACCTGTTGTGGTTAAATGACTCGGTCAGTTCTTTAGGGATTTTCCAAAGTTTCCTATAAAAAGAAATCTGTGGGAAATGAATGATTGCATAATCACTAACACATGCCAATTCATATAAGCCTATTATCTTTTATGGCGTTTTGTAGTCTATTGTCCTTACTCTGGTGAATTGCTATCTTACAATTCTTTTCCTTATTAAATTATTTACACATTTTGCTCTCTCTGACCCTTTTGCATCAGTAAAATACTTAACATTTACATTAGGAAAGAAGGTAAAGACAAAGATCTCCTTTCTCCTTTTCCCACATCATGTTTTTTTTTTCCACCTTCATAGCAATATCCAAACAACATTGTCCTTGAGAATGGGGAGGACCTTTTAAATTGAGAAGAGACATTAATATTAGCTGTGTCTTAAAGCCACAAAAGATTTTTTTTTCTTGAGGAATATGCGTTTTTACAGATGCTTGCTAAGGTTCCCAATAGAAATGGCCAGCATTCAGTTTTAAAATTACATAGTCCCTTGAAAATTCTGAAAGTTGCCTACAGGTCATCTCAGTGATTCTTAGAAATAAACCCCAAGTGTCTTGGAAGTGTTAATTACACTGTATTTCAATTGAATTTAGGTCACTAAGACACAGACTTTAATAGGAATTTCAGACCTTTAAAAACATCTTGATTTTGTTTTTTAGGAGCCTGACATTGTCTGAAAGCCAACCAGAATTTCACCATTAGAGTTAACGTTTAATCATGTTTTCAGTGGAGTTTTTCAGTTTACCATTCTTCCCAAGAACAACTGGTTAACAAATCATGGCTAAGTAGTCACCTTTCCAAAAGGTGTGGCCTCCAGCATTGCTGCATTTTTAAATAAGTAGGGAAAAAGTAAAGAAGACTTGTGTGACTGAGGAGCTACAACCCTTTTTTTCCTCAATAACTTAGATACCAAGAGCAGTTATTGACTGCTCCTAACCACCAAGCTTTAGAACCAGGACAAAGCCCAGAGAAGCTGCAACATCTTTAGACTAAACTAAGATGTAACTCTCTGTAATCTTAATATGTGAGAGAGGACATTACACAGCAAAAATGGGTCCTATGGATGTGCACGCAGAGAATACATGAGCTATAGGTTCACTGAGCAGAGCTTCTAGTCCTAAATAAGAGGTAGAACACCTCTTCCTTTGACTATATCACTCTTACCTCTTCGCAGCAGACGAGCACAGTTATTCAGAGCAAATTCATGTGATTTTCCCCAGAAATGCTGCAGGAAAGCAGGAGGGTTGGGGGGAGACCTCGTGTCTCGCAGACATCTCAATTCTCCATCTCCTACGTACTGCCCATACCGAGGGGTTCAGACGCTTCAGCAGGGAAGGGTAATTTCATCTTTGGAAAAGTAGCAGATTTGAAAGGATAACCTAGAGGTAAGTTTGGAGGTCAATGAGATGAGACCTGATGGTGCTGAAGACAAGGAAGCAGGCAAGCAATGATCAATTACTGAATGGCAGTGTGGACAGGAGAAATCTCTGTTGTTACACAACATCCTCCCAAACATGCAAACCCTCAGTATTCATGCAGCGACTGAAACAATTGCAACAAAAATGAACTGCAGCTTCATCCTCTCTTTTGCCATGCCTGAGATATTAATGTCTTGGAATCCATTTCCCTCTGAACAGGGAAGCAATGGCCAGCAGCTCCCCATTTTATCTGACACATTTTACAATGCCTGCCCAACCCAGCAAGTCAACACGAATTGTTCTTCATTTACCTCTGACTCCCAGCGAGCAAGAGCAGAAAAGCTCTGTACCAAGAGCAGAAACATGCCAGACTAACAAACAAGTCCCTGCAAACCATCTCATCTTTTCCAGAAACACATCCTTTCCATTGCCTACATGAGCTGGCTCTTACAGACAAATATACCCACTCCAGTCCTCCTGTGTTATTCCATTTATTTTAGGTGTTTTCTTTAATGTACACATTTCTGAATCTAGACTGAATTTTCTTTTAATTAGAAATAATTTGTATAACTATTTGCCAGCATTCACACCCTGCAATCTTTCGCTTGTCAGGATGTCCTGAGGATCTCCAGCATCTGCCATCCTCTGCCAACATCAACCTTTTCACACGAGCAGGTCTCCAGTAAATTATATGGACAGTTGTAAAATGCATTCATCCCAAATTATTATTTCTCTTATATGCATCAGGGGTCCAGAGAGGAGGGTCCATTCACTTTTGTTCTTCCTCCAGTGTCTGTATCTTCCTTTCTTTATTCTCCCTTCAAAAATACTTAAATTTCTACATGTCTTTTAAGACCTACTTTGGTTCTGCCCCTTCCCATTAACTAGAAGGCCAAACTATTCAGTCCATTGGTAACATTTTAAAGCATTTTATCAGCCTATATAATTTTATAATCATTTTGTTATTTCCACTAAAAAAAAATAAAAATGTAGCTGATCATACACCTAATGCTACTTAAGTGCACAGAGATATTTTTGCGGTTGAATAATAACATCTGTTTTGATTTTCCAACCACGAAAGTGCGTTTAATCTGGCCTTCCTTTATTTGAACTTTTCACATCTGCTCAGGCCTGCTTCCCATAAACTAAATACCAGATCCTTTCACAATGTAGGAAATTTACCTGCACCAGTTGTTGTCCCAGCTCCAAAGACTTCTTTATAGGAGCCAGATAAAAATGTCAAAAGACTAATAAATGTAGTCTTAGTGCATTGTATATTTATTAAACGTTACTATTTATTTTCTCAGTCCCAAAAGGTTGCTATTCACAGGCTTAATCCCACAAAACTTATTTTCATGAATGAACTCATTTACTTTTATTGAATGAAGTATAAGTTATAGGATGGTGCCCTATATTCCACACAAACTTTAGAGATAAACTTGTACACAATACATTACAACATCAGCTACAAATTCAATCAGTCAGAAATTATAGGGATGGGCAGATGCACTGTGCTTTCAGTAAATAAAAGAAGACATAAGAGGGATTTCATCTGCCATTTTCAGAGTTATCTCCAAAGACTTGTTAGTAGATTATGAAGTTTGACTCGTTCTATTCTCTTCAGAGGTCAGCATAGTCAGGAAGGAAAACAACCCTTACCAGAAGAGCTTCTTTTTTTTTTATTATTTTATTAGGTATTTATTTTCTAAGTGTAGCTCAGATCCCAAAACGTAGATATGTTTAGTTTAAATAAACCAACCAAACAAAAAAATCCCAAACAAACAGAAAAACTTCACCCAAAACAAAAACTAGAAAATGGGAGGGAGGGATGTGAAACAAAACAGGTTGAGGGGTTTTGCCACTGATATCACCAGGATCAGAAACGCATCCCAGGTATCAGGCAAAAGTTAAGGATCATTCTTTAAACTCAGAGCTAAACTACAGAAGAATTTTGCTCTTTACCAATGTTACCAGGAAGATATGCAAAGAAACACTCTCTTATCAGCCTTTTCATAATATATTCATCTATTCAGCATTTCTTTCCACTATTAGAAAGATATATTTGGAGAACTCCTACATCCCTGGGTCCCATGCAGTAGAGGCTGTGTGTGCAGCAAAACTGCAATATGAGGCCACTTCTCTCAGACAGATAACTCAGCAGATAGCTCTTCAAAGCAAAGGAGAGAGCACTGCTTGCAAAGCAGCTAAGAATCCAGGCTTTCCTTGTCTCAA
Source organism: Caprimulgus europaeus (assembly GCA_907165065.1). The sequence continues at coordinate 4,036,003 of OU015533.1, forward strand.
GGCACTAGGAGCACCTCTTCTCTTCAAAGTCTCCTACCTCTGTAGTAGTGAGGCAACAAGGTTTCGTATTTTTATGATTTTCTTTTTAAATCTTTAATAAAACTTAGGATATGATTTGTCAGTCTCCTTAAATACAGCTTTATCAAGCCAAAACACCCACCAGCACCAGTGTCTTAAACAGACCTGAGATAGGAAAGTACAATGAGGATCACGGTGGCTTTGGGAACAGTTGGAGAGGAAGGGCAATATTTCTGCGCTGCCCTTGATTTACACCTTGATTTTTTCCTTCTGCACAAAGGATTGAAACTGTGTCATGATGGAACAGTTGCGAGAATCACAAAGAACTTAACAAGTCAGAAATGGATTAAAAAGCACTTTATGGCTTGTTAAAGAAATCCCCCTGTTCCTCAGAAGCATTTTTAGCATCTTATTAGTGGTATTTGATCTGACTAACATATTGACTAGTCATTTGAATAGGAGATGAATCCTTTTTGATGGACCACAAAGGGAGTATAAATTCAAATGAGGCACTTCTCCATTTTTTTATTTTAGTATAACCCCAAAGAGGCAATAACTTCTGTAAAGGTTTTTTCTGTGCCCCACAAAAGACTATCCTAATGATCTTTTAAATCATGCACCCTTTTCTTCCTTAAAAGTAATTGTTGCATTTGTATTTAACTCAAATAATGGTGAGTTGGAAGTTTTCTTTTACTTGCTTTCTGAAATGCCTAGTACATATTTGGCCTAAGAAAATACTCCAAGCCAGTAACTTCAACATTTTTTCTTAGACCATCTGTCATGGAACCAGTACTTTACCATCAGTTGAATTCACCATCAATGTCTTTCTTGTACAAAGTAGTTCAGAATTTGACAAATGAAAAATAAGAGAGACATATCAGAGAAATATGCAAAAACCCTTAGGTTTTTTCAATTGTTCTCCGATCTGAAACATTTTTGATATATTAAATCTATGCTGTTTAGAACTAGTTTCAGTGTCACCAATACAGACACTGCTATGGAGTTAGTGGGCAGACCTACTATTGTCTTCTATTTGGCAAAAGCCAGAAAACTTGCTTCTAGTCATTTTTGAGCAGTTTTATGTTATCTAAGATTTTGCACTTAGGAATAAGTTGGAGACCTCCAGCTCATTTTGAAAACAGTAATTTATAGCTACACAGACATTATGATTTTTACAGTGTTTTGATAGTTACGCCTTCACTATCCACATGGAACATTTAAAAACGGATTAGAAGCCATTAATCTCGGCAATATGAGGGATTTGTAGCCTAAAGAGGAACTCGGAGCATTTGCAATCTAAGTCTCTTTCTGCATCTAGGTGTACAGTTTTATTAAGGTATTATATCCTGTTCTAGGAGCAGGTCAAGAATTATGTTTGGACAACTATACTATGGTAGAAGTACTGGATTATAAATCAGGGACATGAGTATTTTGTCATAAGGACTCTCATTGACCTTGGATAAGTATTTAAGTTGGAAACCATATTGGAGAGTTCCTGTCTCTTATCATAATCTCCAACGACACTTAGTGCATTGGATCCCCATAGGCAATTTCATCCTTCAGGCACAACAATAATCATAGCCTCCCATTTAATTAAAAGTTTTTCATTTTAAAATTTAAATAATTTAAGTTGAAAAGTTTCTCTCTCTCAAAGTTAGAGATCAGGTAAAATCAAATAGGTATATTTTCCACAGCTATGCCTTGAAATATGGGGGAGATTGACTCAATCCAGACCTTTGCAGTAGGCTGTTAATTCCACCAGAGCCTGACCTCAGATGCTTGGTGGAAATATGCCTACACTCTGATGAATGTCAGGTCCAAATCCAAATCTGGATTCCAAACTTGTGGTATGGGCCCATCTGTACTTGAAAGCAAAGTTTTAAAGAAAGAGGAAAGCTAAGATCATGAAAATCTCTATTTGAATACTGCATACTACAGATTTATGAACTTAAGCAACTACTTTTTTTCCTGTGTAAAATCAAAACTACCGCAGGATTTCCCATCTATATATACCATATGCCTTTTCCAACTTTGTTTAAAATTCTTAGTGTCCCAATATTCTGAAACTTCTGAACACCTTTCTGCAAACTTTATCTACTCTGAAAAGAAGATTCTAGTCAAGAATTAATTTTTGTACTGAGAAAGTGATTTGATATATTTACTTTTGCAATATGGTTATGACCGGTGAAAGCATCGTACACAATGAAACCCTTAGGTAACAGACTGAAATATGATTAATTCTCTTAAATTACATGTGTGTGTATTATTTCAGACTGTATAAATTGGGTCAAGACACGTGCAAAACCAAGTCCTGCAAACTGCCAGGGCATATCTTGCAGTATCTTCTGAGTGCAATCTTCATTTAGAGAAGAGTCAGAAGTATGTCAAGTAAAACACCAACAACACTAAAGGAAACTTATAAATGTTTGCAAACTCATTTTATGGATTAATGACCCTATATATAAGAATTGACATTTCCAGGACAAATCACTTCTTTATCCGACAAATATTTCATCAGTTTTTACTTACACCGAAGCAGAGGCAATTTTTTCATTCTTCAGATCAAACGAGATCTAAAATCTGGGAAGTTTTAACAGTAAAATAGAAACAATGGGGAATGTAAATGTTAACCATCTGCAATTGTCATTACTGCTATTTCTTATTATGTGATATCTCTATCAATGGCATTATACTTTTACTTTTGCTCTCTCTCGCAACTTTTCAATCTATTATGGTTAATCATTGATAAACAAGCACTTTGACTGACTTAAAAAGTGGCAATCATCTCATCTAATTTTAACTGTGTAAAAGTCAAACACCTACTCTAAGCTACTTGTGAAGGCTCCTTCTATAGATAGTGGTGACAGATTGGCATTTTCAGAGAGAGACTTATCCTACCTGTCTTACACACTTGTTTTAAGATGGGATTAATCACTCTCTGGAAGTACTTTCTTCTTGTTCTTCCCTTGGATTGACCTCAGTAAAAAGCAACACACCTGTTCTGTCAAAAGAAAAAAAAAAAAAAGAAAGAAATTATTTAAATTATTTCAGGCCTTGATCTTGAATCCACAAAGGTATTTACCCCCAAAAGTACAGTTCCTCTAGGAAGCAGCAAATCTCTGTCTAAAGGCGGATGGGAAGAAGGAAGATTGAGAGAGAAAGGAGCACAACCAGCCTTTGAAACTACACTTATCACCTGTCCCAAGTCTCTACCTTCATGGCTGGTGAGAAGGAATGGTAAGGAGAATCAAGGCACAAGGGATTATCAGACTTTTTTTACCCCGTGCTGCTTTATCCACAGAAACCATGGGGATTGCCATAATTTCACTCTCGGTGGAATGCCAATGACAGAAATGTTTCCCAGTCTTTGGCAGGAGAAGGGGACTGGCCAACAGCAATTCTCCTTCAGCAGAAGCAAAACAAAACCAGCATCTCCCTTTTTCACATGAGATCAGCTCCAGCTCAACACAGAGAAAGACCACACACCAACCATTGCTTCAGGACATGAGCCTTAGGAGGCAGTTCAACGGAAACTTCTAATACCCTTAAAATCATTCAAATGAAAAGATGCTGATGCTGATGAGGGAAGAAACATTCTTCTTGGCGTCTCTCCATTTTAAATTCTGCTATAGTGACAGTATCTGGATTAGACTCCAGGACAGTATTTCTGAAACAGCAGGAACCCCGCTTACTGCATCAGTTTTAAATTATAAGCCTTCCAAAGATGTCAACACCACTTTCCTGGAGACTTTCCTGAAATTAAAATACTGAGCTTTTCCCCTGAGCCTTCACAGAGTCATATGGATCCATTGCCCAGTGCCACCATTTGTATTATGATTTGCCTATGTTGGGTCACTGCTACTTCTTCATTTCTGCTGTATAGTCAGCCTCGCTCTTTGATGTTACTCAGTCACTATTTCCTTTCCCTTTACTTTTATCTCTGTCCTGGCATTCTTCCTTTAAGCATCCTCTCTACCAGATGGTCTCCATCTCTCCTTCAGAAGTGCCCAAAATATTCCTACTGCCTCCTCTTGATCTTCCCCCAGCAGCAAACCTCTTCATCCTACAGAACTCAAATACCAATGGATTTCTTCTCCTTGTTGCTCTGCGTCTTTCTTGCTCTTTGAAAAGGAATTCACTGGAAGTAGCTAACCTCCAATCCTCATTATGCACGATGCACTCATTTATAAGAGTTTACCCAGGAGAAAAATTCAGACGGGATATACGCTGGTACAATCGCATTTTTTTCAAGTGGAAGCGCATCTGATGTCTGCATGCTGAACTGGAGCTCTAGTTTTAAACAGGAGCTCCAACTTTTTCATTTGGAAATCCATATGGATCCTTTAATCTGAAGGTCAAAACAGCTTTCATGAAAGATACTGAAAACAATAATACTTTATATTCACTAGCATAATTATATAAAGATGATTCAACATTGTAGTATCATCAGAGGATTCAACAAAGTATCTGTATTATGTATTTTTAAGATGGGGTTTAAAGACTGTAAAATGAGGCTTCAGAAGTTTACAGAGAGAAAAAAAAAATCTTGTCACAATCTTTATCTTCCTAATAGGTCACTGAAACTCTGAGGATAATAATTGCTTTTACTTGCAGTTGGCAGTGCTATGTAATCAACAATAAAGCTCTAGATATTTTCGTGGAAGTACAAGCACTTACTAAATGCAACAGCATAATAATGTATTATATATTATACAAATACAGCGAGGTGGGATTTGTGTTTGTCTCTTTGCAAGAGAAGAAAGAACGCAGAAATGACCTTCTGTTCATAAGTTTCTTTGAAAAAGGCTTGGCCTGAAACCACTTCACTGCTATTGATATAGTCTGGTTTGTACACAAATCTTAAATGTAAGCATTGCTTCAAAAATAACTAAGCAATCACAAAGCTTTACTGTTCAGATGCAATTGCCTTCAAATCCTTTACTGAAGTCCCCTTGGCACTGTCACTTCAAAATCAGGGTAATGTCATATAGTGTTTCTCAGATTCAGTAAAACAAAAACCTTATTGAATAAATATGCGTGAAAACGCTGCAAATAAAACCATCGCAGCAGTTGCCACCTGACCAGCTCTTGGTGACCCTCCCTGGTGACCCGTGTGGGCTCAGAGCTCAACTTCTTGGCATATCACAGCACTGTTTAGTTCCACCATCTTTGCCCTTAAAACTGTAGCAAAACACACATGTTCCTCCCAGAAACCTAATAGTAGGCTTTAGACATCAAGGAACAGCAAGGTGACCCAGGATTTCCATATGCAGGAAGCTGCTGATCAAATAGTATATCCTCTTTTTTTTTTTTAATCTGCCTCTTGTATCATGAATATACAGAAAACCTTATGGTTCTGATAATCCCTTAACTCTGGGTTTTATAAGGAGAGCTTGCAATGTTACCCCGTCACGGAAACATGAAGGCAGAATGAAAAAAATATAGTATTTGCCATCCTGTGTCTCGTTCTGCTCTGAAAAAGGATGACTCGGGAATGTTTTCCTTTTTTCCACACATCTTTAACTTCCCTGTAGTTAAAATATTAGCTCAGCCCCATAGATCCCATTACTGCAATAAGACAGCAGTACGTGCCAATGTCCTGGTGGTCAGGTTTCCCTCTCCTCCCAGGACCATGGTCTCAGGTATACAAGTCGCTGAAACTGGAGTCACACTACAACCAGTTGCTGACTTTCAAGCACTCACCAGTGGCAAGAGGTACATGGCTAGTGATGGTTCACCGTTGACTGAACCAAACAACTACCGAGCAGGACAAGGTCCACTGAATTAGATTTCATTTTGCTTTCAAAAAGGTTCTTAATTTGCTGCAACTTTGTATTTCATTTTGTTATCAAAGAGCCTCAATAGTCTGGAGAAGCACAAAGAATCTCTTAAGAAAATGTATTTTTGTTAGCAGATGAGGTAACAGGGATTTTCAGTTGGGAAAGATTCATTTCATATGTTTGCACTGAAAGGCCAGACTCACTGTCAATTCTATTACTGACTCATTAGGTCCATTAAAAAAAAAAATGTACCAAGTAATTACTAAAAAGTTACTTGGTAGGCTACAGAATAAGGAACAACAGGTAGGTTGTTTATAACAAATACGAAGAACTCTGAACTTGTAATTCAAGTACCAAGAATGAGAGGGTCACCAGGTACCCAGAAAAGACACTGTTTTCCTCTAAAGACTAGAAGTATCCTGCAAGGATGACAGTGGGACTGAGGTGATGCAATTTTATCTCATCTGAACATGAGGTGGTCCCAGCTCTGCCCAACACCCTGGCATCCCTGTTCCAATGAAACCAATGTTGGTTTTTTCCCCTCAATTATGAATTTCTAAACCCTTTATTTCCATAAACCAAATCGAGTGTTCAGAGCCTGCGGTGATGGCCTTGACGCAGACAGGATGACAGCCTTCACTTAATGGTGGGACAGCTACAAACACCTGATGCTCCACACTTCATATCATGAAGCGCAGCAGATGTCCAACTCCTCGTTGTTAGAAAGGGCAGATTAAAAAAAAACAATGTAGTTAATAAATGCTACAAATTGAGGTAAGGTCAGCTCAGCAATATAGGAGATCAGACTAGACAGAGGCAGAAATAATTTTCTCTCAGATTAGAAGCAGATAAATAAGTGAGAGAGAGAAGGAAGGAAAACACGTAATACAGAGAGGAAGATAAGAAAGAAGCTGTTCATCGTATGTATGGGAACCAACTGCTGCATATATATTTCCTATGTAATTTTAGTAACTATCCCCAAGTTGTTAATCTGAAACACTTTGCAGGAAGTGGACCGTCTATTTAATTTAAAATGTTGTTTGGAACAGCACAGGATTTTCAGATAATTCAACTAAAACACTGGATACTCGGTCTGCACAGCATAAGGGCTATGGCCAAGATTTCAACATGTAGATGTAGATGTTTCACTCGGAAAAAAGGCATTTAAGCATTCAAGTATTTGCATGCTTACAAATTATTCTAAGGTAACTCTTCACTGGCTATATCAAATATAAAATTTCATCCTGGTTACATACACACTATGGTGGCCATACAGTAGTCCACCACAGTTAGCCAGGGTGAGCATATGCTAAGCCCAAATATAAAGCCTATTTCCAATGTAATAGTATAAAAAACCAAATAAACTGTAAAGAAGGTGACTGCTTGTTCATAAATTAACACAGAACAGCCTGGTGAGAATGCAACGTGTGCAGTTTTCACACATGGCAAAAGTTTGCCAGAGGTTGTGTCCATTACAAGGTGAAGGCTGTGTTACGTTCTCATCTAACCTTAGACGTAAAAATAACAGTAAAAATCAAACACAAACAGTTATTTTCTTTCTTTTGGGATTTAGCATATGTGTTATAACAGACATAGATGGAAACTTCTAAAATAAATTAAGGAATGTACTTGTCAGTTTATTAATCAAAGTTTACCTGCTTCACATTACACAGAGACAAATTAAACAAGCTACCATGGTACTCAGAAAACATCTGCTAACAAAGTCAGAAGTAATGATAAACAAACTTGAGTTCCCTTTGTGGTTGATTTCCATCCAGCTGCATTTAATTATAAAAGAGCTATCAAAGAAAGCTCCCCATTAGCAGCTAATTCAGAATGACTTCAGAAGAAAATCCCAGAGCCTCCAGTGATATCTCTCCAACAACTTTCTCATCTCTGCAAGTGATTGAGAAGAGCTGAATTAGACCAGTTTAGTGATCAGTCCTCTTGCTAACTACCAGAGTAAAATGGAGATGATATATCTTTTCAGTACCTGTGATTGCCTGTTTTCAAAGCACTCTTATTTGCAGGACCTGCAAGATCCAGAAGACTCTGAAAATTGCTGGATGAATTTTCTAGAGCTGAGCATCTGCCAGTATTACTGAGAAAGTGAAAAAAATTGTTGAAGTTTTTTTTTTTTAATCAAGTCTCTTTGACTTTGGTATTTTTCACAATGAAATTGAAGATGTAGTCATTTACAAATATCTAATTCTGCATCAATCAGAAATTTTTGCATTGGTGTAAGCTAGGGATGTGTGTAGCCTCAGACTGATGTCCTGAACCAGCATAGCTACACCTGAATGTTATTAAAATATAGCAGCCACTCTTAAAAAAAATGAATGAAAGAAAGAGAAAAAAATACAACAGGGTTCCCCTGGAACTTCTTGAATTGAGAAATTTTGGTAATTCTATGGATAAGCAACATATCTGGCAAACCAAAAAAAAAAAAAAAGAAAGTTTCTCAATACACCCAGAACTACTAGCAATTTTATATAAAATTCCACAAAGTCCAGCAATAATCATGAACCCCCACAAGGGCTCTGCATACATAGCTCAGTAAGGCACAAGCAGCTTGTAACATATTCATATTGGAAGATTTGAATAATGGCAAGGAGTTAGGTATGATAAAACATTGACTGATTGTTTCATTTTGTTTGTTTGTTTGGGTTTTTTTTCTCTCTTATTCTTTTTCTTTAAGACAGTAATGGGTGATTCTTCCCTGAAACCTAGCTGTTATCTGGCCAGCAAGCAAATATGAAATCAAAAACCCAGTGTGCCAGATATGCACAGCTGTATTTGTGCTTCTGCAGCTCCCAGAGGAAAGCACACCACATGTCAGTTACTTGACTTAGGGTGGGTTGGTGAGGTGTAAGTTAAAAGGGCAGCTGTACACTCTGGGAAATTTTCCAGATTCATTTTCTACCAATTGCTTTAACAATGCCACAGGCAGCGGTGAAGAGGTAGGGATGCTGGGTAACACAGGTAGAAAATAGGAATACTTTTCCTACAGCTTATTTTTTTATTCAGTCCCCAAGCTCCCTTGAAAAATCTGTAGGCACTTTATAGAGAATTTTTTCCCCACAAGAATAAAGGGGTTGGCTCTGATTGCTGCCATTCTAAGAGGTTAAAGGAAGAAAAGACATTATTATATATCCACATGGTAATCAACCAAGGTCTTATGTAAGGATTGTTGTTGATGTCGTTCTTCCTGGCTCTTCTAGAAAAGAGTTTATTGGTATACCTGGCCTAGAAGTTTGAGAGCCGAAGGAAGAGAATGATAACACAGTTTAACAGACCCTTTGTTTACGTAAACATCCATCCACAATCTGTGTCTGATGGGGTGAACATACGGCTTTAATTTTACCCTTGGCACATGGATCAAACAATGTTGCCAATATCTATTGTTCTCCTCATAACAATATGCCTGGTGGTTTCAACATATCCTCTCCATTAGCTGGCTTCAGATCAAGCATTACTGTGTATGTGCTTGTGTCTTCATAAAACTGGAATATGGATTTTCTTCCTTTTTTTTTTCTCTTTGTACCAAATGTGTAAGAAGGAACACAGTTAAGAATGGTGGTCAACTGTCCCTGTGAGTCATGAGAACAGCTCACTTTGGATCGCGTGGCGGAGCTGACACGCGGGTGGGAAGAAGGGGTTGGATTTGCAAAGCTCCAGCCATATAGCTTAGGTTTTCCAAAAACCAGAGGAAGTGGTGAGTCAGATCCTTATCCCATTTTATCTGGGCTTTAGAAAACCTTTCTGGATTTGGTCCATCTCTGATCTACACCAGCCCTGCTCTGGAGCATGAACACACTAGGTAGCTGTGAGAAGGGTGGCTTGGGTTGCTTTTTGGGGGTTTTTTGGTTGTGGTTTTGTTTGGGTTTTTTTCAATTATATCTTTTCAGTTTCACTTCCTTTCTATTTGCTGCAGAAGACCGTGATAATGCTCTTTTTCTTTTATAAATATGGAGCTTCTATAGAGGTGGCTTAACAGAGGAGACTGGGATCAGGGAAATGGCATGAGGAGAAATCTCAGATGGGCTCCTTGAGCCAGAGTAGCTTGTCATCTCCATGCTAATCTTCTCAACTCCTGCCTCAGCCTCTGGATCAACAGCACTGCTTTCTTGCATTTCCAGCAGCAATCAAACTTGACATTTCTCTTCTACATGGTGCTGCATTTCACCCTGTACTTCCAAGTGTTTGATCCAAAATTCACTTAAGTCAATAGAAGGAATCTCACTGCCTTGAATGTACTGCAGATCTGGCACCTTCTTTCCAATTGATCACTAACTCCTTGCTTCACTTTATATGCACTAAATTAGTGAGAAAATACAGTTTTTTATTTCTCTGGTACCATTTTCACTTTAATGGAGAAACTCTCACTGAAAAAAATATCACTAGTAAAGACATCAATTATATTTGAGCCATTCAGGGAACTTGTTCTATGTTTGGTGGTTTCTTTTGTCCATGATGTTTTACTTTTGAAGGCTGAAAGATGATGTTCCAGAGGAACTGGCTGGGAAGAGTTGATGGTACCCCAGCCATTGGTCCTGCCCAAAGCAGAAAGCTGCTGCTATGGGAGGCAGTGGTTCAACACCATCGGGTACTCTGGGGCCCTCCATGTAGCACAAAAGCATGAGTGAAAACTTGTGGGAGCATCGGAGAAGGAGGCAGCTCTGGGAGATAACACAGCAGTGATTAGCATCACCAAAAATAGGGATTTGCAGGCCTTTATTTCCCATGTTCTCACGACACTCCTCCTCACTGGAAGTAGTAATCTTGAAAAGCTTTAATTTTTATTCAGCATTTCTGTTTTCTTCCTACTGCTCCATTTCTCACTTCTCTCTCTGTTTCCAACTTCAATGTTTTACCTTCTGAATGCGTTGAATCTATGCCCACTGCTTTGAACGATTTCACTGACCCTGTAACACTGCATACCAGCACAGATACATATCTTTTAGGTTTACTTTTATCTACGCTAAGTTTGCTTCCCCCTCACATTTGCAAGTAGAGAGCAGCTGCAAGGTTTCCTGTGCTTAAGGAGTTTAGAAAGAATTAGTGTAGATGTTGCTTGTGCACTCATATATGCAGCACAGCTTTCGGTCTCATCGCTCCACAAGGGCTTCAGCTTCTTCTTGACTATCATAGATTTAACATTTCTATATAAACTAATTCATTAAAACTATCAGAAGATAATTATCTCTGCTGCACAGAATGAATGGAAGTTTTCCCCCAGCCATGACATAGAAAGAGAAAGAATAAAAGAGGTAGAAGAGCCCTTATTTTATTTTTGGAATTATTATTTTGCTTAGAAAACTAGAGCAGTTCTAGCATTGCTCTAAACACACTGGAAGGTCTTAACAGTAACAGCCTAAGTGTCTGAACCCACCTAGAAGCAGAGACCTTCATGAACAAAGCAGGGAGATTCTGTATTATTCTAAGTTTTCTGAGTCAAACTAAAGCTAAGGAATTATTCCCCACAAAAACACCTGCAGGAGCTGGGAAGGCAGAGTCAGCAGAATGGATATGTATGATTTAAATCTTATGGGGGGAAAAAACAATTGTTAACTTTGTAATCATCTAATACCACAGATAGGAATTTATTATAAAATTAATTACCTTACTTTAAGGGGCACTCATTGATACATGATATTTTATCTAATCCTCTATTGTGTATAAAAATATAATATATTGTAATAAAATTTGTAACTATTACTTTAAAAAGCAATTTAATCAAGGGATTTTGACAAACATAACTATAGACCAATAACTACTTTTTTTGCCAGTATTTTATGTTAGGAGTTTGTCAGTTTTACTATCACTTTGGTTTCATACTGAAACAGCAAATTATCACCATAAAAATCCTTTTGTCTTGAATCCATGCAGTTTGTATCAAAAAAACACATTTAATCCTTTTTGGCCATTGTCACATGAAGCACAGAACATAATTTGAGACTAAATGCGGCGAAAATCAAGAGCACAGCTGTCGCCACAAACACATGGGTCAAGCAGCAGAGTTACTACAGGGTTGCATTTCACTTGCTTCTCCTATTTGTGTCCAACTTACCCTCAGGAGTTGCTGGACCTCTGCTTGGGGTGTAGTTGAAAGTAACTGTAGAAGGAAGTTTCTAACCAAAAAATCACTGGAAAGCTCCAAAAAGGACTTGCTAGTGAGGAAAATAAAGCAGTATTGTGTCAAACTGAAGCAAGCATTGGCATCGTTGATGATATCTCATAGTTTAATTTTAGTGGGGAAAATATGGTATCTCAGATACCACGATTTGGGTGTTTGTTCACAGCCACTGTACCTGTCAACTATTATTACACTGATGCTGCCGTGTTCCCTGAACTGTTTTGATTTCTTAACAAGAAAAGAATTTTCTCTGATGTGCCATCTGTAAGGTACCTTTTACCAAAGGAAAACTTTATCTCAAATTTTTAATAATTTTCTGTCAATTCCAATAAAATCTGATATATTTTTATAATACTTACAAAATAATAGCAAATGTGACTCACCACATGTGCCACTATTTCATTTGATATTCCTCTTCTCCCACTGACTTTTCTTTCCAGCACAAAATGCAATTTAAATGTCAACCTGAACTAAAAAGTTACATTCCTGTGGAGATTGCTGGTATCTCACACAATCTCAAATAATTCAACTGCTTGCCACTCCTTTACCTATTTTCTTCTATTTTAGTATCTCATTGTGCAGGTTCTAAAAATAACAAATGGTAGAAGGGATAAAGTAATGCATGGTTTGTTTACATGTAAGTGACAGGACAAAATGTCCTTTCATGCCTAAAAAGGGATGGTCCCAATCCATCACAGTGTCTAAAGTTCATATATTGAATATACCAGTGCACACTGAAGGATTACGATGTCTTTAGCAAGGCCATTGCTAGCTGCATAAAATGAGGAATATAAACCAAGGGAAAAATAAGTTGGAAGAGAAAAAATAGGAAGGATATTTATCTTATATTTAGCATGTGTTTGCCAATCCACTGAAGAGGCAGCACAGAGGATGTCTATGGTACAGAAGGTGCAGGTGCAGGTTTGCTTTGCTCTCTCAGGAGACCTTATGCTTGGGAGATTCCTTAAAGATCATGAGGATATTTAGAGTCTTATATTTTGGATTTAGGCCTCGCTGAAGACCTTCAGGTTCCCCTAGGAAAGCTGTTATCCATACACAGAGATGTTAGCACTCTCCACAGACTTGTTTTTCATTGGGGCAGAACTGTCAGTGATGGACACAGCCCTACCAGCACCACAGTGCTCAGTTCAGGCACTGCCTTCTGAGACATGGCATAGGAGAAGTTTTCAGCTCAGGTTCACCATGATATAGCCAGGAAACAGTGTTGGCAACAAGTGATCTGCCTTAATACTAGGGCCCAAATCTCTTCTTTCACTGCTAAATTTGTACACATCTTTTCCATTCCCATAAAAATACCTTGTTCACAAGGCCAGAGAGCTTTCATTATATTTCTTGCCTAAAGACCATTTTTAATCTTCATTTCCTAGGAAGATTGCTGAATGTCATACACCACTCCCTGCAATGTTGCACAACAGGCATGGGAAACCTGAGGAAAACAGCTTTGTCTGCTGACATCAGTTAGACGTCACAAAGTTCAGTATTGTGAAAACTAAGCCCTGAGATTTATCCCTAATCTCTGTGTCTTAATTCTCTAAATACAACACCACTAACACTCACTAGTTTGTGAAGATATACAATAAGGACCAAAAACAACCAGTTCCTCCATCACTGGCATCACAGAAACCACTTGGACTGTTCTGCAAAAAGGACTATGGCATTACAGTACACTGAGGATTCGCTCCTGCTTAACTTAGAAAGGATGGAGTTATCTTAGACTAAATGCAGATTAAAGGTGTGAAATGTCAAAGACACCAAAAGCACCACAAAATGTAGGAAGCAGCCTATGGTTCAAAAGGAACTCGAAACTCACCTGGAATTGCCATAGGAAACTGCTGCTGGAAAGGCTGTCTGGAAAAATGCCTTCAACAGAAGAGATTTCAGCCAACCTGCCTGGGCTCTTCATCCCTTCTGAATAGAGAATTTTGTTATAGACACAAAACATCCAGCTGTGTCACAGAAGATTTCCAGAGTCTTGATGGTATCTGCCAGGATAGACAAGACCTGCCATCAAAAAATGTGTCTTAGGAGATTTTTAGAATTATTTGCTAGTGAAACTATTGAAAATATGGGTTAGAGACAAGTTCTATGTATTCACATTGACTTCAGGAGGTTATTTGCACAAGTGAATACTCACATTTCCTTTCTTTCTCTGGAAATATCTGCATCATTCATTGTTGCCACTTAACTTTTGCAGCAGACAGGTGAGGACCTTGTTAGCTCCCTAGCTTTGATTCATTCCTCCAGCCAATCCCATCCTTTGCAGTGAATAGGGAATGATCCTGCAGGAAAACTGTTTTTAGGCTAATTTTTATTACTCAGTAGCTGACTATAGATTTATTAAAAATAGATGTATTTAAGGAAACTTGGTTCTGCTTAGATCAAGAGCCCTAAACTAGGCTCCAACACTCAGTTAAGATTCTGGATCCTGAGCAGACTTGCAGGAGCATTTCAGCCCAGTTAGTAGAAGCTTCAGGAAAGAATGCTTTCATGAAGTGAGCAACATGTATGTTTGTAAAGCTCATCTTTCTTTTTTCAACACAGACATGAAGCTTTATGTTCTGCCTTACCACACTTCTGTCCCAAGTCACAATCACTAGAAATGATGCAAAGAGGTGCAGAGTATCTCGGGTTTGTTTTTTGTTTGTTTTGGTTTGGTTTTTTGTTTTTTTTTTGTTGTTGTTTTTTTAAGAGTAAAAGTGTAAAATACAAAAGAAAATTACCACATACCATACAGTGTGTGGATTTTATCCACCTATTAAAAAAACAACAACAACAACAAAAAACAACTGCCAACAGACAACCCACCATCAGCTGCACATCAAGCCCATGGGGTAGGGTAGGTTCAACTCACTAATTACTGCTCTCAGGTTAGCATCTCTGCTGCTCTGATGATCATATAAACACCAAAATTAGATACCCAGCAATAAATCAAACCCTATATATGTGTGTGTATAAATATACATATATATATATATGTATCTCACAGATCCTATGTACCATGACAGCCTGTTCAAGACTCACAGTGGAAGAGGGAAGGTCTCTTGCAGCTCTTGTATCTTCTAGAGGGTCATAGCGTTGCTCTGCTCCACAAGAGCACCTCATGCTGCCTGTATTTACCTTGCTGAGGTGTTGGAGACTGTAATTAATTACTGTTTGTAGAACTCATTGAGATTGTCAGAGAAAAGCACTAGAGAAAGAGTGGTATTATAAATTATTACACTTGAAAACATTCAAACTCTTCAGCCTTCCACTGCTCGCCTTCTCACAAATTTGAAGCATTTTCTTTTCTCCTCCTGAAATAAAATTTGCCCTCTTGACACGCACAAACCATTAGAGAAGCTGTATTTATAAGCACCTAACAGTATTTTCTTCAGTTTATTTTGACATTGACTTTTAGTCAACATGATGATTGAAAAAGCTAGTCCAATATTTCACTAAAAAGGAATATTAAAAGTACATTGATTGTGTCTACAAAGATGTGCAATTAAAAAGTACGAGTCAAGTGCTGTTATTTAACACTTGACTTTACTTATTTTGAACTCTCGTGGCCCTGTTGTGTACACGGTTAAATATGCAATGCTGTGTGTTTCAAGTAAATCGACTGTAAGCAATTTTATATTTTAATGAAAATAATTACAGTTTGAGTAATATGAAGTGTATCTGAAGTACAACCCCCGATGCTACTTCCCCAGAATTAACTGTGATATAAATTATCATGATTTATTATGGTTACTCTGTGCTTTATGTGTTTGGAGGGGATCCTGGCTAGCAATGATGATTCTTAACCAACAAAGAATTGCATTTCAAAAGCAATTTTTTCTTGGATCTCATCTGTAATTCTTCCACAAAAGTGATATGATTTAACTACACTGCAGTATGTGATATTGCAAAGATGGCATTATTGTGCTGTCATTTTGACAGCTTACTTTAATTTACACCATTTAATGGATGAATACTTTTTTCTTTCTTTTTTTTTTTTTTAAATCTGGTGTTATTCTTTCTTAATATACCATATGCCATCGATCCCACATGCACTTCTTTTGCATAAGTACACCAAATTATATAGTGGTATAAAGCAACCTATGTGTCATGTAGAATCTATCTTTTGAGTGACACATCAGAAGCTGAGGTCCTGTCTGTTCTTCAAGGATACTGTGGATCCTATGACATTTCTGAGCCCCGTTTGTTACACAGTTTGTTATGTACTGGTTGGCATCTGTCCACCTCAGAGATGAGCACTTTTCAGATAAACTGTACAAAAATAAATTTATGAAAGTCATTTGCTTTGGTAGAAGCAGCACTATAGAAAGTGTAAAGATTATTATAATTACATTACTGCAAAAGCTAATATCTGCAGCAGCTGGTTTCAATTGCAACCGTTATTTTAAACTATTTTGTCAAACAAAATCTCTTCCAGTTCCTAACATGTTTTGCCAGCTAATGGTAACTACTCACCAATACGTGCAAAGGTTGGACAATCATTCTCTTTGTCTTCTCTTTCGGGAGGCAGCCTGATCATTCCTCTGGTTGGGGGAATTATGGGGTCACCTCCAAAGGGAACAGAGGATACTCAAGTCTGATCCAGGCCTGTTCCCACCACACTCATAAATGTACACCTCTGATCAGCAAACCTCAGCTCAGCAGAGCTTCCATATCCAAACTCATTTATTTAGGCAACCTTCCTAAAGGAAACAGAAGCTCAAGCTACGCATTTTAAAAGCTGTTGAGAAGTTGTACAGCTACGTAGGATGCCACTAAGCTCAAGAGAACAAGCCCTCCCAGTCAGGAGGGCATATTAGCCTGGGTTCATGTACCATGTAAAAGCATACCTGGCTTTTACCTGCCTTTCTTGGGCCTGTCCACAAACTCCTCTGGTGATGTCCTCAGCAGAGCCTGCAATCCTGGCACAGGAGTAATCTGAAGACTTCAGCATATCTGCTGTGGGACATTCTCTCAGTAGGGGAAAATTTCATGGTGCCTTTGGGAAGAAGTCCAGTATAAGAAAAAGATAACAATAATTTTGAAGCATGGTGGAAAGCAAGCTGAGGATACCTCAAGAATTTAGCTTTATTTAGTAGATTTTTGTCTGTTTTCCCAAGGACACCTAAGAGTTAAATAATTTAAAACTATAACAATTATTTTTTTTTAAAGGATAGCCTAGTCATTCTCTTTTCCTGTTATAAATATTATTTTTGGACAGAAATGCTGCAAACAAAAAATGCAGTAAGAGCTAAAGATTTTAAGTGGGAGGTATCCAAGGTTGAAAAGGATTTTGTTGACATGAACTGAAGAAACACAGCATACCTTTATACTTACTTAGCTCTTTGATGTTATACATGATACCCAGTATGGTGTTACAACTAACTGTACATGTCATAAAAATACAGAGATTCCATGTAGAGTAAACCTGCAGTGAATTAATACCTCTGTCAAGGTGTACTCTGTCATGTATTAAACCATCCTTCAAATTCCAGTTCACACATTCTCTACAGTTCACATGACTGAGAATGTCCAAACATTCCAGCAAAACCAGGAAAGAGTTTATTTTAAATTCCATCACACTGACCACCAGTACATTTGGAACAAGAAAACATATGAGATATTTAGAAAATTAGATGCTTATTAATAAATGTTAATTTTTATGGAAAAATAAATCCTTTTTTTTTTTTTCATGTTCATTTAAGGCAGTAGCTAGGATTTCATCTGTGACCTAAAGAACTCTCTGGAGTTTGGTATGACTAGAAATGATGTATTTTAACATAACCAAGGAACAGATATTGACAACTGACACATACTTCCAGCGTGTACCGAAAATTATCAAGAATTTAAGTTATCTTCAGATGCTTATAAAGAAAGCTGCAGATCATTGATTAGCAGATCAAAAAAATGATACTTTTTTTTTTTTTTTTTTTTACATATTTGTTTGAGTGATCACTTCAGGTAGAAAAAAAGCAGAGCTAAATGACAGTAAAGAAAAGGCAGCAAATTTTTATGTCTTAGGAAAGGATTTTCATTTATAACATTTATTTAAATTTTTTTGGGATAAGATTTAGCATTAACATTGGGCTTTGCTGCAGGGGTGGGGAAATTGTCTTTTCCATCTCTAGTAGAAATCCTACAGTATAGAAGGGATGGGGAACACCAGCTCTCTCCCTCTCCAGCTTGAAAGAACAAATGAGAAACTTTACATGTTGGACACACAGCTCCTTGACTCGTGTGATACTGGATAACCCTCTGTAGCATCAAGCAAGGGATCACCTTACCTGCTTGCCTGCAAAGTGGACCTTCCTTATGCGAGTGGAAAGGGCGCTTGCTTATGTCTGAATCAGAACTCCTCCCATGCTTCTCAACCTACAGAAGAAAAACAAAACAACAACAAAACAACCAAAAGAGAACAAAGAGAAAGTTTCCAGAAATTTCCAGATAGACTTCCTCTCATCCTACTTAACCTATAGAAGAAAAATAAAACAATCAAAAAACAACAACAAAAAAGAAAACAGAAAAAATACTTTCTTCATTAATTTCCAGGCAGACTTCGTCCCACCCTACCTAATCTATGGAAGAAAAACAAAGTAAAACAAACAAAAAAAAAAAAAGGGGGGGGGGGGGGGGGGGGGTGTGGGAGAGGGAAGATAAATTTTCCAGAATTTTGAATGCAAAATCCACAATATCTCCCAAACCAGCTCTGACAAGGTAAATTTCTCGCCCCTTCTACTTGTCTTACAGGGTAGGAATATAACTCTGGAAAAATACAGCAGGTTTAGAGGTCCTGATAGAAAGGAGAGTGTTTCTAGACATTGGGAAAAGCCATGAAGCAGATTGATATCATATCATATTAGTTTCTGATGGATTTAGTTTGTCAGCCCTCTTCCTCCTTCCATACAATACACACACACTGATCTGTAACGCACACATATGGACACCAGCATATAGGCTGCAAATGCCAGATCAGATATAGTCAGAGTAAATTTAAAAAGTTATAAATGTTTTTTCATAATAGTATGTATTCAATGTTGTCACTAATGTAAGCATCCACAGATATAATTTGAAAGATTTTTCTCTTACTTGATCATAACATAATGAGGAAAATAATTTCATTTCAGCTCAGTAAAGGCTTTGATGCACTGTCATTAGAAGGTGATTAAAAAAAACCAATTTTAATTTTGAATTTCTAAGGAGAACCACTACCATGGTAAAAATTAGACAGAAAGCTTAATTCCTACCATTAGATCATGAAAAGGTAAAAAATTTTCAGTGGGAAGGAGGACCTGGGAGAGGGGACCAGGAGGACCATGTTGATGTTGGTATGAGACATACAGCCTCACATTGACGGGGAGACTGAGGTCTTGTGTCCAGCCCACTCTTTGTGTTTTAAGCACAAATATATCGTTATATATTTGCAAGAAGCCTGCCACAGAAGCATTTTGTTCAAAGAGATGAGGAGATTTGCTTTATCAGATGATGCTACAGTCCCATCTAACATAGCACATGAGGAAAGTGATACTTCCTTAAAAACACTCAAAATTTCTCTTTATACCACCCACATACGCAGTCATTACTTAACCATCCTGAAAGAGAAAACTGTGTGCTGCTTTCACGCACTGCAGAACATCGCTGGTGGAAGTCTGAGAAGGAATAAGACCGTCAGCCGGTTGTTCATCAGCCGCTGCGAGGCTGCCAAATGCGCAGAGTCGGATTTCCCCAAGGCCTCCCTTCCCTTTTCGGCACAGAACTCTGTTCATGGAGTGCATTTTGGGTAAAAACCTGGCTGCAAGATTTAGAATCAAAGGCACCGAGTCTCCAACCCTGTTGAAAATCTGGCACTTGCTAAGATGTCATAGTACTTATGGTCAAAATATGGCCATAATCACTAAAATATACAATTGCCATTCACAATCAGCAGTACTCGCTCACACAAATAGTTCCATTGACTTCAGTCACAGGAAATACTAATTTTGCCTGACACTGGAAAGGACTTCTAAGACCTAGAAGACAAGAGCATAAATCTTATTAAGACAGAGCTATCTTTGTCCAGTCATTAAGACTATGTCACTATTTCAGTGGACACAAACCAGAATCAGTGTAGATTCTATAAATAATTCTGCATCACCTCATCAGTGTGCAGGAGCAAGAGGTGGGCTTCTTTTATTCCTTTAGAAAACATAAAGAATCAAAGAGCTGGAAAAAGGAAAGATGGAGACAAATGCAGATCTCAGAGTATAGGAACATATTTGTAAAACCCAAAACAGTAACACAGTGCCTAATAATGTATTTAAAAAAAATCATTAATGAGTTTTAGTTTTGTTCAATCTCAAAAACACACACACAGTTGAGATACTTAACATCTGAGTTTTAAAAAGACTGCTCTGGGATGGTCCCTCATTAGGGGATTGACTTTATAACATATCAGCTAATGGACCAGTGCACATCATCAGCTTGGTGATATAGCTTCAGGTCAAGCTATAAGCTCCAGCATTTGCTTATAAAGCTCTTTTGAACATAGGCTCAGGGTCCTGGGTTACACCAGATGCAGCAGTCTTACAATATTTTCTTAAAGTATTGCCCAGCCTTGGAAGTACAGCTTAACGTCTTGGATTCTTCTCATAAAGTGAAAAGGGCCATATGTCTTGTAAAGACTAGCCCCAAGGGAACTGAGGTAAAGTATTTTTGTAGCCTTAACACAAATTTTCCTTGTGTTTATGGCTTCATTATTTTAGTGGGTGTGTTATTTCAGTGTGTTTTTCTGCTACTTATTTTCTATCTTTTTTACTGTTCCTTTTTTCCCTGACTTCTTTAAATAAGGAAAATGGACTCAACAGATGATGAAGAAGTCTTTATAGCAGATCTACTGGTTTTCATTTCTGTTTCCTGAACCTCAAATAGTCATGGGCTTAATACGCTCAAAGAATAGTTCTGTAACATGATTATATTAAAGTTACTGTTAATGTCTGGTCAGTAGAAAAGCTCCACATACGAATAGAGGTGAAAATTCTAGGCATGTATCTTCTGCTAAATGTAGTTAAAGAGTTAAGACAGAATGAATTAAAACAATACAACCGACAACAGAAAAAATGGTTCCGATTAGCAGGAAAACCCAGGATTAGGATGTGGTTACTCTGTAATTGCAAAATCTGATCTTCAGTAATATCTGGCAGAACAGAAAGGAAAAAGAAATGGTGAAAGCACTAGAAACTAACACTTAGCTCTTTTAAGGTAAATTCATCTAAAGTACTGGGCTCCACAACTACGGAGTTAGTCCCTACACTGGGAGAGACTTACCTATGCAGCAACCTATGTGGTTCTACCTATGTGGAAAAGAGTAGGACAGACACTGTTTAGCACATCTGTCTAGCTTGGGCAGTGTTTTTCACATAAGTGACATTTTTCCTTGGTGCCAAAGGTAGGTGAGTTGGTACAGCTTCAATTGAAATGCACAAAGACAGCAGCTATTGATCAAGCATAGCTAAACTGATGAATTTTCTATTCTGATGACCCATTCAAATTTCCAGTTTATTAATGATCACATTTACTTTACCTGGTGTCAACTCACTTGCCAGATCTGCTTTACTGGTTGCTTTTTTGCCTAATGAGCAGTAATTTGCTTATTAACTGAGCCTGTAAGTTCCCCATACAGCCTGTGTTTAGGGACTCCAATGATCATCAAGTAGTTGGTCAAGGTTCTGATAAGAAGTCATGCTTAAGTAAATTCTGCAAGCCATCACCCCAAGGCAAAACAAGCTCATGGTAGAGATGACTGGGTAAAATAATAGGAAGCCTGAAGCTTTTCTCAAGCATCAAGCAAAACCTTGAGCCAAACCTTTTAAAAGATGTGAAGTTAAGTTTTCTTTTATTTTTTATTTATTTCGTCATAGCCTTTTGTTCTGTGACAAAAAAAAAAAAAAGGAAGAAAAAAGAAATACCAAAATACCAAGACAAAAGGCTATTCTTGGATTTATGACATGAAAAAATCCAGGAAGGAAAGGAGACCTCATGAGAAAGCCTCCTTTCACAACATTTTTACATGGCTTTCAAAGTGTGTGCACACACAGGGGTAGAAAATGGTACATTGAGCTAACAAACCAAAATGCACCAAAATATTATGAGTTACTTTGCTTACCAAGTCAAAATACCCGGTACTGTGTGTCAAAACCTGGCAGAGTCCTTACGTTCCTGTCCCATGATGTCCAGACTACAACTTAGTAGTTATCCACAACGAATTATTCAGTGCTTAGCAGGAGCTCACCAGAGCCACGAAGCTCTTCTCTTTCAGCTGGGTGTATCTCAAGTGCTCTCTGGATTTCATTCAAATATTTAAAAAAATATGATGAAGAGGTGTATGTATGTGGTATAGGCACAGGACAAATTCAAGGCAAGAGGTAGAAGTATGTTCAAAGGAGAGCAGATTAGCAAGTTGCAGTAGTTAACATTTTATTGTTTCAAACCAAGCAAGAAGTGTAACAATAAATCCAATAGATTTAACAGACAGAAGAGCTTGGTAGGAAACACAACACGTGACTGACTCAACTGAAAGCAGACTAGCATCAAGGAATACTGCTTTACTAGATTATCATAGAATCATAGAATGGTTTGGGTTGGAAGAGATCTTAAAGCTCATCCAGTTCCAACCCCCCTGTCGTGAGCAGGGACACCTTCCACTAGATCAGGTTGCTCAAAGCCTCATCCAACGTGACCTTAAACACTCCCAGGGAGGCGGCAACTTATTTTAAGGGACAACAACTGCCCCTTCTTCCTCTGCTCACAACAAATGCAAAATAATTGCATTTGCCATGGACACAATTGCACATCATAGAAATGAATGTAAAGTCTATCATTCATCATTCCTCTGTAGTTTAGTTTCTCCTTTTGTTTCCTTCTGGTTTTGGATTTTTCATAGAATACTGAGTTTAAAATTCTCCTCTTACAAACAGGCCTATACATCACACTCGACCTATATCGGGTTAATTTCTGCTGAAATACCTCAGTCTTTATGAATCAACCTAATGCTGCTTGCAGACCCTTTTGATTAGACAATCCTTGTTGAATGAGATCCAATTAGTGGAAAACTAAGGAGGATATATAAAAATACATTGTTCATTGACAAAACTGAAATGGTAACTCAAGGTACATCCCTGCAAATGCTTTGTACTATGGTTCTAAACCAATGAACTTACTGAGACCAGCCCTGTGAGCCAGCTCAAAGTTTGACCAGGAGAGCCCAGCACTGTCTATAAATGAGACTGTACTGGTGGTCAGGATTTGGCCATTGAGATGGATGGACTTTATCAGCCCTTCCTTTACAGAAAGATCTTCTGGACTTATTTTTCATACCTGGTGTAGGGCTCAGGCAGCTGTTGCAATCTGGCCATGTGGGATAGCAGCTTCATAAAAGCGGATATTGGTGTCCTTTTCACGCACTTGTCTAATATTTTTTCTAGAAAAACACCCATGTGGGATGCAGCCCCTCACTATGATCTAACAACCTAACCAAGGGTTAAAATATTGATCTTTACCTAAGATATATCAAAGCTTGGCATATTTCATCAAACTTGTGGTTCTCACTTCAATTCCAAAGCACTTTTTCTGAAAAGTAAAAACAGAACAAAAAACTAAGATCGCTACTAACATGTGAATTATATTTAAGAAAAATAGCAGATAAAAGAGCATTTTTTTATTGTTAGCACAATAGAAAATTAAACACGAAACTTTAAGCAAATTGTGCCATTTGCTTTTGCAGCAGCAAAACCAGTTTATTATTTCACTATTTCATCTCACCTTGTGTCATTAAAATATAGGACACAAGTAGTAAAACACAAAGTAAATATGCACATATCTTTACACCATGTAGTGTAGCTATAAATCTTACTCTTTGATAACAGCTGTACTATAGCAATCATTTGAGTAGTGCAGCTGCCACAACAATATCAAATTTTATAGTTAAAAAGCAGTCAAAACTTTAATGGTACAGTGGAGGTAGATATATATTGTGTTATAAATAAACATTATCTAATGAAGAAATGAAACATGTTTATTTTTCCTTGACATATCATTCAATATCATATATCTTCGCTCCTACAAGCTGCTATAATAGCAGCCATTATACTTCAGCATGTATAACAACAAAGTCTTTAGTTGTACTAATTAAGTTGGATTTAAATGAGGGATGGGAGAACTTCAGACAATGTGGCCTTGCAAGCAAGGCTTTCATTTCATTAAAGCAGTATCTTAAAATGTTATCAGAGTTCATATGTGCTGGCAGAAGTTCTGAAGTGGTTGGGAATGCAGTGAGAAATGAGTGGGTTTTCCCCTTAGATGAGGACTTCTGCTGTGTTTGTTTGACACAGTGTAATCAATCTGGTGAGCAGGAGACCATGAGAACTTATGTACTGGTTCAGACAAGTAGCTGTTGCCACATTACTCAAAGCCATGAAAAGCCTCTGAAAGGATATGAGAATGCACAGGTCTAGCAGCAGCAGGCTCACATCCCTCCTGAGGCAACAAGTGCCTCGAAACACAACCTCCATGAATTGACTTTGGTTTCTGGGATTACTGGAGTGCTCATGTTGAGCCTAGGGACGCAGCAACAGAGCATCAGTCACACTTTTTAAAGTGTTCACCTGCCTACTGCATAAAGAGTGAATGAGGACATAAGGGATCTTCAGCAAACATTCTATAAACATCTAATTTTGAAGAATCCACAGAACATGACTCATCGTGCTGCATAAGGAAGGGCCACAAAATATTGTCTAACATCCATGTTTCTGTAAGTATTTTCACTCAAGTTCAGAATGAACTTCTGAAAGATACCTCCCAGTCACTTCTACCCACCTCATCAGAAGCCACTGCAAAGAGCCATCTGAAAACTACACTCTGGGTGCCTTTTGAATGGCAATAAAATGCAAGGGCACAACAAGGGCAGACTTGATGCAATCCCACCACTAACAGGGGGTCAAGGCAATGAGACCACATTAGTCTCAGCCCAAAGCTATTGGTGTCCCTAACACATAAATATAGTAGATATGAGGTCCTCAGCACCAGATGGTCTTCTCTTCAGATTCATCCCTACTGCTCACTAACGTAGATGTAGCCTCTGACCACTAAATAAAACACCAGAGGCCATGACTATAATATGTCACAAGAAGAAAAGGAGAGGTGGGAGAATACATATCCTGAGTTCCTGCAACACTAGGGAATGTGACAAATAAAATTCATGAACTTCATTTTGTTAAAAATCCTCCTTCAGAAGCTGTGCTTCCCCTCTTCACACTGGAAAAAACAATGCCAGAAGCATCGTTGCCAGAAGGGAGATTATCATCTTGCCTGGAGTTTGCCTCCTGTTCAGTGTGGGTTTCTCTGAAGGTGACACACAGACACCCCAGTGGGAACCACAGTGACCCAGGGGAGCTGATCCACTGAAGATTAAATCCCCAACAAACAGCTTACCACAGTTAAACTTTGTGCATTCCCACCATCAGAGATCCTCAGGGTGCTTTTGCATTTATCTAAAAAACCCCATGAGATGCTATAAAATAAACCCAACAGCTGTTAGCAGAAGATGACAAATCCTAGATACCTTTTTGTCACATTGCAACCTATACAATTTACTCCATGTTTACAAACAAATTGCCACAGAAAAATATTAAGTCCTGGCATTTAGAGAAGCTCTAGAAATTACTCACTCCCCTGGAATTCTGCATGACAAATTAAGACTATGCTTCAACTCCTAATAAATGTAGCTAGAGCAGAGTTTCATAAACATTCTTGAGATTTCTTCTGTAACAGCTTTATTTTGGCTCCCCACTTTTCCTGCTTAAACAAATGGAAAGGTTGGCTGATATTGTCAAAATACAGCACTTCTCATGAACCAGGAGTCATTTATTAATGTAATTTATTGAGCTTGCATTGCAAAACATAAAATCATATTTCTACAGGGAGAAAAAAAAATAAATATTAAAAAATAACAAGCCAAAACACAACACACATTACCTTAAGCTAAGATTATTTTCTTTTAAAAGACAAATTGTTGCAATTGACAATTCTATAAGTAAGATTATGTGCTTCCAGAACTGGCCTTTCAGAGGCCAACAGGGTAAGTTTTAATGAACCATGCAATGTTGGGTAAGAACAGAACAGATGTTTGCACAACTATCAGGTAGACCTTTGTTTATATAAATACACCACAGCAGATAATATCTAATACCTTTCTCACGGCTTAAAATAACCTTCCCACTCAAAAATACAAACAGGCTTTTTCCCAGTTGTGAACATGTTTAAAAATCTAATTAATACACCACCGATTGCAAACCTACCAAGCTGCTCACGCAGGGTCGGATCTGTCATCCAGCGTCACCTCTTTCATGACACAGTCTTAATCTCCTCCTTTGTCGTTATATTGCAGTTTTTGCTCTAAAGGTTTCTGCACTAAAAAAAAGTGGGAAGGTGAAGCCATAGTTCAATTCAATTTATTTTTATATCACCCCTCATACAAAGTCTTTCAAAACGCTTTATAGCGAGAGATAAAATAATCATATAACACTTGTCAGAGTTCAGCACGATTACTTTCATATACTCAGGGTAAAGCTATATCCCAGGAAAGTAAAATTTAGAAAATGGAGAAACAAAGAGAGCATTAATAAATATGTATTTGTTCCACTTTGTATAGTACTGAGAATTGTTTCTCCCTATACTTAAAGCACAGTTTCCATTTGGAAAATGAGGACAAAACTTCAGCCTGACTTGAGAAAGGAATGGAAAAAACACAAGTCACTAACATGTTTATGACAATACCATTATGGTATTTAACTTAAATAATTTATAAGCACTCAGTGTCAAAAATATCACCCTATATTAACTAATGCAATTATTTCTAAGCTAAACCTGGATCCAGGTGCACCCCACGCATCAGCAGTACAGTGCAAGCAGCAGCCCGTGCACAGGGACAGACACCAGAGTCAGCAGGTGGGCTTCATTTACTCTGCTAAACCCTTTCTCATCGAGTCCAGAAGACCAGCACAGAAAAACTGTCTCTCAGGCTCCTAAAATAACTCAATATCTATCCCAACAAAACCAGAATGTCAGAACACTCACCATTTATTATAGTGCAACCTCAAGCAGAATCAGAGAAAGATGTTCCCATAAACACCCCAATCTTTAAGCAAAGGGTGTTACACATTCTGTGATACAGTCCTAAATTGTCATTCTAAAAGTTTACTACATCTCTGAGGCCCATCATTTCAGAAGCTCACACATAAATAAGTCTGGTAAAAGAGCATTTAAGGAAATATTTGGGTAACAGCTAATATTTCTTCCTACCTATCTTCATACCCATCCTCTCAAGCCAAGTCACATCTTTATAATGCACAGTAAGAAAACACAATATATAGTAACTCATTTTCTGACCTTTTAATATTTCTGCCATTGATTGTCAGAAGTGAGGACTGCTCTCTATCCTAAGGTGATGGATTATTTAATTAACTATTGACCTTTTCAGTATCAGATGTTGACAATGAATGTGCTCCTATGTAAGCTGCCTCCTCTGGATGCTGTTCAGTTCTCCACTACATGTTGCTTTGTCTCACATTTTGGTTTTAAGCCTAACATTTCTATTAAGTTCATTTAAAACCAAGTCAAAGTCTCGTATTTAGTGTGGAATATTTTTATGATCTACTACTTTAAGTTTTCTTTTGAACACCACCTGCATTTATAGCAGAATTTATACAGAATCACAGAATCATTTTGGTTGGAAAACACCTTTAAGATATCGAGTCCAACTGTAAACCTAACACTGCCAAGTCCACCACTAAACCATGTCCCTAAGCATCACATATATGTGTCTTTGAAACACCTCCAAGGACAGTGACTCAATCATTTCACTGGGCAGCCTGTTCCAAGGCTTGACAATCCTTTCAGTGAATATTTTTTTCATAATATCCAATCTAAACCTCCCCTGGTGCAACTTGAGGTTGTTGTCTTATTGCTTATTGATTGGGAGAAGAGACCAAGAGCCGCTTCTCTACACCCTCCTTTCAAGTAGTTGTAGAAAGTGATAAGGTCTCCCCTCAGCCTCCTTTTCTCCAGATTAAACAACTCCACTTAATATGAATATTAAAAGAATTATATCTTTCATAGATCAAATAATTTCTACGGCTTACCTATTACTGAGGTTTCTGGCATGCTTTCAGGACAACTTCTGCACCAGGAGGCAAAGAAGCCAAGAGAGAAAGGAAAATTGCTCATCATCTGTGCACACGGGTCAAGAGACATCCCAGACTAAAAACTGTAAGAATCATTTGATATTACATTTTGCCTTTGGGCCCAGCAAAGACGCCAGCCAAGAACATGACATTTATACTGAGCACCTTTAAAAAACAAGCATTTCACTACTTTCCCACACGACAAGCAATGTGAAACCTTGTTTACACAAAAGCAAATTAAGACTTTTTCTCCCCAAAAAATAAGAGAAAAGATCCAGAACTTCATTCTGGAAACCCAGGATCCCAGTGCTCCGTTCTCAGCAATTACATATTCAGCTACAATCTTTTTATAAGCAAACAAGGTATTTTCCTCCACGAGCATGTTGTTGGAACCAAACACTGAACAAATGATCCGTGCCTCCAGGTTGTCAGAGAGATTTACATGTAACTACACAGGAGTTTGAGTATTCCACTGTGATTTCCTGCCAGGGCTGTGTGAGCTGATTAATCTAACATATTCCTGGTAGAAACTGTCCAGCATTTCTCCAGGAAAAAAAGTTTGTAGCCTGACACACCTTTGCAATAAATATTCTCTGCTAATTTCATCTGTTCACTTAGAAAGCATTTTTTTGCCAAGCTCAGTACCAGACAGAAGTTTTGGGGGTTTTTTGTGTGCTAAATGGTAATTCATATTTTTTCCTAACTGTTCTATTTCCATAATTATTTTGGTAAATATAAAACCATACAATCACTTCATAGGAATAAAGTCCATAAAGTATCCCTGCAACAGCAGAGAATAACAATTAATGAGTTTCCAGAAGGGCTGTGTATAAAAAATCATCTTGTCTTTTTTTTTGGCTGTGAAATTAGCAGCAGCACACCCAGCAGTAAATATTCCTACCCCTGATGGATTTAGTAAATGGTTTTAATCAGAAGCTTTCCTTTTGCATCAATCAGCTTTCCTCATAACCTAAGAGACCCTTACGTATGTCATCAATACACCCAGATAGCAGAGTTATAAACCTGATATTTTTGTGAAGTTAATGCAATATTATGATAGATATCTATTAGCAACGAGTAGCAGAGAGACTCCAGCGCCTTTGACAGTGGCTGCTCTTTCTTTGTCAATGTCAATCCACACTGGAATCACGGGGAATGAGCGAATGTGACAGGAGAGGACTGCACCAATTATGGATGAAGGGATACTGTCTACTCCCACTGGTTGATGTGATTTATTCAACGGTCCTTCTGCATTTATAGAACAGCAGATTGTAGCTGTTTATGAAGTGACAAATAGTGCTCAATGACATTGACTGACTCCACCAATCAATTTAGCTTGTCTGAAAAGTAGCTGTGAATTGCTATCCTTCTTGAATGACGGTAGGAACAGTCCAGGTTCAACTTTCCTGATGTGAAATCTCAAAAGCCATTGGAAAACTGCTAGAGATGACTCCCTTTAAACAAATAACACTACTGTCCCATACAAGGAAAGAAAAATAGTAACCTTTCCTATAAAATGCATCTCCTTTTAAAGGATGTTTTGTCTTAGAAATGTTCCACTGACACGGTCACAAAGTTCTTGAATATTTGATATATTTTGGTGGATGAGCAATGTGTCTTATGGAAGGGAAACAAGTGGAGTTTTCTTGCAAGAACCAACAATGCAACTTCTCATGTTTTCTAGTAAAGTTGCCAACTGCCCTGATTTTATTGAGCTTTGGGTCATTAGATTCAATTTTAAATTGGGAGCTCCTGGAATCTGGTGATGATGCAATTCAGTTTTCATATTAAAATCAAGAAGAAAAAGAAAGAAGGAAATTCCTGGGCTTGTGGTCAGAGAACAACTTGAAAATGGGATTTCAGTGAACCCAGTACAATTAAAATCCAAAATAAATTGGAAGCCAACTTAGAAATGCTGAGAGGTTTTGGTTTTTGGTGTGTTCCAAGAAGTAATCTCAGGGCTGTAGGAGCCTGACAGGAGACTTTTTAACACTCTTGGAGTTGACGGCACAAGAACTTCTTTGAGTTATAGCTCATTTTGATAAAGCTGTTGTGTTATTTAGTATTGAAAACTGTCAAATTTTCAGGTAGCCTTTCTGGCAGATGGGGCTGTTAAATGTGAAGAGGTGGCACAGCCAGGGTATTGGATGTCATATAATTCTTGCTGCTTTTAGTGAGCCTCAGCACAGCCCTTCTAATAACACTGGAATTACATGATAAGGTGTTACATGGCATGAGTACAGACTGCACAATAAGGCCTTTAAACAACCACTGAATTAAAAACCATTGAGAAACTATTAACAATTTGTATTTTATCTAGCATTAGATTAGTATTTTTATAAAGTCATAATGTCATGCCACACCTTATAAATAATACTTATGATACTTTTTTTCTACGAAGCAGGCACAGGAGTTGCCTCCAAAAGGTAATTCCATGTATAAATATATACAAACTGTGAGTAGGTCTACACACATATATCGACATATATATGGTTGCACATACATATAAATCAATGTCTGCATGTGCAGGGTGCATGTGCACCCTTCATTATATATTACAATATTAAACTCTTATCCATGCACAAGTATATTTATGTATATATTTCAATTTATTAGAGCTAGGCAGTCCTTTACAGACTTAATAAAGAGAACCAGCATTATAAGCCAAGAACCATTTTTCCCTTTCCCTGTATTATTCAAATTTATTAAACAATATTTCACATTTGTTTGACACAATGTCAAACTTGGGACTCCTAAAGAACTGCTGCAGCTTTGGAACTGTTATGCTTTCTTGGACTTTAATCATTTTTGGCAAGGCTCCATTTCCTGTCAGAAAGTGAAACAGCTTAGGAATGTCATTTTCACGAAAGAAAACAGAGAGAATCCGAGAGGAAGTTCTCCTCCACTCCAGAGCCCCTAAGATACTCAAACACACTCGCAGGAGGGCTGGAATACATCAAACATTAGCAGAGGGAAAAGGACACACTTTTCCCACATTAAAATACATGGATAAAGTTGAACTTTTGCTAAAAATAGTTCCCATGACTAATCCTATTAAGTTTTTAAAAAATTGGGCCGTATCTCCCTTGAAGTCAAATTGTTTTTTAACTTCAGAATGACATTAGAAAAAGACTCTAAAGTGCCTTTGCTTAAGTCAAAGTCCCTGGAAGATTATTTTTTCTTTTCTTTTTTTTTCCCCTCTCTCTTTTTTTTTTTTTTTTTTTTTTAAAGTGAGATATGAAAAATGAGGACAGGAGCATGGATCAGTATTCTAAAAGAGCAAATTACCTATTGAAGAGGTGAGGAGTTTCAGTCTCTCACAGATCTTCACTCGCGATTTACTTTTTAAAAGTGAGGCTCCCTAAGGAGGGAGGAGGTTAAAGGGAGCAGATTAAAACTAACCTTTAACTCTGTCAGCTCCATGCCTACAGAATTACTGTGTATAGAGCCCTGCAATATTTTTGGGCACAAATCACTTATTTTCTTCATTCAGAGGGTTACTTATGTAAAAATCACCTTGACTACTTGTTGCAATGAGGAAACAAGCAATGGTCAGATGAATTTGGAGAACACAACCCACATCCCAGTAGGAAAAACACTCTGCTAGCAAAGTTAGCAGTTCCCACTGCATCTTGGTCACACTGACAGTAAATATAACTACAAATTTCTGACAACCATCAGATCCACGTACAATTTATGAATCCTATTTGAGGCTCATCTGGGTGGTTTTCTATCAGACTGAACAATCTGGTTTTATTCCAAGGCTTATGCCATCCTTGTTTGTTTGTGCTGACACACTAGACAGAAATCCCAAGCTATGGTAATGCCACTGTTGTTTTGGATCTGGCTGTTCCTTTAGAACTGCCTGAATTCACCCCAAACACCACCCCTATAAAGTGACCCGAACCCCCCTGGATTCACTCCCAAAACTACCCCCCTCAAAGTGACCCCAAATCCCCTGGATTCATCTCAAAAACTATCCCCCCAAAGTGAACCAAAATCCCCTAGATTCAACCAAAAACAGTTCTGAAGGAGGGAGAGGCTCAATTTCTAAAGGAAATGCCATTTGCAGCAGGACACAGAGAAAAAGGATGTTTAGCTCCTTCAAGAAATTTTACCTAAATTCAAACAACACTCATGCATGACCAGGAAAGGCAGATAGGTTTATCTGTTGTTTTTTTCCTAAAATTAGGTTAAATACCAAGTAATAGGATTTTAGGAGCCTTGCAAATGTCTTAGCCCTGTTTGCTTTGGTTGCAATGTGTGCTTAAATTTGTGTGTTACAAACCCCAGTAGGGCACATGCTGGCCCATGGGACTGCTGTGCAAGCCAGAGGCCCAATGAGCCTGAGTTGGGAGGACATCCCACCACCACGGTCCACAGGACCTAAACACAAGAGCCCCAGATGAGATTACCCAGCTGGCAGAAGCCGAGCAGTGTGACATGTTTCAAGGAAAAGACAAAATCCTAAAAGGAAAAGACATGACCCATACATGTGCTACAGAAAACACATTTGCCTCTTGCTCAAGCATGAGAATGGCAGGATTCGGAATTAATTAAACCCTTCTCCAGTTGAAGCACTGGAGAAGGAGGTTAGAGAAGAGAAAGTAAAAGGAAAATAAATTTATGAACTCATTTAGCAGTAAATCTGCACTTTCTACAGTTTGCTTGTGGATTTTTCTATGAACAGATGAGCACAGAGCACAAGGGGATGAAGAATGGAAAGGTCAACAGGAGTTGTCTACTTCCATAAACCTTCACAGCTCCCAGTTTGAATGCATCTCCTCTATCTAGCTTCAGCCCAGCACTGAACAGGGAGAAAATTTGAACAGCTTAAATATTCATTCATATTTGTTCAGGTATAGGCAGGCAGACGTGCCCTTGTGTGATGCAGAGCAGATTACGGTAGGAAAACGAGTGCCCTCACATGTGTTTTTTTCCCTCCACCTCTCGGGCAGCAAGGGTGGTCCCAGCATGTTACACACACACCAGGGGACTGTAAAAACTCTCAGCTTCATTCTACATCTGCTTGCCTTGAAGTCGTCCCCCCCCACCCACACTTCAACAGCAGCAGAGTCAAGTCAACATCAAATCACTTGTGAACATGTCACTCACTGCATCGCTCCTTCCGACCCCCCCCCAAACCTCATCCAACAGCATTGTTTTCCTTTCTGCCCCCGGCTGAGCTTTCATGATACTCTCTACCCCAACTCAAACCTGTGCCAGACATACCTTTGGTCTTCCCACTGCTCTGCTGCTGGCCATTCCTGCAGCGTCTTCTACCTCCAACCAGCTTCGCTGCTGAATCTCCAATTCAAAACTAGAACACAGCACTCGTTTGTTGTGAAAAGAATAACTTTGTGTTTGCATTTATAATATAACTTCTTGTAATGAGTTAGTCACCGAGGAACATTTCCAGCCATTTATTTTTTCCAGCACAAACTACAGGTTTCCATGGCTATATTCCACAGGAGAAAATAAAAAAATTAAAAAATTAAAAAAATTCCAGTTTCATGTGTAGATGAAATTCTTCAAAGTCTCAAACACTCAAGTCGTCACTAACACATACAATAATATAAACTGGAATGAATTTCCAGGATGTAGTAGGCTAAAACTCAGCTTACAGAGCTGCAGGGTTGAAATGTACTTTGACACCAGCCCTCCCCATCCCCCTCTCCCCACACCCACTAACTCTTCCTTACCTCGTCTTCTTCTCATGCTTGGCCCTATCTGACAGCAGCTGGCAATCACCAATTGACACCAGGGTCCACAAATTCGTCCAAGCTACAGCTCTGTCGGCACTTCCAACCCATGCACCCCAGGCACCACACTGTCAGTTTATATTGTGAGTACAAGAAGTCAGTCCCTCCAAAAATCTCTTGATTCCTCAGCACCCAGTCTTTGTTCAAACCTAAGTTTAACTTCATGGTACCATGTATACTTCCCTGCCCAGAAAGGCAAACATTGGCACTTGGTTTATCTTGGTGCCATCCAATTCCCCCATCTTCAAGAACTACTCTTCAAAGCTGCTTCCTGAACACCATGACAATACACTGAACATCTGTTTCTTCAACAGAGTCTATGAAATGTTGTTTGATAAATCACTGTTAAAAGTTTGATTTGTATTATGGAAGGAGTCTTTTGTACTAAGAGGAAGGAATTTGGAGAATGAAATTTAAACCTTGAACTATACTCCTATTTTTCTCTACAGTTAAATACAGGTAAGGAACTTACTGAACTTAACAAGTTGGAGTTTTTTTAAAAAAGAAAAGAAAGAAAAAATAAGAAAATCACAACAAACCATACCATTCACAACATGTTAAGTGACAATCACAGAATCACCTTGATCTGAAAAGTTCTTTAAGACTGAGTCCAGTCATGAACCTCACACTGACAAGTCCCCGACTAACCCACATCCCTCAGCACTGTGTCTACACGACTCTTCAATCCCTCCAGGGATGGGGACTCCACCACTGCTCTGGGCAACCCCTTCCAATGCCTCAGAACCCTTTCAGCAAAGAAATTCTTCCTCACATCCAATCTCAACTGCCCTGGGCACAACTTGAGGCACTTCCTCTTGTCCTGTCCCTTGCTCCTTGGTTGAACAGACCTACCCCCACCTCTCTCCACCCTCCTTTCAGGGAGTTGGACAGAGACAGAAGGTCTCCTCTCAGCCTCCTTTATTCCAGGTAAACATTGTGTCACCTGAATCTCAGACTTTTTACATTCCCATTGTTATAGGGGCCTCTGAAACAGTAGTTCACAGGTTACCCTTTGCCCTCCTCCCTTCTGTCCCAGCCTCGAAGGCGCTGCATGCAGCCATCCATTTATCTTCCCTTTTTGTCAGCTTGCTGAGCCTCCCAAAGATGGTCAGAACTTTTTCTGTCGTCCCCCTTCCTCTTCCCCCACCCCTAAATTTTCAATTATACCTAGATCCTTGCAAGCCCAACACAATCTAATGGACAGGAGAAGGCCTAAGCCCAGATTCTCTAACAATGCCTTGAGGGGCTTATTCACCAAAGTTCGATGCTCTGACAAACAGCTTGCTGCAGTTCTAATGGTAAGGTATATAAAATGCATCATACATTAAATTTAATGTTACCTCATTAGTCTTAATTAGATTCCTACATTACACCAGGATTATAGTTTCTTTGTGTTTATATTTGTTCCTAAAAATAAAGTCTACACTAGACAACAGTTTGGTGTACTTTCTAACCTTTGAATAAATTTGCCCTGAGTTGATACCTACCAATATTCTTAACCTTGAACAAACAGAAATTAAGTGATATTACAATTGCCTTTTGGACAGAGAGGCTACTTAGAGTCAGTCAAATAAAAAATGTTTATAATATGCAAATAGAAATTACTCATCTCATGTTTTAAAGTGGTGAGCAGTGAAGGGAAAGGGAAGGACCCTTTGTCTCAAAGGATGAATGCCTTTTCTATTTCTATGGATGCTTTGAGAGCTTACTCTCATACTTCATATTGTCTTCTGGATTATGTTTTTCATAGTTTATTTACTTCCAGCTGTAGTATCTATTTCAAGATGATGCCACTAATTCAGCTTTGGAGCTTGGCTACAAGTTGATGTAAGAGTAGATTATCCCATGATTAGACCTAATAACCTACTCCAGGACCATGACACGTGAGAGGCGGGCAGTAAGTAGAAAGAAGATGACCTGAATCAGGCTTTTCACTATTGACAAAAATACCACTCCAGAAATGCAGCTGCCATAGCAAAAACTTTTCTTTCACCTGAGGTCAGAAAACACGTATTCTGGGATTCCCCTCGTCACTCAGATGGCACCTGCTCAGCATCCTCGTGGTGGTGAGCTGCCTCCCAACGTAGACACTGTGCATCTACGCCTCCTCCAGCTCCCAGCATTCAGCATCACTTCTGTCCCACCTGAAATGATATTTATATTTAAAATAAATAACTATGAATATATAGGGTCTATTTCATAATAAAATAGTGTATTTTAGAAAATTGAGCCAATTTTTTTTCTTTTTTCTTTTTTTTTTTTTTAATATAAGAAAAGTCTGCTTACACCAGAATTGTTTGAGGAATCAGATTTCTTTTCTAGACTTTTTTCTCCAATCTTTTAATAAATTGTTGGAGTACTCCATTTTTCTTCTTGCAGTTAATTT
This sequence comes from Caprimulgus europaeus, assembly GCA_907165065.1. The sequence goes on from OU015533.1 coordinate 4,072,296, forward strand.
AAGCAATTTTAAAATTCAAAAGATGTCCAAAAAGTAGCTTTTTTTTAAATGTCAAATTGAAACTTCATTGTTTTAAACACTAAAAAGATGATAGCTAGCTTATAAAATGTTGCAACTCTTAACATTTTGACCCAGATCTTGCCATGAAATTGTCCAGCATGTTGAAACTATTTCTCACTCAGCACAGAAAGCAATTCATATATGTTTATCTATTTCTTTCCAACTGGCTTATCCAAGCATCCACAGTAGTATGGGAACAAAGAGAAGCCAATTAGCATTATTACCAGTTACTGTTCTGCTGATATTTTTAAGATCACTTCCTTTCATGTCTCATAACATTAATTTTATAGAATTTAATAAAATTTCATTTGAATTTGCATGTGGCCAGTCTTACTTGTTAATTAGAATTTAAGGAATATTACTAAAAAGGCAATGCAACTCTAAAGTTCATTTGCTTAAGGGTTTAAAAGAAATTCTTTTGTCACCCTGTTTGGATTTTCCCTTTTCAGAAATGTTTGCAAAAAACTGAGCATTTGAGGTATTCACACATTGAAGTGCCCATATTCTGGTGGATACACCACGTATGGTAAAACAACATTATTTCCTCTGAGGTAAAACAAGCTGACTTGGGCTTTGAAAAATCCTTCCCTTAGCTCAGGAAATGAGGATATACATTGGGAAACTTTCAAGAACTATCTGGCTTTATGAGTAGATCAAAATCTTAAATTTTGTATCACAGACAAAACTGAAACAGTCATTGAAATTACTGAAACAGAGATTTGACAGCATCCATCCCCAAACACATTAGAGTGCACACGTACTGACTTTATACTAACTTAAAATTAAACTTTACATCCATCTACGCTACAGTAGCGTGTTTTCCTTAGGACTGACATATTGGGAAAGGCCTATGTAACCCAAAAAGGAAAAAGGTTTACATTTCCTAAAATCCCCTAATCCTGCCCTTTTTGCAGTCTCTCCATAAATTGCTAAGTTCTCCCAAGGGGATAAAAAGCTTCGTGGTTTCTTCAGTTCTTTGAGAGCTTTGTTGTACTATATTAACTGGTGAGGAAAAAAATGACCAGGTGACTCCTGTGGCAAACTGCAGCTATAGAACAGCTTAAATCCCAAAGAAACAAACAAAAAGCCCAGAAACACACGAAAATCCTACCATTCTTCACCATGAATTCAGACAATACCAAAATTTTTCAGTAAATATGAATGAGGGACACGTCAACTGGCTACTGATGGATTCAGAGGAGGGAGGAGGACTGGATTCACCAAGCACATGTCATTAGCAGATAATATCATGTGTAATTGCAGTATGGTGTAGAGCACCTGAAACAAATTTAGAAGAGGAGAAGGAAAAAAGTAACTGGATGATGAGCTAGCATTTAGGAAAAATAAGGTATGGATGCCCCAAAACAAATCCTCACCTTCTATCTTGAAACTACACAAAGTGTTTTGGAGCCAGTAAAAATTATCAGAATTGCTTCTTTTGCCAAAAGGCCCAAGAAAAGTCAACTTTGTTTCTTGCAGGGTTTTGCTGCAGGAGAGGATGTAGCCAAGCAGGATGCATCCACCTCCCCTGACTGGGGCTAATGCAACCTCAAGTTAAAAATAATAGACATTGTAGGAAGGGGGGAACTTCTTGTTGTCTTTTCATTGCTTTGCAGTGAGGACAAACCACCATGCTGGGCTTCAGTGGGAAAGGCTCCCAGTATGGCTGGAGCTGGATCCACAGGAGAAAGGGAGCGCGTGAACCCCAGGCACCCCGTGCTGCAGACCAGACCTCCAGATGTTGAAAGGAGAGCAGCTCCTGCTCAGCGAGCCAGGGAGGCAGTGATGAGGGCGGTGATCTCGCTGCTAGGAACTGCTCTGCAGATCTGGCAGGAGATGAGAGGTATGCTGTGCTCCACAAAGAGCTGCAGCAACTTCCTCTGGAGCAATAGGGAACTCGGCAAAGAGTGCCTGCACACTAAATCACAGCTTCAAAGCTTCTGCAGGTGAGGCACAGCTGAGCAAAGCTTTGCATCCTGAAACAGTGCAAGAGAGTCCTGTCCATCCCATCTCCACCACTCTCCACCCCTGGCTGGATCACAGTGGGTGGGGCTGATCTATTGCCTTCCTCTTGGGTTTCAGTTGAGACATAAGGAAAGCTCTGGGACATCACCCAGAGGGGACTAATTAATTTATTCTGCCTTTCCAAAGAAGGTTTGGGCTGTTTGCAGGAATCAGCCATCCTCCTTGCACGCACATTAGCTCTTCTGGCAAGAGTGCCTCAGCCCAATTTGGTTTGAGTGACAAAAGTTAATTTTATTGATGCGCAGCCTTCTGTGATGCTAGGTAGGAGGTCCGACGATGCAAATCAAATGGCTTCTCCAAAAATATCACTGTGATTGATAATGAGGCAGTGATGCAGATTTTTGACACTTTTGATCCTACCACAAGCAAACGCTAAATTTAGAGAGAAGAATTTTAAAAACTAATGCCACATTGCTTTAAAAAAGATCAGTGAATGATATACATAGCTTAATGAAGACTAATGTCATTCAAAGAAGATTTTTTTTTAAACCCAAAACAAAGCTATAACAAGCAGGATTTAAAAAAAAGCAGGGGAAAAATAACTTGAAACAAAACTAGGTATAGAAGCATGTAAAATATTCTATTAAGCTTTAATTGCACTTTTAATAGGGAGGTCATACACTGCAATTTTATTTCACTGCTTCATATTACTGGATGCTGCTTCATATGTATGGATACACATCAGCAGTTATGTTAGGTGTATAAGGGATGTATCTGGAAACACTTGAACAAGGAAGATGACTGACACTTACAACAAAAGCTTTTATTATATGTCTATATTTTGTTTCATTAATCATGTATGTTCATTAACCAATCATGGTAATTTATTATGCACCGTTTCAAGACATCTTGTGTTACAAAGGTGTCATTTTCACTTTGATCATCTAAAAACCTTGCCAAGATGACATTTGCAACCAGAGGACCTGGCTTCTCTGTACGTGCTGCATGAACATGTACTAGGGATTCAGAAGTGTTAAATAAATAAATAAATAAATCCTGCAGTGCAACATAGTTTGGCAGATACAAAAATTAATTATGTAGCTCAAAGATAACAACCCACAAATGAGGTAGAAATATTCAGGTGAAGTGATTTGCACATGATTTTAATAGTGGATAAGCACCAAAAGGAGATGCTATTCATTTTGTCATGTAATATTTGATCAGTAAGTGTTTTGCTAGGTTGTATCATACTCAATCTATACAATAATCTGAAAAAACATACTCTTTACAAAACAACCTAAAAATGTTCTCAGAAGGAAGTCTTGGCTTTCATCACTACCTGCTATGGCTTTTATACAGTAAGAAACTAAATATATGTTTATCAAAATATAGTTAGGGGTACGATTACCATAATGCAGTACTTCCTTTCCCCTCAGTCTAACGGTGGCTGCAAGAAATGTTGTGAACCTAAGTATTAGATAGAGCCTGGTTTTATGGAACCAAGGTTTACAACTTCTTCACCATTCATTTCTCCCTCCTATTGCACCTTTCATAAACCTACTGATTAATATCAAACAGTGAACAACTCTGACAAGCAGGATTACTAATCCAACATAACTGTTTATAGTGTGAATGAAAAAAAAAAAGTGCTCCATTTCCAGCCACCGCACTTAATAATAAATTCCTGTTGTACTTAAATGTTGCAGGGATTACATAACTGTCAAAGTTCCTTTAAATGTTAAGGGTAGTAATCATATTAAAGACATACTATACAGAAGCAAAAGCAAATGTCAGTTTAGTTATTATTACCATATTTGCATGGAGTTTTAAAATATAAGGCCAGATTCCTAAACACATCAAATTTGTGCTCGTGGCGGCTGAAGAGAGCAGCGAGGAAAAGGAACTGCCAACCCCATGGCAACCATGTGCCATATATAAGGGTCAGGAAAAGGAGCTTCATGTGCTGTCGTGTAGTCACAGGGCTGGTCTTGATTACACCAGCTGAAACAGTACCACCAGGACAATCGTGCCAGCAAGACGAAGGGGAATACCACACATTCCTCCTCCTTCTCTCCCTCTTCCGCCGTGCATACCTCACGCAAGAAAGCTGTTGGATTGGCTCGATACCATCCTAGGACAATTCTGAAGCACCCGTTTAAGACATGCTTATGACAACTGCGACCCTCTTAGCTATTCCTAAGACAGTGATAGCCAGGAATCTGGTGCAAACAAAATCAAATATGCAGATGCTTGTACATGCGGTCTTTTGATACTTTTCCCCTGACCTATGTTGGTGGCTTTAACACTCCATATTAAACATCCTGAAGACAATTAATGCCTTATTAACAAGCAAGGCTATAAATCATCAAACATTTCCAAAGAAAATTCTAATAAATTCATTTAAAAATAAAATTACTTAAAAAAACCCCAAAAAAACCCAAATCCCCCCCCAAAAAAACCAAAGACCTAGATCTTGAATTGCACTCTAAATTTACCTCCTGCACTGCATTGAAGTCATTTGTGGGATTAAAACCTGAGCCTGGCGCCTCCCCACACTACAATTATTGGCAAAGAAACAATTATTTGAGTGTCTTCCAATACCCTTTTTAAAGGACCATCGTTATTCGCGCAGGACCACACCCCACATCCAGCAAGACAAGAGGAATGCTTGCCCGTGGAAGTTATGCACACGCAATGAAACTCTTGTTCCCAAGTTAGAAATGGGAGCCCATTATTAACATTCCTGATATTCATAGCACTGCTCACGTTCCACAGCACCCAGCAGCCTCAATTAAAAAAAAAATGGCTAACTGTGACTTTTATATTATTATTCAATCCATTATTTTCAGAATTGCTCACCTGCAGAGCTTGCTTTGGGAGGTAGGGCTCCAGCCATCATCTCACCTGAAAAATAGATGCCAGTTGGTGTTAATGTCATGGAGGAGCATCAGCTCTACAGCTGCACCCAAGTCCCTTCTTCTAGTACTCAATGAATGGTGTTTCTTGGAAGTCACCCACTTGCATACTGGTGCAGTTGCCAGCTTTGTCTGGTAATAAATAGAGTAATGAAAAGGCAAAGAGGAACAATGTTATAAATTCACTGCACGTTTAGGTCCAAGGATAGTTACAAACACATTTGACACCTAAAATCTAAGTACTGTCTGGCAACCTACTCAGTGCTGGGTGGAAAGCAGTCTCCCATGGCTTGAGAATCCCTGAGATGTCGAACATTTTCCTCTGTAAACTCAAAAATTCAAAACATTTGCCAATAATATACGTGTAAGAATAGAGATGTCTGTAGATAGGGTCTAGAGAAGGTCAAATTGCTTAGAAATGTCGTCTCTTTTTTTAGGTTAGTTATCACTATGGCAGTGATAAATATTTTGTAAAAAGTATAAATAACACAGCCTAGATGTTGCATACTCAGAATGGGTGTCAGTAGAGAACTTTCCCCCCCGCCCCCAAGCAAAATTTGTAGGAAAGATTTTGGCAAAAAAGTCAGTGTGGAAAGCACCGTGGGAAGCTCGTTGGCCCTAACGCATTCAGTGACCTGTGATGGATTCCCTAGCACCAAGGCTATCATGTCTGGCCCCTCTTCATGTCAAGTTCTTCTTTCATGGGAATTTTTAAATAGAGGGAAAATTGATCATGCTCTTATTACTCAATATTTTTTTTACCAACTAACAAAACAAACTGCTTTTTTCAAATTAAATTTTAGTTAGTGAACTTTTTTTTTTTTATCTCTGGTGTTCATCCACAGAGAGGAGACCTCTTGGCTCAGCTGATGGTCACCTTGGATGGTTTCCTGAGGGTTATAAAGGTTCAAAGAGGGAACCTCGCACTCCTTCACTAGATCCTGTGGTCTTCCCAGCCCATTGACATCTACCATCTAATGCCTGATGACAGGGCAATGGAGACTGCATGTTTCAGCTGCATTTCTAACGCTATCAAAGCCCCTTTCCCTTGTAACTGAGCTGTTCTAATTATGCACATTTCCCTCTGCTGTATTCCTCAAGGTCCTGTCTCACCAAATGATGTAACTCTTGATTACAGCTCTTGTATTCAGCTTGTACGACGCAGCTGAAATACTCCCGAACACCTTGATGACAAGTACATGGATTTGCCTGGCAAAACAATAACCGCTCTAAAGCTCTTTTAACATCCCAGTTTCTTTGCTGAAAGCATCTGCCTATACTGTCAATTCATCCTGTGCCTCTTGGGTGTCTGACTTAAGCATAAGTATGCAAGCCCTATAAATGAATACATGCCGCTGGGGGTAGCACTTACAGTAGAAGAGGATCGTCTCATGAGTGATAAGGGTGACAGAAGTGCAAAGCAGAGCTGAGTGGATCTGGCACTCACGTTGTGAACAACACAGCATTCGTACAGGAAGATTTTCCCACAGAATGACATGCAATAATTTATTCTAAGCCCTTCCAACTTGTGTGTGGTTGGTTTTGTGTTTTGGGTTTTTTTTTGGTTGGTTGGTTGGGTTTTTTTTTCTCCTCTGCAAAGTTGGTATCTTCTGCAGCTTTTCTCTAAATAACTATTTAAGAGAAGATGCCACTGCTAAAATGAAATACCCTATTTGAAGGAAATTAACCAGTCCAACCAAGTAAATAATTGTTAGGCAACAGTTTTCCTACATGACTGCTTCCAAGAAAGTGTATCACTGAAGAAAAAAAGAGTAAGTTTTTTTTTTAACATTAAAATATTGATAGTCTAAGGTAAAAGTTTTTAAAAGGCCCAATTTTTAATCACAAGTTATAAGCATACAAGTGAAATTAAAATACGCCTCTCAAAGTTTTAAGCAGGAAATGCTGTTTACCCAATGATAACTCTGCTCTGAGTGTTTCAACTTCCTAAAGGTCAGAGCATGAAAGACTTGCAGATCCCCCAATGCTATGCAGTACAGAGAAGCACAAAGACTCTTATCCTAAGCCAGACTGGTTCCCCAACACGTCTACTGTCATGTCTCCAGCACTAGCCACCACCAGATGTTTCAACAGATGCAAGAACGGGTGAAATAAAGGTGGCTGTGGAACACTCCTTGCTTTATGAAGGAGATCAAACATTTTCCAACCACATATGACCTGAGACCAGACAGATAAGGGTACTGTCCTGTCACCATTTAAAGCCATAAATTGCAATGGGACATGTTCCTGTATTCTGCTGCCCTGCCTGGTACTTCTGCTGAAAAAGGCAGAATCCAGTGATCCTGGGGTCTGAAATCATAGCTGAAAAGTCTGAAACCTCCCTGGTGACTTATAAACATCCCTTTCTCTTCCCCTCACTTTTCCTATCACCCCACATAGATCCTCTCCCTGTTGCTACTTAGTTACACTGTTCAGTTCTTTGGTAAAAATGGCTATAAAATAAAAAATATATTAATATACTTATTTGATACATAAAATCAATAATCTAAAGTTAATGTATTTTTAAGATATTTGTGTTAGCATTTAAAAATTTCCATTCCATGTAATTACAGAAATTCAAATAAAGGAAATAAAAACCTGTACCTTTCCCCTGGAAATTTTGCTCAGCATCCAGCCTGTCCACACATGTCTATGAGACATGATCCTCTTGCCTCTCTGCTGCCTGTTCTCCAGCTGTTGGTGGTTAGTGTAAAAGAGACAGGGAGACCAAGAGTGCTCTTCAAAACATTTTGGCTCCTCTGTCAGTGACTTTCTGTCTTCAGCAACCTGGTCAGAGAATAACTCTTAAACTCTTTAGAGTAAAAAAATCCCAACAGCAAAACCAGCATTAAAATGAGAGAAACATTCAGAGTTGCAGTCAGTTTATTTTTGATTTTCCTAGCCATCAACCTCAAAATAAAAGCACAGCCTTCAAAATGTAAGCAGATAATGTCAACTAAAGGTCACAATTTTATTATTTTTAAACTAGCTAAGAGTCCTAAAATGTCCAAATGGAAAAGAAAGAGTAACAATGTTCCAGTGTGAACTATCTAATGGGAATCCTTTAGAAGTAGGAAACTCATGTAGTGAATAATCAGCTTTCACCTTGCTGTGCAGCATATGGAAAGGAGGGGAAGACCTATCACAGAATTGCCTAGACTGGAAAAGCCCTTTAAGCTCATCGAATCCCATCATGAACCCAACACTGGCAAGTCCCCGACTGACCCATGTCCCTCAGCACGGTGTCTACACAACTCTTCAATCCCTCCAGGGATGGAGACTCCACCACTGCCCTGGGCAACCCCTTCCAATGCCTCAGAACCCTTTCAGGAAAGATGTAACTTTTCTTAAAAGTACAATGCTATCTACAGTAATCCATGTGTTTGGATTTGAAAGGTGAGATTATCCAAGACATAAGATTCCACCACAAAGATCTGGTGTGAATTTAGCATACAGTTTCTCCAGGTGGTAGTTCTCACAGTTCACAACCACAGTATCATAAGAATCACATATAAGTATATAAACAGAAAAAAAAAAAAAATAGTTTGAGAAACAACCTGTGATATGCTGAAGAAATCTGTTCCATCAGATATCTACCATGCCCCCAGGGCACCACTGCAGGAGCACGTGAGTCACTGCTCTAAGCATATGCAGATCTTTGTGAGACTAATCTTAATAGATTTCTGTAATACATACATGATTTTAAAACATACTTTCATTTAAAGGTTCAGTTTTGTAAGCACATCAAAGCTTTGAAAATGTAGATTTATGTCTTTTAATAGTGCATATTAATAATATTGATATAATTATCACTATTCATATTTGAAGATTCCTGAATACAAATTTTTCAAAGATTACTTGAAATTCAGATTGAGGAGCAAAGAGATCCATAATTTAATGGGTAGAAGTGGGAGTCGGGTTTTCTGGAGCCTAATTTTCCCAGTGTTTAAATATTGCAGAGAATCAATGCAAAGCTCTGAAATGAACTTTGGAAAAACTGATCCTTCTCATTACTACACTTACCCAATAAATAAACTCAATAGGCTAAAATTCACATACTTCACAAAGATTTGGCGCCGTTTAATAGAGTACTTTGAGATCTCATGATGAAAGAGTGAAGTACAAAGTCATATAATAAAGATAGCTCCATTAATTGGAATTATTAAAATTCATACACTAAAACCTGTAATCTAAGCAGTAGGGACCAAGTTATTCATGGGGTAAAATAAGGGTAAACATTAAGAAGATTAATTTGGACAATTGGAAATCTGACACACTAAAACTGGTCTTTTTGTTTTATTCAGTCTTTGGAGAACAATAGATAAGTTCCCATATAATAAGAACAGTAAGTTGCTGTGACTATATACTTTGATTTGTTTTTTAAGATGGTCAGTTAGCACTTAACAGCAAGAATAAGGCAAAACAAACCATCCCTACAGCAACCAGGGATGTGATGGAGAGAAAGAGATTTTTTTTCTCCATTTAGAAGGTGGAGATCAACATTCCCACTGTCTCAGAAGGAGGACTGGGTTATTGAGCAAGGAGATGGATACCAGTGAGGGCCACAGTCCATGCACACACCAGCCCCTCATGGTTCATTTCTCACTTTTCAGACTTTAACCTTTCTTGCCAACGTCCTCAAGAGAAAAAAAAAAAAAAAAAACAAAAACCAAGCATCCACATCTAATATGTCCAAGCTCTGCCCTGACAGAAGAGATGAACAACTGCCAGGACTGTGTGCCTCTTTCTCTCCCATCCTGTCATTTCCTTCCAGTCAAACCTTGCTCTGGTGGGCTCAGAGCAAAGCTCTACTGAAAGGCAGCAGGATCTACCAAGCAACCCAAGTGTCCAAACAAAGCTACAACAATGACCACATCAGCTATTTGCTGCCAGCCTGGGGACTGTGACTAACTTGCGCATACATTTGCATACGTTATATAAAAATGAATGTATAAAGTTATATTTATCTGTACTTGTATCTTCTTTGATATGAGTGGATGTTGCTTGTCCACCCACAGTAAAAACTTACAATATTGTAGGCTTATAAATACTGAAAGGAGGAGAACAAATCACAACAGATTTCTCCTAGGCTACACTTCAAATATTGTTCAGAAGAATGGAGTTGTGGACAGCAGCTAAGGTTCAACATTTTGGCCATCAATATGGCACCATTTCCGTTGCTGTTGGGTTCCCATGAATAAGGAAATTGTTCTGATGAGGTGTGATAAATAACTTCACCTCTTCATTTCCCATTGCATCCAAGGTCCTTGAACCAATCCCATTAGTTGCAGTTCTCTGTACATCCTGCATTTCACCATATCCCACCACAAAGTGGGCACAAATAAGAATAATCAGGGTCTGAGCCAACTCCCGCTGGAAGATGGTGGGAGTTTTCCTGTTGACTTCAAAGAGAGCTGAAGCAGGTCCTCACTGCATAGCAAGGAGGATGTTCATTGAGATTTATAAACATGATTTTCTGTTTATCTTCCTAAATTCATAATCTCAGTTTCTTGGATTAATGCCATGGCCATGGGTTGCTGTTCTGTAGCTGATTTACAACAAATAGAAGAAAAACTCTATAAACTTGTATTTTACTGTCAGTGGCACACATGTCAAGTTCCTTCTGTATTCTCAATGAATAATAAAAAAAAAAAGTTACTACAAAGATCTAGAGGAAATACAGTATCTAGCTTAATCCCTAATTGAAGAAGAGCAGATTGTTATGGAGACACAAATTATATTGTACATAATGAATTTCATCAGAATACAAATATAACAATATTGCTTTTTGCTTTTCAACTAGGGAACATCATATTTTAAACTTGGGAATCATTTAGCTTTCAGATTTCTCAAAGTAGTTGCAAGGAGACTTGGAATTTCAAAGTAATTGCAAGGGTATGTGAAGCTGAAATCCAGCTTAATGGCAAAGGGGAAGACAAACTAAGAAATCTCTATTAGCGTAACCAGCAATAACTAGATTCCATTTCTGGATGAACAGTATCAGATTAGTACAAGGAAACAAAACACTCATTTAAGAAATATCAAAGTTTTGTGGAATGAAGGAAGAAATAACCAGGAGATCTCAAATTCAAGTTGCCATTACTCCTCGGAAACATCACAGCTCAACGAGGGCCAAATGGCCCAAGATAACAAAATAACAGCCTGAACTTCCCTCATTTGGACTAGTCTTATTCACCATTAAACTTAGTTTTATATTAAAATTTGCCCAGTGAGTAAAGCTAATGTATGTAGTTTCAGGTAAAAAAGTAAAAAAAAAAAAAAAAATAATAAAAAAATATAGTCCCACTGAAAATACAACTCATTCCTACCTATATTGTGTGTATATATAAATATATATATACAAATATAATCTAGTAGGTAATCTAGTAGGTAACTATACCAGCATGTAGAGATATATCCGTAGCTGCTGTTATTCTGTATCCACGCACTGATCTCTGTAAAAACAGGATTAACAAGTTTTCTTGAAACTTTTATTGTGTATCCAATTGAACAAGAACATCTTCTTTGGATAACACAATATAAATTACCTAATTAAGACATATGATCTGTGTAATAAACCCGCATATATAAAACATGTGCAGCAAACAGTTTTTCAGCCCAAATGTGTCATTGGAATTTTTTTTATTTTCAATTTAGGAAAAAAATTATACCACATGTAGACTAATAGTCTCCCAAATTTCCTTTTTCTTTTTTCTCTCAATTACAAGGGCTTTGTCATTACACAAGTCTAAAACCGAGTTCCTCATGCTGAGAGATTTGAGATTTATTTTCCGATTTTAACCAAAAAAAGGACAATATGTTCATCTTTAAAAGCTGATACGTATCTATGATGTCAAACTTATGGATGGTGGCAATATTGAGAATTCTATATCACCATTATAATTATTACTGAATAAAAAAATTAGCATGATACAGAGTAAGCATAGCACATGTAATCCCAACAGCATGAAGTCCCAAAGGGTGAATGTAATCCTTGAGTACATAAAATGGAGGATAACACGTAGCAGCAGAAAGTTGTTGTCTCCTCTGTGTACAGCACTGGAGAAGTCATTAAAAACAAACAAACAAAAAAAACCTCAACATCAGTTCTGACATTTGCACACCCTGGAATTTACTTAGAAAAAAAACAAAAACAAAAAAATTTTAAGAACCCACTTTACAGATTTAAACTCCACCTGGTTTGTTTATAAAAGAGAAAGGTTTTGATAAAAGATAAGTTTATTCAAGCATAAAGAAGAACGAAAATCCAAAGGTGAGAAAGTAATTTAAATGAGAAATATTTTAAATACTGAAAAAAATTAACATCAGGACAACATATTAAAACTTATTCTTTCCTGAGGAGGAATTTTTCTTGAACTGAGGCTTCAGGAACTATTTAAACTGAAGCATAAATTAGAAATATCATGGTGGTAGTACTGAACAAAGCCCTGTGGCCTATAGATCAAGAGGTCACAATAGTCCCTTCTCACCTCTAAATATAACAGCAACATTTTATTTAGGACTGGTTATTTGTATTCTGTTAGCCCTCACAGTTCCCAGTGACAATTAAATTTTGCATCATGGAAGATCCTGAGCAAACAGAGAGATTTCATGGGCTGTCCCCAGGAATTTACAGTCTTAAAGCTTAATTTTCCAACTTGCAGTAAATACAGTTCCACCTAAGTGGGATCATTTTCCTAAATTCGATGATAGTGCAATACCAACACTTATTATAATGGTATTTCGTTCATTTTGCCATCACAGTACTTGGAAATTTGACTGCATTCCTTGCTAAGTAGCCTATTCTGTTTTGCTCATATGAGACTCCAAATTGCCTTTTCAAATTCCTGGGTTTATTAACTTTAAACTCCTGGTTCCAGCTATTTTATATGGCAATCCAGAAGGCATGAAGATGCCTGTGACTGACATGACATGGAAGTGTTCCTGGAGAATACACTGGAGACTTCTCTCCTTGATCTGAACCTCTCTAATACAGAAAAGCACAACACATTGGCTAGACAGGATCTATTTTCTCATTTTAAGACCTTAAAGGTCCCCCAGTTATCCAGGAAAAGATTTATTAGTCCTCATTTTGGCATACTAGAGCTAATGGGTTTTCCCAATTCCAAAGTCATCTGCTGAAATAGCCACATTTTCAAGGTCTCTCTTGTTTGTTTGAGGTCTAGTGCTGATGTACGTGCTTCTGGCTACCAGTACCAAGAAATTACAGATACTGTGTTTAAGCAGTGCAGTTCATGTCCCCAGAACTGTTGTATTTCTAATCACCACAATAGTTACTAAAAGCTTGTGCTCCAGACTGGTGGGATTTGGTTTCAATTTTTAGCACACTATTTTCACTGCATCCTACACCCAGATACAGCTTATCTATCATTTGATTCTGACAGATACATATTTTATATTTTGACAAGCAACCCACTTGACTGCTTTCCTGTGACATCATCTTATCTCTGAACGTACCAACCTGTTAATAACTTCATTTTCTGGTTGAATTTTTCCAAATTAAATTAAGCAGGCGAAACATGTTAAAGCTCACCAAGTCCTCTTAACACTTCTGCTGAAGGGCATCTTCTGATAGCTTGATTTTGAAAAGGGCAGCCTACAACCTGTTCAGAGAGGGATTTAATCCAAAATAGCAGGTTTCTGGAAGGTGTAAGATTTCTTCCTCAGCTAAGAAGTACAAAAAGGACAAAACACAAAATATTTATCACCTGTTAACTAATACTCTAAAGATTATGTCATTGTTTAATGATACTTGAATTAAATCCTTATGAGATAAAAAGAAGCAATACAATCTAACAAGCTGATTTTCAATTTTTCTTCTATAGAGAGAGAGATGGAAAGGAAATATAGACCAATGTTAGCATGAAATCATTTTCTCTATATCTTGTGACAATAAGAAGTCAGCAGAAGCTTTTCTTTCATGTTAATTAAAACAATTTTAGGGAAAAAAATCTTCCTCGATATACTATATAATATTCTTAATTAAATATGGGCACTTTTGTACTTATCTTATTCTGTAATTAGCTCTTCTGTGGAAGCAATACTGCACTGGACATGAAATCACAGGACAGTGACAAAATTTAATTGGATAACATGGACACAAAATCAGAAATTCAGGCTCTTTTCCCAGTTGTGTAGCTCAGAACATTTTTTCCCCATTCTGTGCCTCAGTCTGCTGCCATTTAAGTTGAAAATGTTGCACCAAGGAGAAGGAAAAATCAATATGAAAAATATAACACAACTTATTTTTTTCAGTTTTGTTACAAGGCCAAACACAGCGCTCAATTCCTGGAGGTTTCCCATACACTCAAGTTGTTTCAAAAAGAACATTGGCATGCACACAAGCATCAATCCCAACCTGCTTGGCTTCCAGGGGTCAAGGAAAGGTCCAAGGCAGCAGAGCCATGTTGTGCTCAGGGGTGAATCAGCCTCTTTGGCCACCACCTCATCCCGGGGACCTCCCCAGTGATGGATCTCCATGCTCCACACACATCCTAACCTTGGAGAAAATGGTCTTGGCATGTGCCCATCCAAAGCCACCAGGACCGTGAGAAGGAGAAAGCCCAACAGCACTGCTCAGTACCAGAGAGGAGCCAAAGGACTCCAACCAGTTCATTTCTGCTTTGCATCTAAGATCTGCTCTGCATTGTGAGTGGGGATGAGGAGCCAAGAGAAAGGCTGCTGTTATTTCCCTGGAGTTACACTTTCAAAGTCTGTTCAGAGGCCTGAACTGCATAAAATGCCATTGCATATATTACCACTATGGTAGGACTTCATTAGCATTTGGAGATTGCATTTCTTGATATATCTAAAAATACCCACTCTGGGCCAAATCCTCATTCCATTTAATTCAGGGAGTACAACTTTCAGCTCTAACAGGGTGTCAGACTCCAAAATGGAGTTTTGAAAACACTGTGTATCTCGTTGGGCTTTATACCAGCAATCTTTATAGATGTCCAGTGTGAGAAATGCCACCCAGCACTGGAGAGAACTGTGAGAGTGTACTTTCCCTACCCTACTTCTCTCCATTATAAACTTCTAAGCCAAACTTATATTTATTGAAAAACACATTAACACCAATAACTCAAGAGCCTGAGCTGTGATAAATGCTTTCATTTTCCTTACCAATGCTAAAAAAAAAATCAGTGGCCTGATCCCATCCATCGTGTTCCTGTAACGACTCTATTTCAAAATGTTGCAGGTTTTGCCTAGGAAAGAAATCCAGACCTGAGGCAGAATTAATCTGGGAAAGACCAGCTATGGAAAAGTCTGAGCCTTTTAAACAAAGGTCTGTACTACTTGGGAGCTATATACAGCTGCTGAAATATGTGCTATTGTATCTGGGAGTGAAAAAAAAAACCCACAAAAAAACCAAAAAACCCAAAAAAACCCCAACTAATCTTTAACTTCAACTTGTTTAAACCAGACTTAACTAGAGCTAATACAAATGCATCTTTCCTACATGGCTGCTCTAATCAACACTGGCAGTTTTAATTACAAGCCTATTTAAGGTGAACATATTGCATTACTGTGAAAAAGAGACATTATTTTACATTGTAGGTGTACCTCCTACTTCTCTATCTGTCACACAGGCAATATCTTTAATAGCTGTTAATGTTACGTCTCATTTTCCTAGTTCAATTTTTGAAGTTTCTAAGCACAATCCAATGGAATCCAACCCAAATCTAATAATTATAATCTATTTCATTTTTTTCCTCACTATTTAGTTTTTACCACAAAGAGAATGACAGGTCTAATATGAGGCTCCTGAAATGTAGTTACATCTAAGCTCCAGCGCTCCAGAGCACATAAAATAAATATATGATCAATGAAATGAAACATGACAAAATGTTTCATATTGATGTTATTTTTCTTTTCAAAACGTCTTTTATGGTTAATGCCCTCAGTCACTTTTTCCATACATTTTCTTTTTTGTAATATATAGCTTTCCTAGTTCTGATTTCAAGTTCAGGGTGCCTGGGGAGAATTGGAAGATTTCTTCAAACCAAGACTGTTCCTTCAGCCTTTCACATGAGAAAATTGTTAGGCGCATTAAAGTATTCCTGACTATGTTGCATTCCTTTGTTCAGAGTGAGTTTTGGGAACACATCCTTTTCTCATTATATTTCCATAAAATATATTTGATCTATTCTATTCTTAGAATACCTCTGATGTGGTCTGTGAATGGAGCACAGTATAAAAATATTTCTTTTCTTTTCTTTTTTTTTTTTTTTTATACGAGACAAAATGTTTCCATTTCTTAGACGCATAAAAAAGTCACTATATAGCACTCCACGAAAGTAAAACTTTTCTGTAAAGTTTTTGGTATAACTTGGTGCAGATCACAAAAGGAATCCAACCTCACAGAGTCCAGTTGTAACTTAGAGCCTCATCAAATGCACACAGATAGTGACAGAAGGAGAAAGAGGAGAGAAGAAGAAAAAAAGGAAAGAGAAATAGAGAAGGAATGAGACCTGGAGAGTAGTACTGGGAAGCAAGTTTATATTTAGAAGCACAGAAAGATGTTAACCATGTGCCTCCTAGAAAAAAATAAATCTACCGTAATTGTAATTGACAATAAAATCACCTTTGGAAAAAGTCTTAATACTTTTAGAGCACAACCCAGGATATTTCCAAACACAGACAGATGTTTGAAATGTTTACACAGAGAGATCATTGCAGCAATTTAAGCATTTCTTTTTTTCTCCCCTTCTTCACTTCCCTATCTTCCGATAGTTGTCTTCTTTAGGACCTTGAGAAACACCAAGCAGCAGCCGCTCTGAGCAGCTCCGGCTTGGCTTGGCTGTTTATTGCTACACCCATAAAATCATGGTTTTGATCAGGCTCTTCAGAACCCTTTTTTCCTCTCTCAAGTTTTCCATTCTCCCAAAGAGCGCTGTTCCAACCTGACATGTTGGAAACACGAGGACCAAGAACATGAAGTCTGGATTCACCGGAGCGAAATGCCCCCATGTACACAGTCAGGGCAGAAATTGTCCCTTCCAGCAGCCGAGCATGCCCCCGATTTTCACTCCAGTAATATCATCTGATGTGAACTGGGAGCCTGCAGCAGCCCAGCTGCATTGGTTACTGACCACAAATGACTTAATCCCCAGTATAAACAAGGCCTAACGTTCAAACTCATCTGCCGATTCCCTCGCAGCTTCCTACTCACAGTTCACAGAAGATGACTTCTCCTTGTTCCCACGACTGGAGAGTCAGGATCAAAGGCTTGAGGAGAAAGAATATAAAGTTTTTTCTTTTCTTTCTTTTTTTTTTTTTTTTTAAACTCAGGTTGCAAATATATTTACTTCATTGTGTTGAATTGGGGGTTTTTTTGCTAGGTTTTTTTTGTTTGTTTGGGTTCTTTTAATTAAAATCACCATAAAAAAAAAAATTAAATCTTTAAGCAGTAACAGGCTTGTGTAGGTACCGGCACCAGCAGTTACATGAGTTGCAGTTTGTGCCTCTCTCTATCTTCATAAATACATAGATTTATCATAGTTTGTTTCACTAATATTTCCTCCAGATGCTATTTGAACACCTATTGGAAGGCTTCAATCAGTTGAGTC
Source organism: Caprimulgus europaeus (assembly GCA_907165065.1). Next base: position 4,089,829 of record OU015533.1, read on the forward strand.
AGAAAGCAGGTGAAATAGAGGGATTTTTGGTTGATTATTTAGTTTTCATTTAATTCTCATTAGGAAAAAAAAAAGAAATAAAAAGAAAAGAAAAATCATGTAACTAGAAATGTAGGATCAGTGAAGAAAAATGCTTTTGTTTTTAAATCAGTATTTCACTTTGAAGGAATGCAATATTGCTTCTAGTCTCAAAATCAGACTGGTGGTGTCTGCCTGAGAGCCTTCCACGTATCGACAGCACAAACCAGCTGCCTGATCCTGCACAAACTGCAAAGGCTGGAAATGTGGGAATTATTCACATAGGTGTGTTGGCAGGATTGTGTCATCTACCCCACAATGCACCTGGTTGCTATCACTTTTACTTTAAAGAGCACTAAAATTCAGCTAATAAAATTGAAAAAGAAAATCATATAAAGTGACATAGAAGCAGGTTTCGCATATGAATAAAAAAGCTTTAGCGTGTTCTTTGACACGTGAAGTGTACATTCTCTTTTATCAGGCTTTTCCCCGATTAAAATAATGAAAAACATGCACTACCTATAAATAAAAAAGAAAAAAAAAAGTCCCCCAAACTCACCCATATTAATAAATGCTGCATGTGTAACAAGATCATTCTGGTAAAGGAAATTTTTTCTGCCTCCTATGAAATTTTCTTGGGTAACATACAACAATGCATTTTCATCACACTGTCCACAGATTTGCACACATAAAGGGACTTATATGAAGAAAAACTATTGTCCCCTAGGAACTCTCCATTTCCAGCAGTTATTTTAATTGCCATGCGTCACTCCTCTCCTTTCAGTGGCCTTGGCTCTGCTACCACCACCCCAAGTGTCCTTCAACCCAAAGACCTCAACTACACCATTTCATGAGGCCCCAGCCATGAAGGCAGACCCACAACCCAGGAAGACAGTCTGTGTCACTCTGGTAGAAGACACTGTATTTCTTGTCATTGTCTTAAGGAGTAGCTCTGTGAGCACTGGAGATGCTGATGAGAGCCAACACACACCTTCTGGTTGAACCACTCTAGAAAATGCAATGTAGTGGACTCCAGGTCGTTTAAATAAGTTAATTAAGATAATCCTAAGTTTGCAGGGCAGATAAAGCCATTCACTTGAAGTCCCCTTGCCACTGTGTGCCTGAATTTCAGACACTTTCTCCACTGCAGAGGCTCATGAGCCCTCACTAAAAGGAGCTGAAGAACCAGTGTCCCATACACACCATCTACTTGCTGTAGCTAGGCTTCATAGCTGTGTCCTCTCTCACCTTTGCTTACCATCACAGCTGCCTAGGTTCTTCTGTGCAATGGTTGGCCACACACAAGCAACCTGGTCTTGCCCATCAAGTACAAGACAGGGCAAAACCAGTTCCTCACAGACACTGCATGGGAGAATATCCCCATGTACCCTTGCAGGTGAGGTTTTCTCCACAGAAAAAGACTCAAAACCATTTGTCCAGAATTCAAAATAAATTAAATTAAATAAAATTATATGTTTGACTTCCAATCCAGTACACAACATCTGAACAGGCTGGGATCAGGAAAGCTTTACCATCTCAGTTTCCCTCATCACATGCTGTGCATCTACTTTATCACAAAGTAAAGGCCAGTAACAAAGTGAGCACTTTGCTTATTGACATTTCTTCATATCAGCTCAGCAATCTACAGGATCAATCCCTTAATTTGCGACATCTTTTAAGCATGTCGGAGATCAGAAATGAGCCATATCTTGTGTCTTAATAAGTTTCTATATAAATCACTGCCTTATTAAAAACAAAATGTAGTATCCTCCTCTAATGATCAAATTCTACAGTTTAGCAATATTAATGACCCTTTACTGTGAAACACTGAAATATTTTTATAATAAAGGTTATGACTTGCATTGTATTTATTGTAAGCAGGGGCTTTATATTTTTTAAAAATCAATATTTTAATATATGTAACACCTAAATATATGACCTTCTTATGGCTATATTTCAAAGGCAATGTGTGTGTTCCATTTAATTTTTTTTATTTTTTTTAAATGAAAAACTCACTCCTCAGAAAGTTGTAAATACTCTAGAAATCTTGTTAATCATGAAATCTTGTAACCTGAAATTCGTTCAGGGTAAGGGGAATCTACACAGTTTTCAGCAAACTGCCTTTGTTTCAGATGTGCTGGTTCACGTGTCAGCATGCCAACGTGCCATGCCTGGTTACATGTGTCTTGTTGTGTTAAAATTATGTTCCTGACATACCCAGGCTCAATGCCCCATCTCCATTATGTGTCAGGCTGCCCATTTTAAGAACATTAGCTTTTAATTTCCTTATTGTTTGCATTGCATGAATTTGCCAACTGGAGAGTAAAACTGATGCCCTCTTCCGTCACTGGTCCCAGTAGAGACAGCCCAGCAAGACTCTTGCACCCACCAGGACTCCAAACACACTTAAATCATACGTGGCAATAGTCCAAGCACAAAGAGAAGCTGTACAATAAACAGCTGTGTTCGCTGAACATGACAGTATGGCTTGATCCATGCTGTTTTCCTAGAGCCCTCCCTGAAAACCTCACTCCTTACAGGGGAAATAATTAATTTTTACATTTATCACCTGTGCAAAATGCATTTTCATGTTAAATGTTCACAATCAGCTTCCTGACAAAAGGCTACATGGGTGTAGGAAGGTGGTTGGCTCTCTTTGAGGTGTATGTTCAGGTGAATTTTCATGCCATGGATGGTTCAGCTATGCGACATCATTTGGAGACTGGCAGGCAGTGTGTAAAACTTCACAGTTAATTAGAAATTCCAGATAAATTCAGCAAATGTGGGCTTTAATCCCACTGAAAGCAAGCTAGATAAGATTATTGTTCTACAACAATTCTCATCCAGCTGTTGGAAACTCAGACATGTGCCAGTCACCACTAACAACATTTGCTTCTGCTAAATTCACTTAAATGCATCAAAATATTTTGCCCCTCTCTTTCTCTTCAATACTGCATTATAATCAACCCAGTACACAGGAATTACTTTGGGATAGCTAGAAATCTTCAGTAAACAGACATTTCCTTACAAGGACATTCTGAATTTCTTTTCCTTCTTACGTACCAGTGTTGAAATGTCAAAACTCTCATCACAGAGCTCAAGACGTAAATGTGTATTTGGGTTAAATTATAACTTTTTTTTCTTTATTACAGCTATAAAATAGATAAAAACTGTAGAATCCAATTTTTATGGGGCTACAACTGTAATATGACAGGTGTAAAGTAAACCTTTTTTGTGCATTAGATTACAGTTAGAGTTTTAATTTATTTTTTTTTTTAGTTCCTTCTTAAACCAGAAAAGCACCAAGTAGAAGCCCATGGTATAATGCTTCATGGTAGCAATGGAAATAACTCCCATAAACACCCAACCTTACTTTATCATACACATGTCCTCCTCTCACACTTCACAGCCAATAATCAGAAGTCTCCTTGAATAAACCTACGGAGCAGTCACCTGAAAAATCTATAGCTTTATTTTTCTATAATATTCATTGACATTATTGATCTCTTCAAGTGAAAAGCAAACATCCTATCACTTAATATCATATCATATAAAACTGTACAGCCATGAGCAGCAGTAGTAATCTATTAAACTTTTGGAACTCCTATACCAGGATTACCTCTTCTCTGGGAAACAGACCCTAGACCTCAGAAATTTACATTATAAATTATTTATACAAGCACAAAAATAAACATGTTCATTAAGAGAAAACTAGTACAGCTGACTTTGCAGGCATCTTCCATGTTTGGGTCTTGAGGTAAAAAATTTCAAAGCTGACAAAAATCAGTATTATAAAAGCAAGAAGTAACAAAGCAATGAATAACCAGGCTATCAAACATAATTATGTCACAAGTCAGAGTTTCTCCAACAACAGCAGTTGACATACACTGTGTTATCTCATACTTACTTATAAAAAGTAATAGACATTACCTGTTGGTGTAAAATTTTAACAGCAAGTCCTGACTTTGGAATCTAACGTAAGTACTGGTGTGAATATAATAAGTAATCGTAAAGGTACTTGAGCAGTTAAATAATAAGTGAAAATTTCACCCAGTGACAAGAGTCAAACTGGGCGAAAAAGCACTTAATATTTCATAATTCAAACTATCCAGTTTTCCTAATTACAAGGCTTCATATATTTGCAAAGTAACCCACTATCCTCATTTTCAACTGTGTTTTAAATAGCTGGGTAGCTTATGACCCAGACATCATAAGACCCTGAGGTAACATGGGGTTCTAGTTTGGCACTCTTTGAACAGCACTAGAAGTTTTCAGTAGAAAATTTGAAAGGTAAATTTGTTACTTTGAAGCTAAACATGTTGTTTTAATGAATTTGAGTGGTTCACATCTTGCAGCATTCCAAAAAAATAAAAATAATAAACATCTCAGACTTACTGCCTCTTTAGCTGGACAGGTTTCCCACAGCTGAATCCTTTGATGATACTCTTTGGACTTTCTATTTTAAGAAGTCATCCCTTTCTGCTTCTCTCTGGAGGCAAACTCTTTTGCTCTCCTGCCAATCTCCATCTTGACCTTTCTGTCTTGTGTACTTGGCCCTTCCATCTCTTTTCCAAAGTTCCCTCTCTCCTTCCACACTGCTAGACCCTCTTCATTTCCAGGGCCAACAATCCCCCCCTCACTTGACAGTAGACCTCTTCTTCTGCCCTGATTACCAAACTATTTAATTTTCCGGCTCTTCTTCTTCACTTTGCTAGAAGATTTCTCCAATTTCCAAGTTGGAGTTCCAAATGCCAAGACCACCCCACATATTTCCACGAGTATAACAGCCAGTATTGATACAACTAGCTCTATTAACTCTATTAACTGCAGGAACCACATGTAACAGTAAAAACCTGTGTTACTGACATTGAAATTATATGTAAATATTGACCTTAATTGAACATCAAGAGGAAATTACTTTTCAAATGCTATAGTTAATATTTTTAACTCAATCTTTAATTTCCAAAACAAAATACTATGTTAAAGAACACAGAAAGATAGAGGCCACCTTTTTTGGGGGGGGGGAGGGGAGTAGAGAGGTCTGCTTAATAAACACCTCTTTACCATGAGCACCATAAAAATAGTAATATGATTAGATCAGCTGCTTTGTATGAGTTTCACAAGCTCTTGCTCTTCAGCAAACTCATCAACATAGTTCTTAACAACAACTCTAACTCTCACTAAAGATGATTTATGAGAGTCCTCCACACCACATGTCAAACCAAGAAGAACTGACCATGCCTGGGGACTAAGGGAGGATGTTCTTTTTGGCCTTAGACAAAGACCTTATCTATATTTGCATATTATTCTCTCCCAGCTACAGCAAACCAGAAGTAGAGGCAGCCTCCAAGCCCATCAGCCTTACATGCAGACCTCCTCCCATTAAGAATCAAGCTAGGTATTTAATTTCGAGTCTCCCGAACCCTCTGAGGGCTCCATCACCAAGCATTAACACACATTTGAGAATTGCCTTCAAATAGGAACATACCTAAGAATCATATTCATGGAGATGGATTAAATGGTTCAAGCAACAAGAAGACACTTGTTCCTAAAAATATAGCAAAGATTAGAAAACCAACATTTGTAAAAGCCTCTAATAAATCCTGCTTTATTGACCTACAGCAGCCACACAAAAAAGACACTATAAACTAGACAACTCCACAAACCCCTCTTCACAGATTGTGGAAAAAGAATAAATGCTTCCTTTGCAAAATTTTGAGTTCAAAAGTATGAATGTTGCATAAATGCCTATAGTCATACACAGGTAAATTGATAAAAAACATTGTGAATTTAGCCAAAATGTCTTAAAATACTCTGCTTGCCTGGTGTAAACTCTCCTCAAAATAATGACATCATTTCTTCAGCTCAGAACATTTCAACCTACAAGCTGCTCTCAACCTCAGACCTGTAAATTCTTCAAAGCTCATTATGGTTTTGAGGGCCTTCAAGTTCTCCCCATGCCAGTTTTTACCTGGCAAAGTTACCTATCCGAATCTTCACATTCCCATTTTATGCAGTAAAGTAGAACAGCTTTCAATCTAGGGAATAAAACACCCTCCAGCTGAAGAAAATTCTCACATTACAGTATGTTAAGAAGAATCTACTTCAATTGTGGTCAGTTGTCATGGAGAAAGAAGGTGGGGGGGGGGGGGGGGGGGGGGGGGGGGGCAGAAAAGTATATTCCCATATGAAAATATTTCTCATTTAAAAAAAAAAAGGGGGGGAATAACACAAAACCCCAACTCCTCTCCTTCCTGAGCTGGACATTTTATGCAAAGTAGGTGAATCTGGAACAAGAGATCATTTAAAAAAAATACTCATTATACTATTTATGTACATAAATGTGGTTGTGTAAAAGTATAACAGGAATGCATTCACAATTGGTTTAAGTAATTTTCTCTTGGCAAACCACCATAAAAAACAGGGGCGTCATGGCGCCACCAGAATCCTAAATTGTGGTGGAGAATCATCAGTACACATGGCATTAATCTCTGTCTCCTTGCAGGAGACACCCTTGCCTGCATTACTGGCCTGTCTCTTAAATCTAAGACGGTGTAACTTGAGTTTAAAATGACACCATAAATAAGATATACTCTCCCCTCCCAACAAAAAAACATTAAAAAATAAAACCACTTTATTAAAAAGACACGTATTTCAGGCAGTTTACTCCTGTTAACCTTCTCCATTGCCAAAGCACACCGAAAGCGTTATACTGATGGGTTAATAATAGATCATGTAATCTTCAGTATTCATATTGGACATGATTCAGACTACTGAGAGACTTTTTAAATATATACATATAATTAGTTAACCCATTGGTATTACATTCTTGTTACTTTGGACTGATCACAAGACTGTAGGGATCTCATTATACCGCACCATTTTATTTTCCCTAGTGACTGAGAACGCTTAGCTGTCTTTTAATATCTCACTATTAATCGCTTACTAAGTTTTCAAATCTTTTTCCTTCTTCCAAATTTAGGCAGGGTTTTGTTAATAGAGCAATTTAAAATATCACCATTCTCTTTGTAAATTTCTCTATGACTTGTAAACATTTTTTAAATGTTCTACCAGATGAAATTCATGTCTTTTAAAGGAAACTGTGTCTCTATTTTGGTGGAAAAAAAAAATTAAAGTAAAAATAAAAGACTGATAGTTTGGGAACACCCACTCAAGATAAAATAAGAACCCTGGAAGATTTCCTGTGGGGGTTAATGGAGGCCAGGCCATTGGTAACTGACCTTGAAGTCCCCAGATGAAGCTTCATGTTTGTCCTCACATTATTTATGTATTTTTTAAAGAATTTTTCAGTATGCAAAGCTAAGTTTGTCAACCCTGATATGACTACAGTCTAAAAAATGTCACTGATAAGTGTCACCTTTATATACAGTTACAAAAAAAAAACAACCCAAGGAACTCAATATGGAAATATTTTTAGTTTATTTTCTTATACTCTACTTAGTGTAGCATTAGTCAAAAACATGCTAAAATAATTCAGAGACAGTACAGCAGTAAAGCACTTACATATTAAGTAATTAGTACATATAGGTATTTTAAATGAAACTTACCCACAATGACACATGTTTAATTCAGATTTTGAGCCATGGTGTGCTTTTCCCAACAAGTTATATGACAGTAATACTATCTTAAAAAACTTTTTTTTTAAGGTACCTCGGAAAAAGAGAAGGGGGGGAAAAAAAGAAGTGTTAAAGATCCATACACAGAGTTTCTGCAAATGAATATGATGTATTCCAGAAACAACATGCATTCACACAGACACTCAATAAGAAAGGGACTGTTTACTCAGTTTATAGCTTGAAAACCACTAGGGACTGTGTTCCAGTATGGGAAATTTTAGTACAGTGCATTGTTAATACAAAATAAAAAGCAAGCCTGGGAAGTTAGGATTATATTTTTTTGAAAATGCTTGTTTGGACCATTAAAAAAAATATTGCCTCCTAATGTCAAAGTACGAACAAATACTTTTTCAGATGAATAAAATCTGTAATCAGTTAGATAAGAGCAATATGCTTTTTTTTTTTTTTGGCATTTAATCAAACAATGAAATCACATACACATTTCCTGACACAAAAGACAAATGATGTAATAATCTGAAGGAGTTTCTCTATCTCCTTGGAACTTTGCATACTTGACTTGTTTTCCATATTTTGTGACTTTAAATGGTGGGAAAATTATATTAAAATGCTTGTAGCAGTTCCTCTAAACTAGCATCCTTTTTGTTTTATTGTATTTAATATAAAAGCAGCAATTATTTGATTTCAAAGTTATGAAAATATGTACCTTATGAGAAAACAAGCAATTTAAGCTTTAATTGGTGTCATTTTTCACAGAACTGGCAAGATTTTTGCATCCCTGGCATGTTGTTTTCTATAAAACTGCAGAGCTGCTTTCAATGAATGTTTTACGAATGTATAAGTTGTTACATGAAGGTATGTGAGTGGATGCCTGGAAATATAAGATTTCTGGGGGGATTTATTCACAAAAGATGCATTTCATTTCATAGTGTATATACTGTAATTTTTCCTTAATATTCCTAATGTGCTTTGCTTCCCATTAAGCATTTCTTCCATTCTTGTATGGGAAGAAAGGGGAGGTATGCAAGAGGGATATTTTACACTGGAGAAATAGAAATAAAGATGGGGGAAACAATGGGGAAAAAAACTGCTTTGAAAATATTATTTTATGTACACGTTTTGTGTGAAGTTAGACACCCAAACCAGTTGGGTTTTCTTTACTTTTTTTTCTTTTTAATCTCCTTTTTCTTAGTGAAAAGCTCAACCCATAATTTAACTTTCTTTCATGAAACATAATACTCATGCCCTTAACTGCTAAGGGCATGTGTGTAGGGGCATGATTTTCTTTTAAAATATATTTAAAATGCTACCTGCAAGATGTGAACTGTACCACAAAAAGTGATCCCAGTTAACAAGCCTGTCCTGTGTCTGCAGCTCTCCAACCCCACATCACTCATGAACAGGAGTGTATGAAAACAAAGAACAAGATACCCATCAAACTGCTGTGATGACCCAGTCTCAAAAGGAAAGCTTGTGCAGATTGAGATATGACCACAGACTTGAGTTGTGGCCATAACTTTTGTCTGTGTTGGGGCCTTGCGAAGGAGTTGAAGTCCTGTGGATGCCAAGTCCTGCTGTGCTACTCATCTTCAATGCCCTCTTAGAAGTTTGAAGGATCAAGCTAGGAAGGGGCCTCATGGTCCACAGGGTGATAGGCACCTACAGTAAGAGGGCATTTCACCAGTGTGTTGGTCCAGGGCTTGGTGCTGTGCTGGTGTAAAAGAAGTGTCAAGAATGGGGTGGAGGAATGACAGCATTGTAGATCCATCAGCCCCACAGCAATGGGGAGCACCCCTACCTCTCCATGGGACCATCCTTCCCTGAGCACAGAGACACCAGCCACCACTCAATGAATACATGTAACGTATGAACTTTGGAGATTTGCTTTAGCAAGCAGATACTTAGACATGACATCATCCAAAAAGGATTTCAACAAGCAGACCTTTCATCCTGCACATGTGCCAAACTGGTGAATTAATTCATTCATATACCCAGGAAATTATATCCCCTAGAATAACTATGTTCCATTAAAAGCCCACCATTGCCACTGGATTTGGAGTCTGCCCTGTATGATCAGCCATGTTTGAGGTGGTCAGTGTCTCAAAGAGTGAGAGAACAGGAGACCAGAGCTTTTCCTCACTTAAAAAATCAGAAACATCACAAGCTGAGGTATCACAAGCTACCACGTAGGAAACATCAACAGCTCTGAGCCTCAACCAGGAGGGCTCATTGGTGTTCAGCACTTAATTAAGGGTTCACAGTCATTTAGTCCTTAATTTCTCTGTTCTAGATTTTACAAGGTAGACACCAATGCCTTTGGCTTGCAAATGTTTCTACTCAACCATATGTTTACTGGAGCCAGTAGTGGGTAATTGTGAAATAAACACACTGACAGGTCCTGCAGCTTCTCCTCGCCCCATCTACCTTCTCATGCATTCCCTTCTTAAATCAAACCACCTACTACCACACCTTTCTATCTGCTTGTGACCATTCCTTCTTTACACTTCAACATTTTAATTAAAAAGCAATAAAACACTTTAATTTGAGGTTTGTACATAAAAATACAAGTAAAAATGGCCTGAACACTGGGCAAATACTATTGAAATCTGAGCTGAAAGGCAGTTAGAGTAACTTTAACCACCTGAGAAATGCAATAATCACCCTGAAATGCACAGCCTGGAGTGTTTTATTGCCATTATAAACTGCAATTTATACATTAAAATAAGGAAAACAGTCAGACCCATCCATTTATGAGCTATAATAAATATGGTTATGACATCACTGACAACCAGTCACAAACTTCCAAACACATCCAGAGCTTTAAAGCAATTTCATGGTTACCTTTGAAATCTGTTTTCTATCAGCACATGTGTATTTCTTGGGTGTGCACACAGCCACAGGCCTGACTCAGCAGTGGTGTCTTCATGGGTGTGAAGGTCTCCTGTATTCTGCAAGCTCTTGGCCTGTCTCTCTCATGTCTTTTGCACCCATCCAGCCCCCTACTACACTTACCATCCTCTGTCTTCCCCAGGACACACATGAAAAAATATTCTAGTTGTTAAAAAATAATTCTTCCACCCCCCCCCCCCCCCCATTCTCAAAACATCAACCTAACAGAATCTGAGAGAAATATTGCTTTGGGGAATCCTCCAAAATGGCCATTATGGCTCTTCATTAAGACCCTCTGAAGGACAAGCATTCCTCAACCATTTACACTACATGGTTGCACTCCAGAGGAGTTGCATGCCGCTGCTCAATTGTTTTTGCTAGATTTCTCCTTCAGACATAGCCCCAGCATTTGTTCTTTCCACTGTTGCAAGTTTCTTGGGGGAGGAGAGTTTCTAAAATGAATAAATCGTACCTCAGGGAACTGCTCTTCTCTAAGAACGAGTTAACAGGATAAGCCTATAATAGAAATATAAATCAACCACAAAAGTTTGTTTTTGGATTTGGGGTTTTTTTGAGAACATTTTTTCTCTCAGAACCAGCAGTGCAAAAGTTTCCTTCTCTACTGCTCAACCCCTTTGCTGATGAAACCTGTCCTGGTCCCTCTGCCTCCCACCTGTCAATGCATTTGTCACAGGCATCGCATCTTCCTCGGAATCAAAGCTCTTTGACTTCATCCTCAGATTTTGATAACCTGGAGCTAAGCTGGAGAAGATGAGCTGTAGTAGCAGTTGCATGGTCTTGATCCAGCAGCAGCTGCCAAATATGAGGGCCCTCTACAAGGAGGACAACAGCTGAAGACATTCAGATCAGAGGGAACTCGCTGTGCTAAAGCCAAGAGGAGCTGGGAGTCGCAAGGCAAGGAGCAGCCATCAATTCTGCGTCATGCTGTGTGCAAGACAGGCTGGAGCAAAGCACTAAGGAGACCTGTCTGATTCACCATCACAAGCAAAGGCTAAATACCAAGTGAGGGAAGGAAGGATGACACATCATGCTGGAGAAGACACAGCCTTTGATGTGCCTAGTCAAACACGAGGTCTTGTGAGATTTAACAGCACTGACCTTGTTATTTTACATTTTTTCCCTCCCACTCAATGCATCTCATTCCCTTTCTGTTCCTGTCTTCATAGCCCAGTGGTGATTACTTTTCATCTCCCCATGTTTTCCCTTAAATCAGCCCAACTCTCCTGCAGATGGTACTCCCAATTTTCACTCTGCTCAGAAGGATCATCATCTCACCAGGGACTGTTCTTCAAATTCCCCACCTTCCCTTGCCAGGCATCAGTCTCAGCCCTTGGTGGAAATTTCTGACACAAAAGTATCAGCAAAAAGACACTGGTCAAGTAGACAAACAGACAATAAAACACTGCAAGTACCTTGTGGCCCAAGGTAGCATAGCATAGGTGGTGAGATAGGAGAACAGTTGTCAGATAAGATGAAGCCCTTTCACAGGCCTTCTGAAGACACACTATGGTTATTTGCACACAGAAGGATCTAAGCAGTTGCCAAGACTCAAGATATTTGTCTTTACAACATCCTTCTGAAGTAAATGGAGAGAGTACTATTTTTATCACTTTGGGGAAGTAAACACTGAAAAACAAGTATATACAATTTTTCCATGGTTGTAGAAACCATGGAAAACAACGGCAACTATGGCAAACCATTTTCAGTGACTTATTCTATTCTGAACTGCTGATGTTTATACTTCAGAGTAGCCCATTAACAGCAAGATGTACTTTGGGTCTTCTTTCTCTCTTCTTCTTTCAAAGCAATAGGGATGTTTTGCTTGTTCTTGAGCACAACAGAATGCTTGGTAATAGCTGAAATGCAAGAACCAAGAATTTCACCTTGAATTGGAGACTTAAAAGAAAAAAGCACAGAGCTCCTAAACTTGACTGAGTATTTACAGTAAGCCAGTAGAGAGAGTGAAGTCCAGATCTAACATGCTTTTAGCTTTTGATATATCACATTATTCTCATTGTAACATCTAGAAAGGAAATAAAAGCAAGTATAACATATGATGAAGATTAAATGAAGATTAAATCAGATGAAGATTAAATCAGCTGCCTACATAAGAAGGAATCTCTTGGATCAACCACAGATGGTAGAAAAGGTTATTTGTCTTCATCACTGGAGTATCACCTCTTCCATTCAGTCAGACAGGTTCACCCAAATAGCTGAACCAAAGCTATAAAAGTTATGACTTTTGTCCCTGACTTCATCTGCTCACCAAGACAAGACATAACCTCTCTTGTCAATATTTGCGATTTTACATTACTTTGAGCATCATTGGCAGATATTCATTTCATTCCACTAGTGTTTTTGGGAGGACACCAGCCAGTTCATCACCTATGTTGGAAAGCTCCTGTTAGCAAAAATTAAATAAATAAATTTAAAAAAAATAAATGCTAGAGGAAGGAGATAATATTGCTCCTTCTTTAAGCTGCAATTCTTGCTGCAGCACATATAGAGATACACATTTCTCCTCCAGCACCATCTGACACTGCATGAGGTCAATAATATCCCATGAAAGCCCAAGGAAACCTTCATAGTTTGACAGCAAGCATGGAGGTAAGCCTAAAGTTTCATTTTCTTGTCCACAACGCAGACCTGAGGAGGTCCATCAGGAGGGTCACAGAGAAACAATGGTCAGCACTGGAAGATTGCTAGATAACACAGAACTCTTCAAACCTCTTCATGGCTCTGGCTTTCACCATTTATGTAAGAGTAGGTCAACTACTAAAGAGACTTTTTCTTTCATTTTGAATGTGTGTTAAAGTTTATAACAAACACTTTTAAATAATTCCAGTGGATTTGGATGACGTGCTGCTGTTGGGGAAAAGGAGAGAGAAGGAAATATTTAAAAATAATCAACACTGATGGTTAATCAAATACTGGGAAGTTGCTGAGAAGAAAGGAAGAAAATTATGATTTCTCACAAAACTTCCTCCAGCCTTCATAATGCATCAAAACAGAAATTAAATGCATTTTTTAAATGTAAGTAAGTTATTATCTCTTCTCATGTTCATAACTGGCCAAAGGCAGATAGGGAACCAGGCAGGAGAAACGTTGTTCTTAATCTGACATAATACATGTATACATATCCATGCACATGTACACCACACCAACTCTTCTCAAACTTGTGTTTGTGATCTCAGTGCTCCTAGTGAAAGGTCACTTTGATAGTCTGGATTTTAAGAAAATATGTAATACAAATTCAAAACTTGTAAGAATAGGTGTTAATATGTGTCTATCAAGCATATATATTCTTCCAGGAAACTTAATCTTCTTTCTAAACTGGAAAATTATTTAACTTTATGGACTTTGCAACAGCAGCACAAAAAGTTTTCACTGATACAGAATGTTTCTCACTTTCATCACAAAATTCTTTCTTAGTTGAAAAAAAAAAAAAAACCAACACCAAAACAACCCTCTTTAGGGCTCCTTATTAATATTTTTAATAAATAAAATTGTTTCTCACTTTCATGTATCCTAAATATCTAATTACTTACAGACCTTCACTTACATGTTGCTAGTGGGACAATCACCTTGCTTAATTTGTTTTCATTTGGGAAAAGTATTAAGACACAACAAACGTAAAATGTGATCTAAAATTTTGAATATTGGACTATTTTATGATAGTCAACTGATAAGCAGGGATTACTTGCCCTCAAAACACCAAGACACTGTTGCTCCCAATATTTGATATGAGTTATTTGCTATATGAACTGAATGTTTCATCACTGTAGAACTCTTGTTCTTTGATTAGATGATCTAAGCTATATAAGCAGGTGGCTACTCTGATTGATTTGCTTTGGCTCTGCTTTTCTCTGAGGGACAGTGGAGATATTTTAGTTGGTGCAAATGACAGGCTATGGAGAGGGTGGAAGTCAGGTCAGCAGAATGATAAGAATTTTAAACCTTTTCTTATGGACAGGAGCAAGCACTGTGCATGGCTTAGTATATGGAACAACAAGTTAGTGAGTCTAGTATTTTTCTTAATAACCAGGGCAACAAAACAGTGAGAGCAAAATGTTGTACTTCTGAATTCAAGCTTCTCTTTTTGAGATCTCTAGTGAAAATGAATCTATACTAACCAAGCCCTAACCCTTCAAGGATGCATTTTTATGTTTAGCTGTACCCTAGTTGAGCAGCACCATTTTCATCAATAGGATTCATTATGGGACTACTTAGAAACATTAACATTAGTTAAACACAAGAATAAAACTTTCCACTAAAAATTATTTTCATTTCACAATTAAAGCAAATTTTTGTTACTGGCATGGTATCTGATCTCCACTTAGATGTATGGAGATCAAATGCTGTTAGTACAAGTGGCTTTCAGAAATCCACCAGGACCAGTGAAAATATCTGGGTAAGATTTGGTTTCTGAGTTGTTCTCATTTTTACTTCTTCACCATTCTTCATTGTTACCATGACTTCACTATTAGCCCTATTTATACTCTCACTTCTATTGTCAATAAAGACAAGTACATATTAAAGCCTACCAACCACTTAAATACTGTACCTTCCACTCATTGTAAATTATTTTTTCCTAACCAAAAGTAACCTCACATACTGCAAGCTCCTAATAATTAGCAGCTCTACAAAGGCAGACAATACTATTATTTATTGGAGCAAAGTTGGGGTCTGTTCTCCATCACACATATTTCATTTTATCATGGGCAGATCCAGAGCCTGTTCTGGAAGGCTACCAGTTTTAGGCCATGACCTGCAACTGCTGAAAAGCCAAGATACAAAAAGAATGTATTTATTTTTTTTTAAATGAGTCAATATTACAAGCAAACCATGGTATTCCTATGGAGTCTCCCTTAAAGAAAAAAGTATTTATTAAAAAATTAATGAATACAGACATTGTACCTTTTTTGAGGTCAAAATCATGTTCCTCTCAAGTTTGAAAAGTGAATGTTGGACTCATGATCAGTCTTTTGTGGTTTAAAATCCAAGGATCACTTAGCCAGCTATTTCCTCAGCATTATCAACCACAGCAGAGAAACACATCTTGGGACTGAGGCAATTATACTACTACAACATTAATGTGGGTTTAGTTTTTTGGGTTGTTTTTGGGTTTGGGGTTTTTTGGGGGTTTTGTTTTTTTGTGGGGGCTTGGTGGAAGAACTAGTAATCCCCTTACTAAAAACATACTGCAGGGTTCAGTAGCAAAAGCCCTTCTGAGATTACAACGTTTCAGATCATTAGTGTAAACAACTATATTTATAACTTTTTTTTTTCCTCAGGATACATGCACTTTCAACTCCTCATGGGCCTTTTCCAACTACTTTTCTAAAATGACATCAGCAAGCCAAGACCAAAAGCTTAATACATCTGCTCAGACCCAATAAAATTATTGCTATTTATATTGCCAAAATAATTAGGAAGTCTAACCATAGCTGTGGTCTTGGGTGCCACAGAGAGCTTGCAAGACCAGGGAGCCCAAAGGAGCAGCATGGCTTGAAGGGTGGACAACATGGGCTTGAGCCTTGCTGCCATCACAGTCCCACCACCGCCGGGCTCAGCACAGGAACAGCGAGGAACTGAGCATGGGCTATTTCTGATTTGAATGCTATTTGTACTACTGGAGTCCTATTTTGAGTATTTTGAGTTCTATTTTGAGATGTTTGAATACTCTTTTGACTCCACTGTACACGCAATCCGGGAATATCAGGAAATATAACATTAACCAAAATATCCTTTCAAAGAGGGTTTTTTTAGCTTTCCTTTCTGAAGTCAGATTGAGATGTTTGCAGGACTCCCCTGTTATACCCTTCTGCAGCACACCCTGTTACCTCGCTGGCATTGCTCTGAAGCCTTGAGGCAGCCTTCAAAAGATGAGATTTGCTCAAAAATACCTTTTTTTTTTTCCTTTTTAATCAAAAGTAATTGAGGGAGTGGGAATGTTTGCTTGTTCTTCATTATGAATGTGCTTCATATATTTCTTTAAATCTCTCCACTTGGGGAACCCACCAGGAGAAATATGTTTTTAAATTTTAAAAATTAGGAGAGCTGAAAATTTCCTGCCACTGAGAGTCTGAAGGAAGAGAGGAGCATCGCTGTACTTACTAAAGTTGACAATTTCATCTTCCCAGGGATGCCTGAAAAGAAGGAAAGTCCAGCAAGACCTTTTGACCTAGGAAGAGAAGAAAGGACAGAGACTGCCCATCATATCTAGATTTTAGCTTTCTAAGGCATAATTGCATGTTAATTTTCTTTGGTAATAAGTGCTATAGCACAGCATCCATTTTCTCCATGCTAAGTATTTCTATATCATTGAAGACTTATTCTTTGACTTTGCAACCCCACTATGACATTAAACTATAGTGCCTGATTTGCATTCCCAAAAAGGAAATTGTTTTCCAAAAAATGTATGCAGCAGCAAGAGATTCCAAACAGCATTCTTACAGTAACACACAGTAGCACATTTCAAGTCAACTAAACTTACTGAGCCCTCCTCTATGTTTACAGCATGCTTCAAATACTTTTTCAAGAGCCCAGAAAGAAAGCAGCAGGCATAGTTGATTTATTGAAAATTTACCCTTTTAAATCTTTGAGTTAATGGTTGTATTTTATGTCATTGGTAGTCCATGTGTGATGCATATGTTAATAGACAAAATTACCAATATTAAGGCATAAGAGGTGTAAAAATAAAATATATTCACTGAAAAAGCAGTGAAATAAAATATAAAATAAAACCAAAATAAAAGCAAATATGGAAGTCCTGCTAATTCTAAGTTGCTTTCTTTCTCTGAAAGACACTAAAAAAAAAGTATCCAAAACTTTTTAAAAGGTGTGAATAAAGTAATTTAAAACTTATTCAGCACAGCACATCTTTGACTTAGAATCTCAGAACACCTTGTTGATGTTCTCCTCCTTGAGCTACTGGAAACCAACAAACAGAAACATCAACCTGCAAACCCTGGCAGGTACCTACCTTCACCCTGGGCAGATTAATATTGTCATGCACAGCTCGTTCCTGCATTCCCAGTTGTTCATGCATCACTGTACACATGCTCCAGTGGCAGCACATTTGGTGGTAACATAGGACATTGTAAGGAAGAAATTTCAGTCTTTGCTTTTGCTGATGTCCAGGAACCTGCTCTTGCTCTGAACACAGCAACCTAGATGTCTTTGTGTAATGAATCAAAGTTATTTTAAAATCTATTGGTTAATTTACAAAATAAACATAAAATTATGACAAGGCTGAGGAATAACATGCTTTATCAAATCAAGCTTCCATGTAATGGCCAGGTTTTCAACCGGCACCCAGATATTGGCTGTAGACTCAGCAGTGAGGTAGCACCTTATGGAAGCTGTGTCTTGTCAATTCATGTAAAGTTGGTCACCTTTGATTGCTCAGAGTTGTTTTGGCAAACCAAGATCAGGCAAGAAACAGAATAGGTGCATACAGTACACTGCTCAAGTTTTCTAAAAATCTTAAGGGAGTCTTCCCACTTATGAGTCTCAACATATTTCCAGCACATTAGCAGTGCATCCAGAGTTAGATAAAAAAATTATATATTCTTATTAGCATATGTACAACACTTCATCATATAATTGCTTTGAAATAAAATATCTTTTTAAAATTAATAATATATTCCATGTTTTATGTCAAAATAACCATTGTGTAGTCATGACATAACCATAATGACTGTCAAACAGAAAGGGGGAGCAACACTAATACATTTGTAAAGGAAGTTATTTTTGGAAGATAATTTTTACTTAAGGAAGGAGAAAAAAGTCCAACTGAAGTAAACAATTTAGTTCATAATCATCAACACACGGACAGTTCGCATAGACATTTCCTTCCATAGGTCACTGTATTCATTGGATTGGAATTGGTTAGAGGGTTGTGGCCTGAAAATAAATGACAAAAACTACTGGAAAGAGTAGCCCATGAAGCAAAACACAGCTAACTGAGGCAAAAATTAGATTGTATTATCCTGAATCTACTCCTACCTGTCCTGTAAGTCTACATCCAGTTTGCATATATACAGCTAGCTATAATAAAGCATAAGGTTTATTAAAGATCTCTACTATTGGGAAATTATTTAGCTTGTGGAATGTTTGTTAGGTCAAAGGTTTTTTTGTTTTCTGGGTTGGTTTTTGATTATTTTTTTTTCCAATAATCCTCTACATAGCTTTGACACTAGATAATACAGTGTAATGCATCAATACACTATAGCAAATTTTCTCTGCTTTAAATATCGCTCTCATTCATACTGTGATTCAATTTAAAGAATCATTCAAAGATAAATCTAAATAAATAACAAGCTAGCTTTCAGGCAAACAAATGAATTTGCATTGTTTTATATTCGTCATAAATATTTCACTTAATTACTGAGGTACTATGTTCAG
Organism: Caprimulgus europaeus; assembly: GCA_907165065.1. Next base: position 4,108,761 of record OU015533.1, read on the forward strand.
AAATACAAAACAACATTATAAATTTATTAGCACTGTCCCTGCTGATTTTACAGAAGTTCTGTGGAATGTAGAAGCCAAAAGTAGAAACAGGCTTGAGAGCATAAGCAAAAGAGCAGAGGCTGCATTCAAATACTAAACTGGATTGACACTCTGGTTTGCTTTGGATATTTACCCCAACTAAAGCTTCCTGTCTTGAATCAGGTGTTATCCTATTTATTCTCAAAACCCAAGGTCAACTAAAACCTTTTCCTTCTGTTGACTTGCAAAACCTAAACATCTGAATCAGGCTAGTTCAAGTATTATCTTGAACAAACTATCACAGGAGTTATTTTTCCCCTCGTTGTAAAATTGTGAAAACGTAAAAGGATGTAACAGCATTTTTCAAAGGTTTAGCGAGGTCAGCTATGTGAGGAAAAAAAAAAAAATAAAAAGTGCTACCAAAACATAAAAGCTACAGTACGTACCATTTATCATCAAAATTATTTAAGTTCTTTTAATGGCTCTAAAGGCTATGAAAAATATTTTTTTAAATGTAAATATGTGAGTCTTTTAGCAGAAGTTATCCTTCTTTGTAAACCACAGTATCACTGAGGATTTCTAATTTTCAGAAAATGTTAATCCCACGGGAAACATAGAAGAGTTCCTCTTTATTTTTAACCTAATGCTGGATCTAATACGGAATGCAGTTTTTATTATTAGCAAAATCTCTATTATTTTTATTCACTTATAATAAATTAAGATAAAATCTGAAACAGTGAGAGTATGAAACCATTTTACAAACAAATTATTTGCTTTCCTTTACCTTTAAAACAACTTCAGATGTAAATAAAATTGTGGATATCACATTTCCCTGGAGATTAAGTACTCTTACTGTTCAAATGTCATTAATTACCCTTAATGCCGTTATGAACTATTTGGAGATTATCATTATTAAACTGTTAGAGTATTTCTTAATTCCTCACCAGAAAGCCACAGAGTAACTAGCTGAGCCTATCCTCCCCCTCTTTTGTTGAAACAACAATAGCCTAGAGGAATTGTGTCTGAAAAGAAAAAGTCAAGAAACAACAATAAAAAAATAGTTTGTTTCACTAAATGAGCAGTAGAGAGAAGAGTTTGGACTTAAATCATATGTTATTTCATAAGCAGAGTATCTGGGTCTGATGCAGCCTGATGCAAGGGGCCGGGTTTCTCCGAGTAACTAGGAAAGCAGCATAAATCCCTCTAATATAAATAACTTATCTGTAGCATGTCTGTTTTGGCAATACTGGAAAATGTTTATTAACCCCCCCTTTTAAAGAAGAGCACCTCCTGGGCAGAGCCACAAAGGACAAGAAGGCAGAGAGACCCTGGGTGCACACACGTGTGGGCAGCTGCACTGGTAGCACAAGCACACAGTGGATGCAGAAATGGATTTTCACCCCTATGTGCAAGCTGAAGGCATGGGGCAAGGGTTAGAGAGGCAGCTATTGTGAATAGTGACTGAATTTTAAAGCAGCAGAAAAAAAAAGAAAAAAGAAAAAGGAAAAAAGAGACAGAAAAAAGGAAAAAAGAGACAGAAAAAAGGAAAAAAGAGACAGAAAAAAGGAAAAAAGAGACAGAAAAAAGGAAAAAAGAGACAGAAAAAAGGAAAAAAGAGACAGAAAAAAGGAAAAAAGAGACAGAAAAAAGGAAAAAAGAGACAGAAAAAAGGAAAAAAGAGACAGAAAAAAGGAAAAAAGAGACAGAAAAAAGGAAAAAAGAGACAGAAAAAAGGAAAAAAGAGACAGAAAAAAGGAAAAAAGAGACAGAAAAAAGGAAAAAAGAGACAGAAAAAAGGAAAAAAGAGACAGAAAAAAGGAAAAAAGAGACAGAAAAAAGGAAAAAAGAGACAGAAAAAAGGAAAAAAGAGACAGAAAAAAGGAAAAAAGAGACAGAAAAAAAACCAACAACAAAATCCCCAAACAAACAACTCCCCCACTTCCTCCTACCCCCCCAAAAAATACAACTTCAAAAAAATGTTGCATGGCCCAAGCCTACAGCATGAGTGAATAGTAAAGTCTTCACTGTGTGAAGTTTAATTTTAGGGTCTTAAGGATATTTCATTGCTGTAAAATAATATTCACTAGAAGAGAATATGGATACTGTATGGTGGATTTGGTATCAATAGATTTCAGACTTAAAAACTCAAGCTGGATGCGGTTTTGTCGTATCCTCATCCTCCTTTTGCAAAACACTAAGCCAATGAGGATTTTTGCATAGTTATTCAAATTGTGTCACTTGGCTCTTTCTCCTAAGAACCGTTGGGCTGGAAGGATGAGTTTGCTCCACCACAGGGGCCACGTGTTCTTACTACAATTCAGATACTCATCTCCTCTTCCAAGATAAATCACAGTGCTTGGGTTCATGTTTTGAAGTCTGTATTTTACTTTGTGATTAGTACTCAGCTTGTATTTTTCATTCAAATACATGCCAGCACTTTTACGCTTGTGTGTTTAAAACTTAGTGTAAGAAATTTGGCTACAGGTAAATTTAATTGTTATTCTCAGAGAAAGGGTTGAATGGAAATTTTTTGATGACTACCTGGAAAGAGAAGAGCAGACACATCTTCAGGGTTTACTCACCTCTGGTACTGAAAAAACAAGCTCCTTGTCAGTGTGAAGGCACATGTTAAAACACACACTCCCTTACCTTGTGCTTACATGTGAGATTAGCTGCTCTGGGGTCTCCTAAGTATCATTTTTAATAAGCAAAGGAATAAGGGGCTTCGCCAAAGAGACAAAAGGAGGACCTCAGGTGATCCTGCTTGCTTGGTTTGCATCTCTAGCTCCCCTCACCTCTGCTCTGGAGTTGTTCTCAACCTGTGCCTGAAGCACAGCAGAACAAATTTAATATTTTAATAGGACAGGAGGACTGGAAAGTGAAGCTGCCAGTTTCCCGCTTCATGATTTCACTCCCAAATCAGCCAGAAGAGTTGTACTTTAAAGCATCTGTGCTAACAAAGAAGGAGGGAGACACCAGAAAAGGGATTGCTGAAAAGTTGACCAGGGTTTAGAGGTGGGGAAAAGAGCTTCAAGAAGGGCCAACACAAGGAGTAGCATTAATGAGATGGTGTGGTCACAGAAGAGAGATGGGGAAAAAGCTTTTCTCTGTCCCTTTTCCAGATCAGATCGATGCGTTGCAGAGACCGTGGCTCCCTCGCAGAGCTCTGCTGAAAGGTAACGCAGCGCTCGGGATCTGTTATGAGTTATTTCAGTGAGGAATGTCTGGCTTTTTATAGTTATTTTAATTGGTGACAGTACTCACTGCTTAACACACTCAATCTGGCACCGATGTTCTCCCATGTCCTGCTCCATCCTGATCTCTCATCCTGTCTCACGGCTGCTTTCTCACCCTCGTCAGAAGCTGCTGCCCCATTACCGTCCTTGCTCCAACGTTATCGGCTCTGGTCTGTGTAATGCCAGCACGGGACAAGCACTGGCATACTTCACCAGGGATTAATACTTACACTGCCTGTCCAGAGAACATAGAAAGTTAATAAGTGCAACAAGCTTTAAGCAAAACTCAATTCAAACTCTTTTTTTATTATTTTGTTCGAACCAGTAACTATCAGTTCAGCCTGTTCTTTTGTGAATAAAATAGATTTTGCATCAGTGAAATAACATCACTGCCAGACATCTAGGTCTGACAAGGGACAGTAAGTTATACACCTTGGCTTAATATTTTTCTAAGCATCTCTGAGAATTTTACTACCAATAGCAATTTTTAATCTGCAATACTTCTAAGAGAAAATAATTATCATTATGCTTTTATAAGTGAGACAAGGCAGCTTAAGTTTCTTGCCAAAGGACAAACAGAATAAGAGCAGTAACAAAGTCAACGTCTCCTGACCAATGACTTAAATACAAGTCTTCCAGTCTGCTGGGCAATGGAAGTTTTGGTAAGCATCAAATCCAGAGCTGGTTTGCTTCATTGTGCACAGGGTACATAAAACAAAGTCTACATGGTTCCTCTTCTTCCTCCCTCATTTTGCTTGAGTCAGGAGCTGAGATCACTGGTTCTCATTAGAGGACTTGTCTTGCCCCTCTCCATCCTATGGATGGTAGAGTAACTGCGGGCTAGTGAAGATGAGCAACCTCTTTCATTTCAACTTAGAGAAAAGGAAGGTCAGCACAGCAGCTATTTCTTTCCACCCTCCTTCATCGCCCATCTCTCAGAGCAACCTCCTCTTTGCGTTCCTCCCACATTGGATCACCTCCTTGGTCCACTCCTCATGCCTTTCCCACCAGCAGCACAGTTATTCAGCCATCCTAACACACTGTATGGAAAAATTCTTGCTCTTTCTTTCCCAGATTAAACACACATGACAAGCCAAGAGACACTACCTGAGGAAGGAGATAACACGCTGCCAATCATCCAACCAGTAGTATCACCAGACAGCAGCTACTGGAAAAGTAATGGGAGGCTGAAGACGTGTGCCACCATGTCTCCCAGCTTGTATTCTTGAAGATACCACGGCTCACAGCACTCATTCCCTGATTTACACTGCTCAAAACCAGCCCACATGTTATGTTTTATGGGAGCTTGGTAGGCTGCTAACCCCCAGCGTAGGTCATGGAGAAAGGACTTTCCTTTCATCCCTGCAGGCAGCTGCTTGCCAAAAGACCAGGGAATAATCACAAGACAGTAGTGACTCACTCTTTTTGTCAGTGGAAAGAATCTCTGCTGCCCAGTGCTTCCCTTCTCCCACCTGGCATTGCCACCAAAACCACCACACCGACAACCAAAGAGGTTACGCAAGGCTGCGAGGTCGGAAGATTAACTTACAAAAGTCAGGAACAGTGGGAAAGGGCTGCCAGCTAGACTGCATCAGTTTCCCTGGCCTGCTAAGAAAAAATAGGTCAAGCTTTTCCAAGGTGACCATCAATTTTGGATGTCCAGCTTCATACCTGTTAAAAATTAAAAGAGGAAAAAAATATTCTTTTGAAAAAAAAAAAAACCAAACCAAACTTTAAATGTCTATAACTGGGGGAAAAAAAGCCAAAAGGCAGCCACCAGACATCTGTATCTTTCAAGGTCCTTGCAGCTGAGCACCCCAGAAAAAAAATAAATTACATTGAGCATAAGCCCCTGAAAGAAAAGAAAATTTCAAAAATAAAAATTCAACCACTCTGCAAAAAAACCAACGGAGGAAACCCCATGGGTAAATAACTAGTGGGAGCTCACAAGAGCACAGCTCTCAGGATGCATGTGTGTTTCTACTGCGGGAGAGAGAACAATTGAATTACGAGGAGCTCTTAAGCAAGTAAAGTAAACATCTTTTGGCAATTTAGTGCTGCACTTTGAAGCCTGGCTATGTCATACAAATGGTGAAATAGCACGGACACCCTTCTGCCGACTAGTTTGTTTAAAATGGTGAGTCGGGAGTTTTCGGAGCGTAGCACTCTTTTTTTTTTTTATGAGCTCACGAGCTGGAGGAGGGAAAGTGTGGAAGGAGAAGGATGTTTAAGGAAAGCTATAGCTACCCGGAGCCTATGGGAAACGGCTGCTGCACCGCACGAGCGGGAAGGGAGCCCTGCGGCATCCGCGGGAACCAGCCCCCGACACAGGGAAAGAGGGGGAGAGAGAGAGAGGTATGGGGTGAGGGGATGAGAATAATCACACGAGTGGGGTTAATTGCTATAAATATCAAGAATCAAATCAATATGTCAAGATGTGTGTTCCACTTTTCACATATAGATATATATATGTGGCGTGTAAATGAGAAACGGAGAGAGGGAGGAAGAGCTAGAAAGAAAAAGGAGAGACTACTAAAGAAATAAGCCCCCCTGTACAGACAGCCTGACGCCAGATGGCTTCTTCTAATAAATATTCAACCTTAACTCAGTTCCCATGTAACTTTGTTGTAAAGCTGCCAGCACACCCACACAGATCTGGGCCAGCAAAATGATTACAGTAGTACAAACAAAATAGTGCAATAGAGGAAACAGGCAGACAGGGTCCTGTATACAGAAAGACAGAGCTGTAAAGATGTGAGTTGATGAACCTTTAGATTTAATACTGCGAAACTTAAAATAATAACTTGGGCAGAGGGGAGAAAAACCTTGGCTGGGTGAGAAAAGAAAAAAAAAAAAAAGACTTATTTTTTCTTTGCTGTTGCTTTTATTTTTGGGAATACAGAGAACACCATTCTGTTAAGACAGCAAACGAGGCACTATAAATCAGTTGCTATTCTGCATATTTTCTGTATTCAGCTGGAATTCAGATACCTTGCGTGAAACCCAGCTTAAATTTCTGCTGTCTGCTGTCCTCATATAGGGCACAAGGAAGATTTTTGTCCATGAGATTTGTTATATTAATTGGGAGGAGAAAGAGAAGCTTTGGTGTATTTTTCTTAAGAAAACACTGGCTCGGTGCTCAAAAACATGCATTTCAGTTGTGCGAGTGTTTTTGCCCCAAGCTCTTTAATTTCAAAATTGGATTATGAGATCTGAATATCAGAACACACTATGTTGGCAACCCCAAAACTATTTAAATAGGACCCTGACCAAATCACGATCTAGTGCTAAGATTAGCAGGGAGGAAAGAAAGCAATGAAAAAAGACATGGTTTGCAGACAAGCATCTATTGATAGTGTAAAGCTAGAAAAATATCCAGATGAGAAAATACATTTTCAAAATGTTAAGGATTCACACTACTGATTTCTTGGATCTGTTTTGTGCAGAATACCTCAATTTTAGAGGCAGAGAAAATGCAGGTAACCAATTCAAAACTTCTACCTGCAATTAAGGTGGTTATTTAACAACCATTTATTGGCCAACAATGCTAAAATTATGTATTTACTTCAAGAGAATGCCAGCATGAGGCAAAGCTCTTCTTTTTTGAGAATACAGCCTTTTTGGTGTTATAAACTAACTCATGGTGCTACTGGAAGGACATTATTTTGGATGATACAGAAGAGTATAAATAGAATTAATAAGACAGAATTAAAAAAAAGGAGGAGGGAGGTAGGCTGAACGTCAGAAAATATTTCCTGGTTGTGAGAGCTTCCCTCTGCAAAGCAGATCGACAAGGAGATGTAGTAGGCTGTAGAGTCAGGCTTTCACCACTTCCCTCGGGAGATTGTCACTGTGGAGGTTTTAAAAACAAAGCTGAACTCAGCACTAGTAAATATGCTGCAGGGAATAACCCTGTGTTGGGCAAGATATGGACAAGATCAATTAACAGATCTCTTCTATGTCTACTTTCTATTATTTTTGACTGTTGGGAAGAAAACTTTGCTAGAGAAAAGCCTAAACCACCCTCCACCCCCCTGCTTTTTCTTTTAAAACAAGAACAGAATTTATCACATTGCAAGCTCATGTCTGAAGCTCAGTTTGTTACAAATGCCAAGTGTCTCCCACCAGTTTTGCTCTGCTCACCCTCAATCCCCACTATTATTGAGAAGCACTGGAAAAAAATATCCTGGAGAGGGGAAAGAAAAAAAAGTATCTCTTATTTCTGATCTTTCCAGACTGCTTTATAATATTCATCTATTCTGAGTAGTGTTTGACACTTCTTTCCCACCCACCCCTATTAGAAATCAGCTGTGGATTGCCTCCTCGTGCTCCTTCTCCTCCAGCCTTAAGGTACACATTAGGATTCTATTCTTATCCAGATAGCATCAAACAAGAAAAGCAGTCAGATGACGGCAAACAGGCGCCTTGGTAAGCTCCATGCCTGAAGAAATGCACACCTTTAGTTTATGGCTAGTAGGATGAAAGCCATGTGATGGAGCTGGATACAAATCTGTCAGCCCTTGGGAAAACACCACTGCTGAAGCCACTAATGACGTGCCTCCTCAGTGCTGCGTAACCCAAGCACATCAAACAAGTCTTTCATTGACTATGCTGGTTTGAAGTTCAGGATATCTATCCTTACCTTAATAAACCAGGTCTACAATGTTGAAAAAAATCGCTGTAAAAAGCTTAGAGGCTCAAGGTCACCACTTAGACTCCTCTGGTGTTAAGCTTCATTCTACAGATGAAATTGGATCAAAATTAGGGCTAACTTCAAAATCTATTTAAATCCTCCCCACACTCTTTTTCTTGAGAGATATGCCACATATTTAAGGGAATAAAACCAAGCCCTATAGATTTCTTCCTTGTGGAGAGGCAAAGAGGTGAGCCCAAGCCTAAAAACTGCAGGCTCAGGTGCCCAGGGGTGACCATACAGCCAAACAATACAGTCCAAACATATCAACACACAAGCTTTGGTTTTCAGATCTACATGATTTAACACAGTGACAAATTTCTATCAGTACTGTTTGGTGCAAGAAAGGAAAGAGGCAAAGGGAAATCAGGAGAGAAAGAATATGGAGAAAATTAATAGCAAAGATATTGACAGAAAGAGAAGGGTGGACCCAGGAGGCTGTACTCATCCTCTCCACCTCCACTCCTGTCTCTCCAGAGAGAGTGAAGTAGGGGCAGTCCAGCTTCACTAGTAGGCAAGACTGGAAGCAAACCTCAGACCTCCCTTCCCAGCTAAGCACTGGAATAAATCAAAGGAAAAAAAACAAAGAAGGAGGTGAACTGGGGGCTCTGGGAGAAAAAGGGAATGAGGAGAGGGCTCTGCGGTGACTGAAGGCACCCAGGATGTAGGTAAGAGGAGGAGGCTCCAGTAAACCAAATTTCATTCTCCTTCCACTGGGGGTGAATGACCACCACGAAGACTATGTCCACATCCTTTCCCTCCCTGTTACTGAGAAGGGAGGTCAGTTTTGCTCCCACTGCAGCTGCAATGGCTGAGGGAAGTAGAGAATCACTGGTGGGACCAAAGTCCTCCACAACTTCCATCCGGAAAAATAAATAAATAAATAAATAAAGCAGCAGCATCACTATCCCAGTAAGCTGCTGGCTAGGGTCAACTTCTCAGCTCGAGTAAGCAGCCTGTAGGAACGCATAGCTACTACAGTAACCTTGGTCATGCAGCTTCTGGGGGTGTCCACCTGAGTGATCACTGAGTTGGCACACTCAGCATCTTGTTAGAAACCAACAGGATTCAGGTGGGCACGTGGCTGGGTGCCTTAAATCCTCATAATTTACCTCCCATCACAATATTGGATTTTTTCAGAGTAGGAGAGTCATCTTAGTGGAACAGCAGCAAATCTTACTGATGCAAGTAAAAATAAATAAATAAATAAAAAGAGTCAAGGGCAACAAAATTGGTCTGGTTTAACACAATCTTTTGTAAAATCCTGTGTTGTCTTAGAAATGCAAGCAGTGATTTTGGACATGAGACCAAGCAGAACGCAGTGTTGATGCTCTCAGCCATTAGTTTATAAACTGAATAAGATAGATGTGTTCATTCATATGAACTAATGTAGTTTTTCTTATGAAGGTTTCATATTATACAAATCCATTAGCATATTTACAAATTAATCTTCCCTTAGGAAGAAAAAAGATCAAAGATTTACAGAAGGAAGTGCTTTATTACTTCTAAACTGCCTTTTTTTAAAAAAGAAAGAGAAAAAGAAATGAAGGGAAATTATGTTGAACCATAAATGTTTCTTTATGACTACTGTAGAGCAGCTTTGTGGGAGATTTAAATTTACTAAAGGGCAAGGGGGACTTTAAGCCATCTATATGAGTTCAGTATTAAAAATATATATACATGACAGGTGCCCATATAAGTTCATGCAGTACAAAATATTCCATAAATGAACTCATTTATCTGAGTAATTTAAAAAGAGCTTCTGCACAAGGGGAGATATTTAGTATGAATTATAGTCCGTTTACCTTTCATAAGTTTTTTCATCACTTCCCATACCTCCTTTGGTGCTACTGAAAATATCTGTAGTTATCAAGCGTTGTATTCAACCTTGCTATTCCCTATTCCCAGGAAATCCCTATTGGTGAAGTGACTCCATGTTCTCTTCAAGATACACAGTTTGTAAAGCCCTGCATGCACAATTATTTCATCTTTATAGATGCCAAATAAAACATGATCAGGATAAGAAACCTTTTATCTAAGGAAACAGCTTGAATAGTAAAGAATATCACAGGTAAAGAAAAAAAAATCCATAGGTTTACTCTCATCATTTAGATTTGACTCTGTTGTGAAAAAAATTCCTCTTCATATTTTCAAAATTACTTTGTACTACGGTTGGAAATATAGAGTAGTAGAGCAGCAAGGAAATTAAATGAGATGCAAACCTTTAATGATTTATTAATAATCACTTTCTGAGATTTCTAGCTACTAAAGAGAAATCAGAACACTAAATACATTAAGATCTTCAGAGGTGGAAGAAAAAAAAGCTATTAGAAAGTTATAAAAATAGCAGCAAATTTCCAAGGGGTGGGGGGGGAAAAAAACCCACCTGATAACCAAAGTGAATTTTAGATATAGCTGTTTCTGCCTTGGGACAGGAACTGGAACTAGATGACCTCTGAAACTCCTCTTAGACATAAGTTTTGTACTTCTACACTAAAATGTTTGAAGATCTTTTGCAATATGTACCATGAATTTTATTTTTATTTTAATACTTTGGGATATATTCCGAAGGAAAAATTCAAGGGTATTACAAAGACTAAGGTTGAATCACCATTCATCAACAGAATAATTCTCATTTTCTCGTGATCATTGTACTTACTCATGTATAACTTCTTTCACTTCTTGGAGCTTCCTAAAAAATTGATGTTACATTGAAAAGAACCAGTACTTGGATAACCTCCACCTCTCCTCCTCCTTTTCACTACATGCCTGACAATGAATAAAATCTTTTCACAGCAGGACAGCTGTGGTTTTACTGTGCTGGACATGCGGACACAAAGAAGCCATATACAGAGAGGTCACTGACAAATAGTGAACAATCTCACAGGATCTCACACTAGGAGAGAAAAAGGGCCCTGATAACACTATTAAGACAGCAAAGATTTTAACAGTGTTCAAAAAGCTCTACATTTACTCTTCACGGCTTTCATCAGCTAGTGTCTTCATAGGAAACCAAACTGGACCTATTCTCTGCCCTAGCCCTCCTCTTCTGAAAGGTCTTCTTCCCCCTCCATCCATCTCCATGAAGAACACACACCTTGAGCAAGTTTTGAATGAAACTATATTCTTCCTCTACTCTGGAGTCAAGTTTCTTTTTAACACACCTCAATGTTTTCCTGTTTTCATTCAGGCACGCTCTACTTGAATGACCAGACAACTTCATCAGTTTCTGTACTCTTTTCCTTCACTTTCCTGAAAGCATCAGAGGGAAACTCTCCAGAAGGTTTCTCCATAATAGTTAGAGGGGAAATTCAGTGTCAATTTGTTTTCTTGTAGATGTTGCATTTGGCTACCAGTGTTCACAGTTAGCAAACCGTAACTCTTCACTTTCTCAGCTCACCCATATAGGAAATCAATAAAAGATAAGACTACCCATGCTTCAGGACTATGAGGCTTAGTAAACATTTCTAAAGTGCTTTGAAAACCTGAAAAGGTACAATATATATATTTTTATAGTGGCCTTAATATTTTGTAGTTCTACAGAATATTTGAACCCAAAAATCTTAAACTTTTATGAATATCTAACCCTAACTGTGACACTCCTGTGAGATATCTGTAAATAAACAATAATGATCAGAGTAATGCTTAGACTGTCATATCTTAGTCTAAAATATTGATGCCAGGTAATGTAATTTGCCATTTAGATAATACACTAGTCCTACTGAAGTCTATGAAACCATTTTGTTGAAAATATTATTGGCAAATCTATTCAGTAGATTCGTGCTAATTAGCTTAGGGTGGGAGAGTTACATATTGCTTGAAATTTGGCTCACAAAAGGAGAATGACAAAGAGGCACGTTCTAGATCCAATAGGAAAGAAGTCAATGATTAAGGTTCAATTACTTTAAAATATATATATATATATACACAAACACACACATCCCTGGACAAAAAAAACCTTAGGCCAACATTATATCAAACCTAAAGGCATTTAAGGTTAGCACCTTACATTTTCCATGCATTCAGCTCTTCAGCCATCACCACTTTGCTAAAGAAACTGACTACATCACAGATGTGAGAGGAAGTTTTCCACCACAAGTTTTTCAGGTGAAAAAGTATGTCATCAATGAGGAAGAAATACGAGTCATTAAACTGGAGTGCATGCTGTGCATGCCTCTTCAATTCAATATAGGGAATTAAGAAGTCAAATGCCTGTGGCATTAAAAATGAATGATGAATGTGAGAAATAAAATAAGTAGAAGAGAAATCCACATGTTTCGTTACACGAGGTAGCTGCACTACTGGCACCTTTTGCTTTTGTATGAAAAAAAATTGTCTAAGATTAGAAAGCAAAGAAAAAAGCATATTTTTAAGGGAATTCATATAAAATCTTGGTGAGATTAAGAAATATTAAGAAATAAAGTATTTTCTAATTTGGATTCCATTCTGTTAATCTAAAAAGAAAACAACGTATGATACTTTGTGAAGCAGGAATTAAGAATAGTATACACATCTTTCTTCATAACAGGCTTCTAAAAGAACAGTCAACATTTAAAAGAAAGAACACAAACTACAGAAAAAAAGAAATGTCAGAAGTGACACATTATCTCATTTTAAGGCCTACGTCTGACTCCTCCTTACAATACAAAGGATAAACAACATGAGCCACAAAGGCTTCTGTGTGCATCACAAAGCACACGGCATGGGAAACCACTTCTTTAGCTCTCTGAAGGAAATGGTTTCTTTCATCTCTGATCAAGTTTCTGAGGTATTTTTATTTATTTATTTACACATGAAGGGCTGTGAACCAAATTCACCTCTTCATTTTCTACAACAGATTGAAGAATATGTCTACTCAGCAGCCTCACTAAGACATCTGACTTTTAGAGTTATGTCCCCCACATAGATAGATGTTGTCTGCATCTGGGCCATCTCTCATGCAGAAGTTTATTAATTCTCTGAACACGGTAGAACAAGTGACTGTGCCCTAGTAGAACGAGAATTGAGCCCAACCAGGTAGCATCTATAGGCACTAAGGAGTAAAACAAAATAGGTGGTTGGATTTTTTTTGAAGACATTGAAGATGGTGGGAGAAGAAAGTCTATGAACCGATCACCAGTCTCCCCAAAGAGAGTGAGGTAAAAAGTGGAAGAGTACTAGGAGCTATTGGAAAGAGAAGAATAAACTAGTGAGAGTAGAAAATTCATTTGCTTGTCTGTTTGGAAATTATAAGGTTCCAAGAAAACGTGGTACCCAGAGAGCTGAACATCAATAAATACTGATCCATTTTATATTACTTACAAATATTTTTGTACACCTAATGAAAACAGTAACTATTTGAAAACCTGCAGAGGCTCCTGTTCCAACTGAGCCAATTTCAGAACTGTTACTGAAGTATAACACTTTTTTGTTGCTAAACTGAAATTTTGTTGATTTTTAAGGATAAAAACACGAGTTATACATACATACACACACACAAATTATGTTTATGTTGTATTTTGGCACACAGTATGTTTTCTGTCCTATAAACTCTCGTTTAGATTTTTCTCAACTTATGTTCAGGCAAAAAAATGTGAGATGTTTGCATCACGTGATTTCTTTTTCACTACATCGTTCTGTGATAGATCACAAAGTGGATGGTGTGGGTCACAACCCAGTTATCAGAACTGCTATGGATATGGAATCAACAAGTTGAACGAGACAGTCACTGATCACAGAGCATTTGACAACAGGAGTAAATGATACGGGAGCTCCTTTAAATAATTTGATACAGCCTGGCTTTGTGCAGGCACCTAGAAAGGCTAGAATATTACAATTAATCCCCCAAACCTCAAAAATTGCATCTCTGTACAGGCAGTGTGTCCTTTTATGAATTCAACATGGTTTTTGACATTTTGCATGCGCTTTGTTTTGGGGACTAGGTCACTGGAAGTTTTCACAAGCTTCTTTCACAAAACAGCCGTTGTGGGAAAATCACAACTGTCAATTGGTACTGTCCACCACTCACATAATGCAGTTGCTGGAATAATTCAGGTGGCACAAGGATCCTTGAGAATTTCAATCTGAATTAATCTTTTTGAAATAAGATTTCTTTCCCCCAGTGCCACAAACTAAAATGATGTAAGTGCAAACTCTCTGTAGTAAATCAGTGATAAAAGAATAAAACAGCTAAACGACTATATTTTTCATGCTTGAGGGCTGTGTGTTTAACAGTTTTCTAACTGTTCATTCATTTATATAAAAATACTTTGGTTATTATCTACTTGAGTTGAAATTAGATATTTAATTGACTGGAGGGAATGAAATTCGCTCACTTTTAAATAAGGCAATGATTTAAAAATATTCCTGTAAAGTGATTTCTAAGACCACACCAGCACTAGTTCTTGGCACACATCCTTGTCTGTGTATATATTTTAAAAGCATGGTTGTTTTTACAAATGTAGTACTGTGAGAGCTAACTTCTTCAGAAACATGTTTATCTTAATTAGGAAAGTCAACAGACTTCTAATGGGAAGAAATGCATATTTTTCTCTGTGGTATCTAAAGCATCAAAGGCCTCGTTCTCATGCCAAACCAATCTTCCTTCCTGCCTGCCTTTCAAACCCAGGTGATTGCAGACAGCTGAGCAGACATTTTCCCAAAAGCTTCTATTGACCTGGCTCCAGTCCTTTCCCGTGCTCTGTCTCCTTTTCTATCCGCATGTCACTTCTCTTTCTCTTTCTGTGTATTTGTTGTATTTTTGCCTGAGGAAACCTAGGGATATTCATGGCACTGAGGCAAATAATGTGGAATTAAAAACTAAATTCTTCAGGCCTTATCCTAGCAACAGGACCATCACCATCTGTTCAGAGGACAGGACTGCCATTATCCGCTGCATTCTTTGTACGTACTCCATCACCTGTGAGGGGAAAAACACTGCCCCTTATCCTGGGGTCTTTGTTTAAAAACAAAGTCGTCTGCTTCTTTCTGGTACCAATACATTTCATAAATGTGATATACAGTATATTTAAAGGGATTAGGCAGCAATAAAAGCCTTAAGAGATTAAAAAAAAAAATGTAAAGGAGGACATCTGTGTGATAAACAACAAAAGCAAATATTATTCCATTTAAATTAACAGTTGGGATTAATTGGTAAAAGTTCATAGAAATTCCTCCATCTACTACCAATGTCAGTAATACGAGAGCTACACCTTTGACTTTGGGATAATTTTACAACAGTAGTAGAATTGTTATTAGGTTTTTGTTTGGTTGTTTGGGGGTTTTTTTTATTTATTTATACATCTAATTTAAAATCTGCATTTCCCTCATGTGCTGCAAAGGCCATTTGGGCTGTTCACAAAAACATCTCCAGCTCAAGTCCCAAAATAAACTAGCAGAAGCTAAAAGGCTGCACACCTTTTATCCCAGGAAAATGTAAAATTTCTCAAAGAGCTAAAATATCACAAAAATTGATTTGAAGTACTCTTAAGGATCATATTCCCTGTCATTTCTTTTTGCTCTGTACATTTGAACAAGGGAAAAAGTAAATGAGGGAGGAAGAAGTAAAAATCACTGAATTAAAAAAAAAATTCCTGGAAATCAGACCAGCAGTCTTGACCTCATATTATGTTTTCAGTTAAAATTTATAATTTATAAAAGCTGGTTGACTGGATGTCTTTATTGTTTTTATGCCACTTATAAACAAAGCTGCAGTCATATTTATTTCTCAGAGCTTACAGACACATTTGTGGTATGTAGCTTGGCAACATAAATTGGTAAAATCTGCCTGGCTCCTACCAAATCTCCAAAGTGCTCATCCCACCCCATGCAGCCATCAATCTGAAAGTCAAGGGTGCTGCATCTCCTCTTTATTAAGGGACAGGAGCATGGCAGAGTGAAGCCCACCTGCCCCCAAGTTCTTGTCAGCCCCAACACCCTCCTCTTACTCTCCCCAGGACACCAGACCAGCAGCAACTACAGGCCCAAGAGGAGCAAATTCAGTGCAAACATGGAACTGTCATCCAAAGGGCACAGGAAGTCATATCCTTAGAACTGCAAGTGAACTCCTTCTCCTTCTTGTACCTTTTTCCTCCCCATTTCCCACAGTTCTTTTCCCCATCTAATTTTGTTAATTATGTTCATTTTCTTGTTCCAGCTTTGTTGCAGGCTGGAAGCCTGACAGCATAAGTTATCATCCTACTTGGTGGATCACAGGACAAGTGTTGTCCAACATCACCTGAACACAGATGGTGTACCAAGCACATCATCCTTTTCAAGTTAAAACTCAAATCTCTTCAGTTTTCTCACAAATATTTACAAGGACTGAGAACACAAAAAGATAAAAGGGAAAAGAAAGAGAATTAACATACCAAAAAAAAAAAAAATGAAAGACGCCAAAAAAAACAAGCTAAGATTTGCCCTACACTGTTAAATTGTTACATTAATGACTTTCAGGCCTTGGGCAGGCAAGGGCTAAAGGTTTGGCTCAGCCAAGTGGGTACTCAAGTTTAGGTGAGCAAAGTGAGCAAAGCAGAAGTACAGAAATTCTTCCACCTGAAAGGATTTGGGATGAGTTGTACTATGGAATAAATAATAAAGCCCTAAACTGCCATCTACTCCTTTGGATGCTTTTGTGTGAGTGAGAAGTAGTTTCCTCTGAAGCCAGAGGGATCTCAGAGATCTGGGTAGAAGCTGGTGCTTTAATTTAGCCCAAGAGGATTCAGCTTGCTCTGAATCTAGGTGGCCTCAGATAGGACAACTCTTTGGCCAAACATGAATGCAATTGTGTTTTTGAAATTGCCTCTCAATGGAAAATCTGTCTCAAATGGTACTACTTCAGCTGAGTTATCCACAGTTTTGTCAACACCAACATAAAGATTTATTTTAAAAGTCTTTGAAGCATTGTTTGGATCTTGGCTTTCTCACCAAACTACTAAACTTCTCATCTTTGCATTCCTCACATATTTCATAAAAGTAATAAACTGTTCTACATATTTACAGAAAAAAAATTATGTTGCCTTCACTGGAGAGAATACAAAACACATATATTAGTATTCACATAGTCTTATAATCATTATAGAGTAGACTTTAAAGAATAAGAAAAGATAGAAGCATTGTATTTCATATGGAAAATTGAGGGATGGCAGCAGGAGAGAGGATAGAATGTAAATGTACTGGAAGCAAAACTCCTGTTTCAGTAACAAACTAATATTTCTAGAAGTGCCAAAGTGCAACACAGAGACAGAACTAATGAGGTCCTCCATACTTTTTTAGTTTCAAGGAGGACATTGTTAGTAATTTAAGACAGATAAAGAAATTGACTAATTAAAATATTCTGAGGTAAATGTTAGCTTCCAATTATTTTCCTGATTTGACACAATCTAGTAACAGCATAACATAACAATATTTTATGCAATATCAAGGGATTTAGTAAAAAGAAAGTACAAACTCTACTAGAATTTTAAGGACAACAACAATAGGGCACTCACAGACCAGCCCATTACTAGATTCATCACACTCAGTTTAAATGAACACAAAAAGGAACAATGGGAAGCTTGTTGTTGAGGAATAACTGGGTTTTAATAAGAATAAAATTTGCAAAGGAGAATGTTAACAGGTAAAAATGGTTTCAATGATTGTACCACATCTACTAGATACTGCACACCTTTTTTTTCTGTAGTTTATGCTCAATGTTAGAGGTGCTAACCTTTTTTTATGCTATCTATAAGTGTCTCATTTCCCATTTCTAAATATCTGCAAATATAATACAGCATAAAGCTCAAGTTTTCTCACTCCAAAACCCATCTCAAGTCAGCAAAAGGTTTGCCATCCAACTCGGTATCTGAATACAAATAGCTGTATAAACTTCCTCTCATCTCAAGTGTAATTTAACGTAGCAACACAATAACTGTTGAGAGCACACCCAAGGTCATAGATAAGTGAACTGAAGCATCTGCAGGGCTAAAAGCTCAGCCATTCCAGCAGCACGTGCTGGTGTGTTAGGGACCCGGAGTAGGGCTGCAACCCAGTTAGGAGGGCTTTCTCACAGCATAATATGCTTGAGTTTAGCCACTTAAGACAAGCTATAATCTCAGTTTTACCACTAGTAACATGAATATTAAACATTTGTCTCAATCCTGATGTATTGCCAAGCATTTGTATTTTAGAGGAACGTTTTGAAAGCTATAAAGAAATACAGATGATCACTATGGCTATCAAACCAATGCTCAGCTGCTGCTCTACTATGTAAGCATAATGATAATGGTGAATTTTAAAGACATTTTGAAAGCTACTCACTACTTCAGTGAGCAGACAGGTTCAGGTTTTCATTTGGGTATCTGAGTTGCCCAGCCAATCACTAAGAGAGGAGGTAGGAAAAATAAATAAGAAGCTCTTTTCATCACAAAGTATTTCTCCAGACTGACCTAATAGTCCTGTAAATTAATAGAGCTCATGAATGAGGGCAAAAGAAAAGGTAAAGCACTAATAATTAGGGAACTTTTTTCACTGAGGAGACCACAGGGACCAAATGGAAGAAGATACAAGAGCAGCTGATGGGGGAGGAATCTCAGACAACATGCAGAGGCTTAGAGCCACGGGTGCCCATCAGAGTGGTGCCAGGGCATCGCTGGCAGTGAGAAGATGGAGAGCCCAGAGAGGTGGGGGCTCAGGCTGGAGCTGTGTTATCCAGTCAGGGGCCGGCAGAAACTGCTTCTGTTGCTACTGCTAATGATGAATACCATATGCTTGGCTCTTGCTATTGTAAAATAACTTGCATTACTACTGCCTATGAGTGAATCAACTCTTTTCTTTCATTAAAATTGCACATTTATGCCTACGCATATTTCCTCAAAGACAGTACTAGCAATAATGTTTTCAAATGGAAATATCCTCCAACTATGTCTTTTTTCACTTTTTATCATCTTACCACCTTGTTTCATGCTGAGCTTTCTTTCAGATACAGCATCTACTCTTTCCCTTCTCCCAAACTGTAATCCCTAAACAGAAAAGAGAAAGAACAAATATAATCATTCAGGTATCATTTTCTTTTTTTCTTCTGTTACTTTGAACCAATTTAATTCTCTGTAGTTAAAAACTAAATATGTGATTGGTTGCCTGGATCTGGGGAAACCTTCTTTAGACATAAGGAAAAAAAAGTTTGCTGTACATCTAATTTTATCCAACCTCCCACTATCTGAAAATCAGCTGTTTTATTAAAGTAATTTTGGTCACCACTTGCTAATTTCCAGGGGGAAGGAACTTAATGGATCCACATATTTCCATTTATAATTTCACATCCAATCAACTTTGGGGTGCCACTAAAGTGGATCAAATCAATGGACATACAGTTCATTTGGTTAACATGCATCCTGTAGGCTTATCTACTCAAATACAAATAGGAATATTTTAAGGTTTCACCATTTAAAGCTGTTGCCTTCAGAACTGGGTACCCTGTGAAGCTGTGAAACAGAAAAAGACATTGCTTTTATTTTTACTTTTCAGTCAACATCCCCCTCCATTCTGCAAGTATATTAGCATATATATAAATATTGTAACAGGCCCTAGCTGCTGTACAGACTTTCAACCACAAAAGCAGAGCTGATTTAAGATTTTGCCATCTTTTCTTCTACTTCTGGGGTTTCATTAAGATCAGTTTTACCAAGGTACTGTCAAGCGAAGCAAAGCTCCCAGGGAGCAGGCTGGTGTCAGCACAGGTAGAAGGAGAGTTACAAAACAGAACACCACAAAAGACCCCTTCTTCATTATTTTCCTGACAAAAAGAAACCCACATATTGTTTCAAAGCTAGCTATAAAAAGAAAACTGGAAGGAAAAAAAAAATAAATAGAAACTGGCAGCATGCCCTTAACAGAGACAACGCATTGCAGCACCTCTCCCTATTTATTTTATGCCAAAACGATTTCCTATCCACCTGTTCATAAAAAAAAAAAAAAAAAAGATAGAGCTAAAAGTATCCAGTTATTGTGAATCACATTCAGAGGGAAAACTAACACCTTGGCACGTAGCCTGTAGGAAAAAAGAACACAATATATTACTTCCTTCATACATGTAAGAACTACAAGGGATCATTTTCATACACTTGAATAGGCCACTGTTAGAGATCAGCATTTGTTTGGCCAAATTAACCCAAGGTCTACCTCCAAAATGATTATGATGGCATATTATAATTAATGATGACACTAAGGATATTAGGCTCAGAAGGGGTTTTGTTTGTTTGAATGACTGATAGATTCATTCCATTCAAGAGTAGGTGTTCATGGCATGCTTTTGGCTTATGCATCTACATGAAACCGTTAAGATAATCTCATGGCTGATGTTAATTCTGGACAAATGAGAAAGGGAGGGGAGTCCCTTCTGGATTTTAATCTCGTTTCTTCCCTCACAGAATGAAATTATCTCGACACTTCTTGGTTGAACTCTAGTCTATAACTTTAATTAAATGTATCTGAGCAGCCATAGAGAAGTCTAGATTGGAGTAATAGGTTGGCAAGCTTAATATTGGTGTCTACTGGCAGCAAGGAATGTCTGCAGCAGGCATTTATAGCATGTGTATGTGTTTTAGTAAAACATTTAGAAGTTTTATACATGTATAACAAACGAGGGGGAGGGAGGAAAATAAATTTTAAAAAAGTTCTATTTAAATTACCAGACCAAATCCAAGCCTTTAGTCCAGAGTTTAGGGTTTTGAGTGACTACAGATCTAAATCTTGCCTATCACCAGCCACTATCTCTAAAGTAAACCAGCACCTGAAGCCACATCCCCTGAAGTTAAAGAGTTTTGAAATTTGATTTCAGTTTTAAAACTTCTCTACAATCACTTTCTTTTTGTCCTCTGACTCTCCTCTCCCTCTGAAAAGAACACCACTAGGAGTGGTTTGAAAATTTGGGGATTTGGAGCTCCATCGGTAAACAGCCCCAAATGCAGTGCTGGCTTCATGTCCTCCAACCTGACACTGCTGCAGCAGGGAGGTGACACATGTTGCTCTAGGGGGTTGCAGCAGCAAGACCTAGAAACCTTGAAACATAACAAGGTTTTACTTCTCAATCACCTTTCTTTTTGCATCCAGAAGCTCCAAAGTGGGAAATAACAGAACCAGAGACAAGGTTGTGGACAGATCATTCAAAGTAAAACGTTGTTAGAGTTTTTTTCCCCCCAGATAAGTTGTTCTACCTTGGTCAAAAGCAGAGACAAATAAAAAAGGACATAAACCCTCAAGTAGTCTTTTTAATTCTAAAAGTGATTTTCCTTGGAACACCCTTACCATCACTACAGATTTACAGTTACAGTTCACCCATGAAGAACCAAGCAAACATGAATCTGCACCATGGTACAAAAATTCCTCAACTAACGCACTTCTGTAGAGCACACAATGCAGTCGATGGGTTGACAGAATGCATCACTGCATGTGCAAAACATGACCTTCAACACTGGATTTATCAGGAGATTGACACACATTTTTTGAGAGAAAACAAAACAGTTTAAAGATTTTTTTTTTCCTACTTTTTTTTCTTCCCCCTCCACAAGTAGTTGCTATCCACCAGTAACTTTAGAAGAATTCCTACTAATTATACATAAGAGAAAATTAAAGGTTCTTTCTCTGAAGCCATCAGTTGCAAACTTGAAGACTCAAAACAATGGTGCAGGACTGATATTTGCAACTGAAAAAAAATTTGGCCTACAAAGGAATTACACTTCACCTTTTACTGAAGAGCTAGTGATAATCTCTTAACTTGTTATACCATTACAGCTGCACATACTGAAAAAACCCACCAGCCAAGTGAAAAAAAGATATGACTGGGCTATAGTGAAAACTTAATTTTCTTGTCTTTCTTTTTGTATTTACTTTTATGCCTTGGTAGTCATATAGTAGTTAATACATACAATTAAAATAACCTGGAGTTTTATGAGGTAAAGTACAATCTCTACCAGCAGTTATTTGTTCTTTACCTTCTTTTTCATTCTTATAAATGCATTGTACCATATAAATACCTGTTGTATTTATAGTCCTATCTAGCCTAAAAATAAACAACCTAATTAGTTTACTTAGCCATTTTTTCCATTCCTAAGATCTATCCACCTGTAGTTTTGAATACAGCAGCTACTTGACAGAGTGTATTGATGTGCTTTAATTACTGCTGAACATTTCCTGTCTGTTTGTAGGCACTCTGAGAAACCCAAGGGGCATAATTTACAAGAGTCCAAACTGAAGTCATTTGACAGGATGTCACAGGGAATAATCCTAGAATTATGAGTGCAAAACTGGGACATTGAATAGTACAAGCCAGTCCAATCCTGGCAGTTTAACAATCCCTGAATAATCAGAAGAATTGTAATGGTAATGTCTTACCACCATGGCATAGTTAAATGATTTAGGAAATCTTCATGGAAAGCTCAAACATTACTAAACTCTAGCTGAAGTGTGTGGACAAGTTTGAGAGAAGCAGAGAGAAGAACCGCTCATGTCTCAGTGTTTCCCCATTTCTCCAAAGAAGCAGTAATCAAACCTTGAGATTTTAAAACCAGCTAAAAATGTAGAAATGCATTTTTGTTTTCAAGTTTGGAATAATTAAAAAAAATTCTAACTTTATTCAATGTTTTTTGTCTCACATAGGAGTAGGAAGCATGATACAAGTTGGAACAGGTAATACTTGCTTCTCTAAGCCCAGGAATTGCAGATGAGCTGTTTGCATCAAGGCAATTCTGCATTGCTTTACCTGTGCGCTTCTTCCCTGGGCTCTCTCTTCCCTGGGGACTCAGAAGCCAGGAGAGACCTAGATAACAGAGACAGGTCAGTTTTGTCCTGCCTAATCGTGGAGCACATTGTTTTACACATGTAGCAGCAGTGGTGGTGGCAATTTGACAGAAGGGAACTCACAATAGGACCAACTACCTACAGGAAAGGAACCAAGTTTGGGATGTCACAGAGGAGCTCAGGAGCTGGGGGTGATGGGGAGAAAAAAAACAGGAAAGGAAAAGGGATTGAGGAAAGGAATGCTGACTCTGAAAAAGGGACAGAAGGAGAAAAAGAAAGCGGGGAGAGAAAACCAAGCTGAATTATATTGGTTAGGGAATTTGAACACCACTCACAAATAATATGATGTGGGGACATTACTATTCTCTGCAGTCCTGAAAACCTCACCTTCCCGTTTACAGAAACACACGTTCCCCAGCTGCAGACTAACAGCAAGCAGGTGAAAGGGAGAAGGTGTTGAAGGACTGGGAGAAGGAAAAGTGGCTGCAGAGATGCACTATTGAAACTAGATTTCGGCAGGACATTGTGTTTAATTCAGTGCACAAATGCTCTTGACAGTGTCTAGAAAGAACATTATGAAAAAATCTTCCTTATCTGCTTACAACTACATACTCAGTTCAGTAAATTGTTAAGCCAGGACCTTCAAGAAGGGAAGCAGAATCATTCAGTAATAAAAAATGCCTGTGAGGAAGGAAAAGACATACATGCATTGTGAAGAAAGACCACAGCCCCTGGATTTATTATATACATAATAATTAATAATGACCCATTTTTTCCCATTCCAGATTTTGAAATTCCTTACTCACTTTAATTAAGTTCACTCTAAAAATAGGATGCTGTAGAACAAAGAACTTTTTTACTACTTCAAAAATGCAAGCTTACTCACTAACTAGGATTTTCCCAGCTCTCAGTGCTTTGGTACAAAGAGCTATTATGACACAATATAAATGCACTATCAATAGAAGACATTTTTAGATAAAACTTGGTAATGTAACATTTACTGATTCCATCTGTCAAGACAGATAAAAAGAATGAGACTTCATAGCAAAACACACAGGAAATGTTAATGGCAACAACAAAAACAAGTACAGGCAGTATAGATACCACATGTTGACCTACAATCTATATTGGTCAAATTCTTTTCCATAGACACAGGATTTATTTTTTTCATCAATATGGCTCTAGGATCTCCACTTTTAGCAATACAATTACATTTACTTGACAGCATTCAGAACTTATTTACATTATGTATTTGTAAACCTCTTAATTCTGTCTTCTGTACGTAATTTTAATGAAGAGCAACATGGAGATATATAGTTGCCTAAATACACAACCAGTCCAATGAGATCTCCTTCTGCTGAGGCACTGTGGAGCCCATCAGAAGTGCTCAGCTCACCAGCCTTACGTTTCCCTTCTGCATCACAAACCTGATTTAAATTCAGAGCAAGGACTAGC
The DNA here is from genome assembly GCA_907165065.1 of Caprimulgus europaeus. Next base: position 4,132,914 of record OU015533.1, read on the forward strand.
ATCCCCGGTGAAGAAGAGCAATTGCTCTTTAAACAACTTTTGTAAACGTTCCCTGTGCTAACAAGGGAGCGCAGAGTTTACTTAGGTGAAATAAAACAGACGGACAGACCTCCCCATATCCTGCTTGGGTTCCAACATTCAGTAATGAACAAGGGTGTGCAAAGAAATTAGAGCGGTGGAAGTGCCAAAGGTATCCCTTGGAGATGCCGTATATCCTGTTGTCATGTAAAACAGCTCTTGAATTGTAAAGAAGCAGAACCCAATCACAACTGGTTTCATGCTAATCTGAATCAACAACTAACTGTAGACTTTGGATGGTATCATGGTGCCCATAAGTAATTAATTCACCTCTTCTTTCCCAAAAGAGGCCAGGAAATTAATTTCCAATACAAGAATTAATTTGGCAGTAGATGATATGAAAATGTTTGGAGTTACCTGGCAATCACTTTGAAGTCTTATGAAGTCTTATCTTGGATGCAGCGCAGTAATGTGTGCTACCTCAAGGAGGCAGAGACACAGGCACAGAAACAACACTACCAGAGAAGGACTTGGGGGTGGTGGATGAGAAGCTCAACATCAGCTAATAATGTGTGCTTACAGCCCAGAGACCAACCATATCCTGGGCTGCATCAAGAGAAGCGTGGGCAGCAGGTTGAGGGAGGTGATTCTCTCCCTGAACTCTGCTCTCATAAGGCTCCACCTGGAGTACTGTGTCCAGTTCTGGAGCCCCCAGCACAAGACAGACCTGTTAGAATGAGTCCAGAGGAGGCCACGAGGATGATCCAAGGGCTGGAGCAGCTCTGCTGTAAGGACAGGCTGAGGAAGTTGAGGCTGTTCAGCCTGGAGAAGAGAAGGCTCCGAGGAGACCTTATAGCAGCCTCCCAGTACTTGAAGGGGCCTACAGGAAAGCTGGGGAGGGACCTTTTACAAAGGCAGGTAGTGATAGAACAAGGGGTAACGGCTTCAAACTGGAAGAGGAGAGGTTTAGATTAGATATGAGGAAGAAATTCTTTACTGTGAGGGTCGTGAAACACTGTCCCAGGTTGCCCAGGAAAGCTGTGGCTGCTTTTCCCTGGAAGTGTTGAAGGTCAGGTTGGATGAGGCTTTGAGCAACCTGGTCTAGTGGAAGGTGTCCCTGCTGATGGCAGGGAGGTTGGAACTAGATGATCTTTAAGGTCCCTTCCAACCTAAATCATTCTATGATTCTATGACCATGAAAACCTACACTGTCCTATTTCTGTCACCAGAGACCACAGTTTATCCCAACCCACAGTCTTCCTTTGGAAACAGTGAAAACAACCAGCCAAGCAGAAGAGAGCAATGGGCAAAGTTGGGGTGTTTAAATGGATAAACTCCCAATCTCGATGTTCTAGACCTCATGAAGTGATAATATCCAAATTAAAAGTGAATAAGCTCTTTTCAGTCCATTATACCACTAAATGAACATGAACATCTCACCGGCTTTATGAACAGGTGGTGATAAGTATGAACTTAAAGGTGTCAAGTAATTATCTAGACTGCGAGTTGAAAGTGAAGCTCACTCTGTAAAGCAAGTTAAAGTCAGATTTAAAGTGATTCTGGATTAATTTTCATATGTTTGGGCACTGAAGTATTCCTAAAACCATTTTCACTGAAGCTTGAATTCCACTTAATGAGTAGAATTTTACATGCAAACAGTCTTAGACTGTTCAGAAATATTCTCACTAATTATCTTTTTTTACTTATATGGCCAACATTTGTAAAATTACATACAGAAACATCGCCAAGTTTTTAATATTCTCAGCCTCATGAACCCATCCTGACAGATGATAATGGCAAACCTGGAAATGGTCAAACTTGGCCTGGGATTTTTAGCTATGTGAAGAGACTGGAAGTTGTTTAAAAGTCATCTTCCTTATTTTAAAACGTTTCTGAAAATAAATAACCCTCCACAATTCCACTATAAATCAAATTTTTGAGGCTGGGTGTAAAAATAATGTGATGTGTGCATAAGGATGTCGCTAAATACCCAGTGGTAATTTACCAAATTTGTCATGGACTGAAAGAAAAAAAAAAAGGAAAAAATGAGCTAAAATTGTTTTCATCCCTCCAGCTCACTCTACTTTCAAGTAGTCTTTCCATGTTCTCCTCCTCACTCTCTGCAAGTTGATGGTTATCTGTGAGCACATTAAGAAGTGAGAGCAAGGAAGCTTTACCTCCCAAACCCACAGCTCATGACACTGCAATGGGTCACACTACAAGATTAGGATGTGGGACAGCATCTGGACAGCATTTGCTTTACCTCTTCATTATTTATTTCTGAAAGAAGCCCCCTTTATAAATAAAAAAGCTAAATGGCTTCATAAAAGTCTTACCCATCACCTCAAAAAAAAAAAATATCCCTGCACCCACTAAACTTAATTTTCTGAATTGCAGCTTTTTTTCTGAGTAGAGGGAGGGAAAAAAATAAAAACCCTTGAGAAATGGAATTTTGCCCATAGACTGATGACTACAGATCACATTTCTAGTGGGCTTATAACCTGCTCCAGTGAAAACAATTTTTAATTTGCTTTTAAGGTTATTTATTTTTTTTTTATTATTACACTAAGGGTTTATAATTTAACGTCAAACATAATTTTGCACGAATTACGAGACTGCACTATGATGCTGAAGATAAGATGTATGGGACTGGTTGGCATGGCCTCAAACTAGGTTTCTGAGAAAATGGATCACTAATTGGCAAGCTGCCATCCCATAACTTGCTTCATTTTAAGTTGCATTAAGCAGTGTATCTTTTGCAAAGAGTTACACACAACATTCTCTTTGATAGTACAAAGGAAAATAGGAATCTTTTAAACCATATTATATTTGCCATTTCACACCATACAGGCTATATTCAATGTTAGCAATGCATAGTAATACTGTTTTTTGTGTTATTCTTTAAGAAAAACCCCTATTTCTAAATGTTTATACCTTAAAAAAGAGACATTTCAAGTACCAATTAAAATCCTAAATTATTGGTCATACCACTTCATAAAAATCACACCAATTTTGATTAATTGTAGTTCAGCCATTTAAGAGCTGAAAAAACATGACATTTTACTATGATGTCATTTTCCCATTCATTCCAGTGGTAAAAGTCCTCCACCACAGAAAGAATAATATAAAATTAAAGCATGGAAGTGATCAGAGGAAATAATTTTGACAATGAAGTAATTTCCTAGATTGGTTTTAAGTCTGACTTCTTTGTCAGCTTTAAATAAAAAAATAAAAGATGCCATAATTTTATTGAACTTGCATGGTGAATGAGCAATGTGCATATGTAAGAAATGGTGTCAGTTAACTTAAAAGTCAAACCATATGCTCAAGCCCAACTAGAACAGAACACCCCAAGAGTAAACCCAAATCAAACGTATACACGGGAATCCCGAGCCAAACTATGGTGTCTCCAGAACTAAGTATTGCTGAATATACAACCCACAAGAAGTGGGATGATGAGATCAAAGGCAATTCCCTTGATAAATAGACAATATGGTCTTTATTCAAGAGTTCATTCAAAGCTGTTCAGCAATATCTGAAATTTCCTATCAGAAATGTCTGTAAATTTTGGAGATATTTCTTATAAATAAGTCATTTCAAAATTTTGCTCTTAGGGGGTTTTTTTGAAATATTGAGTGCAGTTGAAAGTGAAGCCTTTGCATATGTTTGTATTTTCATAGGTGCCAAACTGATGCTAGGATCCAATCCAACTTCTTTTGAAATCAATTGGAATTTTTCACTTGACTAGAATTCAAGCATCTGTTATTAGCAATTTCAGAAAGAGAGAAAGAAAAAAAGTCAAAACTAATGCAAAATGTGGAATCACGAAAATTTTCTCTGTAGCCTTCATTCTTTTAGAAATGGAATTATTTGGAAACTGTCTGACTTCCCAAATGGATATCAAAGCTGAGCAAAAGCAGCCATAACAATGGCTTTGTAAAAAATTTTTGTCCAAAAATTGCCAGCCTTCCCTATCAGTGCCTTGCTGGAACATCAGTACTTCAAGTCCAGATACAGATGCAAATTCCTCACACAATCTTGAACTCTCAGTAGGATCCAAGAGCAGATCTGTGGAATGAATTTTCCTTTACAACAATTCACGTCATCTCAAAATAACTTTTGATTGGAAACAAAACAAAACTTTAAATCTTTAAAAAAACCTGAGAAAACTCAGATTTTGACTTTTATATATATATATATATATATATATATATATATATATATATATATATATGTACACACACTTTTCCAAGATTCAAAGTCCTCAGTTCCTCATGTAGATAATATGAGGGCCCTCAAATAACACATATCCAGATCAAGATTCATCTGTTCAGATGCAGGGTACCTTTTTTTTATTACCAATCTCCAAGTTAAGGAAAACATAAGTTTCAATCTACACTTCCAACTTACAAAACCAGTAACTAAATATCATACTTTAGCAAGTTAGAAGAAGAGGGAGTCCCCAGTGAAAACAATACAGCTCAGAAATGTTTTGACTGTCAGGAAATAAAATTTTATTTAAAAAAAAAAAGAAAAAAAGGGAAAAAAAAAATGAGAAGAGAATCACTGCCTGGGCAGAGCTGTGCACAGTGATTCATCAGCACCAAACTGGTTTTGCTTTAAAAGCATGCAACAGTTTGTGTATCTAGGACAACATTCGTTTAGCAAACAGACGTCAACAAAATTTGCTCAAGAAAAGCGCACATATGTTTGGGGTAGGGATGTGACCTCTCGAGAAGAGGAGAAGCCAAGCTCATTGCAATGCTGCGAATGGGGCCGCGCTTTGGTCCTGGCTGTGGGTCCGTCTGTGGCTCCTCTCGCAGGGCTGACCTGAGCAAAGAAGGATTTATGACCTTGCACATCTCATTGCTATTTACTAACTGGAAAACGTAGTTGTAGCAGCAGCTGAACTTCAATTTAGCTTAAATTGTTGTTATTTCCCATATATGGGAATAACATATATTTCTGTTCAGCCTGGAGAAGAGAAGACTTCCAGGGAGCCTTCTAGCAGCCTCCCAGTACCTGAAGGTGCTCCAGGAAGGTGGGGAAGGACTTTTTACAAGGGCAGGGAGTGACAGAACAAGGGGTGATGGTTATAAAATGGACAAGAGTAGATTTAGATGAGATCTGAGGAAGAAATTCTTTGCTGTGAGGGTGGTCAGACTCTGAGGTTGCCCAGAGAAGCTGAGGATGCTCCTCCCTGGAAATGTTCAAGGCCAGGTTGGATGAAACTTTGAGCAACCTGGTCTAGTGGAAGGTGTCCCTGCTCATGGCAGGGGGGTTGGAACTGGATGATCTTTAAGGTCCATTCCAACCTATGCCATTCTATGATATAGACACAAATTCTTACGCATCAGTGATATGTTTGCAGCAGAGACACGTGCTCAGTTTTCCCAAGTTTGTTACATCTCCCTCTACACAAGCCTGGCTGCTTGCACCCATCTGAAAGCTGCATAATCCCCTCTGGCTCCTGTTAAATAACAGAGAAGCAGCAGAACAAGCAACACGCTTAAGACCTCAGGCACATGCCTAAGCACCACAGGTTTTAAACCCAAAAGCCTCACTCAAACCCATGAGCCTCACTCCTCTAGCACCTCCAAGCAGAAGCAAGGTAAGGGCAACCAGCAGTAATTTTTGTGCATATGTAACATGATGCTTGTGATATTTCATTTAAATAATTGGAGTCCTGATAATAAAATATCACAGCCACTGCAGGAGACAGAAGCCATTCCTGCAGTGCAAACCAAGCACAAGAGGGGACAACACTGCAAACAGAAGACCTGGAAATGCAGAACCAGTAGAGTGGTTTCTCTAATCCTTTAAAATTCATGTATAATTTCTTTGCCAAAAGCCTCATTTCACATCACAAACTCTAAAAAGCAATCAGAACCTACCTGGGTTTTCATTTTCCTGCATATATGTGGGATATGTCATGAGATGATTTTCATGTCTAATCTTGTACTACTGGGAGTCACCTGGATAGAAAGTCTCTCATCCATGGGCTGTGGAAATTCCTGGCAAGTGAACTTTAGCTAGCTCTGAAAATTAACTACAACCAGGACATCACTTTTTCCAAGTTTCACGATTTTCCTGGGAAAGGTCTAAATATTGAAAGTGATCTTTCCACAAAAGGATTTCATGTAAACATATAAATGAAAGTTCAAGAGTTTTTCTTTTCATAATGATTGGCTAATACAAATCTTTCAGTTTTGCTTGAAACACCCAAGTTTTTCTCTCCTAAACTAGGTGCATGATCATCTTTTCTTTTTACCAGATTGTTCTAAAGAGTGTAAGAAATCATTCCCACTCTTGAATAGTTTGATAAAAAAATATATTTAAAAAAATCTCTCTCTAGTAGAAGAGATTATTTTGTGTATATATATATTTTCATATATAGATTTCTTTTGCCTCTCATTCATGCCTAATACTCCACCATAGTGTTCTGTAAGAACCTCACTGATCCATCACTCAGCAGCCAGAAATCTCTGAAGCCACCTCCTTTGCCAGCAAATGGGTAAAGCCATGTCAACGACCAATTTTGGTGTGGTGAGAAGTGGCTCCTGTGTTATTTACAGTTTGCTGATCCAGCAACAAAAAGGTGTCTACTTATCCCTGGAAACTCTTTTAGTTGGCCTGGAGTTTGACTCCATGTCCCTCCCATCACAGAAGTCATGTTATAAAACTCTATTTCTGCTCATTCTCAGACACATAGAGAGAACATTTTTCTTCTGTGACTCATCCGATTAGCCTGTGACCCAGCTCATCTAAAAAGTCTTTATAAATGACAACAGAATTATTTTATAGTCTGGTATTTTACCAGAGTTTTTGCATTAATGCAGCAACCCATAACAGCACCCTGACACAACCGCAAGTCTACAGACCAGCATCCTTCTACCACGGCCACAAGCTCAGCTACCAATATGCCATTTCCCACTGAAACACATCTTCAGTCTCCAAGTTCTGAGCCCAAGTGCTGCACACTCTCTTGTTTTCACTTCCCCCCACCATTTCACAAAAATAAACACACATTCCAACACCCAGCCCAATGCTGTTAGCCCAGTAACTTGGACCTCCAGATTCTGGGCAGTCTTAAAGGATCTGTGTAGGTCTGTTCAATCAGTACCAGACAGATGGTAGATGCCCCATCCCTGGAAATATTCAAAGTCAGGCTGGACAGGGCTTTGAGCAACCTAATTTGGTTGAAGATGTGCCTGCTCATTGCAGGGAACTATACTAGATGACCTTGGAGGGTCCCTTCAAACCCAAATCATTCTATGACTCTATGATATGATAACATTACAAGAAAGAAAAAAAAAAAAGGAAAAAAGCTATAAACTGTGTCATCATTACCCACCTATACACATCAAGAATATTTTATTTTAAAAGTAATTAATTGAAATAATTAGGTTCTCTGCACTGTTTCATGGACTCTTTAGGGGCTTTTTTGTCCGTTTTTTTGGGTGTTCCGCCCCCCTCCCCCCCTCCTCTTTAAGCTGCTGCTTCTGGAGCAGCAGGAATATAGGAGACAAATTTTTAAATCCTTTAATTCCCATTTTCTTCCCTCCCACCCCTCCTCTCTGCTCCATGAGTTGTAGGGTTTTCAGATGTGCACAGGCAGCACAGCTGGGTACCAGGATTGCATGGGCACGATCCTGCTCCCACCTTGGTGCTGTTCTGCTGCGTGCCTGTTAAGCAAACCTGTCTTTTCCTCTGTCCTCCCTTCCCCTCTAAATTTTTTCTCTTCCACACCTATTTAAATTACAATTCCTTAGGGCAGGGACTGCTTCTACAACCCTGTGGTTACCCTGTGCACAGCACAACATGGACCTGATCTCACCAAGATATCCAGATATTAGATAAAATAAATGCAGATAGAGTTTGTCATCAAAAGTCACAGAAAATGCCTGTACCACACACTGGTACACGTTTCAAGTGTTTGCAAAAATTACCAAAACTCCAGATTTTCACATGTTACTAAATGCTCTTCACCCCTCTCCAAATTAAACACATGCAAAAAAAATAAATTAAAAATTAAGGAGATGCTGAGTATTCCAATGAAATACAAGCTTTTTCCACAGCATACTTTTACTTTTCTGAAAAATAAAAGAAAATACAAGTGTGTCTAGTCACAAACTCCATGTGAATCATTAGTGAGAGAGATACTGTTACCCTGAGGCTGTTGTAACTTACATACATGCCCTCCTTACTATTTCAAGATCTTTGAATTTATTTTTTTTCAGACACATATAAAAGCACGTATGGTTGAAATAAAAAATAAAGCAGATACAGATGATATTTAAAAATTCAGCCGACTCGAGTGTAGCAGTGAATGGAACCATTAGGGCAAAAATACAGTTTTTCTATGGTCAGTATCCACATAGGGAAAAAAAAAAAACCAGCAGACATTTCAATATCTTGAAAGCAGAGAAAGTTTAGTGGTTCTTGGACAAAGAATTATTTTTTAAGCTTTAAATGCAGGGTCTTCATCCTGTTTTCCCTATCCAGCCAACTCCCATTAGCTTTAATAAACATTTCCCCTGCCTAAGTGCAGGCAGAGTAGGGCCTCGTGTGCCTGTTTGGTCATGTCCATTAATTGCATTTTGAAGAGGAGTTCAGTCCAGTCCGACTCCTAGAGCATCATCTGTTAGAAAACATCTCTGTACTAACAAGAAATGTCTTTTAAGAAAAAAAAGAGAAAGCTTACTATAAGCTTATGTCCATCTATGCACATTCTTGCTTTGCAGTTTTGAATCATCCTTGACACAGTTTAATACCTTTTATTGTATGGATCGTTCTCTCCAAACAGCACAATTACTATTTTCACTGAGTTAAAGCAGTTTTACCCTTTACCTTGCTAGCTGAAATGAAAAACTACACCTCTTGGCTTTCAAAAATATTTCTAAACACAAGGACAATCAATTTAGAGTGGAACCAACTTCAAAATGAAATGCACTTGCTACAACCAAAACCATGTAGTGTAGACTCCCAAGGAGAGGTGAACTTATTACTAGTTTAATCTAGTCATGTTTGAGATAAAGCAGTTCATATTTTCAGAACCGAAGAATCAAAATTCTAATTGTTTTTGTCATTTGCACAGCAATTTTACTCCTGAATGCGTTGTTTTAGGCAGGAATTAATAAAAATTGCATGCGCTTCAGGTGCTGTGTAGCTCACCCTTTTCCACACAGCCCAGCCTGGAGCTGTGAATGCTCCTTTTCTTATTATCAGTTAATAATTCTCTCTCATTGAGGCAAATTAGGAACTTGACTGTGTTAGAGAGTCCAGAACGCTGCTAGAGGCAAAAAGGGGCTAAATGGCAGAAATTCCTCTCTGAGCAAGATGCATGAAGCACAACATTGTGTCCACCACAAAAGCTGCTCTGTATTTTTGATCCTTTCTAATTTAATTAGCCCAAGAGGTAGCGCATTAATTTGCCAAGAATTCTTCTGATGCGAAAGCTGCCCTCGTTGCAGCGAAGGGAAAAAATAACCTGCCTGCTACAGTGGCATGCCAGTAATGAAAGGGGGTTATTTTTGTGTTACAAATGGCATTGCAGGGTTACAAGAGACCTTTAAACCTTTTTATCTCTGGTTGGGTCATATGTAACACAGTGTAACACAAAGCACTAATTAACCAATTCTGCTCCAGAAATCTTTTTAAATGCTTAGAGTAACACTGTTAGAACCCAGGTCACAGGCATGACTTTTTTTTTTTTCATTTGGAAAAAAAAATAAATAAAAAATATAAAAAACCCTTATGTGCTATAATAAAAATAGCATTAACAAAAAAAAAGAGAATCAATCGGCAGCAGAAGTCCTGTTCTGTGGGACTCCACATCCCAGACATTTATCCTGGCTTTGTTTTCTTTATGTTTAACGATATTCTTTATGTGGGCAATCTGGAGCCTTCAATTCCCTTAGCCTGTCTCTTGGCTCTTAATGCTGTATTTGTTTGGTAAATTGTCTCCATGTTAATCTTCTTCATCAAATACTTGGGGTCAGATTTGAAAATCTTTGATCAAATCTACTACCACCCAAGCTTCTTCACTGCCATGTGCTTCTGATATGTTCTTATGCACATTAACGGGTCGTTTACTCATTAAAGAACAATGAGAAACATGCCTAGTATGAGAAGTCTTCCAGGAGACTTTGAACTGTTTATTAAATCTATGAAATCATTTCTCTCACTTTTTTTTTTTAAAGGAGATGATATGAATGTTTTCAGGGGGTTTCTTCTATGCTGCAGTCTCCTTTCTCCTCCCTTGTTGCATTACAAAATTAGTCTGCAAAGCAAAAGCTCTGGAGTGTGCAGATTCATCCTGTAGTACCAAGAGTAAATGACAAATTAAAGAGATGTCATTATTTCTTACATAGAAACCAAAGAGCACACCAGCTCTCGAGCACGCTGGCAGCCTGTGCCACTACTGCTACACTCTCTTGAAGCTCAGAAAACACAGAGGGGATTTGTACCCTGGAGCAAGGCAGGATCCAGCCCCTAACTCCTTCATGACCATGCCACGTACTTGGCTCGGCACACAACCTCTCCACAACGCAGATCCAACCCTTCACATCATACACCTTGTACCCACCTCTGTGCTCTTAAACTTCTCTGCTACACCAGTTGCAAAGACAAATACTAATGCCTCAAACTGAAATTATTCCAAAATAATTTACAAAGTATTTTCCTTGACCAACAACAGCACAAGAGGAAGCAAACAGCATGGCTGAAGATGCAAGATGCACCAAGGAGACAACCTGGTGAAGAACCAGCGGGAGGTCAATGGAGACATTCAGGGCACAGCCAGGATCAAGTCCCTCACCATGACTAGCCAAGAGTGCTATTTACTTTTTAGCGGTTTTCAGTAATGTGTTTTTCTGTTGTGTTTGAGGTCAGAGGGACCACAGAGTGAACCACTTGCAAATCAAGTCTGAATATTTTATTTCAGGATTCTTTTAGCTTGCATAATCATTTGGTTTATGTTTATATTTGCCTTTGTTTTTATGGCACATGGCACCAAACAAGTTCAAGTAAATGGCTTAATCAAAAAAAAAAAAAAAAAAGCCCGTTTTTTCCAGGGTTTTTTGTTTTGTTTTTAAAGCAAAACAAAAATAAAAAAATCAATATAGTATTAAACTTGTAGGTGGGGGGGGGAAGGGGAGGCTCTATCAACTCCAAATAAAGACTTTTTCATTTATTAATAATCAATGCCTAAAACCTGATTTTTAACTACTTTTCACATCAACTTTCCCAAAGACAAAAAAATTCTTACAACCCTGTACAGTATCATTAGAGAACTAGGTTGGGTTTTTTTGCTCTGTCAAAGTGGCATCTCATACTTTGTAGACTAAACCCTTTCCTTGGGTGTCCTCTTACCATTTCCACTGGCTCTCTCATCTATTCCCACTGCCAAATTTTGCATGTGTGTGATTACATGGTAGGAGGCATTGTGCAGGGATCTCCCAGTCATCATGCATAAACAAATCAAAACCAAAGCAGAAAAGTTCACACCTCCAGACTACACCTATGAAGAAGGAACTGCTGAGGATCTGGGTCTATGGTTTGGCCTAATTCACAAAGATATCGTGTTAAAACTGATAAAAGGCTGTTTGATAATCAACTCTGGAGCTGGCTGCCTGTCCGCAGGGGAAGAGAGCTGCAAACTGTTTGAGCATTGCCCTTAGAAAACCCATCGGAAGAAGCCCGTAAACAATGGAGTGAGATGACCGTTGGACATGATGACGGGCTGGGCGAGAGCCTTGAAGTCAATGGGAGGTTTGGCATTGATTTTAATTAGGCCAGGATTTCAGCCAGTGAGCTTTGGGCTTTTAGCAACCCATTGGGAAAGAAGCCAACTCCGGGAAGAAAGAGGCTGACCAACAGGAAGAGGAAGCTCCTGGATTTCCCCATGGCAGCAGCTTCCTTCTCCTGGCACTCCAAAAGTGACGAACCTCACGCCACGGCTCAGTGTGAGTGGGGGCGGGACCTGAACCACAACAAACAAAACCAAACACCGCTTTTTCCTCCTCTGCATGATGTCTGGAGTGAAACATTCACAAAAGAGCCAGAGCAGGAGAGGGGCTCTGCCAAAATTGGCTGCAAACTCTCAAAACCAGAAAGCAGAGAAGCACAAAGTCAAGCAACTCGTTTGAGTGACAGAAATAGCTATGGGAACACTCAGAAGTTATTTACCTGCTTTTAAAAACCACCTCATGCAGCCATACCTGGAGAATCAGCATGGTTAATAGTTCTTCCTCACTTTAACAACCCATGTTTTTTCTCCTAGAGTTGTTGCTGAGTGCTGGAGTTTGAATTTCAGAGGCACAGTAGGCTCCCGAGATAATGCTTAAGTGGTAAATGCACTTGACTCCTTAATGTACCTTCTGAACAAGAGGAAACATTGCTAAATAGGGGCAGAGAAGAAATCGTGCTGAAAACACACAGGATAAGAGCCCCGAGTACGTTATCAGATGCAAAAGGTACAAGAATCACTAAGCAGGTTTACAAGAAGAAATTAATCAATAAGTTAAAAAGAAAAAGCAAACCAGGGAGGATCTTTTGGTGTTGGGATTAGTTCAATGCCTCCTACAGTAAAAAAAAAAAAGAAAAAATTATTCTGTTCTCTAATCCTTATGCTCACTTTGGGTGTGCCTGTGGTGGCTGTAGCCCTCTCTACACTGCTCATGGAAGGAGGTACCACATTGAAGCATGTGTATTTTGGCAAACACCTTTCCCCTCAAGGTAAGGATGCTTACATCAATTAGGACACTTAATCATTGTAACAACAATAATCACCACCTAAGATTTTATAATACTCAGAAAAAAAAAAAAAAAACACATTAGCTTAAATTTTAGTCATCACTAAAAGCATGCCATCAGACTAGAGGAAGTCTGAAGAAGCTAAGATAGCAGATTGAAATTAGAAAAATAATATATTATTATTAAAGTTTGATCCACATGCAGCTACCTGCATATGGGGCATGCAGTACTTCAATAAAGTAAGATTTTTTGCTAGCTAAAATAACAGATTTGCTGCCTCAATATCTCCAAAACCTTAGGATCAACCCCCATAACAGTTTTCCAGTGGAAATTCTGGTTGAATTCATGCCTAAAATGGAAATTTTTAATCTCCATTTCATTTGTTAAGAACAGACATATCACTTTTTTGTCTGAAGACCTCTAAGAGCTTTGTAGGGATTAAATTAATCTTTAGGGACATTTACTAAGGTAATAGCACAACCACCTCTAAAAACTAAAAGCAAATTTATTTATTTATAAATACATATCTATATCCAACTCTAGGTGCATGTGCACTTATACACATAAACAGAGTTCCCAGCAAGTAGATACCTGCTGTTGCATTTCTTTTCAACTCATCACTGAAAATATTCATCACCATTGAAACTGGAGATTGAAACAACTTGCAAGCAAAAGGCAAAACTCAGAACTTCTGAGCTATTCACAAGACCTAAATCCTTTCTTGTACATATGGGATAAAAACACATCAAAGAGCACATGTTGAAGGAGATGACGTAAGTCATCTCCATTATTGGCATTTTATGAAACAGTGAAAGCAGCCTTAAGTAAACAAGAGGCTGGCAGAAACAAGTTAATTTAATAGAGGTGTCATTTTTGAAGATGAGCACTTATACTGTAGACAGACATATTAGGGTATTTTTGCAAGCATGAGAGGTTCACCAGTAATTAGGCAGTCTCCTCTGCAGATTTCACTGAATTTAAAAACTCTCCATTTTCTCAAAAGCCACTTTCTTGCCAGCAGTTTTAATTTCTCTAGCTACATCAAATGCATGCACATGCAATCAGATTTTTTTATTTTTTCTTAGTGGGAATTACGTAGTTTTACAGTGCTTTAGTTCAAGCAAATAGGATATCACTGGTCTTCACTATGTTAGCTTCACAGCCCCACAATGTTAACACATCACCTGCAAGAACCACCTTCAGCAGCATCTCTTGTTTGAGGGTGGAACATTTTAAATATCTTCAGCAAGACAGATTCTTGCATGAAATAAATATGCAGAGAGTAGATGTAGAGAACAAACATACACTAAACCACTTCATAATACATTCTACACACTACCTAGTACCTGAAGGGAGCTTGTAGTAAGGTGGGTGTTGGTGTCTTCTCCCAAGTAACAAGTGATAGGACAAAAGGAAATAGCCTCAAGATGCACCAAGGGAAGTTTAGATCAGTTATTAGGATGAATTTATTTACTGAAAAGGTTATCAAATATTGGCACAGACTGCTCAGAGAAGTGGTTTTGTCACCATCCCTGGAGGTATTTAAGAGAAGCCTAGATGTGGCGCTTAGGAACATGGTTTAGTGGGCATGGTGGTGTTGGGTTGACAGTTGGACTTGATGTTCTTAGAGGTCTTTTCCAAACTCAATGATTCTATGATTTACAGGGAAAGTGTCTCAGGTATCTCATCACTTAAACCAGGGTAGGAATCAAGGGCTGCCCTTCAAGGTTTGCAAAGATTTTCCTTAACTGCTTTGAACCTTATCTGCCCTGCCCCATTGCACCATAAATATTGATGCTGTAAGAAGAAGCTACAACTACTACAGATGCTTTTTTCTCTTCTCATTTTTTTTATTTTTTTGTAGCAAACAGAAGCAGATCAAGTATTTTAATTACTCTTGGGTCGTTTGCACTCATATAATTTCATACCCACATATTTTTAATATTTATAGCAGACACTGAAAAGATTTAACATATGTAGTGATTTTCACCAAGTAACTCCACACTCTTCCTGAATACAAAGATGTAATTTGTCACCATTTATACAACCTGCTAAAAATCCAACTAGTAATTCATGTGAACAAGTTTCTCCTCTAAGATTTTAATTAAAACACAAATGCCTTGCACACTTCAAATTGTAATATCCTGTACATGTATTTTAACTACTGCCTGATCAGAGGGGGGTTTTGTAAATAAGATGCATTCTCACATCTGAAGAAGTTCTATGTAATTAGCTGAACATAATAAAATATATATTTTAAGAAGACCTTAAAATAGCAACCCTAATGAGAAGCATGTAAAATGGAAATAAAACATTTAAGAAGTAATAACAACAGTCGGTGAGACAAAAAATAAAGGCAAAGTCAGGACTAAAGCAAAATACTATTAACAGGGCAGCAATTTCTTATGTTTTAAAGAAAAGTTCATATTCTTTGGAGAATACCGTGAGGAGTTTTTCAGAAAGGAATCCATAAAACAGGAAATTTACCGTAAAATTGAAACGGTAACACACCTGGGATCTAGTGGTTGTTTTACAGCGACTGCGTGTGTTTGCTGGTTCAATGCATAAAAAAAAAGTAGTCATGATTATGATGCAGAGGGGATAAAACCAGCCTCAAAATATATATATAAAAAAATATTTATATATATATATAAATATATATTTTTTTATATATATATATAAAAAAATATATATAATTTCTCTCCCCCTCCCTCAATACTTCCTAACTAACATGCCCCCATTGCCTTATGAACCTTTCATGTTAATGATAGGTTAAAGCAGCCACTTTTGGATACTTGCATTTGTGTGTGAGTATATATTGACACCATGTACTGGCTACAGAAAACCATCTGCCCAAAGTGACATTTTGCCCTCAGATGCCTACACAGAGCTCCAACTAAAGTCAAGGAGAGTTGTGTGCACATATCTGAGGGATAGCTGGCCCCAAAATCTATTTCTCAAGTTGCTGAAAATCTCCCTGGAACAAAATGAAAGTGATAATAGGAACAAAATATAATAACTGCATTCTCTGGAGACCCTAAGACCACATCCTTTGTTTCTCTGAAACATTCCTTGGTAACTTTTCAGCTCTGTCACTTTTTATTTCTCAAGCTCTATAGTATTTCTGTCCTCATCATTGTCCCTTTTTTTATCACCGGTCTGCAATTTGTCAGTAATCTCTGTATCTTAAAAAGCAGACCCAAAACTTTCTCCAGACCCTTTTTTTTTCAGAAAGCAAAGATATATGTGAAGAAAAGGAGTGTTTGACAAACTGACTCCCAACAACAAACCCTAGGAAATATGGGGGACTTTCTTTTCTTCACTGTTACTGTTTTCTGTTTTATCAAAAACTATGATTTATAATTTCTGGAAACTGGGGCCAAATGGGGCGAAAGGAACTATTAACATCCTAAATATATATGTGCTTTAGTCCTGTCACCAATGTATGTTAAACATTGCTCATACTACAGAGCTTCTCATAGATGCTTCACATTTTCCCTGCCAGCCAGGTTAGCTAAGACCTGCCAGGAATATTTGCTTATTTGAAGTGAGATTAGAAGTGCAATTCATAGAACAAATAAATTTTGCTACTCTGCCTTGCACAAGTTATGTGCTGTCCCCTTGTTTGTGCAATGGCTTGATAGTACTGGTAATACCCAGTATGTATTAACATTTCTACATATTAAAAATCAGAAAGTGAAAGCTGAACAAATCTTTCCTGGAAATAAATCATTTTTACCTTTGCTTTAAACAGAGGATAGCTAGAATTCATCTTGAAATAAAGGAATGGTAAGAAATGGTTACATACTTGAATCAGTTTGTGTAATCTGGCTGTATTTGTGGCTTCTATTTTTCTGGGAAGGAGGTTTCAAATGGTGTCAGTGTATTTCTTGTATTCTCTAGTCCTAAGGGAAAGTTGACCTTATTTTCATTTTCCCACTGCCTGAGCCTTTGGTTTTCTGCAGAATTCCAGGAAGAACTTCCTGCAGGAGAACAATATCTGGCACCCATCAAGCTGACTAAGTGAAGGAGCAGTATACTAAAGGGTAGGTCAGCTTCGAGTAAATAAGGTAAATCATTGTTATCCTGGATCCGAGACCTCTGAGGCAAAGCTGTAACACCTTTCAGGAAGCTAAGAACAGCAAGTCAGTCAAAGGCTGCTGCTCTCTTAGTAACAGCAAATGGACAGAGGGTCATTCTGTTATAATGCCTGTTGTGCTCTTAGTGAACATCTTTATTCTATTAAAAAGAAGGCATCAAAGGCATTTCCACTTAAGTTCAAGCTTGGGAGAAAGGGTTTGCTTGTTTTTTTCTTTTCTCTTTTTTTTTTTTAAGGAGAAGTTTTCATTAACATTTTTAGCAAATACCTGTACTTTTTGCTGCTATATGGGGACAATTAAAATAATGCAAGCAAAGCTCTTGGCAGATCCCTTCATAGATTAAGTATCAACATAAATGCACTTCGTCAGCCACACAACTCTAGGTCAAGGCATCAAGTGAAGTCTATGTTGTCCAACACTGCAGTGAATCCACACGCAAAGGGTGGTTTTGCCTTAGTTTCTCACAACAAGCACTAACTTAGACAGCAAAGGCATGATGGAGTTCAATTTGGATGAAAGTAAATTTATTCTGTCTGAAGGTCATATTAAAGCTGGAATTCATAAAATGTTTTGGTTTTGAAGGGGCCTTAAACATCATCTAGTTCCAACCCCCATGCCATGAACACCAGCACATATGAAGTTTCTCATTTACCTTCCTAGGTCCAGCCACAAGAGAAATAAAGAACAAAACAAGAAAAATAGGAGAAAGTATAAGAGAAGACCAACTGCCTTCCTTAAACCCTACCAGAGCAGTTTTACCAATCCACAGTAGCATGGTGGTGGGTTCTGCTCCCACTTCACCAGGTTAGGACAGGTTTGCAGACCCCTGCAGAGTCAAGTGCCATATAAACTATGCTCATCTTTACCCACCCTCTCCCTTAATCTCTTTCCCAGCTTTGACCTAAATTGTTAGCCTAGACCTAAGAAATATTTCCTGATGAAACAAACGTACCAATTCTTTTTTATCAAACCCTTGTGCATTCATTAAAGGCAAATCTTTAGCTCTGGAAGTCCATGAGCTGCAACCACAGGAAGGTGAGAAAGCACATCTGAAAGATGAAACTTTGCTGGCAGGCCATGCTCGTGTTATCCCACTAGCTAACTCCACTGGATCCATAGAAGAGGATGGACAAACCAGCATCTTGTCCATCCAGCATGGCTGTTTCCTATTCACGTTTCTGTTCCAGCATCCGAACAGTGACCATAAGCACTGGATTCACACAAGCCTACAGTATTCCCTGCTCCTTTGGCTCATTTTTTCATTAACTCAGTCCCTATCTGACTCAGAAGCAGGTTTTGTGCAGCAGAGCATTCCTAATAAACACCCACATCTCATTCGAAACCACTTTCAGTCTTGATGCTATTCTTGAATTCTGTGGTTAATCTGGACTCTAATTTCAGTGCTTTTACAGCAGCTGAGAATCTATTGCCTTAAGGTGTAAATCCAGAAAGGATTAAATGAAATTTTAAAAACAGGGCCTCTTCTTTTGAGGCAAACAGACATATGGTTTTAAATATTTCAGACTTCTAGCTGTACCTGTGAAACATAAGCCTGAGCAGATCACAAGCCTAGGTGCTAGTTAACTAGACCAACGCAAAAGCTTCAGAAATTAGAAGACTTTTAGGGAAACACATTCTTTTGAGTTGACATTGGCAATCAGATAAGACACATCACACCAGTGGGGTAATTATCCCAAATTCAGTTTGGGACAGTACAAGTGATCTATAGAGAGCAGTTGCCCTTGAGATGAAGGGAGCAGTGAGGCAAAATAGATGGATATATAACAACCACATGTTTCTTGAGGGAAAAGTAGGCTCTGGCAGAGCTCCAGCAAGGGTAGAGCAGGCAGCTGTATCTTGCTCTGAAAATGCAGCAACCACCTTCTACAACAGGATGAAAAGGGGCTGCTTCTCTGTGTATAATTCCTTACAATCCACAGTCATGTCTCTGGTGCAACTTTACACCAACGTTTTATTATTCTCACTAGGGAGGAGCATGTTTCTGTAAATGCATTAGAAGTGTAAATATATTAATGCAATACTTTCCCCCAATTAAATAATTTATATACTCCCTTTATAACTGAAGCATGAAAGAATACGTGGCTTTTACTAATATTTGAAATGGCAGTGGTTCAAGTGCTGCCACTTTAGGGAGTCGACAAGTTGTAGGTAGAACAGGAGTGCACGTTCAGCAGTAGTCACGTTATCCAGCATCCCTGTATTCTACTGTGCTAACACATATACCTGTGGTATTTGCTGTATCACACCAGTGGAAAGTAAC
This sequence comes from Caprimulgus europaeus, assembly GCA_907165065.1. Next base: position 4,152,069 of record OU015533.1, read on the forward strand.
ATCTATAACACATACTAAATTTTTAGTGCTTTCCCCTAAGTGTGAAATAGGAAAAGAGATATATTCCATAGTGCAATATTAAAAATGTATTTTTTTCCTCCAACATTTGTGAGAACCTGCAGATCAGACCTCTACAACAGCTCTCCCCAGGCAGGAAAAATCATTTCCTGTCTCTTTTCCCATGAATTTTGCTGCAATTTGCAGGACTTTGTGGGAAATTTGCCACAATTTGTGGGACGCTTCAGTCCTCTATGGGAGTTTGCAGTTGTGTACTGCTGCAGCCTGAAGATCTTGCCGAGATATAGATTTCATATGGTGTGGTTTAAACACAGAACTTCATGCGGGAATAGAGAATGGCCTTGTTTGTTCCAGCTCACTGGAAATGACGTATTACTCCACACTCATAGAGGTTTGAAATCATCTGGACAATCAGGAGCCCCATTCATGAGCTATAGGTCAAGAATAATTAGGGAGAAGGAAAAGTGAACCTTCTCCACTAGAAAATTATGGGTCAAACAGAGAAGAAAGCTTCAGGGGAGAAAAAAACCCAAAACAATAAACTTAAACACACAGAAAACCCCAAACCAACACAACAAATATATATATAATATTACTGAGAAAGAGTTAATATTTTGATCTCACTTTCTTCCTGCGTTTCACAAGAATCAGCTTTGCCCCATGTCACAGGTAGCTAAAGAGCAAATATTGCAAGCTGTGGGCTGCATCCCAGATTTTCAAGTTAATAGTACAACGTGGTCTCATGCAAAACAGAACTGCTGAACAGAAGAGAACAGAATAGGCTCCTTAAATTACCATATCTCCTATATATGACTATTTTAAGATTAAGTAACTGAACTGTACTTTTGGCTTTTTTTGGGTGGAGGGAAGCGGGGGTGAAGGGCACTGCTGGTAAGTTTATGCACTAGTTAAATGCTTACCACCAATAATGGATGTATTTCAACACCTAGGCTGTTTACATACTTTGTTTTGACTCCACATAATTTTCTAACAGTAAAGGATGCATAAGTGACCATTTAATTTTAAGGAAGTTAATATATATTTTAAAAAAATAAAAAAGGAAGGAGGATGTGGGAGAGAGAAAGCCAATATGACAGCAGATAAACCCAGGCAAGTAATATCCCATCATGGAGAGTAACAATTCACCAGTCATTCATGTGCACAGGCACTAATTAATGCAAGTGTTTGGTTAGCAGAAGATACAGGGAAAGGACAGTGACTGAACACATAAGTGCCAAGGAGTGACCCTTCAGGAGCACTTTTCACTTAGCTCTGAACTCCACTATTCCAACAGCTCCTTAGGTAAATATTTGCTCAGGTCAAATGTACCAATACCATTGTGTAAGACGGGGCTTTTTAACTTCAGGTGTTTCAAAATCTTACAACATCTTTCACTTTCTGGAATGATGCAGACATTTCTTTTTCAGAAAGCAGAAAGTCATCACTGGTACCTCAAATTGTCATGAGAAAAGGAGAAATGCCCGGTATTTTCCAGTATCTATCAAAGATTTTGCCAGTCATCAATCACTGGATTTGTCCATCTCTACTACTGAAGTAGAGAAATTTTGCAATACATCTGCATTCAGTCATCTTATGGCCACAATTTGAATCTGCCCAAGAAGGAATCTGATTATAAAAAGATTTTAATGTCCTTTTGTTTCTTGACTTTTTGGTCCATTACTGTTATTCTAAAACAATAAATCTTGATGCACAAAAAGTAAAGAGATTGCTTCATATTGTAGATTTTAAAGGAGAATGCTTTCTTTGAAAAAAACAGATGGATAACTGTACATTTTCCAGGCACTGCTACCATCTGATGAGAAAACTGAGCCCCTCACCTCCATTCAAGGGAGAGGATATGACGAGCAGTAAGCACCGTAGCTGTTCACAAAGAATCATGCTGGAATTAAGCCATTTCCAGAGACAAGACAGAAAAAAATAGTTCACAGAACTTCATAGCATTTGTTAAACATAAATTATTCAGCTCAAGTTTCTCATCATCCAGATAAGTTTGTGAACAGGCAATGTTCTATGACTTTTATTTGATGAGCACCTTGGCAATGATGGCTCAACCAGGCTGAGGAAAGTTCCCACTGTCTCACAAGAAGTCACCCACTGCCCACATTTCACATTGAGTTTTCAGTTTGCCCACCCCCCCTTTTTTTTTTTTAATTTTACAACTGTTTTGCACAGTACTTTTATATTGAATGCTTTTTTTCTTTCCTCTGTCTACAGCAAAAGCCACTGATCTGGTACTTAACAAGACAGACAGTTAATAATTCATGTGCTCACGTTAAACCAGGTAATGCCATAAAATGGCAGAACCTGCTTTTTAGTTAATTTTTAAACAGCTCTTCTGAATGCTGAAGGGACTGCAAGCACCTCGACAGTATGTAATATTAACACATAAAAAGCTACATTTATATAACATTTATGTGACAAATCAACAAAAGCACAAAATTTCAAGAGGCAAATGTTCCATCCATAGCTTGTTCGTAGACTTTTTTGCTGTGACACACATACACAGAGGAGCCAGACAGAGATGTAAAGCCCATGAGGTACAGCAGAACAACATAGGGCACAACTGGCTTATCCAGGCACTTCCAAAACAACTTTTTTTTTTTTTTTTAAGAAAAGTAATGGGAAAAGCTTAGCACATTCATAAGGGAACTCCAGAAATGTGGCTTTTGGTGTTGTGTGGGCAGAAGCTTCTGTCCCTGAGAAATCCCACTGCAACAGGGTGATGGACCAGTTCCTCTTGTGGCACAGGGCCTCTAAACACACGACTTCAGATCTTCAACAGCCCATGGATACACTCTCTATAACCTAGGTCATAACATCCAACATGTAATTAATTCAATAGTCAGCATTTCTTGACTTGGATTTGCCATTCTCCTCTATAGTTAGGACTTTTAATACACTGCACCTTTCCTGGGCCAATATGCTTAGTTTATTTAAATAGAAAAATATTTGCTAATTTCTTTTTAAGATACATTTGAGATACTTTTTATGTTAAACTTCATAAGTACTTTAATCATCTGTGAATTTATTGGTTTGTTATCCTTTAAGCATGTATTTAAAATGTTGTTAGCCTAGGATCCATATATTCAGCCTCTGGAAAAGTCTTAAAATGGCAATATATTGTAATAATTGTTATAAGAGTCACTTACTTGAGTAAAGTTTTACCAAATCATAATTTGATATACATTCTGTGGAGTATAAATTGTTAAACGTTAAGCTTCTGGGGTGTGAAAGGCTATAGGATTTTTCTTTGTGGGTTGTTTTGGTTTGTTTTGGTTTTTAAATGATTGTGTTTAGTTTTAATAGATTAACCTATGGAGCTGATTTGGAGTTTACCATAGAAATACAATGGCAAGTGTCTTCATATTTTCATTTCACAGAATTGCCTAGATTGGAAGAGGCCTTCAAGATCAAGTTCAATCATTAACCTCACACTGACAAGTCCCAAACTAAACCATGTCCCTCTATAGACTATGTCCCCATGTCTACACAACTCTTCAATCCCTCCAGGGAATAATCATCATCTCAAAATAATTCAGTTTGTGAGCAAACCCTGCTAAACCAGGTGGAAATGCTTTGCCAGAAACACAACTGCTGTTGTGTGTAGTCTTCCAGGAGTGCCAAGGATCCCTGAACTACAGGTATTCCCAGCCAGACAGTTCCTCCAGCTACCCAAGCAGAAACACCACCACGCTGCCCATTACCATTGCACCATTTTTCCATACATTAGGAATCAGCAGTTGGTAAAAGCCAACTCAGATGGACTTTCAAGGGAAACTTCAGTGACTTGTCCTCCATACATACTATGAGCATACACTTGCAAGGATGGAGCTGTTGCTCACCATCTGCATAAGAAAACATTCATTCATCACAAAAAATTTGAAACAAAATTATTTCAGTGACAGAATTTCCTCACTTTCCCAATCCTCTTCACTCAGGGAACCTGAACCACTGCATGTGACTTGTGACTAACTGAGATCAACTTGAAACAGAGCTCAATTAGGAAAACAAAACTAATTTTTACAGATGTTTGGAGTCCTATTAATAGCAATTGACAGGTTTTCTCCCCAGTGGAAAAAAAATATTATTTTCATATAATTACTCTCCATTCTTCAAATTAAAAAAATATGCATATTTTGAAGCAGAAAAGCTGCTTTAACATGCCTACACAACCCTACCTATGAGGCAGTAACCAACATCACTATAATCAACTGGCATTCAAAGGACAGCAGATTTACATAGTGGGCTAATGCATGGTAATACATGTAATATAACTCAGCAAAAGGCTGAATGAGATGAAGTGATTTCCTCAGCTTGGGACCGCCCAGATGAGGGTGTTATTATCACACAAATTAGTATGACTTGAATGTCTCCCTTTAAACATATTAGGATAACAATAAAGACAGTTCACCCTAATGTGACCTGCTCCTTCCATAACATTTAACACAATCAAATTAAAAGTGCAAATCTGTTCACTGCAAATAAAAAAATCATGTCCCTCGTATTATTTTAGGACTATTTTTTTGGTTAAAATAAAAAAATAGTGGCCAAGTTACACATCCTTTCATCTGGAAAAGGAAAAGGGATCAAGTTCTTTGAACAGGCAAAAAATGAATTAGAAATAAAGAAAATCTGAGTTCTGTCAACTTAAAAACCCCACCAAATCAAGGATTTCTAGTGTCAATATATCTTAGTTTACTTTATGCTGCAAAAATTCCTCACTTCTCTGTTTCTTAAAAACTGTAATTTCTCATACACTTTGTAAATAGAATTAGACTATGGGGGGAGAATCTGAGCTTTCACTATTTTTTTGACAATGTCCATTAAAGATGATCTGTGTATTAAAACTCCTCTGTGTGGGATCTAGTTTAAAGCACATATTATTCAGAGCATTATATGCCTGAAGAGTTAATATGCTGTTCCAGTGACTGTCACCCACTGCACCACAAGGTGGGAAGAGGGTCAGCCTCATCCTCCAAAGAAAAAAAAAAAAAAAGAAAAAAGAAAAAACAAGGTATGCAGCAAATAATTTCTAAGTTAACACTCATTACAGCAATTCCTAGAGACTAACAAAAAGATACAGTGCAGAGCTGGGTTCTTAACTTGGATGAATTCATATTCCTTCAAACACAAGTTGAGTTAAACTGAGTGAAGCAGTTGCAAACACAGCCCATGTTAGACAACAATGTGGGACAAAACTGAGAGTACCAAGTATGATGGGTTTAACTTGTAAGAGTGCCTTTTATCTCTGACATACTGCTTGCCAGAAGTGAGGAAGAGAGGACATTGTCCTGCTCTGTTGCACCACATTTCAGGTAGGAAATAAGATCTTGGCACTTATGACCAAGAAGTGACATTAAGGTGACATTAAGAAGTCCTAACACCTTTTCTCAGAAAGAGATTTAACAAGACTATTACATCAAACCAAATGATCAGTGGAAAAGTACAATAGTGTTATTTCAATATAACTGTTAAATTTTCTTGATATCAGTGAAGATCATAAATAACTTTTCTTAAATTTCTTGTTTTGATAATGCTGAAATAGTGATACAGCACAAACTACACAACCTTCTCTTAAACCATTTCCTTTACCTACTAATGCCGTATGACACTACTGATGTTAAAGTTTATTTTTATCAGAAATTATACTCAGGAGATGCTGCAGAATATAGCAGATTAACACACTGCATTGCCACACTATGGCTTCCCCTGCTCCCCTTCCCACACACATCCCCAACTTTCTTAACCCTAAAAAAAACAGATTGAGAGACTCTAGCACCAGAGCAGATGGACTCTGAGTCTACACAACTGGGTTCAGTTTTTACACTGCCAAGATTAAGCCAGAACTGAAATGGAAGCACACCCCACCCAAAACATTGGCTTGGCTCCAAAACCCATAGTTAGCTGAACCTAAAGAAGGCATTTCAGAAACTTCGAGTACACTGGACTTTTTAATATAAAGAAAATTATTTTGCTGCTCCATATATGGTTTTATGTTCCTGACTTCACACATCTAGCAAGAGATTTTCAAAGTACAAAGGGCAGTCAAGCGCTCAACACCATTGATCTGCAGCAGAAATAGGCCACCTAGCTAAACCTCCTGCATTTAAATATCCCTTGCCTAAACCTGAAAACTATGACTACTGTTCCCCCTTTCTCATCATAAGCTTCTTATCCCAAAAGAGAAACATCAAAAGAGAAAGACCTGAAAACATTAAACAAACACAAACTGTTAGACGTGCTTTTTTTAATAAGAAAAAGAAAGTTTAAGACAAAGCCAAGTATTTCACCAACCAAGGAAAATAGGATGGTGTTAAGCTCTAGGTCAGGATGTTAATGGTGTTAGTACAAGTCCTAGGGCTAAGGTTAATGATGGTATCTTCCATCATAATCCTAAATGCAAAATACTTGCTATTCTTAGAATCTTTTATTCTTAATCCTGTTAAATGTCTACTTTCACAGTGACTTGGAGAGTCAGAGAAGTAGAACACAGGTCAAATGACTCCTCTGTGTTAGAAATTTTCTAATTCAAATGGAGGTTGTTTTTTTCTGTGTGTAATTTAATTTTCTTTTTTTTTTCTTCCTTCCTCTTTAATCAAAATTAAAATATTTACCAATAATGGAAAGTCAGTGGGAAAACACTATGATCTTGCTCTGTGACAATAACCTTAAACAAAAATCAGGGAAAGTGTGGGAGACAGGAAATGCAAGACAAGGACCATTCAGTTAGTACTCACCAAGCTGAAGTCACAGTGCTCACTAACTGTGCTAGTCCCTGGCTCGGACCCAGCATGGTTTAGTTTCTAGAAATATCTATTGCATCTTCAGCAAACAAGGCTTCTTCATGCCATTTCACAGAATCACAGAATGGTTTGGGTTGGAAGGGACCTTAAAGCTCACCCAGTTCCAACCTCCCTGCCATCAGCAGGGACACCTTCCACTAGACCAGGTTGCTCAAAGCATCATCCAACCTGGCCTTGAACACTTCCAGGAAGAGGGCATTCACAACTTCTCTCGGCAACCTGTTCCAGTGTCTCACCAATATATCTCCTTAAACCCAGAGAAAAGAACTTTGAGAAGATCTGGGCACTACTGAAGCCTTCCAGACTCAAACTGCTGGCAGCCTTGCCATGTTGGAGGTCAGTAGGGATGTTTGCATCAGGGCAAACTCTGGACCAAGTCCACGCCTTCACTTTACAAAACTGCCTCCGTGGTCCTGCCTTGATGCACCCAGCTTATACCAAGGGTGACCGGAGGCAGCCAGCACCCAAGCCCCTCAAATCACCATCCCAGCTAATCACATCCATGGAACCTAGCAAGTGATTTGTCCTTCAAAGTCTGAACCATATCCTCCACATGCACGGCCCTCACCATGTTTTTGTAAAACACCTTCAGAAATGCTACCAACAGCGATCCCAAAGAAAAGGTCAGCTGATAGGAAGTCACTTGCACACGAGTGAATTCAGTCTGATAGCCAGTTGCCCACATCCAGGCTTTTGGCTTTTTAATTTACACATAAGAAAAGTTTAGTCAGGTGTACAAGATTATCATCAAAGGTTGCCTCCTCATAACATACAGCACATGTCCTGCAGGCTTCAGAGGTGAAATATGGGTATAACCAGAAAATCTCTCTTTATCCCAGCACCAGAGACTCAGTTAGAGTGTAAATATGGCTTTAAATTATATATAAGTGTTATACAAAAACTTCAGGACCAAATATTAGGAGATGTTTAAGTATACGCTTCCAAGCATTTAATCCAATCTTACACTTATAGCTTCAAACACAATTTTAAATATATTTTAGGAGGTGTTTTGGCTTTGAAAGAATAAGCTTCTAGGTAATAGTGTAGTCCCCACTCCTTGATCTCAACTGAATTATTTAATTCTTACAAAAAGGTTGTATTTTTACATTTCAGCTTTTTTTTTTGTTGTTATGCAAGAATATTTTATCTTCATTTCCTTAAAGTGACTTAAAACACTTAAAAAGAAATCACCAAGACACATAGCAGAATTGCCCTGGTAAAATTAAGACCAGCAGATGGGCATTTTCACCCCCAAAATGTGTAATGACATGGCTAAATATCTATTTACACCCATTATTAGCTAATTTGCATACACACAGACAGAACCCACACTCCTCATGGGCTGTGAGCACAGAAGTTTTGTGCTACAGATACGTTGTGCAAATCTCCAGCTCGAGGTGTTCACAGCAGATGTGCTGCAAAGGTGGAGCCATAAACATCCTTATGTGAACATTTGTGACTTTTTTTTCTCCAAAGAATCAGAAACAAATTACAACCACACTACAATCACTTCTGCTATCATTATGAAGAGCAAAATATTCTATTAAAATGGTGCCACTTGCAACATAATGCATTTTAAAATTATTAAATATGTTTGACTTTAAGAAAATCAGTTTGGAAAAAATATAAAACTGCTTCAACGTTTTTAAAAAGTAATATGCACTACATTGCTATAGTCCAGAACCGAGATCAGTTCCAAATTAAAGCACCTATAAAACATCTGTAGTGCTCTGATAATTTTAAATCACTTTACACTGCTCAAGTCCAGATTCCCTATCACTTTCAAGCTGAAACACTTATGATAAATTTGAAGAGCTCTAATAATTTTAAATCATTGTGTACTGCACATGCTCAGAACCTTGATCACTTCCAAATTCAAGGGCATATAAAAATTTGAAGAGCTTCAATTATTTTAAATCACCATGTGCAGTGTATAGAGTGATTTAAAATTGTTGTAGTGCTTCACATTTTTTTAAGCACTTCAGTTTGGAAGCGAGTCAAGAAGCATTCCAACCTCACAGCTCAAGACACACTGGACTGGTTTTACAATGTAGTACTCCTCAGAACTGGAAATTAAACAAAAAAACACCTTTGTGCTTTTTTTTTTTTCCCCTCCCCTCTCTTTCCAGGGTAGGGGTGGTAAAATCAGAGCAGTTAAAATAATTAACATGTAATTTAAGAAGAACTGGGAGAAATATCATTTTTTGCAACAGCAGAAGAGCCAAGACATTAAAGACTGTTTATAACATTGCTTGAAAGATTGGATTAGGATTTTCCCCAAATTTCAACAGGAGCATACAAGTTAAACATGAAAATCATCACTTTGTCCATCTTAAAGTCTGATGATAAAGTCCTTTTAACCAGTGAAGTTTTCATCCCTAGTCTGACATCCTGTGGCCTTGACTGTTGCTCTGGGGATTGATAATCTCCAAATTTTTGGACTTTGCTTGCTTTTAGTCAGTCTTGCCCTATTTAATCAGAGAATGTTGCGAGTTGGAAGGGACCCACAAGGATGATGGAGTCCAACTCCTGTCCCTGCACAGGACAATCCCAACATTCACACCATGTCCCTGAGGGCCTTGGCCAAATGCTGCTGGAATCTTATCAGGCTTGGTGCCATGAGCACCTCCCTGGGGAGCCTGTGCCAGTGCTCCACCACCCTCTGCCTCAAGAACCTTTTCCTCATGACCAGCCTCACCCTCCCCTGGCACATCTTCCTGCCATGACCTCTGCTCCTGGCATTGGTGGCCAGAGAGAAGAGATCAGCGCCTGCCCCTCCCCTTCACCTTGGGAAGAAGTTCTAGACCACAATGAGATCTCCTCTCAATCTCCTCTTCTTCAGGTTGAACAACCCAAGTGATTTCAGCCCCTCCTCATATGGCTTCTCTGCTAAACCCTTCATCAATTTTGTGGTCTCCTCTAGGCAGGCCAATTGTTCATCTCCAGCCAAGAACTGGTCGATGCTGCATCAGGACAGTCCTCAGGAGTATCAAAACTACCTTAGAGCAGGTAGGAATGACTGAGCTATTGGGAACTACCTACAGGATGTACGAACATCTGAACTACCTACCAGGATAGCCCAGCACTTTGGACCCCCGAGCCCAGTGCTGATGGTGTACTGAGGCAGTGATGCTCAGGCACCCCAGCTCTGCAACCCTCCCATCCCAAGCTCCTTCCTGGGTCTTTTTAACTCTCCCACTTCTTTCTGCAGAAAACCAGACTTTGTGGAGGAGAGGATGGAGGTTATTTGTTTAACTTCATGGTCATCTTTGTTGCCTGTAGGTTTGTGCATAGAGTTGGCCAGGCAGTGCCCGGGAAGCTGGGTGTTCTTCATAATTCTGCTTCAGTGAAAACATACTGTCCTGCAGTTAGCAGGAAAGAGGGAAAAAGAGCCTGAAGGCACTGGAATAATTAAGCGAATGCAGTGACAGCTGTGGCAGGTCCTGGGCAGGACTGGCTCCACTGAGCTGAATTAATGGCATCAACAGCCCAGCATCTCCATTAACATTTGATCATTAATTATTACCCTCTGACAGTAAGATGTGAAACCTTCTTATGAGTGGCCTGTTATTAATCTACCTTACCTGCCCCAAAAATCGGGCAGCTCTCCCACCTAAACACAACAGCTCTGCCTTGTTTTTATCTCCTTTAAAAAAGAATTAAAAACAAGCAATTACTTTCAGGATTAGTTTAGTGAATAATACCCACAGAACTACTTTTAAATTAATTGGATGCATTCTTAAAGCATCAGCAACATTCCTAACGTGTTCTTATGTTGACTTAAACATAATGGTTACCTAGTCTGTGTTACTGGCTGCGTGCACTTCACATCCTCAGAGGGAAGAAACACGAGTGTTGCTCTTGAGCTGCCTGAGTAACCAAATGAAGGACTCAAAATGAGGGGTTTGAGCTGTTGTGGGTTGGTTTTTTTTCTTTTTCTTTTTTTTTTTTTATGTGGTTGGTTGAGATTTTTTTTTTAAGCTCTACCCAGCTAAAAACATCAGCTTTTCAAGCAGTGCAGTGACCGATTCTATCAAACGAAATTCAGAAATCTGCTGTCATCAGAAGAGCTATTACAGAAGCTAAGCAAAAACACTGCAGATTTACATTGAAAAGACAAATAACTATTAAAAAAACAAAATACAGAAACCTTGTGGGTTTTTTTTCAATTTAAAACTATAGTGAAGACTTAATTATATCACTAAATTTGCATTTAGCAACCTTTGCACAGCCATTTGGCTCACTGTCTTGTTAAAAGGGAGTTATAGTACTTTATATATGTATAAATTATTTATTTATTTTTTAATAAACAGCATAACTTGCTAGTCCTATGAATACCAGTCAGGAGAAAGGGGGAAAATAGAGTGAATCTAATTCTTTACTCTCTGCTGTAAATCAGAAGTGAACATTTCCCCGCCCGAGAGCACCAGGCTTCCTGCAGCATCACGTAGGGTCTGTGGACCTTCCCCTCCACACGCCTCACCCCCCTCCTTTTCTTGCTGAAGGAGTTGTGAGCACTGAATAGAAACCAAATCAGATTAGTTGCCTGTTTGACCTTTTCTCAAAGCACGGGGCTGCAGAAGATGCTTGGGTCAGGTCTCTTGCAGCAGAGTGGCTTTTCTGATAAGAGAAGCAAACGGACACGAGCAATGAGGACCTCGTGAGTT